>JBBMOE010000025.1:4473644-5183202 GCA_037975065.1 Chaetodon trifasciatus
GGTGTTACATTTCTAGCCAAAAAGAGTAGAAAGGGTTTTAATCAATGAGATCATTTGCTGCTAATCAATATACCTGATATCGTTATTTTACAGCTGTTCAGTCTGGCATCTTAACAGGAAATACAAAATATTACACTGGACGAACACCAGCTACATTTTCATTATAGATGAGACTGACATTTAATTAAGTTTACACCTGTAACGCCGACACTTCGTTGTATTGTATTCCCATTTAGTGATACTTCATACTTGCTAAATATTGTACTTTTTTACTCCTCTGCATTTATTTAACATAGTCTTAGATTAAGTAGGATTCATTGCTATATTTCACAACAACATATCAAGCAGTTTAAAATTAGCTCCACCAGGACAAACTATAGCATTTAAATGCTACATGTAAAAAAAGTACAATTCAATAATACTATAATACTGACAGGGCATCATGTGTACTTTTGTCTCTAATGTATCTGTCCTAATGTCAGATTTTGAATGCAGATTTTTGACATGCAGAGTTAATTGTAGTTAGTTTCATTGTTATATATATATATATATATTTTTTTTTAATCTTATTTGATATTTTGTTTTTCCTTCATGTCCTGTCTTCATACCCTTTCATGTCTTATGTTAACAAGGTCTTTATTCTCCCATGTAAATAAAATCATCTTCCAAAGTGGATTTTCAAAAGGAAATATCAGAGATTAACACCCACTGAGCATCTGAAGAGCTATGTGTGTGTGTGTGTGTGTGTGTGTGTGTGTGTGTGTGTGTATATATATATATATATATATATATATATACACTCATATCACAGATTGAGTCATATTCACTTGCCATTATCAGTTCCATCAATGACACGGAGGTGTGGGCTCTGCTGAGCACCAGTTAACATCACTGACTTGGGCTTTAAAGGGGACAATATGACATTTAAGCCAAGTCAGTGACGAGGTCAAGAGTTCAACACTAACATGAGCCTTTCCATGGCACTCAGGAAACACTCTGTATAGGTAGTAACGGAGATCCAGAGGAGGCAGCGGTTCCTCAGTAGTCACGAGGGGTCCTGCACAGACCAGGGGTCCTGCACGTACTCTGCTCTGAGGAGCCATATCTCTTCCTTCCAGATGGTGACAGGGCAGCACAGAGCCCGTCTGAACACTTCCAATAATAGCCACAACTAAAATAGACAGTCATCACATGAAATCAATAACGCCACTTAGATATGACAGAGTGTGCGGGCCGGCCGCCCACACACTGATATTATCCTGGCACTCATCATGTTGAGCTCACTTCTATCACTTTCACCTGGAGTAGTTCCTCAACATGAAAGCACATCTCAACCGCCTAATGTGGCGCTTTATGCAATGGAAGTGCCTTATTACGAATGTTCAGAGAAAATCAAAGGAAGTGAGTTTCAAGAGAACTGGGGAGGAGGCAGAGGCAGCGACTCGGTGCTTCAGCAAGAAATTGACGAGTGCTGCCATCCAGTGGCCGTGCGGTGACACGGTGCGCATGGAAAGTTCTCAGAGCCTCTAATGATTTCCACATGTTATGTTTTACACTCATCTTAAAAAGGATTCATTTTTTGTCTTATGATTTCTGTTAACTTCAGTGTAAATCATTCTTGTTTTGTGTAAAACCTCTTGCATGGACCCCGTCCCTCCTGTCATGTTCCCTGAGTCAGTCTGTGACACAACGGGGAAAATTCAGTCCCATCCCAAACTACTGGCAAACTGCAAGTACTGTCAAGACATGCACATGACATCATGTGACTAACCAGTTTCATTGAAATGAACACCTTTAATATTACAATAATTCTGGACAATATCTGTAAATACAATGCAATACAATAAAAGAACATGCTTGTGTGAAAATCCCACTCAAAAAAGCTTTGCAACATCTACTTCAATATAAAGTCAGCATAAACTAAGGCTTAAAACCACGGGAGGGTATTGGGCGCTCGAGAAGTTGGACCGAGATTGTTGGTGGGCTTCTCCAGTTTGCTGAGAAACAAGACAAAATAACAGTCAAAGAACAAAGAATATGCACCAATGAGTGCTGAACAGCTGAAGGAAACCACTTACTTTTGATTGAAGGCTGTACTCACACCCCACACAAAGGGAGCAGCACAATCATCAGCCTCTGCAACACAAAACGCTCTGTTACCTTTACAAACACTGCATTAAAACATTTTTCCACAAAGTGCTGGTTAAGAATAAATGAGGAGAAAAATAATTTAATGCAAGCAATGATTGTTAATTAGTTAAGACATTTTGGGAAATACCTCTTGCTTTCTTGCTCTCATGTCTATCCTAAATATGCAGCAGGAGATGGTTAGCTTAGCATAAAGAGTGGAAACAGCTCGCCTGGCTACGTCCAAAAGGCAACAAAATCCACCTGTGAACTGTTAATTCAATACACACAAAAGTGCAAAAACATTAACTTCCGATTATTAATATTACCTTTATCCCAATCCTCAGTCATGTTTTTGTTGACCCAAGTACTGACAGGGACCTGCCAGTTACAACGTCCATTTGTGCTTTCACCTGTACACAGAGCATAATTTAACACTGTAAGCACATGTTGACTCTGCAGTGTGAAGAAAGAGAAAGTGACAATCTTACCACTGTCAGAGTTCACACACACTCGGTCATCGCAGGTTTCAGTGTGGCGAGTCAGCTCATGCCCGGGGACCAGGTGGCGAGCATTAAACGGGCAGGTTTTGAGCTCACTGGCCAGTTTGGGATGATTCTACATCAGTGAGAGAGAAGTTATGGAACAGTCAAACTTGGGTTGTGATGATGGAAAATAACCAGACTGTAAAAATTCAGCAGCAGGTAGTTGTGTAACCCCAGCACTCTGTGAAGTGAATCATGGCTAACATGCAGAGTGCACGCAGAGTCGCAGAATAACTCACAAATGGGAGCGTCAGTAAAAAGCAAAAGCCTGCGTGGAACTAGTGACAGAATCTACTCTTCAGTGCCAGCTGCCCACACAGATGCAGGAGCAAGCAAATCACAGCACCGGCAGTCTTTGCTGGAACCAAATGACTGACAAGAATGACTCAATATTATTAGAAAATGAAACCTAGCTGTAAGTAATTCAATCCAACACAACAGTCCTGCAACAAATCCAACTGTCATGAAGGTTATAATGTTCAGCTTTTGTTCAAACTGAACAAAACATGCTGAAGGCTGCAGTTACTGCTATTGAACTTAATTGCATCATAGAGAAAGGTTTCTGTTATTTATCCTACCCTCATTGATATGCATAAAATATTAGAAGACAGGGTTTTTTCCAGGCTGTATTAGACTATAAGAGTTATTAACTAGGTGTATCTAATAAACTGGTAACTGCATACAAAAAAGGGCACCTGATGAAAGAAATTTACTGTTTAACTGTACATGACACACCTATCCCTGCACTCTCAGTCACTGGAAACTGACAATATTCTTTGCAATAAAAGAAGACAACTCACCTTCCTGCACTTAATAAGATGGTAAGGGAAGCGGCTGGACCGGATCTGGTGGTTCTTATCAAAAGGGCACTGCAGAAGTTTGTCTGGTTCATAATTTCCTTTTTCATCTTTAAAGTCAGACAAGAACAAATCAATACATTTCACCCATTAATGTTGTCTAAAACAGAAGACAACATAAAAAGCCAACAATGTGGAAGGATACCTTCAGTATCACCAGTTTCCTTTCCCAACTGCGATATCTCAACAGTCTTGTGTGAACTTATAGTGGTTCCAAATCTGAAGCTGGTCGCCATTTCCAGGATTCAGTGAAGACACACAAACCGATCACTTGGGAAGGTCAAGGATCCAATTCAAGAGGCAAAAGAAAAAAGTAGAGAAAAAATAGCAACAGATACCGACAGGTTACTGGATGAACATGAAACGTTTAAAAAGTTGCAGAACCACGACAACTGATCCGTCTGTCCAGCTCTGCAGGTAAGCCAGCAGGTGCGCCAAATTATCTAATACCTTAAAGTGTGCTTGTTTGCCGGCGTAGGCTCGTCTTATACCAGAATCACCTGTGCACACCTAGTTTCAATCTGACATCAGTGCAAATATTAAAAATCAGACAGGGCCATGGGGCATATTTAACAGCTAGCGTGGTCCACTTATTTCTAATTCTTTTTAAAATGTTTTTTTCACTTTACAGCACTCGTTTGACAGCTGAGAGACATCTCCCTCAGCTCAAAGAGGTCTAGTCCAAATTCCTCTGTATTGTATGTTGTCACGAGGGGCGAGCGGCCGTCTATCTGTTATACTTTTATGTTTCTCATTCTTTTCATGTAGTTATTTCAACCACAGAGGTTATGATTTTGCTCTTCTTAAATAAAAAGGAACAAAAATACACACTTAATAATTACTTTTACGGTCACTTAAAACAATCAATTAGAATAATGAAAAACAAATCCTCAATTTCATAATTCTTAAAAAATATTAAAAAAAACATGTAAGCTACTTAATATAAAATAAAAATAAGACAAACCTGGCTTCATATTCACATATTTTTTATTTAAACTCCCCCATTTTTAGCTATTTTGTGTTTGTTTTACTTCTTTGTCTTAATGTCTTAATAGTTGAAACAAGAGTGTCAGTAGCTGCCACAGGACAACCAGTAGTTGCCACAGTGTTTCTGGAAGGCAAAAAGCAGGACTTTGGAGTTGGGGTCTGTAAACTGATAACTGTGGCACTCCTGACGCAAATATTAAGACATACCTCTTCTACCGCTTCAATGCTATGAAAAAGTGAAACAAACACATAACAGTCTTAAGATAAGGCGTTACTGAATGACTTTTAAATGACTTAAGCATCGCATTTTCTGGTGGTCTTACTCTACAACACGGTCCGCAGCACCCCAGGTTTGCAGTTTCCAACCGGCAGCTTAATAAAAAAAGAAGAAGAAGAGGAAGAAGAGTATGTAATACAGTACAAATATAACTGCGTTTAAAATCCAGCTGAATGTTTGGGAAAGTTCACCTTCTGAATAAAAAGGCAGAGACCACTGTTTTCTAGACACAGTGGTCGTCAAAATTACCCGAAAACTGAATGCAGATGATCTTGGCTCTCCGCCAAGTTTGCTAGCAAACAAAGCAAGCCGTCTAGCTAGCTAACAAAAACAATATAATTCATATTACCTGAGACAACAAAGGTAAATTACATGTTTAAATGACTAAGATCTTAACTTTTATGAAGGTTTTGATAAGTGCTTTAAATGAAGTCTGTAAAAAAATACAGCTTTTAAACACCACGCGTACCTTCGTGGACCCCTGTCCGCTTTTTAGTCGTAACTTCTCCTTCTCACGCAGTTTAGTAACCCCGCCTCTCAGAGCTTTCCGTGAAGTTCGCGCGACGTCACGTGACTTCCTGTTCAAAAGTTGAAATCTGTTGAACTGACTGAAACTATACTCAACCCCAAAAGCGTGACTTTAGCTCTTTTCCTTGTAAAAATGTGTTACACGTAGGCTGGAAAAATGCCTGAAGATGTGAAATAGCACTAAGTAAATATTTTCCTTTGTTTATTCAAGTTACGGTAGAAATACCTCGACATGAAATGCAAGTAAATTTTAAGTAAAAGTCCTGCGTTGACAGTAAAAATGCAGAAGTAGTAGCAAAGTAAAAGTACTCATTATGCAAAATAATCCTGATTAATTTTAAATGACTGACATATAGATTGATATAACATGCAATTGTAATATTTATGTGACCGTGCCGTGCCGTGCCCATACTTTAGTTAGCTTCCACTGAAAATGATCTTCTTCTCCAGTGTATTAGGGTGTGATAATGATCTGTGATAAGTCTCTAACAGAACATTCCCGTTGCTCTTTGCAGATGATACCAAACTTTTTGTCTCAAACAGATTTAACAACTCTCAGTTGAGAACAATATCATCATCTTCTCAATTACACATCATGGTTTCAAGCAAACTGACAGTTTAGTTTCGGGAAATAAGAAATATGGCAGTGAGCAAATTAAACTGCAGAATCAAAGTTTCATCAACATGTTTTTTATGTATTCTCATTGACGGTAAAATCTCTTGGAGCGAACAGGTTAGGTTTGCCTTTAAGAAGGTCACTTTTTCTGTTGGGGTTTTGAGAAATATGAGGGTTTTATACTCTATACATGTTCCTCAACATGATTTGATAGTTTGATTTATTCATAATTAACATACTGTAATATTGTATGGGCAAGTACTTTTGCAATTTATGGTACAAAATTTTGCTGCTGCAGAAAAGTTCATCAGAAGAGGAACTTTTATTGAAAGCTGTTGCGCCGAGTGCACCTGTCTTTTTTTAAATGCAGTTGTTCACTATTTTTGACATCAATGTTCTTCAAATCTGTATGTTTGTCTTGAAAGTGAGATGTAAGAATAGAGTTATCTTATATTTTTAGATATTATTGTTTTAATTATTCACAATTCCATAATAACCCTTAAGTACAGTGCTTGAGTAAATGTACTTTGTTATTTTCCCCCATTGGATATATGTCTGACTGTCTGTGACACACATGATAAAACTTTATTGATACTCTAATAAGTGTTGCAAATATTCAGTGTGTATTTGACAGTAATACACATCTATCCTGTGGCATTCTATAACCACTGACAGTAATGAAAGTGATGAAAGCTTTAAAACATCTCAAATCTGTGCACAACTGTCAGCTTTCATTTAAAGCCCGTGTGCTTTATGGATGCACACAGCAGACATTACGGTAACTGAGCGGCTTCTTGTCGTACATGCGCGTCATTACGGTAACTACGCGGATCTTCCCAGTGTCAAACATGGCGCTGTCCTGCACCAGACTGTGTAGCCGTTTGTCTTTGGTACGACTCTACGCTCTCAGGACAAACAGGATAACAAATGGCCTTTACTCTCCCCATGTGTCCTCTCAGTCCAGGTACGTCTGAAACTCCTCAGTCTTCATCCGTCGCTTTGTTTACTCGCATCTCCTTGTTAAGCTAGCTGCATGTCTCCGTATCCTCAGCTGCACGTCATGATCGATAAGACGCATTAACAGAAAGGACATGTTATAAAAGGGAGTTGCCCACTTTAAACTGTAATACTCTGCTCTGTCAGTTGTGCACGTCCAGCTCAAAACTACCAGGTTATTTTTTGTCTTGAATGTATTCAAACACCTGGTCATGCAGTTGTAGATAATTTCCGGGGTATCGATGACAGATGCTCTGTTAGGCAGACACCTCATTCATGTTCCCCTCCTCTTCTGGGCAGGTTGGCCCTGTGTAGACACTACTCATCATCCAAAGTCAGACGAGGTATCGGTCGATACGTCGCCACCAGACTCCAGTGGGCAAACCGCAAATATGAAGGTTTCCTCAAAAGGAGATTTCCCCGCTTTTTTCAGCTTTATCACACGTTTGTGGAAGGTGAGCCCACCGTGAACTCACCTGAGACGCCTTCAGGGCTGCATGTCTAACACTGTAGATACTTTTTGTAAATGTTTAAGTTTGGAGATATGAGCTCAACGTCAAATTAGTTTTCCAGATAAGCTGTGCAGCACTAAAAATGTAAATGAAGCTTGTTTATAATTTTGTGGCGCCACGTCGTCCAAACAGGTCGACTGTGGCTTAATTTCCAGCTGTGCACATCACATCATAAACAGCCATTTTTTTTAATTACTCAAATCAGGATTCAAGCTACTGCTCAGAGACTTCAAAGATGTGAGAAGGATAAAAGCAAAGATGCGCTCTGAAGGAATCCAGTTCCAGGATTTGCCCTACAGGGAGATGGGCAAACTCAGACAGGTGGGGTCTCCTGACTCACACACACAGAGAACACACACACTTTACGGCTGGGAGGTAATCTTGAATAAACTGCGTGGCTGTAAGTGAGTGAATTAAAACCTGTCCTTACGGCTATAAAGGAAGATTTTGCAGCACAAATAAGAAAAGAGCAGCTTTCATTACGGTGCTAAAGGACAGTAAGCGGATGACGTTGCACTCATTAATCCTGTCCAGTAAAGCGGACACGTGTGGATTGACGTCAGGGACGTGGGAATATGCCAAAATGTCCCGTCAGAGCGTCCTTAACCGTCTATGTGACTGCAGCATCTCCAGTGCAATTCTATGGAGGATGATTTTACCCAGAATTCAAATTAAAAAGGGAAAATTAAAAGCAAAAATGGTAAAAAGGCTGTTATTATGTTGTCATTGTATATATTGTCCAATGACAGACAGGTATTTTGGGAGGTGAAAATCGGTGGCGCAGCAGGTAGTGCGCGTGCCTCACAGCAAGAAGGTCGCTGGTTCGGTTCCCGGGTCAGGTGGGGCCTTTCTTTGCGAAGTTTGCATGTTCTTCCCGTGCCGGTGGGTTCTCTCTGGCTTCCTCCCACAGACCAAAAACATGCTCATTAGGTTAATTGGTGACTTAAAACTGTCCCTAGGTGTGAGTGTGAGTGTGAATGGTTGTATGTATGTTGCGGCTGGCGACCGGCTCAGGGTGTACCCCGCCTCTCGCCCATTGACAGCTGGGATAGGCTCCAGCCCCCCCCCCCAAACCCCAAAAGGGATAGTCGGGGTATAGAAGATGAATGAATGAAATTTAAATGGAAAATGAAAAAGATTTGTCACTTCAGTACTTTTGACACACGATAAAGACTGCGAATCATCTCCTCTGTGGTCTTATTTTATTTGGTTGCACAAGTGGTAACACTGTCGCCTCACAGCTAGAAGGTCCCGGTTCGATTCTCGCTGTGGGCGCTGGGGGCGTGTCCTCCACCGTGCCTTCAGTGCCTGCTGCTTGAGGAAAAAGGGGCCTTTCTGTGTGGAGTTTGCATGTTCTCCCTGTGTTCACCTGGGGTATCCTCCATAAAAATACCCCCACTAAAAACATGCAAGAAGATCACCACCTGACCAATGGTGACGAAAAGAACTGGGTCCCTGGGCGCCGCTGTCGGCTGGCAGCCCACCGCTCCTGGTCTGCCGCGGAGGAAGGACGGACCAAGGATGGGTTAAAGGCGGAGAAAATAATTTCACCAGTGCAAATAAGGGGATTGTCCCTCTGATTCTTCTTCTTATTTGTTTATAGCAATCATCCCAAAGCATACTAATACATTCAATTTGATAAAACTACTGCATGTAGCATCTGTAAAACACAGGAATAAGCAGTGCATGTTCAGATTATTGGTTGAAGGACGTTAGATGTGTGAGCGTGTGTTCATTCAGCACTGTGTGGTTGTTTCATGTCAGGTCTGTGATGTTTGTTATCTGATAGCAGCTTTATTTTCCCTTTGCTTTTGCAGTTTCGCAGAGACATGGTGAAGGCCATTCCGCTGGTGGTGATATCCATCCCTCCCTTTGCCAACTACCTGGTTTTTGTCTTGATGTGAGTTACTGTGGTTTTCATTTCATCGCAGTGTTTATTTCTGTCCCTCTGAGCTCTACAGTTTGTCCGACGTTGCGTTGGATCTTCCTTCCTGTCCTGTCCCTGTTGATACACATTTTCCCACCGCTCCGTGTGTCTCTCCTCCCTCTGCTACCATCCCCTCTGTTCACTGCCAGGTACTTTTTCCCCCGCCAGTTCCTGATCCCTCATTTCTGGACTCCCAGGCAGCAGGTAGAGTTTCGGGGGTTGTACCATTCCCTCAGGGCTCGTCACCACGGGCCGGTGCTCAAAGGGCTCGAGAATATGAGCCGGCAGGTCAAGAACAGTCAGCTCCAGGGTCGCCTGAAGGACCTGTGCGCTAAAGTAAGTGAACGCACCACAAAGTTTTGATGATATGAATACTGTGTTAAGATGAAGAAATAAATGGAAAACATGCCAGAGTACAGAAAAGGTTGTATCTTCTACTTTCACACACATTGCTGATGCATTCACTTCTCTTGAGGTGACGGAACAGATATAATTAAGAAAAATGTAAGAATGATCTGACCAGACAGGCACTGAAAGACCTGCCTGCAGGTCCTCCAATAGTCTTGAATTCAGTTTTATAGATTTTAGGCCTTAAAAGTCATTCAGTGGTCTTAAATTGGAATTTGTGAGGTCTTAATTGCTACAAACATTTTATCTAATTTCATACATCTTTTAATCTTTTCTGTCAAAATGAGTCCTCTGTGTGAAAGTACACATTTCTGATGTGACAAATCTTTGAACCTACCACTGAACCAAACTCTGTATTTTTACTTTGTACTTACTACTATACTGGCAAAATGTAGATTAACCAAACTCACACTAATAACCATATTCCTACATAAAACTGACCTCTGCACAGGCCCCATATATACTCCTTACCTTTATACTTGCCTGCACAGTTTAAGTACAGAATGGCATCTAATAGAAACAGCTCAGTACAAGTATCTCAGAATTGTACTTGAGTAAATGTACTTGGTTACTTTCCACAAAAATACACACTATACCTCAAATAATGAAATATTAAGCCAATAGCATCAGACTAAATAGTCAAATAACTCACAGATATCTCCATGCTGTTCGACATCTACATCGACAGTTTGAAACCAGCAAACAGCTGCTCACACACACACTTACTGATGCGTTGTCAAAGAGCTGATGCAGTTCTGCTTGTTTATTCCCTCCATGTCAGCTGTGACCTGTACAAAACCACCTTTTCTCACCTGATTCTGCTCACCTGTGATTGGGATAAACAGTTGAACGCGGGTTGAGACTGTGTCCTTCTTTACATGAACGCAGGATAAACTGACCATCTGTGCATTTTCAGGTGCAAAGTGGAGGAAACCCCAAAGTGTCAGAAATCCTCGCCGTCCAGGGCCTGTTCTCTGGACCCCCTCTGAGCATGAAGAGGATGAGCGTGGATCAGATGGTCAGTAAAGCTCGCACACACAAACACTCACTCAGCTGACATGAACCCGAACACCGCCGGAATATCTCCTCTGTGTGTCTTCATTGGCCGAACGCAGAGACGCATCAGCCCCCTGCTCTTCCTGACGCCTCGCCTCCCGGGTTTCCTGATTGGCCGGCGTCTGAACAGCCACGCCCTGGAGCTGCTCCAGCTGGACCGGGCCCTCGTCAGGCTGGGCCCTCACCAGCTGAGTGACTCTGAAATCAGAGAGGTCAGTCGGCGTGCGCGATTCAGACTAAACATCTGTGTGATGACCGCTGTTAGTTGTTATAAACACAGAATATTTGTCTCTTCTCAGGCTTGTTATTTAAGGGGGCTCAGTTCTGATCTTCTGGGCATTAACCAGTGTCGTGACTGGTTATACCAGTGGCTTCAGGTGTCATCTTCACTGAAAGGTATTTTCCTTTGGATGTGCAGTATCTTTAAACTTGGTGACTTCACGTCTGTTTAAAATGCTTCTTTTCTTTCTTGACGAGTTAGATAAAAAGATCGGTACCATGTCTGTGATTAAAGAACTGAAGTTTATCAACTTGTGCTACTTTTTTCACATGTGTATTAATTCTCAGAGCAGAAATTCTCCTTCACTGCACAGATATGAAAGTGCTGCCAACGCTCTCGTCTCTCTGCCCAAACGTTCAGCTGTTCCTTTAAGTCTTAGCATGTCTGTCTTGTGCAAAATTTAATGCTCTTTCTGTTTCATTTTTTGCAGAATCAGAGGTGTCGCTGCTTCTGCACAGCATCGTATTTCTCTCTGCCAACTACCCGACCCCTCTCAGCCGACACTGACAGGAAGCCTGAAGCACTGCCCTTCGGTGATTACGTTCTCTTTCGGGCACTGGGAAGCACGACTTCCTCAGAGCTGTCAGCGTCTCGTTTCTGCCACGGAGAAAACATTTTAAAACTGTTCTCGGCAAGATTTTCAGGATTAAGAAAAAAAAAAAAAAGTCTTAGCCCAAAATTAAAAGCAGGTTTGCAGCGAGGAAACGGATCCCGTTTCTCTAGACGCCTTCAAACTGTCCTGATTAAAGTTCCAGTGCGAGCATCGACGAGGGCCATCGACTGCACACTGCGGAAAAATTGGGTGAATCTGTTGTCTGTCAGGGGAGCGGGGTGGGATTCGACTTTCAAAATTAGCACAATGAGACAATGAGGTGTACTTTAAAATCTTGCTCAGAGGAGTTCTCACGTACTTCAGACCCTCATGAGGGACTTAATATATTGCGATGCACTGAATTATATTAAGCGGTGATGTTCAGGTCACGGCTGTCCTGATTAATCATTTTTGGATCTCAAGCTCGTTTCCATTGTACGGCGCAGGCTTGTCCACTGTTTACCTCACAGCTTACCAATCATTACACAGCCACGCAGACAAGCAGTGAAACAAAGAGCATATTGTTCAGTGAAAGTGTAGCAGCGCTTCGCGTGCTGTTGATATGTTGCTTGAGAAATGGTGAAATAGTTTGGACACATTCCATTCATAAACATACAGGCTGCTTTTGTGTGGGCGCGTTAAACATTTTGACAGCTCACTTCAAACATGCACTCTGTTGTCTCGTACATTTACCTCACTGAGTGGTCTGATCTTGTTTCTGTACTCTGAATATTGTTGGTCTTGGCAAGACTGTAGATAACCTGTTAAAGAGGAACTTTGTGTTGAGGAAAGGACGACTGAAAAACGCTACGATTACACAAAGACATTTCTAAATGGAAAAAAATGTTGCTAGATCCTTAGTAGAAATAGAAAAAAACCCAATTACTACTTGCAAAGACATTCAGGCTTGCTTGTGTGATGATGAGCTCAGCTTCATATTGTAGATTCAAGTCCTGGGAAACCTTTTCCAGGTGCAGCCCAGCATTTCAAACTGTCTGAAAAGAGTCGTGATGGCACTTTACTTAATTGTTTACTTGATTTTTCTTGCTTTGGATGCTCAGAGTTCCACTAACGGTCAGGCCACAAAGAATTTCATTCAAGCTTTTTTGCCAACTTTGGGGAAACAGTAACAGGAACTGCACATCCCCTGCGTTGGTGTTTGGTGTTGTAAAGTGTACAATGGGAAATGTCATTTGCTTCCTGTGCCTTCTGCAAGAGCTGGCGTAATATATCTGAAATATGATTTGCAAACCTCACGTTCTGTTTGTGATTTATTTTAAAAGGTTGATATTTGCTCCACAGGTTGTGAATGTTGTGTTGCTGTGCCAATATTATGTACATGGTGATGAAAATGTGTGAAATAAATTCTTTTATGGTGCATTTTCTTCCCCTGTTTGTATTTACTCTTCAAGCAGATGTAATTTAAAGAGTCTTTAATAAAAAAAAAAGAAAGTGTGAACCAGCCAAACATAAAAACTTGAGGCCTAAACAGATCTTACGTCTCTTAACAGAAGAAGCAAAGCAAAACATGCTAAAATCCCTCAACACCAACACGAACATGAATCTTTTCTACCATTTGGAATTTCTACGCTCTTACAGTATCAAAGCAGAGATGTTGTTAACCTATGAAAATAAAATCCAAAATCAAACGAGGGAAAATATATTGTTCTATTACATCCAAAGTATAAGATGAACATATTAAACGTTTCCACATGAAGCTCTCGACAAAAACGACGTGAACAGCCAGCTCCGTCTCAGGCGTGAAGCTGGATCACATGACTTCGTAGCCGCTGCGGATGCCTCTCATCAACAAGCAGGCGAACACGATGCCCATTATCTGCAATTAATCGCACACAGGAAGGAGAGGACATTGATTTCAGAGTTCCTGAGGTGATATTTTCAGAGAAACTAAAATGTTTCTGTTCTGTAGCACTTTGCACAAGCCAAGCTGAGAAGTCTTTAGAGGACAGTGGAAGGATAAAACCACGAGACAGGACGATAAAAACACTATAAAACAGGTCAAACTTAAGAGGGAATTAGCTAAAAGGACTAATGCAGAAGCAGTAACAGCATCCTTTCAAAGGAAATCTTTTTAACACAGATAAGAGGGTTCAGTGAAAACTAGCTGGTTAGGTTTAGGGTTAGGGGTCAGATTGTTTCTGTATTTGTGTCACATACCTGCAGGAAAGCAATAACGAGAGCTGCGACTATCACCCACTGGATGTTTTTCTTCAGTAAAGCCTCCACAGCATCGTGACAGCCCTACAACAACAGGACAGAGTTAGATCCAGCGTGGACTCGCTGGATGAGTTGTTATTTAAGCGACGCGCTGCCTCAAGGTAAAGCACGGACTTCTTTTTAAACGGCTGTTTTGTTGACACTGGCTCTACTTCCTTGTTGTTTAAAGTCCCACGCACCAATGCTGGACGTGTAAAAACAGGTAATTCTCACAAAATCAACTGTTTTCCCATTCAGATCTCTCTCTTTTTTTCAAATCTACATTTGTTCTGACCTTATTAAAACCCAATATGTAGTAAAGTACTGAAGTGGTGACTCTGTGGTGAATCTCTGCTAATTATACATTTGATACTAATCCAGGTACTGACGTCAGTGTTTCCTCTAGGATTTTTTTCAGCAGCGGGAGCAGGCTCTCCAGGGAGCCGTGGCGGCAAAAAACAAATGATAACTGACTGCAGATTTTACTTTTCCAACCTATTGATTGAATGGCCAGTTGAACGTTGCTTTTTAAAGGCTGAATGTAAAAATAAAAAATGCTTATGCTGCGGACATAAGCGGCAGAACGTTCCTACAGGAGTTAAGTGGCATTATTGATCATTGCTCTCCTATTTAAAATACACTGAATTTATTTATTATTTTATTTTTTACTTATTTAACGGGGGCGGCACTGTGAAACAGCAGGTAGTGCGCGTGCCTCACAGCAAGAAGGTCGCCGGTTTGATCCCCGGGTCAGGCTGGGCCTTTCTGTGTGGTTTAGGTTTTTCTCCTCTACTCTCATCTCTCTCTCCTGCACCATCATGTTGTTCCCCTGCTCCTTCACTCGGCTCTCCCCCTGCTCTACTCTGCTCTCCTTCACCTTGTTCCACTGCTCCTCCCTGTCTAATGTTACTTGTCTTACACGATTACATAAAACATTGCAAGTGTGGACACAATTTTTTACCTAACCATCATCATTTATGAGTCAGTAAAAGGCTAATGATGCCACTAGCGTCATCTTCATCAGCTGTCTTTCTCTTCTTAGAGAAATATTTGAACAAGCTCATCTGAAAATGCAGTCAGCAGTTACATCATGGCGTGTAGATATCAGCTTAATGCTATCAATTAGTTTACTCACGTTAGCGACACTGAGTTGGCACTGGGCTCAATTAACTTAAGCTACCGATATGTTACGTAACGTTAGCTGCCCATCAATATTTTGCGAATGTCTATTTAACCTGTAAAATCTATTCTGAGTTGTCTTAAGCTATTAAGTCTACCCTTTCTCCGGTAAGTCACTGCCCTATTTCCCAAGACGACACTCCTCTGACTCTCTGACCTGGTGCCTGGGTGCTTGACGTGATGTCACTTTCAAGGCCGCGCTCTCGCGAGTAATTAACGTCAGACTCTGCTGTGAAGGTGGAGACATGCGGCGGTGGTGTACTTGCGACAATAAAAAAAAAGAAAAAAAGAAAGAAATTTGAAGGAGTGGCGGCTAGGATTTAGGAATGGTGGCCCACCACTCCTATATGAATGTAGAGGAAACACTGGACGCTATATATATTAAAAAAAAAGAAGAACGTGTAGGCTGATGAGGGGAATATTTAAGAATTGTAATAATAATGTTAATTACTGCTAACACTATTACAAATGTGTTATGTGCTCAGTCACTTTTCCTGTCCAAGCTAATTAAAAACACTCCCTTTACTGTGAGCGACGGGCATTTTTTTTATTTTTGAACTGGTATCAAAAGAGGTGTTGAGTGTTGCTTTTTAGTCTGTCATTGCACAGAACTTTAAAAGTCTGGTATTTTTACAACATTATCAGCCATGAATACACAACTATATTCCTTTTGTTTACCAGAAGTCTGAGGTCAGTTACGACAGAGAGGTTCAATTTACATACACTGTGTAGGGACTCGCAACACACACATAACGTGTGTATGTGTGTGTGTGTGTGTGTGTGTATACACCTACTTGACACAGAGAACATTACAACCCAATGAAATCATAAGGAGTCTGTCTGATATTAACTTCACGCTAAGCTCCGGTTTGTTCTCAACAGTGTCTCTTTAGCTTGGTAGATGTTTGACTTTTTCCAGCAACAACTCGCTAACCTGGTCAGCTGTTTGTAACTCCACATGTTTATAGGTTCATGGGTTTATTGGGTTTTTTTTTTTTTTTTTGCTGAAAATTAGCTGCTGCCATTTGAAACACAGTTGTGAGACTGACAATGAGGAACCGGAGGACAGAAAGCAAAATAGGACAGAAGAGTTGTGTCATAATCTATGTAGGTTCCTCACACTGTGCAGCTTCCTTCACCTCACACTCTTCACAGTCTCACTGTTTACTGCTCGCTCTCCTACAGCTGAATCAAACCTGACATTTGCTGCTGCTTCGCCGTGAAATCGCTCAACTGTGTCCTGAAGCAGTCACAGAAAAAAAACAACGTATTTGTCACAGGAGTTAACTCTGACTGAGCTCATTCATCAGAAAAGTGTGACAAACTTCTCTGTGGCCTGCTGTTGCGTGAAAAACTACTTGCACTGTGCGCGGCAAGAAACCAGATCACAGATGGCCTGATGGGAAAAGGCTGCTCTGTAAACAGATACAACAGTTCTTCTTCTGGTGCACTGCTGACAAATCAGCTGCTCAGCGCACATCTGCTGCAGCACTGAGTCGCCAAAACAACCAGGACTGAAGGATTTTAACTAAATGTCACGTTCCTCTCACAACAACACATCACACAGTGGGCGTTTACCTCCTGGTGCACTTTGGCTGCGTCCGTCATGGCCCCGATTCCACAGTTGGCAGTGACGTTCACACAGCACGAGTCAGGCACAGAGTTTCCTTCAGGTCTGAAGTTCCTCCAGTCGGAAGAACTGTTCACACCGCAGCACTTCAACTGCAAGTGCAAATGCAAATAAGAACATTTAATATGGACATGCCGGCTATAAGGCTTAGCAGTGGTAACATGACAAATTTACAGTGAAAGGACATAACTTGTGTCAACAGATGGTGCAAAGAAAAACAAAGTCCTGCCATGCAGCCCCAACCAACAGGATGCAGCAGTGTTATGTGAAGGTGTTATCAGACTGAGCAAACAGTCAGTATGAGAGTTTACACTGCACTCACATCCTGCTGCAGTTTATCCACTGCGTCTCTGAACTCAGCTGTGCCGTTGTTGTAATTGGAAATCATTTCAGTGAGACTGTCCTGGACGACGGCTGAGAGCTGGAAGGGAGAGACAACACGGAAGCCGAGTTAAAACCACGCCTTCTGCTCTGTCTTACTAAACACACAAAACAGTGAAATTCTACACTCACCTTGTTTCTGAAGACGTATCCAGCAATCGCCGCTGCAATCTCAACGATGACGATCAGCGAGAGGAGGATGGCAAACTGAGGGGAGAAGAAAAATGAATATATTTAAGAAACTTAGATGACTCTAAGCAACATATACATGCCGTGCACACGTTATTCATGATTCACACGGCAAAGGTAATCCAACCTTTTTGTTGTCATGTGGTCTCAGAGACGCCACACTTTGTGAATTACCGTGGTGATCATGCAGTAGTTCTCTTTCCAGGCGCCACAGCAGCCGAAGAAGGCGATGAAGAAAATCACCACACCGACTCCGATGAGGACAATGGGAGCTCCTGAGGCTGACGCATCTCGGATCATGAAGGTTTTGTGCAAAGCCACTTGAACCAGGATTCCCACGACAATCAAGGCTAGGCCACATAACTGCAGTAAAGACCGGGAGATTAGCTGAGGGTGGAATTTGTTGGCTAACTTCTGCTCTTTGTGTGTGATACAAGCATGTTTCTTTGGTTTGAGCCTACATCGGAAACAGTGATGTTTTATTTAACTATCTGGTAACACAATGGAAGTAGACACTAAGCCATAATTATCTGAGTTTCATAAGCAGCGGATTACCTAATTTTGACATTTAAGCACTGCTAAATACTTTAGGTGATGTTGAAAAAAATGTAAATCCAAAGGGCAGTTTTTCAGGTCAAGAAATTTTAATTGTCCAGGTTAATTTCTTTTAACCAAAGGAGAATTTTTGGTTTGTGATGTCTGAACTAGACGACTAACTAAATCTTATTTGAGCAACTTTTCAAAATAGACCAAGTGAATTCCAGAAACTTGAAAAGAGAAGAAGAAGAAGAGAAGAAGAGACGTACTTTATTAATCACACAGTACACGCACACGCCATACTTCTAGTGAAATTATTTCTCCGCATGTGACCCATCCTTGGTCCGTCCTTCCTCCGCGGCAGACCAGGAGCAGTGGGCTGCCAGCCCACAGCGGTGCCCCGAGACCCAATCTCTTTTGTCACCATTGGTCAGGTGGTGATCTTCTTGCATGTTTTTAGTGGGGGTATTTTTATGGAGGATACCCCAGGTGAACACGGGGAGAACATGCAAACTCCACACAGAAAGGCCCCTTTCCTCGAGCAGCAGGTACTGAAGGCACGGTGGAGGACACGCCCCCGGTGCCCACAGCGGGATTCGAACCGGCGCCTTCTAGCTGTGAGGCGACAGTGTTACCACTTGTTCCACCAAAACCAGCATCCACAGCGTCTACACTCAACTAAATGCTCACATCAGCACACAAACGTGCCCACAATGACAACGCAAACATGCAGATGTTCACCAGGTATAATGTTCACCACGTCACCGTCTGAGTTTAGAGTGTCCGCATGCTAACATTTGCTAAAAGTGAAATATCTGAATTTAAAATTTCACTATTAACCATTTAGTTAATCTGATTCAAACTTTTCTTTCCTTCCATGGAAACGTCTCATTAAAACAAAATGAGTAAGCCCTAATGCGAAATAGATGGAGGGAAATTGCAACAGCCTTCAGTTCCTGTATGCTGATGTAAAAATATCAGGCGGTAAACTGAGATAATCATGTGTCACTCTTTTAGGTGGGCCGACAACTGCGTTTCACTGGACCTTTCGCAAACATTGTGTGGGTGAACTGTTTCACCGTGATCAGCTGGGATCAACGAGCTCTAAAGCAAACATTACAGTCAACCGCACGTCCTTCAGTCGACTGTGGTGGGATCCAGTTTCAGGAAAGGAAGGAACTGAACTACTAGAACTCAAACAAGCAGTTGATTAACTGATCTGTCCATCAGCAGAAAACTAATCAGCAAACAACAACTTTCAACTGACTGCTGACGTCACTTTTTCAGCCAAAAATGCCAGACATTTCCTTCTCCGGAGTGACGATTTTCAGTCCTTTTTGTCTTACTTTCTTTAAACTAAATACTTTGGATGTTTCATTGCTGGTAAAACAAAGAAAAAATAAATTGGATGGCATCAGTTTTGGCTTTTCCAATTAAAATTGTAATTGTTTTTTCCTTTTTTGGGGGGGCTATTTTCTGACATTTGATGGACCAAATGATAAGTCTCATCATTACTGACAAATTAATCAATAAGGAAAATAACTGTCAGTTGCAGCCATATAAAACACCGAACTCTACTGTGACCCCATTGTGTCTCTGAGCATTTTATTCTTATTTCATTAGACATTAAACAGACCTTCAAGGGTGAACTGACTGCATCAAACTTAGACTAAAAGACCTCACAGTGAAAAACTCTCCTCATCACAACAGGCAGAACTGTAATAAAGTAATTAACATGTCAAAAAAGGGCTTTTGCCACCTTCTCTGTACATTATGTGCGGTGTACTAACATGGGCTAAAGAATCCTGCCAGACAGAACCATAAATAAAATAGCACCGTATCATGAATACTGGCTATGAACATGTTGTACAACAGCGACTTACATGATGAGCACATCAACGTGGGTGTTTGGATGAGGACGTCATTGGTCAAGAGGACAGAATAAGAAGTGGAAAAAATGACCACAAGGGGAGAATAACTGTGAGCATGTTAACAGATAAGTCTGGGAAATCCACTGAGTCAGACTTTGGACTTGTCATTGTTTATGACTCCATTAATTGCTTAGTGTATGAAATGTCACAAAACTGCGCAAAATACCATTTTTCCAAGAGTTAACTTATTCAGCTTTCTTGTTTTATCTGACTAACAGTCCAACACAACTACTATCATACAAGAAAATTAATAAGACCAGCAAATATTCACATTTGAGGAGCGGGAACCAGTTTTTTGCTTTAAAAATGACTCTGGTGATTAATTGAGTATCAAAATTGTTAATTAACATTCTGTTACAGCTGGCTGATAAATATTCAAAATATGTGGTTATACTATCTTAATGGTTATGTGATCATTTGTGAGTCAGACAGATGATTTCCAAACCTTTTTCCTGACGTGAAGTAGCACAGGACAGACACACAAACTCACCTCAGGCTTATTATAGAAGATTCAGTACCAATTCAGATTTAATCCTTCCTTTCGGTCTTTCTGAAAATCTCTATAGCACTTTTTGCTTAACATCTATTAAAAAGCAGCAGAGTCGAGTTACAGTAGCACCCAGCCAAACTGGTCTTACTACTCTGCTCTTTTAATAACATACTGCATTAAAGCATTTCAATTAAAATGAACAGAAACACAGGGAGCGGGGACGTGGGGACGAAAACCTTCATATTTACACTGGAAGTCTCTCAGTAGCCCCGATATCAGATGACCCATAATCAGCCCAGCTTGTTATGTTATCCACGTTAAGCCCTCGCTGCGGCAGACCTCTCCTTGCTGGCACCACCAATGTAAATATTTGAGCATGAGTCAAATAGGTGGCTAATAATTGACATAGGAAAACAGAAAGGAGTGAACAGAGCAGGCAAACAGAGCGACGATGCCCACATCAGTCCCAGAATAGAACAGAATAGAATAAAAGAGAAAACAGTAGAAATAGAGTCATAAAAAATAAAGCTGTTTATCTTTTTTCCTTCGCCTTGGGCTTAATTTCTTAATGAAAATCTGTTGAGCCGAGACATTTATAAAAAAAATAATTGAGTAATTATTAAATTGTAAACCGTTTTGGTACAAATGGTAGTACTCAGTGGTTTAAGTCAAGCAAAATAAGTAAAATCACTTTTTCTGTTGTGAATATATGATGTTTTTTTTCTGTTCTATTGTATTTTTGGACTGATGGTTGGACAAAACAAGACATTTGAAGAATAGACTGGACTATAAATAGACTAATCTACACTATAATGCAGTTGTAGGCGGAGATAAGGACTATTTTATGTGTCTGTTAATGTGCAGTTGTCTACAACCACAGCGTAAGGCTTTCAGTGGCGTTGTGTCAGTGCAGGAGGGGAGAAGAAATAAAGAAAACGCGTCTCCTGGTCGAGTCACATGGTACAGTTACACTTTGAAATCTGGTCATAAGATTCACATTCCATCATCACCACCTCTCGCTGTAAAGCTCTCGAACACGTGATGAAGAAACCGCAAACAGGTTACATCCGGGAAACGCTCGGGTCAGTCCAGGATCTTTGAGGTGGCCTCATGTTTACGATCCTCCACGCTTCGATTAATCTGATCTCAAACAATCATGTGAGGGGGATGTCATAGGCTGTGTGAGCGTGGCTGCACATCAGCTGATTTAAGTGG
Organism: Chaetodon trifasciatus; assembly: GCA_037975065.1. NCBI lineage: Eukaryota > Metazoa > Chordata > Actinopteri > Chaetodontiformes > Chaetodontidae > Chaetodon > Chaetodon trifasciatus. The sequence continues at coordinate 4,495,122 of JBBMOE010000025.1, forward strand.
TGATTACATACACATGAAGTGCGTGTCACCTAAATGTAGGATAGCAGGACCGGAGTTCATGGTCATGGGGATGGTAGAAAGGGAAAAGTCACAGAACTAGTCCAGCGGGGGAAATACCTCCGCTCAAAACATAAGCTGATTTATCGTGATAACATAAATCACACTGGATAACATAACCTGGCCTGTTTGCTCGCTTGCGGCTTCCCTTCACTTCCTCTCTGTAACACTGTGATAAAGGTGCTGTTTGACAGTCAGCATGTCAACAAGTGATGAGCTGCTACTCACCCAGAAAATGAAGTTGAAAAAGAAAAGCAGGAACTTGACACATTTCATTCCCCCCTCTACGCCCATGGCTGATGTGGATCTGTTTCCTGGATCAGAAAAAAAAGACACCTGTGTTACATTTCACTCACTTTTACCAGGCACAGCTAGATGACCATTAAACCAACTGTGCAGTCAGCAGGACTGTGGCATACATGAGTCATTTTGGTCGAAACGCCTTTAGCTAAAAAAAGGCCATGACCCCCGTGAACGGAACACCAGCCGCAAACTGCGCATTTTGTTTATCAGGACATATCGAGGGCAGTAGACCACACACAATCCCATTATTCCCAGTCCAAACACACATACCCACACTTTAACATATAAATCAAAGTTTAGCGCCACCAGCTACTTTCTGAACAGCAGACGGGTCCTTGAAAAACGGCGGAGCTGAGCTTCAAATGCATCAAACAGCAACAGGTCGAAGTGTTAATCTCAGCAGAGGCCTGTACGACACATCGTCTGGGCCCTGAATGGATCAAAAGAGCCGTTTGGAGGAAGAAACAGAGCCTTCCAGTCCTGCCCCGGACCGTTAATCACCGCTAGCAACAATACCAGCTTTGTCACGGGCCAAATTACATCAACTACGACGCTTTCTCTTATTGAATTTGTTAAAAGTTTGGTAACTAAATTAGTGTTGGATAAACACAAACAGCAAAGCTTCTTTAGACACGATTCTACCACGACTGTCGAGACAAACGTCCTTTCTTTGCCAACTTTCTTTTGTAAGGAAACATTCTTCCAAAATATGGACGATTAGCAGATTTTTATTTTTTTAAAGTGTGCTATTTCGGCGGTCATTTGAGCCCTACCTTTAAGAAGAAGTCCTTAAAACCCAGCGATGAAAGACGAGGACGACGAAGTGTTGAAATTCAGACTAACTTCAGTCGTTTATAGTCCCTCCCTCGGCTCCTCTCGCCGCTCCCCACCTCTTTCTTCTCTCGTCTCCAAAACTTCATATGCTGCGTTCAGGGTCTCCTCGTTAAACCCACGATTGCCGTATGCCGCCCCCCAAAACGTGGTCAGCCCATTGGGTCAGATCATTCCACCAATACAATCTGTAAAAACTTTCTGTTTCATTTGAGGCAATGCTTGGTTGAAGTATAAGTTTTGGTTAAAGTATATAAAAGTATATTGTACTGCAATGTAGTGGATGTCTTAAAAATACTTGACAACAACAGTTGTCAAGTAATAAACATAATTTCAGTGCATGACTCACATTTGCAAACTCTTATCAGTAATATGTCAAATGCACTGCCAGTTCATACCATGGCATGTCTGTATATGATAAATGATTAACACATCTTAACAACAGCCAGCACTCTGAAATAGCGTCTTTGATTCTGTATACCACAATGCTTTATGATTGATAACCTACTCTGGCCCACATACTCATCATTGTTCACTTTATGATTTGGTTGGCTGGCCTTCACTAAGTCTACGGAGGCATCCTCATTTGTATATTTTTGTGTACAGGGCCATAATGTACTGTACTGTATGTAATCTCCTGACCTCCAGCAGTCTGCAGCTCCATTCCACAAGGTCACGTCTTTATCAGGTCCAAGGGTTTGCACTGAGCTGGGGAAAAAGCCTTTCCTCCTGTGCTTTACGTTGGATAATCCATAGATCATAAGCCATTGTAATAATCTAGTCCTATTGCATGTTTGATGTTTGTATCCCCTGTCTATGTGTCTGGTGTTTAATGTCTATCTAAACTGCAGTTGGTGTGCTGTCTCGGCCAGGTCTCCCTCAGAAAAGAGACTTCAATCTCAAGGGACTTCTTAGTCAAATAAAGGTCAGGGAATAAATAAAACATGAATCAGATTCTCTCCACTTATTCACATCTCTAATATACTAAAACAGAATCATTATTAATAGTGATTCAAAAGTGTTACACTCATAGGAAATGAAACACTGTGTGAGAAGTTTGCCTTTAAGAAACGCAGTCCCTCAAATATTTCCTCTTTCACACACTGAGTAACATCCTCAGACGGCTGAATAACCTCTTCCTTGTGCAATATTTTCAAGCCACAACTTTGTCAAAATGCAGGAAGCATTTTAAAAGAGCTTTAAACAGCCTTTATTTTCAAGCTGGACATCATTTTTACAAAGTGAGCATCATTACCCTCCAAATTAATGTTACAGCCTAGAATGACTGGACAAAAAAAGCTGAACAAAGTGAGCTTTTATGGTCCCATTGTTCCATTTCCAGCCAACGACTGACTGAGACAAGTATTTAAAAATCAAGATGAGAACCTTCGTTAGCAGTGTTTTCCTTCTCGTGATTGATTATGTGCTCTACGATATAATATCACCTCTGACTCGTGCTGAACTTTTTTTTTCTCACATTAATGCTGTTAAGATGAGTGCAGTGGATCAAATTGCTGATCTCAGTTGCTCTCGGTTTAGTCTGTACGCTTATCGTACCACAAGCATATCAAAAAGCAAATACATGACTGCTCCACATCCTTGAGCATATCTGATGACTGATAATATCAGCTTGACCTGGTTTACTGTAAAATTTCACTGTGGACTTTAAATCATGTTCAGGAGCGGAATGTGGTCTGTGATAAAGTAATTGTATTACCATTTGACTGGTTTATGAGGGATTAATTACTTTGACATATATCTTGGGTTCAGTTTTACTTTCACTGCACTCTGATCTCTTACTATAATCTGTCAAATAACTCCTTTGACTGCATCACAGGTGCAGGCAGATTTGAAAGGTTTCACCTTCTGTAAACTGCGGGGCCACAATGATAACTCTGCTGAAATGCAGTAGCGTCATGAGGTCCAGCAGGTTGGCCAAAGACAGTGCTGTAGGCCACGTAGGCCTATGAATCAGGGTGGTGTGTCAGTGCAACATGCCCACAATGATAATGCCACATGCTGATGCTTAACAGTTGTAATGTTTACCCTGCACACCATATTAGTTTAGCATGTTAGCATGCTAACATTAGCATGTTAGGAACAAAAATAAAGTAAGGCTGAGGCTGAAAGGAACGTCATCAGTTTTTCAGGCATTTAGTCAGAAACTAAAACATTAGACGTATTTAAGTTTTGACCTGATGATGGGGGGGGGGGGGAGGGGGTACACCAAGACTGCCATAAACTTACTCAATAATAACTTTGATGGCCTGTCCATTAAAACTGTGTCCTTGTTTTGTCTTTCAGGTGGATGTCAGTTTGACTTTTAGACCAAAGAAACAAAGATAAAACTGGGCAACATGTGAAAATAAGAAAAGGGTGGTCACTGCCATCTGGTGGTATAAGATTGTAGAGACGTAACTCCTCCAGTCATAGCACTGTTAGTTTTTCTTACTGTGGAACCTTAAAATTCACTTTAAGCCCTAATGCTCACACACATCTCTGTGTTTTCACTGGACAAATCCAAGTACAAACTTTATAGCTTATCTCTCAACTGCCCCCATATCTCTCCTTATATTTACTTACTCCACCAACGTCAAACTACAGGTGTACTAAAGGTACATAGTTTGGTTAGAGTTTCCATCTGGGCTGCACTAAATGAGCAATAAAGGAGGAATTCAAGTCACATGAAATTATCTTAAGCATAAAATAATGAAATGAACAAATATGGAGGTTTTAATGTTTTAAAGGAAGTCGTGTTTGTGATGCTTTGCTCAGATGTTTCATTAACAGGCAAAGAATACACATTTCACATTTGATTCCTCCCTCACGTCATGCGGCTCTTTAACTCCACTCGGGGGGGAAACGTTAAAATTTAATGTCAACATTCCTCAGTGTCCTGAATGGAATCTGTACAACACTCTGTACAACATGCACCTTAACCTGCATTCTGTTTGCACTGGACATATAAACTCTGGACATCTCATTCAAACTCATGTAAACACATGACATTTAAACTTGCTTTCTGTTGCATTGGACATCTTTACTTCTGTTTGGACATTTTTACTTTTAATTCTGTTTGCACTGGACATCTATACCTTTAATTCTGCTGCACGGGACATCTGTACTTTTAGTCCTATTTGCACTGGACATGTGGACATTTTTACATTTTTTACCTTTAACTTTTAATTCTTTGCTTGCTGTGCTTTTAGATTATTTGTTGCATACCTTTTACTTAAAATTTGTGGAATATGCTGGAACTTGTGAATTTCTCTTGGGGATGAATAAAGCAGTGTTTCCCAACCACTGTGCCGCGGCACATAAGTGTGCCGTGAGAAATCATCAGATGTGCTGTGGAAGATTGTCCAATTTCACCTGATTGCTGCTCTAAGGCTTAGAGCAGCAATCAGGTGAAATCTTCCTGTGTGTCTTTCTTCAATTCCTGCAAGAATATCAGCTTTGTGTTCAACTAAACAGGCCCAGGTTTCACAATGAGTAAGTAAATTGAGACTAGATTTTCATTATATTTCAATAGATATACTTTTTGTGACATTTTTGTTTGGTGGTGTGCCTTGTGATTTTTCTAATGTAAAATATGTGCCATGGCTCAAAAGTGTCTATCTATCTATCTATCTATCTATCTATCTATCTATCTATCTATCTATCTATCTATCTATCTATCTATCTATCTATCTATCTATCTATCTATCTGCTGGATTGCAGGAATTATACTATTATTCAAATAATTTAACTTAAGTAAGCTTCAAGAGTCTATTCTAAACCTACTGTAAAATAAAAATGAATCTATTCATAGACTAATTAGTTTAATTCAACTGTCAGTCTCTGTGGAGACGTTTAACGTCCACTAACAATGACGACATCGAGTATGACTTTATGATTGGCTGAGCAGCCCGTAACTCAACCGATCTGCCGGAGTAGGAAGGGGCGGGACAAAACATGAGAGGAGGGTTATGGTGCTATCATCATGGCGGGATGCATGAAAATAAGAAACGGTTTCATTACTCCAAGTGCTAAATTAATGGTTTTCATGGTGCTACTGGCCTGTTTACCTCAAACCTCACACCAGGAAACGGGTAAGAAGTAGTGTTACGAAGCCGTAATAGAGACTTTAATGAATTTGATACGTATTTTAAGCGAAAATGATTGCTCAGGCTAACTCATGTTAGCTTGTGTTTAGTGCTTACTGTAATGTTACAGAAGTTACTTGATGCCGAGCCTTTGTGCCGCTTACTCTCGTAACCCGGTCACTGCGTGCTAATCTCTCACTCTCTATATATACACAGCAGAAGTGTAGTTTAATGTAATCATTTATGTTGCAGTACTAGGTTGAGTTGAGAACAAACATGTAACCGAGTTTACCAGCCCGCCCCGCCCTCAGGCAGTTCGTAACGTACCAATGAAAAGACCAGTGCAGAAACTCAAAGTTGTCTCATATCTATGAAGCTCAGTGTGAAGGGAACAATAACATTAACGCCTTACACCCTACCCTTGTACCTATTTCTACCCAATAAATCACTTTGCAAGAACACTATAGCTGTTAAGATCACAATATTCTTTTAAGAAATTGTTCAGGCTTATATAGTGTTTTGTTGGGTCTGTCATAGATGCACTCAGCTTTAACGCTTTGAGGTCGTATTTTGTGTCACTATTGGATGTAATCAAGGCTAAAAGCTTCATATCCAAGTAGATGTGCTAGAAAACAAACTGTTTGGTGTTTTAACCTGGATTTAAGGAGGGCGGCTACAAATTAGCTTTAGTTAAACAGCCTCTCTATATATTTAGTCTGTTGTACTGTTAAGGTCTATGTAATGTTTATCTGTATGGTCTCTGTTTAATGACTATATAAATAGATATATGAGCATAAACACAAACAGACATTCAGCTACTATGTACAAGGAAATATGAAAGGATCCAGACAAATAATTCAAGTGTAAATACCCTATTTTCAACAGCAAAATAATAGACACCTGGTACTCAGTAGTCACAAAGACATGCACTGTTTACTCCGGGTTGAGTATTGTTTGCTAAAAACTCCAGTGTCCAGTTGTTGTAGGCTTTTTAAAAAGATGAAACAATATACTGTTTTTGTAACCCATTTTTAAAGATTTTCGTCTTCGGTAGGAACCTGTGGACATGGGCCTGAGTGCTACATGCAGGGTAGGGAAGTCAGGAAGTATTTAAGGATGGGCTAAGGCAGTGTTGTTTGTTTGGGTCTTTTCATACTTCACTGAAGTGGATGACTTTCTAAAAGCAATATCTTTCAGATTTGTTATTCATGTCACAGGTTTGTCTGACATACTTCACTCTGCTTATCAAACCCAGGTAACAAACATCCAGTCACTGATCTCCAGGATGGACGGGAGTATGTCCAGTCAGGGTCCAACAGGTTCTGTTATAAAAACAATGTCGTGGCAACCTGGAAGCAAACATGGACACGGATTCAGGTAAGTGACATGAATGATGCCAAATCCAGTTCATAGTTAAAACTCTTTCTCGAACCTAAAATAAGTAGATGTTGAAGAAGGAGTGCTGTTTTCACACGCTCCCTCTCCCTCCCTCCCCTCCGCATGAAATGAGTCATTCTAACAATATCCTGGGGTGAAACTCAGTTGATTTGGCCCATAACAACCTCTGATTTCTGACAGGTCAAAGCGTGGAGTTCCAACGTATTTAAGGTGGTGATTGTGGAAGGTGAGGAGGAGCTGCAGGAGCTGGACCGCTTCAGTTTCTGGAGCTGGTTTCAGAGCTTGTTACGCGAGCGGCACAATGAAACCACTATTAACATCAGTCTGTTCAGCAAGAAGACGTGCTTCAAGATTGATCCTGCAGACAAAACTCAATACACCATCAAGCCCCTTCGCAGTAAGTGGAAAACACATTAACACAATTAATTTGCTGGATATTACAGATATTATAGATGATGTTGTTTTTTCCTTTCAGAGTTTGATATCTATATGTTTCTGGTTTTCTTCGCTGGAGTGTTGTTGTTCATCTTCGCAGATTCACTAAGCAGGTAGTTGTTTTTACTTATGTTCTAATGTGAGATTTAACAGGCTCATGACATGGTGTTAACTGTTTTTTCTGCTTACATGAAGGAGTCAAGTCTTCTTCTACTCTGCTGGTATGAGCACCGGCATGATCGCCTCTCTCATCATCCTCTTTTTTGTTTTGGCTCGCTTTTTGCCGAAGGTGAGGTTTCATTGTTCTCAAATATCCACGATTTTACAGGTCAAATCACGTTGGTGGCGTGCTTAGTGATCGTACCCTTTGTGTTTGCTGTTCCCCCAGAAAAGTCCTTTTTATGTGTTGATTGTTGGCGGCTGGTCGTTTTCTGTTTACGCCATCCAGCTGGTCTGCAGGAACCTCAGCCTAATTCTGCGAGAACACTGGCACGTGGCATTAGGTACAGACCCTTCATTAACACAAACTGTATATAGAATTAAATTGGAAACATCAGACCAAAGCAAAACACTTATTGTAGTATATTAAATAGCTATTTTTAGACTCTGAGTCCCATTTATTAGTGAACTTAAAGTTCTTAACACAGATTAGTCTCCTGACTACAACCTCAAGGCACGCAATCAGGAGTCAGTCTCTTAAGTAGTTAGTCAGTTAGTTTTTTTTGTTATCCTTTCAAAACATTTTTCTGTATCTGTGGCAACTGTATGACAAGTTCAACCACAACAGAAAAGTCATTACAATTAAAGACAGACATTTAACAATAAAGTGCTCCACAACAATCAGGAAGAAAGTGCAATGCACGACCATAACTCCTATCACCAGGATTAAACGGAGCTACATCAGAAGGTTTGAAGGATCTGTGGGCATGGGAAGTCCGCAAAGCTCCTGTTAATAACTCTGCAATGGTTAGATCCTCTGAAACACTAAGTCAATTCTTCTGTTGTGGTGTTTTTGGCAGGTTATGTAGCAGTGGTGGGATTCATCAGTTTTGCTGTCTGTTACCGTTACGGTCCTCTGGTGGATGAAAAGAGCATTAACATCTTGTCGTGGACGCTGCAGCTGTTCGGCCTGCTCCTGATTTATTTAGGGATTCAGATTCAGCACGTTGCCTTCGCCATCATCTTGGCAGCGTTGTTCTCCAAAAACCTGGAGTACCCAGTAGTTCTGGTGGTTGTTGTATGGAGGTGGGTGTTTACAAAGCGGACAGAAGGTGGCGTAAGAGTACGGTGCTATATTAAACTGAAAGTCAACTTAAAAACAGTTTGCACTGTATGTGTTCCCGTTACCTCATGCAGTATAAAGTCGCTCTGTGGTTGTAAATGAGAGTGTCACACCTTTATTTCCTTTATTGTATGCAAATGTTTTTGATAGTGCACAAAGTAATTTGATAAGTTTCACTGTTGTTCAGAGTCATTTGTTCTTTGGAAAGTCTTGCATGTTGTCTCCTTTTTTCTGACTTCTAGATTTATCCAAATTGACATTGCTTGAACTACTGTAGCTCAAAGCAGCGATATACGAGAGAGGGTATATACAGCGATAGATTGAGAGCCAATCGTCATATTCATTTCGGATAATTTTTCTTTCTTTCTTGCCGTGTTGTGCAGGAAAATCAGACAGTATGTTCGCTGGAAGCCTGAGCCACGTCGCCTGTTGACTGAGGAGGAGTATCAGAAGGAGGGAGAGGAGGAGACTAAGCGAGCACTGGAGGAGCTGAGGAAGTACTGTAACAGCCCAGAGTTCAGCCCGTGGAAGGCCGTGTCCAGGCTTCAGTCTCCGAAAAGGTGGCTAGTGTGATAAGCCAAAAGCAGACAAATGCACGTGAACTTACATTTGGGACTGGCTAGCAACTCAGCTGTGTATTTCCATGAAGAGATCATTGAATTGTGTTTGAGCACTGTGCAAAGTATTCACTCCCCTGGAAGTTTCATGTTTCATTGCCTCACCGCATTGAATCAAAGTAGAGTTAATGTGGCTTTTTTTGACAATGAGCAGCAGATAAAGATGAAACCGCAGTCGCTGCCACAAAAAGCTGGACCTTCCAGGTACAGTACAGGTGTATTTATGCTGCAACCCATTGAAACCCCTCGACAGATGATCTCTGTTTATGAATGAAAGTGCTTTGAAGAGATGTTTTCACTTTGGCTTTAAAGTTCTCTTTTTGTTGATCGCTGTCAAAAAAGGTGCATGAAGTGAACTTTGGTTCACTGTTGTAAAACAGTAAAAAAAAACTCCCAAGGAGGGTGAATACTTCTTATAGCCGCTGCTTTTTGTTGTCTAAATTGATAAATATATTTATCTATATTCTAAGTGTTACAAATTACAAAAACAATTAGCATATCCCCCAGCACTGCGTGGGCGTCCTCTGTTGATCCCACGTTTCAGTTTCTAGTAGCATCAGTTTGCAGAGCAGTGTTGCCAGCTTCAATGCCACTGAAACACTAGTGATGATGCAATAATTGAAGTATTAATCCTTTATTGATGCTATTTTCTGTAGTGTGACTGACTTTTCGGGGCTGAGATAAAGTGAATATTTCTTACTTGAGTCATTAATTATTGAACTGGTCTCTTTTGATGTTTGTGCAGGTATTGATTAACTATCTCTAACAAGCTGTGTCTGCACATTTTTGATTCAAGGTATATGAATCTATCCAAAATACAAAAAAGCTCATACTTTACCAGGAAGATCATGTTCAGGGACAGCGTTTCACTGAAGTGTGACCAAAGTTACCAACTCCAGCTTTAAGGTTTAAGCTGGAGTTGGTAACTTTGGAGAAACCAGCAAGAATAAGACAGAGTTTAAAAGTAGAACATAAAAAAAATCCCGTTCCCCTCCCTTCATAGCCTGAACCTCCAAAACACACGAGCACGCACTGCCTGACAGCGCGTCATTAACATCGCCGACTCCTCTCCAGCTGCATCATGTCTCATTCACATGTAAGAAAATGCCTCATGTTGGCATAAATGAACAAACACGGCTGTTGTTAGTACTCAGAGATATCAAGCTAGCATGCTGAGAAATTTTGGCTGCACCCTCTCTGCCACTCTTGAGCGACTACTCGCTGTAGCTTTAGTGATATATCTGCCAGGCTTTGTGGAAGACTCTGGTCATGTGCAGTGAGTGTGCGTGCAGGTAGGCATGTACGTAGATAGACAGCCAGGATGAAACGATTAGCTGGGCTTATTACAGGCCTGCAGCAGCCAGTGAGTGCTGTCAGGATGTAAGAATTTCAACAAATCTAACAAAAACGCTTCTTAAATACATGACTTACTCCAGCTTTAAGTTGCATGTGTAGTATGTAGGTAATCATTAGCGCCAGTGTGTGGTTGGTGTGCTGTTTAACGCTGATGTTGCTAATATTGTCACTTTAATCCACAGGTTTGCTGATTTCATCGAAGGGTCCCCCCACCTGATGCCAAATGAGGTGTCCGTCCACGTGCAGGAATACGGTTTTGGAGGATCTTTTTTTGAGGATGAATTTTTTGACACGGACGACGAGGAAGACGACATGAAGCCTACGATGAAACCAGAGTGAGGCGGCACCATGTTGGACGTACACAAACGGTTATTACCGCCTTTCAGAGAGGTGAGCAGAGACAGTTCTCCATGGCTCCTGTGCAGAGTGATGGAGCGATTACTGTGGAGGCTGGATTAAGAGAAACCTGGATTGTCATTTCAGTCACACGTGTCCCGGCTTTCAACAAAAAGATCACTGACAGTCACGGGGAGGCCAGTGTGGTCTGATCTGTAATTAGCTTAACAAACGGCAAAGCAATGTAGTGTCTAAGACTGTGCACTAAAGCCAGATCTCTTCTTTTTTAGGGAACTAAGGCTTCTGTTAGACCTGTTGGAGGTCAAAGCAAGTGAACTTTTACTGTGTGATTACATGTTGTGTTGTCTGTAGTCGTGTCTTAGAGAATACATTACGTTTTAGTTTTCAAAACTTATTTTGCTCACAGCGTTTAGGCCCAAAACGGCTGCGATCGACAGCAGTGAGAGCATCCAGGTTACATGTGCAGCACATCATGTGATGAGTTCTCACCTGTCTGAGCAGCAGCATGAAGGGGTGGCCGTTATTTTTCTAGCTTTCTGTTCAGGGAGGAAAAGTTTGGTCAAGTTTGTATTTCACTATTTTCATTTTAATTGACTGAAGTCAGTGGAAGTGTCCCAAATTATTTTGAATAAAAAAATCTACTTGAGCTCTGACGTGGGTGAGCATCATTGTATATGATTAGAGCCGAACAGAGGCAATGTGTTAATAACATGGCTTTGATTGATTATGTGGCGCATTTGGAGCCAAATAACAGGTTTTATTTTTCAATGGGCGCTTTAGCCTTCAGCAAACTAGGATGTCTTCAGAGGTGGAAAGCAGCTAAGTACAGTTTTGAGGTAGTTGTACTTTACGTTTGTACTTTCGCTTTGTGCCCCTGTCGACTTTCATTCCACCACATTTCAGAGGGAAATATTGTACTCTAAGCTATTTTGCAGATCTAGATTTTCCATACAAAATGTAGAATTTAAAAAATATGGTGCACTGATATAGATACAACAAGCCGACAGTATACAAGTAGTTCAAAGTAGCTTTACTGCAACACATATCTTATTATAATACAGAAATACCTCACTGACGAGGTCCATTCTGCTGCCTAACTTTCACTTTTGGTACAATTAAGCACATTTTGCTGCTAATATTTCTGTACTTATGCATGAGTAACATTTTCAATGCAGAACTTGATTTTATTGTACTGCTACGTTTACTTAGTAAGTAATAGATCTCAATACTTCCACCACAAGATTTCTTCATGGATTTAAGATATTTGTATCTATGGCTGCAACTGATGGTTTCCACAAAAACAGACTTATTATCAGTCTTGACCGGTGGAATTTCCTCTTGACAAACAGCAGAGGGGTGAACCGTTTCAAGCAGCTGTTGGTGCAGAAGCTGCATTTTATTTTAAGTGCCACCGTGTACAGTTTGAATGTGCACATGTGGGAAATGAATCACTCAAAGTCAGCGTTATGAATGGCGTCTTTTGTTTTCCCTCAGTTACCTAGAATCACAAATGAAACAGCGTTTTGCTTTAAAAACCCCCGGTCCCCCGAGTGATTTTTCTTGGTTTTCCTGGCGTTTGGGCCCCTGTTGCATCTTTAAATCTTCTGTGAAAATACACCCCTTTTTTTCTAAGAAGCCTCAGAAAGTTCTACCATCTGCAGCCAGGCTGAAATTTCTGAGATTTCTTAGGAAACAAGGGTTGTATTTTCACAGAACATTTAAAGTTGCAACAGGGGCCCAAACGCCAGGAAAACCAAGAAAAATCACTCGGGGGACCGGGGGTTTTTAAAGCCAAACGCTGGCTGAAATTTCTCACCTTTCTCATATCTACCCTTTGCATCTGACATCACCTTTGGTATATCTCTCATGTTTCAAAGGTTAAAATCAATACAAAGTGATGACTAGCATGCACTACATATGCCGCACACTGAGTGCTGTGCACGCAATGACCTCAGTTTTAAAAATAGAGCATATATCTAACACCTCTCACTAAGCTTTACTGAGTTCACATTAGATTAAAAGTGGAAGCAGAACTGGGAAAAACTGCAGTGCACGACCAAATTTGCTGTTCAAGCCAGATAGCGTTATCTGAAATCAGGTAGCTTTCGGTATATGTTTGCAGAAAAAAACCTACGTATTCATCCTTTCTCTTCCACTTGTTAGTTTCAGTGAGCCTATCTGATGACATTTAGCCAACCTGCCTTCTGCACACCAGCACTGGCTTCTTTACATTGATGTGACTGTCCTCGCTGCATTTGAAAGCGGGGAACACCCCGATAACAAATGCTGCAGATGGTCACACAGCATGTGCGAGACAGCTGATACTGCTAGCGTTATTTGCATGTTTCCCAGGCTCAGGCTGGCATAATCGCATTCACATGCTGCTACAGTTCCTAAGAATTACTTCCCCAAAACATGCGTCACTAACAGGGAAACCTCACGGCGATGCAAACGCCACCACATCGCACACGGAAGGGGGGAATCCCTTGGATCTATGAGCATGATTGCAAACACTGTGACAGCCCCCCGTGGCGGCTTCATGTAAAGAGTCTGGATTTCCCCACGGCTTGCAAACTGGCCCACATTTGATGAACTGATTCTTACAAACCTCCACACAAAAGGATGTTTCTACTCGACCGTGCAGCAATGATAAGACAGCCATGTGTACGCGCCACGGAGCGCTCGCTGCTCATTTTATGAGGGGGAGAAAGACATCCAGCTTTTAAAGCAAACAGTAATTACACGATGATGTGTGTAACAGCAAAGCGAAGACTGCAGTGTTTATTGTAGGCCTGTAAATGCATGCTGCACGTCAATCCTTCACAGTAAAATCAAGAGAAAAAACAAACATGAAAGACAATGGAAACCTGTGCAAGCGTTACTAGAACGTGAACCAAATGAATTCCCAGTGAATTCAGTTTTACAGACGTGCAGTTTCCAGTTGAAAAGCCGAAACAGAGGGTGAAAGAGAAAGCAGTGCAGTTCAAATTGGTCTTTCCTGAAGCCAAGACTGGCTTTTGACAAACATACATCAGGTCAGTAAGAAAAAAATGACTTTCATGAAACAGCAGTGGTACTTTCACCTTTTTCTTTTTTTTTTTCAAGCTCCAAGAGGCGGCACAAACTGCACATTTCATATATTCCTCCACACAGTGTGTACAGTTAAGGCAGATCTGACTGGTTGCCTTCTCCTCGAACTCTAAACATAAAAATAGTTCAGCAGAAACAGAAAACTACAAGTCCAGTGTTGGTGGTTAAAATCCAGTGTAAAGTCAGTTCTGTCAGTACTTGTTGATCCCAAATATCCGTACTCCATGAAACTGAGGCAACTTTGGGAGGAGGACGCTAAGGAGGGAGCTCGTGTTGATTAGGAAATGTGTGGCATCATATTTTGTGTAGAAACTGGCCAGAATATACCTGCAGAGAGAGAACAGCGTCAGTGTCGCATGAACACGTCACAATCAACATTTAGATTTCACCAAAATGCAGACACGACTAACACTGAGTTTAACGTGAAAGTGGAAATAAACCCAACAACCAATCACACAAACGTCACCTCACAGGCTGAGATGTTACTCTGCTGAAGATTTGGCGCTGTTTCTGTTTCTGTGGCACTTCTCTGATTGGTGAGGTTTAGAAACGTGTCAGAGTGATGTTAATATTTATCATGAAATCCGCTTTTTGAACACATCTTTCAAGATTGTGCAGTTTTCTTCTAAACAAACAAAAGTTATGTTTAAACTCAGTCTAACTCACTAAAACACTGTTTATCCTTGAGGTCTGACAAATACACTGAATGCTTTTCCTTCCTCAAAAAACACATGAAAAGATCTTTAAATCCATGTTTACTAGCAAGCAGATCTTATTTCCCTGCCTCTGTCAATGCATTCATGCAAATCTTGGCACATTACGGCCACAGTGGAATCATGTGACACCATTGGTGAGACTGTGTGTAACCTGTGTGCACAAACAAACAAACAAACAAAACAAAAATGGGGAGGCATTCAAAGGAAAACTGCTCCATAGCACTACCAGAGGTGACAAACTCTACAGGTTACCTTTAAACGGCCTTTTTAATCTCAAGGGATTCACTCGTGTAGGGGATGAATTAGTTGTTGAGATATTTCACTGTGGACCAAAGCGATGGACTGATGGACACTGCCGTTTGTCAAGCGATACTGCAGAAATGGCTAAAAAATATTTTTCCCGGGACATGCAACATTAGCACGATATCACAGACGTGTGTGTCCATCCAGAGCATATTTAAGACCCCTTGTTTCAGAATGAGTCGGCTGGAGACTTTCGATTGTCAGCCAGAGACAGCATTTTAACCAAATCATGATGCTAAAGTTAGCTTGATTGGCTAGCTAGCTGAAGCTGATAAGATATGCTAGCAGCAGTCGTCATTTCAGACAAAAAAAAAAAAAAAATCAGTGGTCGCTGGCTTGAAATGAGACGCCAACTTTTGCCTTCCACTGTCTGAAATCAAAAATCCATTGTTTCGAAATGGACTAAGAAGTAAATGAGCCACTGTGATCATTGTGAGCTGTATGAGCCGCGTGAGAACTGAAGGCACGTCAATTAGCCGGAAGCCAAAAAGAAGGCCAGAGGATTCCCAACAGCTGGAACAAGTGAGTCGAAAACAGACCCACTGCAGTGACCTCCCCACTTATTTAACTACATGCTGATTCAGCCATCACAGTGAAAGAGAAACTGCAAACCGGGGACTCCCTAAAAACTTCCACACGGATAGACGTGGTTTTGCAGCATGGCGAGCTCCGTGACTTTTCCAATGGTTTTGGCTTTGTAAGCCCGTTTGTCCAGTTTGCCTTCAGGGCTTTCTGCCAGAAAGCTTTTGGGAAGTCAGGTGACGAAGAATAAAGAGGGAAGAAGTCCAAGTACGTAACAGGTTATGGTGGATGAACGGGTCAAAGACTTTCATCCAGGAGACTGGAGTTTGAGTCCTCAACGATGATTTTTCATTTTTAGGTTTGAACAAAAGCTCATAATTTGGGTTAAAATAGTGAATCTGGCAGAAAACCCAGAAGACGAGGCAAACAGGCTGAGATGATGCAAAACGCTACAGTGATAACAGAAAAAGGACCCCTCACCTGAGCAGATTTCTGTTCTTGAGCATAATTTGGTTCATCTAACTGTCAACATATTTTAGCGTTATTTTAGTTGTGCAGATTTCCCAGTTTAATGTTATGGTGGTCAATTTGAGAATTTATCAACAGTCAAATAAAAGTCATTTGAAAATCTGCAGGGAAGTCTCGTCTGGGCTGTAGCCGTGCCAGCGTCGTAAATTAATGACCACAAAAAAATAAAGAATCATTTCTGCCTCAAGTTGCACTGACTTCTCCTGAAGGTTTCATCTTGAGGTTAAGTTGAAGATTAAGTTAATAAACAACTTTTCATGTTCCAGTTTTGCTGGTTTAACGTGTCAGCCAGCTGACGAGAAGGCGCATCAGCTACGCAAAACCGTAAAGCACCGCCCCTGGGTGAAATACCGAGTTTTTAGAGAGTCCCTAGCAAACCGTCCAGCACTGCAGACGACTTCTCAACATGAGCTGCAGACATACTCACAGAACAATTGGTGAGATAGTGAGGAATTTGCGCGAAGATGTGAACTGGACACCGTAGTCCATCTGTTCCCAGTGTGTGAGCAGGCGAGCTTTGCCTTGGTCCGGTGTCTCAAACGGAGTGCCCTTCACTGTGTGTAGAAACAGGTACATCACCTGGACAGGACAAACCACACAGAAGAGACAGACAACTACTATTAGCCACAAAGCTATTTTTAACCTTTAAATGGATCCAGGCTAGCTGTTTCCCCCTGTTTCCTATATTTTGTGCTAAAGATAAGCTAAGATAAGCTAAGCATCTCCAGGCTGTAGCTTCATTTTCCAGTTTCTTACTTGAGAATGCACACAGGGTGAAGTGACACCCTGATGTCTGAGAAAACTGTAAACAGCCTCAGACGATTACCAAAAACGTTCTTGTTGGGAAGAGTCATGTGATGTGTTTTGATTTTTATGTAGCTTCATATTTAACACATGCATTTTAATACACCAGAGATGTTCTAGATTTAACTCACCAGGTTGTGGATGACGTTGGTGAGGGTCCAGACAAGCGGCACAGTGAAGAAAGGAATGCTGAGCAGGACGATGTGCAGCACGACGGTGAGCAGCAGGTAGGTCAGCCATATTCCTCTGCTGTTCATCACCCTCGTGTTGGGGTTCACCTCGCTGTGAGCTACGCCCACGTTCATCTGAGACACAGAGAAACGAAATGGAAGAGTTCAGGATGCTGAAAACAAGAGCCTGTCGTTTGAAGAGGCACCCACAGACTGATCTGCTGAAAGATCGACCACCAGAATTTTTTTTTGTCATGTGTTTCACTGATAAATCCTCAGGCTGCAACTAATTAGGATTTACATTATCAAATAACCCACCAAATTATTATCAGCTATTGTTTGATCTGTTGTCAAATGTGAGACAATGTCATGTTTTCAAATCAGCTTATTATCACATAAGACAAAAGCAGCAAATCATCACAACTCTGGAAATTAATTGACAAATCTGATTGTCAATTACTTTCAAAAGATTAATCATCACTTGACATAAATAGATGCACACATGTACATGTACTTCCGTTACTTTCTGTGCATTTGTGTTCTTATTTAACTAGTTGTTACTATAAATTAATGCTAATGCTAGTTAATGGATCTGTTTCATTTTGCTTCTTTGTAAATGCTAATTGATTAGACCTCCTTTGCAACTGTTACATTTATGTGGGCTCGGGTGGAAACAATCGCTCATCTGATCAAAGTGTATTCATAAACAACATAACAGTAATTAATAACAGCTGCTATAACTGTTTGATTGGGTAAGTCATTTATCATGCAAAAACACTGTATTAGGACTAGTACTATACTAGTTCAGCTTTTCAAATGTGAAAATTTCCAAGATTTTTGCAAATATTTAATATCGGCTGGGCATTTGCTCAGACAAAAGTAGCCATTTGAAGACATCACTTTGCGCTCTGGGATCTTGCAACTGATATTTTGCTCTATTTTATGGTAAACGTTTAATCGAAAACGTGAAAAAATGTCTTAACAACTCTGGGGGAAAAGGACTCCGCCCAACTGAACTGTTCTCGTTGACTGAACAAGCGCACCATCCCCTCACACAGCTCCCCGGTCAGTCACTCAGCTACATGTAGCCGCAGCAGTCAAACACTAACCAGAGGAAAAAGCTACGATTAAGTCGCACTAACAACCAACTGTGTAATATCCTAAAATAACACGACAGTATCCGTTCACACAACGCCCAGACTTTTCCACTTTAGCTTAACAGTTAACGTTAGATAACGTAACGTTAGCTAGCTAACAGTTCAGATGCTATCTACAGGTTAACAAGCTAACGCTGCTTCAAAGTTACGTTAATCATGGAGTTACAGTGACACACTACAAGAGACTACTGAGGGGTTACAGCTTCTGTCTAACTGCGACACATTAGCCTCGCCCAGGCGGCATTTCGAGGTTTACAGCTTTACATTTCAACGGAGCAAAACTTTACCTTCCTGTGTTGTCGTTGCTCACCAGGAAATTCCTTGTTTTTCTTTAACCCCGCCTTCGCTGGGTTCAGGCTGGTTGTGCTGCGGCAGGCAGCTGTCAAAGCTCCAGCCTGTGGCCTCCTGCCCCAACTGGCGGCAGGTGATCGGTGGGTGGCTGCCCTCCAACAAATTCCCAGAACCTCAACTTCTCACACTCTGAGCCATAGTTTAATATCACCATCAATTCCCATGGTGCTGCTAAATGTCATCACAATAACAGGGCATAAAGGGATGAGTGTTTACACAACAGCCTGTGGCTTTCACTTCAGCTTTCAGATGCTTTGCACCAGTTCAGTTTGCTCCACTGGACAAAATGTTAAATCCTGTTAAATGTGGTATAGACACGATACCAACCAAATTATTAGACAAGAAGTATTAAATTTATATTAAAAGGTTCCAAAATAATACAGTTTAAAAATAAAAAATGTACTGCAAACATCATGTCAACAGCCTGGACTGTAAGGGGCTCTGTCATTGGCAGGCCTGTAAAAGTGGTTTGAAAGCAATGGTGGAAAGTATTTGATGGGTATGTCTGGTGATAACTGTAGTTTTCATATTTCTGCTGTACATCATACTGAGAAAACTATTGACCGTGTAGGCGAAGCTTGATGTAGCTTTCCTGTTTGCCACAGAGTTCCATTGTTGTCCAAAAACCATTAAAACACATCAATGATGCTGCACTGGCTGACGGTGAACGTGTGCACCATCCCGCTGCTGCAGTGAACATCCACTAAATCACCAAATGGTCCTGATCAAATCTACTGTTTACTCCAGTTTGATTAATGTTTGCTAAACAGTGCCCAGCTGTTTGTGGGAAATTCCTGAGCCCTTTCCAGAAATGAAAATATGTGTCTGTGAGCCATGTTCAAAGATTTACGTCTTCAGTCGGAATCACTTGGCTTGAGGGTGAGTGCGGCAGGCTGAGGAAGTTGGAAAGCACTGAGGGACGGATTAACACGTTGTTTGTTTTGGTCTTTTAAGTGGATTTGTAGACGATAAGAAACACGTAAAATGAAGCCAGCCTTTCACCCAAACAGTGTTTGTGTCTTACTTGCTATTTCAATTTCATGCCATTAGAAACATTATATTTGCACCACTAATATATATTATCAACTGAGGCGAATCCTGCATCACTGGCTGACTTTGTTGCCCTGACTCAATTCCTAAATAAAGTTTTGTTCGATTAAATTACCACAAACTAACAGAATCATTGGAATAGGAGTACTGGCTGCACCTAATGGGACCTTCAAGGTGACAGTGCATACACTTTGCACAGAGGGCAGTAGATGTGGGGTCAGAAAGAGCATGTTTTTGCCCCCGGGG
The DNA here is from genome assembly GCA_037975065.1 of Chaetodon trifasciatus. NCBI lineage: Eukaryota > Metazoa > Chordata > Actinopteri > Chaetodontiformes > Chaetodontidae > Chaetodon > Chaetodon trifasciatus. Next base: position 4,514,780 of record JBBMOE010000025.1, read on the forward strand.
CCCCTAACAGGTTAATCCGGCTATGCTTCCGCTCCGCTACATTTCAGATGCAAATATTGTGCTGTTTGTTTTTACTTCTGTAGATACTCCTTACTTTGCATGTGCAGGTGTTATATACAAAACATATCAGTTTCTGAGTCGTAAGATAAGATGAAGGTTACCAGCGGCACGCATGCCAGAGAGCTTCCCAATAGTGTGAGCTGTGTGTAGAGAAATCAAATAAGGAAGTGATGTAATATTACACATGGATTAGATGCGCAGGACGTCCCGAGGGACTTCAGCTTGCTGACTCAGTCATTCATTGACACATTTTCACATGGACATTTTATCCTTGTACTGGTGTGTAGCCAGTATATTTATGGGCCTTGAGTTGAGATTGCTGCTGTTTCCAGAGAGAACTATGAAGATGAACAGTTTATGAAATAACAACATTTAAAGACTTCTTACACATTAGTACATTAGCAAAATTAATCCAGTAATACAAGTGCATAAAATAAGATTCTGAAAAAGGGCATTCTGCATAATGAGTGTTCTCACTTTTGATGCTTTCTGTACATTTTGCTCATAATACTTGCATATTTTAACTTGAATTTTCAATGCAGGACTTATATATATTAGTATATTCATAATATTGATATCTTATGATGTGTCGCTTTTTCTTGAAAACTTAGTGGAAAAAAATAACAAGATGGGAATGTATATTGCTTTTGGATTATCCAGTGAATTAGGTACCTGACAATCAATATACTTCATCACGCTGATGCAACAATCCAGTTAATGCAGTACTGCCATGAAGCTGAGCTGACTTACTACCATGCACAAAGTGGTCCAATAGAAACAGAGATATTAACGGGGCCGTTTTCACTGAATGCTGTAAACACCTGACCGCTCGACTGAATGTTAGTTTGTGCATCGGGAAAACTCTGGCACCATCTTTTCCTCCTGCGTGGCTCAAACACACAAAGCAAAGCATTCTACACCTGAACATCGCACTTCATAGTCCACAGAGAAACACCGTGGAGCTCACGAATGAAATGATGTCGGTTGCTCTGAACAAATTCAACCTGAGAAACAACTAGGCAGGTTTTTGCGGTGACCAGCAGTGACTTTCAGTAAACATAAAACTCATGGAAATGAATTCATTAGAATATGCTGAGGGAACTGACTGATGGACTGATGCACGAGGAATGAAAACAAAACTCCACAGACTGTTACGCAGAGCAGATGACTTACTGGGGGCATGACCAGTGTGCAGAGAAATAACACAAGGAAGTGATGTAAAACACATGTTACACATGACCCAGGGATTAGATGTAGGGGACATCACGAGGAACTTTAGTCATTAATTGAAACATTTTTACTTGTAATTATTTTATATTTCCATGTATATATATATATTTATGGGCCTTTAGTTTAGCTTGTTTTGTGAGCTGATGATCTTTAACTGTTTATCTACTACCATCAGCAGGTCAACATTTCCAAATTTCACATGGTTGCTCATGCAGCACTTTATATGGCATAAAATGTGACTTATTGTAACATGCTGACCTTCCTGCCTGCATCGCTCTCACACAAGCAGGTCGTGTACATGCACATCACTTTTCATGGCCTCAACACAATGAACCCTTCTTGTATAGGTTGCCAAAGATCTTTATTCTTTATTCTATTATTAGCTACAGCTTTTACTTAAAGTAAATATATCTGCTCAATGATTTTAATCATTCTAAATGCTACATTATTGGCTTTTACTGGCTTCTGTTTGTAATTTTCCTTTAAATGTATTTTATTTATTTTTTTTAATTCTCTTCTAGTTTCTTTCTTTCTTTGAAATGTATTTTCTATGAATGATTTTAATGTATTTTTATGCTTCTGTAAAGCACTTTGAATTGCCTGGTGTATGAATTGTGCTATACAAATAAATTTGCCTTGCCTTGCCTTAATTGCTACACTGCATTGACCTCACCAGGACCGCTAAACACCAAAAACAAATGTGAAACCTCCACAGTTTGTTTTTCTTTACAGTGAGCATCACACCCTCACACATCCACTTGCTCTTGTGTTGTTCTTTCTTTTGTTTTTTATCAATGCATTTATTTCCTTTTTTTGTTTGTGCGTCTTATTTCATCATATTCCCTCACCTTCCTTATAAAGCACACTGGAAGATATGTTTTTAGGTTAAGTGCTCAATCAGTTCCTTTTTCTTTTTACCTTTAAAGACAGGATTCCTGCGAGTGATGAGAGTCTGAATGAGGTCTGGATGTTAAGTCACTCAGGCAAACCTCCTTGTTGAGAAATCTGGTACCTTTAGGCTGAGCTCACCGCTGCTTCCTCTTCCCCTGACATCTTCCTTTTTTGCTTTGAATTACCGCTGGATGAGCGTTGCATCATCAGAATGTGAGGGAACTCGAGTGAACACTGTGTTAAACACGCCGGTGAGGAGGAAGTATGCAGGAAGCTGTGCAGCTCCGAAGAGCAGCAGGAATCTTTCAGGAAAGCACAGCTTCCTCCTTGTTTCAGCGCATTTGTCTTAGTGTTGTTTTGGAAATTCATTCAAAGAAAAGAGGAGAGCAGGGTAACTTCCTAAAACTTAATGAGCACATATTTCCTTAATGAGGAAACATTTAGCGTGATTGTTTTCGGTGGAAGGAACAATCGCCACGCAGAATATTGACATCATTTATGAGGCACAACACATATGATGAGGAAAGTGATATTGTTTATTGTGATTGTATTCATTCTGCATACATAGAGATAAAGACAGTAACACAGTTATTTCAATAAATATCACTAATAAATACAATAAATATGATTATAAATATGTTTGATAATAATTCCATTGGAAATACACTGCATGTATACATGGGAGAAAAAGACTGGAAATACTGCTGCAGATACTTGATCAGCCACCGAAGGCGGTACCAGAGCGATCAATGTGATCAAGAAAAGGATCATCGTGCGGTTCACGGCTGCACGTCAGCGGCGCACTGATGCTCTACAAGCATTTCTGAGCTGAGCTTTCCGCGTGGTGAGCCGGATCACCAACAGCAAAGACACGCGCGGTGAGGATGGAGAAGGAGAAGAGTCTGTCCATGGTGTAGTGGCACAGCAGATCCTCCTGCCAGCGAGCGATGGGCTGAGTCTCCTCATGGCTGGTGTCCTGCAGAATCAGAAAATGACGTGAAAAGGCTGATGGAAATAAATCTTTGTCTTGCAAAGCGTGTTGGACTTTTTAAGACCCGTATTTCAGTCGACCCAGCTCACCTGCTGGTGATTCATCCCTGCCCTGGAGCTCACACATTGGCTCATGTCTTGGTGCAGTTGGTCTATCGCCGGCCTCACTTTCCTGACAAACTCTGAGCAGCTTTGAAATCCAGAAACTCTCTCCACTGCAGAGTTGTAGCTCGTTAGGACATTGAGTATCTTCCCAATACATGTCTGAGGAAGGAGAGGGGAAAAGAAAGCTGCTTAGAAATCATCTCACAATCAGGACCTCAGTCTTTTATGTCGTAAAGCAGCTTATTATCATCCTCCTTAGCCCTATTATTTCCCACTGTCATTGCATATAATGGCATTAATGTGATGTTTGTTGTTTATATTGCTGGTTTTGTCACTTACCACAGACTTCTGTTTGAGGCCCTCAGGATCACACATATCTTCTGCCTCCATCCACACAAGCCCGGTGGAGAAATCTGACACATCTGTGGATCCATTTCGTGTCTGCAGACCATTTGAGACAAACATGCTTAATATGCTGTTGCTTTATATAAAATAATGAGCAGATCAAAGCATGAATGCTGGTTATGTGCAGGAACTTTAAAGTCTACAGGATTCCCAGTCATGCCAGTGCTGGTAGAGTCTGCACTTGTTATCTTAAGAATTACAAATATTATATAGAGAGACATGTTGCAGGTAATAAACGCGACAAAATGTGTTTAATATAGATTAGAATTGGCTAAAAATATATTTGTAAAAGCTTTATATTCATACAGAATAACATAATTTCAGTTGAATAACATTCACGAGGCTAATTATTATCAGTGTTTTGGTTGTACTTTGCATTAATAATGCCAAGTTCATTTAATAAGTAAACGCTTACCTCTGCTGATACAGATTTGGCAATGCGGTTAAGCGCCAGAGAGCTGCTCCGTACGTCCGCACATGCATCCTGCACACCGAGCCCGGCTGGAGCGCAGGACGCAGCCGCGAAGAGCAAGAAGAGAGTCGCCAGGCAGAAATCCATGGTGGGTTTGTGGGTGAGTTTGTGCGTCGTGCTGTGCGCTCCTCCCTGTGAGTGATGAGTTCTGTGAGTCCCGCTGCTTTTAAATGATTTGAATAAGCTCCGCGCTGGACCAATGACTCAAGGCAGGGTTTTCCTGGGCATCCCTCAGGTGAGTTCATGGTGAGCGCGCATCAATCATGACGTTACGCACAAGCAGGAAGACTCTGGATGGATGCGTGCGTAATAATCACATATTAGGTAAGTGTTATTGACCACAAAAAAGGAAGAAAAAGACAAGTGCTGGTCTGTTGTAATCACAATAATTACGGTGAAATGCTTAATTTACATTGGGCCATGATGAACAAGGTCATTTATATTTGATTAAAATGAATTATCCCTTTACTTTATAATCACTTTTAAAGTAAGTTTTGTTTATTGTGTTTTTTTTTCTGATCTACTGTCAACTGTGGAGTTGCTTTAATTACATACACTCATTATTATTATCTGAAATGATTTATCCCCACAATTTATTCCAGCCAAGTGAGTGATAGACTTAGAGTGAATATTAGAATATTACTAAGAGTGACACACCAATTAACCTAAATGAGCTGTAATCAAGTTTCACATCTGTGGCTATGAAGTGGAAGTGAGTTTAGGGAGATAATGAACTGAATCCTCCAACACAGACTGGACAAACTTTCCATCTGTGTCCACGATCTGCCCCTCTTCTCTACCAGAGAAAAACCTTTGCCTTTCAACTGAATTTTTTTTTTTTTTTTTTTTCAGAGAAAGAAAAAAACGATAAGGGAAGGCATAAGATATTTTCGTGCTTCCTTTATCTTTCCCGTGTATTTTATCGTGGTGTATTTTTTATTTAGTTGCCTGCATTGACTCATTTACCGCACTAAACAGCATTATCAGACCAACTGAGGGTGTCATTACATTTACTGACGAGTTGGAAGCAGACCTTCTCATTTATTTATGTGTTTATTTAAAACGTTGGTAAACACGGAAAGACTGCTGACAGCCTGTTACTTCTCCTTTCATTCAGATGAACACGGACCAGATGCTCATTAACTTGCTGCTGAAATTAAGTTTGTTTATTAAGAAACCATCAAGCAATACTGCCCTGTCCCAGGTTTGTTGCTGTCAGTTGTGGTATGTGATTAAATGGAATGAAATGTGTAGTGTCAGCACAGCTTTAATTAAATAATTAAAATATTTTTTGGGACTGGGCATCTTCATATCATTTCAGTTTACATGGTGCGGATTTCTGAATCAGTTTTGCAGGGCTGCAACTAAGGATTATTTTCCATTACTGATTAATCTACTGACTATTTTTTGGATGAATTGAATGTCCAATAAAATGTCAGAAAACACTGAGAAATACTGCTATAATTTCCTAAAGCTCATGGTGACATGCTGGAATGTGTTGTTTTGTCCAGCCAACATTACAAAACCCCAAAACCTCAGTAAATTTTCTTTCATTGTTAATTACTCAACTAATCATTTCGCGCGACCCGAACCCGACAGGCAATTTGTTGTCAGGCTCGGGTCGAGTAAACTGTGAGCATATTTTCTGCTTTCAGTTTAGTATAGGTGTAAAAGGATTAGCAAAAGAGAACATTTTCTTTTATTTATGTTTTACACAGTGTCCCAACTTTTTTGGCATCACGGTTGCAATCATAGACATAATATACGTAGACGCCTCATTACGTGCTGGAGCGTAATCCAGCGTCGCCGCCATATTGGGTGGGTCTCCTCAAGCTAGTACCAGACCCACCCGAAGCCGACGTCAAGAGAGCAGCTATGCCCGTATTTTGTGCAGCCTATGGTTGCAATAACAGGCGGAGTATTGAAAGCAGATCACGTGGAATTACCTTTCACAAGTAAGACTGAACAATAATTTTGGTTATTTGACCATTTATAATATTATGTCATCGTAACTAACGTTATTTGGCTATCAACAGGATAGAACACGAAATGCTAACAACAGGAACTGGTACTCTCCCTTATTATCTTGAGCTGTTTTTTTCTTCACATTTTGAAGGTTTCCCAGTGACACAGACTTGAGGAGGCAATGGGAAGATGCAAAAAGAAGGGAGGGTTTTGTTGCTGACTGAGTCATCCAAGCTCTGCAGTGAGCACTTCAAGCCAGATGACTTTGACAGGACGGGTCAGATGGTCAGGCTTAGAGATGGTGCGACCCCATCTGTCTTCAACTTCAGGTCTCATCTCCAAAGAGTTGGTGCATTTTTACTCTACATGCTAACAGAGATGTCTAAGATTCATATGTAGAACAAAAGTTAATATCACCCTTTGCCAAAAATGTTTTTACCATTAGTTCTTTCTGCGTGTTTAGGAATTAGTGATGTATTGTGTATTACAATACACTGTGGGGTACTAAAACCTTTTCAAGTTGTTTTTAATGAAGTTGTTTTTAAGTATTGTATTTCTTATATTTTAGCCTGTAGCAACAAGGAACACAAAAACTTCAAGGAAAGCTGAAGAGACCCTACCAGTGGACCTTTCTCACCCTGTTTTCAGACATACTCACATATACACTTTTTACACGTTATGAATAAATAAATAAATAAATAATAAATACACAGTGAACACATACACACCCCCTTTCAATGACACTCATACACACACATCCTCTTGTGTTCTGTGTTTTTCAGGTCATAGAGGTGTCACATGGTATGTATGGCATGTTCTTGTTTTCAAGCTCTCCTAGTTCAGTTTTAGTATAGTTCCTAGTTGCTTTAGCATCCTGGACGTAAATAATTTATTTCAAGGATGCTAATCCTGACACTGATTTATACTCTCAAGAAGCACCCAGTAATTTTGCACCCAGTAGATTTGTAGTGCATTTAAATCATTTACCGATCAGGGACTTTACTGGAGCAAAACATGTATTGCTGCCACTGTCTCTGTCACCATGTGTTGTGTTACATGTTATGAATATTTGTAAAAAGTCAATTAACGTCTTTCAGTAACTAAAATTACTAGGTGCTCTTGAGGTGTCTTGTTTTGCCATGATCATATTGATGAAACGTTTTCTTTTGCAGGTGTCTGTCAGTCATCGGCTTTGTCATCAGCATGGACACATTGTTGATGATGATTCCTGACCTGCTCCAAGTTCAGCGTTATGTCTGCACATACTGCGTCAGTCAGGATCACTTGGAGCTTTTGTTCAACTGTCAGGGCATCAGGTAGAATTTTCACACTTTAATTAGTCTTTTTAGTCCGTGGGCCAGACCGGATATCGGTACCATGCGGGTGGGCAAATTCAAGTAGAGATTTTTTTTATAGCTATACATCCCTAGTTTACAGTATGTTTTGATGTGGTAGACCTCTCAGACTGGTCACCTGTTTATCACCTCATGAAGTAACCCACCCCCTAAAGTAAACAGCACTTCAGACACCAGTGTGTATCTTTTTATAGCCCTCCTGTGAAAGAAACATGGTTATACANTATACAGTTATTACCTTACTTATCTTCTACAGCCTACCTGTGGAAAAAAACATGGTTGTACAGTTATTACCTTACTTACCTTCTATAGCCTACCTGTGGGGAAAAATGGTTTCCCAGCTTACCCTCAGAAGATATATCTTTTATAACTCTGATTGTCCTCATTAAACATCTCTGTAATCTAAGTGTGTAAATGTTTTGAAATTTTTTTAGGAGGCTGGAATAACAATCCCACTGCAGGGCAGTTCCAAGGCATTTTCCGCCGTCTGATGGTCCGTTGTGGTGTCTCACCAAGTGGGTCAAGCAACGTGGCAGCACAAGATGAGACTGTGTCCCTATCAGCTGCAGACATGCACTCTGCGCTAATGGCAGAGGAAGAGCTCCCGTCCCCATTTGTAAACATTTCTGCAGTCATATGTGACCACAGTTACCTGCCCACCCGCTTTGGTGGTCTTGTGGACAATGCCCTGGTCTACATTTCAGGGTTTGTTGTCAGAAAAATTCTGAAAAAACTTTCATGTGAGGTGTGCCGTGCAAGCCTTGTCACAGCTGCTGTACCCTGATCCTTTGACCAGAGCTACTACCTGCTTCAACTTAAAAACAATGGTGGGCTGATGATCCCCTCAGAGGGAACAGTGAAGGTGGTCAGAGCAGCAGAGCGTGTGATTCGGTCCAGAAGATGTGTTCTTACTCTGGGAGCACATTGCAGAAACCCAATTTGGAATTGAGAACCATCATTTCATGCTTGTGTCATTTGTTATCTCTGTATTTCACAAAGTAAGGCTGCACCACGTCGCAAAATTAACTACCCTGGAGTTACAGAGTGCCAACACACGCAAGAAGCTGTGCAAAACTGTTTTTTTTCAAGGGTTTTAGCTCCCCAGCCCCAATTGCAAGCTTAACAGGGTAGACATCAGCAGTTTCAGTCCAGGCTATTGTGGAATCTTTGTCATCCTAAAGCCTGTGAACAGTTGTTTAAATGTAGGCATGTCAGGCCAGAAGTTGTGTGTGTTTGTGTACATGTGTGTGTTTGAAAGCTGCAGTGGACCGTGGGCCGACACACGATGAGTTGGCCAAAAAGAAAAATCCTTCCTTGTTTCGACAGTTTGTTTTGGTGAAGTTTTATTTTTTATTTACAGGTTATATGAGATGTCTGGTTTGTGTGTGTGTGTTGTGTGTGTGCGCACGCGTGCATGTGCCTGTGCCTGAAATAGTTAAATATACTCATACAAAAGTATGACGAAATTCTTGTGTTATTGGTGTGTACAGAAGGGTCGTGATTTTATGTGTATGTGTGTATGTGTGAGAGAGAAATAAATTCAAATGAACAATCAAACTGTTTCTTTATTAAAATATAAAATTAATTCATTTATACATTTATTAATATGCCATACCATATGTCTGTATTATGCTCTTTAACAAAGTATTTCAGCGTGAAAGCACGTATTTTTAATGTGTGACAGCGTCCTGTATCATAACTACATCTATGCCGTTTGTAACAAACCAAACCGTGTGAAAATGGGGTATAAAGTTATGATTATTGTAGTTGGGCATACACCTTCCTCCGTAGAAATAAATGCACTGGGGGCGCATGGGAGACCCATCCAAGATGGCGGCCGTGCCGATACGTTAGCTCCAATAGGCAGCGTGAGATTTTTGCTTTCTGGTGAGCCATGGTGCCTTCATGGCCCATAGGTCAGGTGCCCCAGAGCACTTATTCGCTTCGCTCCGTTGGTGATCCGGCTTTGGTAAAGAAGTAGTTGTTATTATTGACATGATTAAGAAAATAAGATCAATTACACAGTCAATGAGTAAGGTTAAGAACAAAGGGAATGATTTTGACGCTGCTGCAATGGACTATCAAACTAATAACTAAAAAAACACCAGGAGTGTATTAGTGAATTAATTAATCACACTTCATATCTCGGCTTAACAAAAATGTTAAAAGGTTTTAAAAGAGTGCTGGGAGAAAACAACCACCCGTGTAAGTGACTTCAGGCACCAAACGGAAAATGCTGGAGCTCCAGCGCTGCTCGTGAACGCATCCCCCTTTGCTCCGGAAATGTTTTTTTGTTTTTATTTTTTTAACGTGTGTTATTGTTGTGAATGAAATGAGCATGGACACAGGTACGGCAAATCGTATTACAAATATAGATCTGTGTAAACCTAAAGCATTTGAGTGTCTTAAACGACGCGACACACTCTCTTTATCAATGCGGATATTTAGGGTGTAAAACTGACTGCATGTGCAGCCACAACAGTGTCTGTCTGTGTGCTTCACGGTGCTGCTAACGTTAGCTAAATTGACACACCGTAAACGGCCACTAGCTAATCAGATACCAACAATGAGACACCGTTCACGATTCCTTCGCTTTCTGTACACATTTTACTAATTAGCAGTGTAACTTTTATTTTGGAGGCTTTTGCTAGCAGTTAGCTGTAACGATAGCTTTCGCGGCTAGCTGCTGTTAGCCAAGCCAAAGCTAATATTAAAGTGAACATGAAGATACTGGGCCATTCTTCAACGTCAGTTTATTAAAAAAAAACAAATGAATAGAATAAGCATATCTATTATCTAGGGCTGTATTAGTATTCACAGAAGTTGTCATTCCTCTGTAGGGTGATTGAGCTGTACCCATGATGAACTTTGACGGCCTCGACGCTGGGATGGGTGAGTACCCACCCAGCCTTCACGGGACTCTAGACGCGGGGATGGAGCCTTCCCTGGACCCACACCTTAACCCCACTTTACTGCAGGGCGTGGAGCTCGACCCGGACGGTCTGGCCGTGCCTGTCCCCGAGCCTGTGCACCTCATGGAGGGGATGTTTTCCGAGCTACACAATGCAGTTTCAGAAGTTGGCATCCCAGTCACCGCGACACATTTTGATCTCCAGGAGGAGATGCTCTGGACGGGAAACCATAGAGTAAGAGCTTTGATTAGGATGAAGTATAGATTGTTTCTGAAATATGTAGGATGTCCCCAGCTCAGTGAAAATGCTCAAATACATCGCAGCCATGTCATTCCTCCTTATCCCTGTCATCTCTCCTCCTAGGGCCATGTGACCTCGTTCTTTGGACCTACAATGGGCCGTCATTCTTCTTTCCAAGTGCATGCTGCGGATGACATCCGACACATTCAGAGTTTGGAAACGGGCGTCCTGTTCCTCTCCAAGTGCAACCTCAAATGCCACACTCGTGGGGGTCTTGTTATGTTTGATTATCCGTAAGTATCCCAAAATGTCGCTTGGGACAAATGTCCTTGTGCTGAGATGATTGTAGAAATGCTGATGCTGTGAAGTGATTTATTCTTGCACTGACCTAATTAATTAAAGTTTCTGATTATTAATAATGTATCTGTGCACTCCAGGATGGAGGAAGGAGCTGACATGCATAGCCTCCTCATGACTGATAACAACACCTTGCTTATGGGTGGATTACAAAACTATGTGGTTGAAGTTGACTTGAATACTGTTCAAGAAACTCAAAAGGTGAGACACTGGGATTAAGTTAATTAACATCTACAGCTGTCTATGCATGCAGTTCAGGACAATGTCATATAATATGTAAGAATAACATACATGAAGGCAAGTGAGGTTTACTTTACCGCCATGTGTACTTTACAGTTCACTGTTGAAGTACCTGGAGTGGCAATAATGCGCCAAACCAGTCGTTTCTTCTTCTGTGGGCACACATCCGGGAAGGTGAGGATGACTTTATCAAAGCAGTTTGTGGAAGATGTTTATCTGGTTTACACAACCCTCACATTCGCCCTCTGTTGAAAACAGGTGACCCTTCGGGACTTGCGTACCTTCAAGACGGAGCACGAGTTTGACGCGTTCTCTGGCAGCCTGTCAGACTTCGATGTTCACGGAAACCTTTTGGCTGCGTGCGGGTTCTCCAGCCGAGGTTTGAACGGGTTGGCGTGTGACCGTTTCCTCATGGTGTATGACCTCCGTATGATGCGAGCTGTAACACCACTTCAGGTGCACGTGGACCCCCTCTTCTTGCGCTTCATTCCTACGTACACGTCACGCCTGGCGATCATCTCACAGACAGGTACCAACTGGGAAAGGGGGTCTCCTTCATGCATGTTCTGTAGACTTGTACTTGTTTGTGTAGAGCGTTGGTCAATAAATGTGATCCATGCTCTTTATTATAAAAAGATCAAGATTTACATTTTGGCATCACACTTAAATAACTCTGTCGTAACAGTGGAAGTTTCTGGTACTTGGAAATAACCATCCAGGCATAGTCACTCAGGCACCGGCACATATCATTTGGAAATAATGTTCCCCCTCCTCTTTCTCCAGGTCAGTGCCAGTTCTGTGAGCCCACTGGCCTCGCCAACATGGCGGACATTTTTCACGTCAACACCGTGGGCCAGTTGCTCATGAGTTTTGACGTTTCGTCCAGCAAACAAGCTCTGGCCTTCGGGGACTCTGGGGGATGTGTGCACCTTTGGTCCGATGCTCCAGAGGTTTCGTTTAACGACTACTCCCGGGAGACAGACTTTGCCCTGCCTTGCCTTGTGGACACGCTGCCTCAGCTGGACTGGAACCACGACCTGCTGCCCCTCTCGCTTATCCCCATGCCGCTAACCAGCGCAGAGCAGCTGCTGTCGGACTGGCCCGCTGCACTGGCTACACCCAGCCCCAGGTAACACGGTCACGAACGCTTTATTAACTAACTGGTCACAGCAACACGACATGAAAGCAACAGCAGTAACAGGTGTTGACTGTGTGTCCTGTGATGATTTTAGTTTACTCTCTGTGCGCTGGTTCACATGTTCCTTCAGTATAATGAACATATGCACTGTAGTTTATTTCGAGTCAAACTCAGAGACGCTGTCCTGCTGCTGGAAATACTCAGCAATGCACCTAATCCTCAGCTTAAAATAGCTGCCAACAAATACAAAATATACAAAAAAAAAAGTGTGCACAGCTGTTTTAGGAAGTTATTTATCCTGTGTTTAAAATGAAACTAAGTATTTGTGACCCGTTTTTAAAGAATTACGTCTTCACTAGGAACAAATAGGCCACGGGCAAGACAGGGAAGCTGGAAATTATTGAGTGACACACTAACACATTGTTATAGTGTGGGTCTTTTCATGGGATTTGCTGACAATAGCAGAAATGTGGAATACAGCTAGCTTTGGTGCAGCTTTCCATAACAAAACCAAAACATCAAGCTGATGTATGAGCTCATCTTAGTCACAGTGAGGAACTTCAGTCATTTCTCTTTTCTGCGGTCATGGTTGACAAACTCTCCTAAAGTGATGTCAGTGTTTTACTTTATGGCTCACAGAACAATTTGAAATTAATGGGGGATCAGTTCTGACTTGAAATCAGTTTTTTAATGTAGTTTTTTTGTGGTCCAGATTGATAAAAGGAGTTTGATGTGGACATTGTGGAAAGTGTCTCATTAATCAGGGAGATTGATTTGCAGGTTCCAGCACTATCAGATGATGCTGATCCATTTTTGATTGTCTCCACAAGTAGACACACTCAGTTGCCAGTTTATTAGGTACAACAGTCCTGCAGTAAATCCTGCCTTCATACAATACAGTAGAACAGAATTCCCAATGAAAGTGAGTAACAGTCATTACGGTGCATTCACACATATCAGTCAGAAATTAAAAGTGGGGAAAAAAGTTTCAACTAGGCACTAGGCTGACTTTGGGTGAATGATATGTAAATAGATAAAAACCCGTACATACATGCATGTATACACACACACACACACACAACAAGATGTAAAAAAAAAAAAAAAAAAAAAAGCCGTAAAGCTATACAATAATATATAAGAACAATAGGATAGCCGCTGAGATTTTGCACATTTGCCGCTGAGGGTTTGCACATTTGTTTAAACTGCAGTACTGCAGTTAGGAATACTGTATGTACATCAGGGTTGCAGCAGTATTCCGGTTTCTTTCAGGGTCATTGTAACTGATACTATGAACTGTGTAATACCATACACTGTGATATTTCAGCTTTGGTTGAAACTGTTTTAGAGAAGTGTTGGTTCAACCTCTTGGTCATTCTGGAGGTTGTAGTTTGTGGTGCTGTTGATTTTTGTTGAATCGAGAGGTTTTTCTTATTTCCAGTCCACACTCGTTGATATACATGGGGTGAAAAAAATGTTAGAAACACCTCTCCGTACAAGGGGGCCTCTCTGGTGTATTAGACCACATAAATTAAGCTAGGTGTACCTAATAAACTGACAGGTCAGTGTTTATCACATACAGCATTTGGCTAATGTTTCCCTGTGTTTTTTCATCTGTTCTTTCAACAGGCGAGCTCCTCCTGCGGACCCAGAAATCCTGCGCACGATGAAAACCGTTGGGTTCATCGGTTACGCAGCAAATCCTCGTACCCGCCCTCGGAACCAGGCATGTCAAAAACAGGATATACACACACGTAACGTTACCTTACAACAGACTTTACATGGCTAATTTGCCTTAGAATCGTAATTTCAACTGTTTTTAGCAGCAAACATTTTCGAATACCCGTTTTCTGTGTTGGTTTCAGGTTCCTTACAAAATTAAAGATGTGGAGCTCGATTATGATAATTACAACCAAGTCCCCGAATCACCAATTGGGCGTGATGAAGAGCCACACCTCTACATGGTTCCCAAAAAGTACAGAAAGGTTGAACTTCTTGATTACAGTTTCCATATCCAGAAGAATGTTCCATATTTCTGATGATTTGCTTGCTGTCGCCGTGTCTGAAAGTAAGTTTTCATCTCTGAAAATCAGGTCACAATTAAATACTCAAAGCTTGGACTGGAGGACTTTGACTTCAAACACTACAACAGAACCTTGTTTGCTGGCCTGGAGCCTCACATCCCTAATGCCTACTGTAACTGCATGATCCAGGTAAGAGACTGGGAAGCTGGTTTTTGGTAGTTTTTTTTGAGAGACAGTACAAAAGCAGAGGTGTTCTCCCCTTTCTGTGTTAGGTGTTGTACTTCGTGGAGCCAATCCGGTGTCTAGTGCAGAATCATTTGTGCCAGAAGGAGTTTTGTTTGGCCTGTGAGCTCGGCTTCCTCTTCCACATGCTGGATTTGTCACGAGGGGATCCATGTCAGGTAGCTATTTGTTACAGTCAACTGCACGCTGTCTACCGCGTAGATTTCCCCATCCATCCTCTCCCGTCTCCTCTTCCTCAAGGCCAGTAACTTCCTCCGAGCGTTTCGTACCATCCCTGAAGCCTCCGCGTTGGGTCTGATCCTCGCAGACTCAGACGAGCAAACAGGGAAGGCCAGACTCGGTCGCTTAATCCAGAGCTGGAACCGCTTCATCCTCACCCAGCTCCACCAGGAGACACAGGAGCAGGAGGGCCCGCAGGCCTACAGGGGAGCCAGCAGCAGGTGAGTAAACCTTTGAGTCTGGAGGCGATCCAGGCATAAAGAGACAAGTTTAGGGAAGTTGTAATCACCTGTTTGCTTGTGTTGTGTCAACAGCTCTCTGGGCTCCTCTGGTGAGTCCGTCATCGGAAAGCTGTTCGGATGTGAAGTTGAGAACAGCAGCCTGTGTCGCTGCGGCAAGGAGACGGTCCGCTCCTCCCTCACGCTGCTCTTCACCATGCATTACCCTGAACAGAACTCTCAAGGTGAGTTTACAGCACGCTCACGTAAGCGCCAAACGCCCGGCCGATTAAAGTTCTGCGTGAGCTGACAGCGTGTTCGTCTCTCTTTGACTCGACAGAAAAAACAATAAAGGAATATGACTTCGCTGAGATCTTGAAGAAGAGCATCTGTCTGGAGCAGAGCACTCAGGCGTGGTGTGAAAACTGTGAGAAGTATCAACCCACAGTGAGTTCCTGCTCCCGTTCCGACGTGTTAGCAGCTCATATTAACACAGACCTTGTCAGTCTGATTCCAGCCTGTTCTGAGTTACGGGAGCGTCTTTTTGTGCCGCCGTAGGTGCAGACGCGCAACATTCGATGTCTACCGGATGTCCTGGTCATCAACTGTGAGGTGAACAGTGCCAAAGAGGCTGAATTCTGGAAGGTTCAGGCGGAGGTAAGTGACACTCCTTTTGGTTTTATTTGGTCAGTTTGAAATGCATGACTTACCTGTTGTTACTTACATCAGTGTTTCCCAACCTTTTTGAGCCACAGCACACATTTTACATTAGAAAAATCACAAGGCACACCACCAAACAGAAATGTCACAAAAAGTATATTTATTGAAATATGATGAAAATCTAGTCTCAGTTTACTTACTCAGTGTGAAACCTGGGCCTGTTTAGTTCAACACAAAGCTGATATTCTTGCAAGAATTGAAGAAAGACACACAGGAAGATTTCACCTGATTGGTGCTCTAAGCCTTAGAGCACCAATCAGGTGAAACTGGACAATCTTCCACGGCACACCTGATGATTTCTCACAGCACACTTATGTGCCGCGGCACAGTGGTTGGGAAACACTGACTTACATGATCTCTGTAATGTTTTGGTTTCCTTCGCAGTACGCCTTCAATAAGGCCAAGCAGAAAGAGGCGATGGAACCTGCAAAACCCAAAGAACCCCCACCCATGCCCACCGAGTGGTGCTTGGAGTAAGATCCTTTAATGTTTTAGCTCATCCGCTTCATTGATTTCTGTAAATATCCGCTTATTCTGAATCTGATGCAGCAGCATGGTTCAAACAAGTTGGGACAGGAGCAACAAAAGACTGGGGAAGCTATGAAATGCTCCAAAACGCTTCAAATTACATCCTTATTATTTCAGTTGGATGTGTCTCAATCCCACGTGCTCCTTCACTTTCACCTCTCTGTGCATCCTTGTAGCGGGGAGGAGGTATGCAGCATGGAGGGCTTCACCTTTGACACGCGGGCGGAGGATCTGCGACACGTCTGGATTCCTCTCACCCTCAAAATGTCCATCAGCAAAAGTCAGGGGCTGGAGGTCAGCACCTGGCCTGAAGGAGAGGAGGTGAGGGAGGAAGGTTTTCAACTCACGTCTGCATTGAAACACTGATGTTGTGTAATTAGCTTTGTTTTCATCGTCGTGTAAAGACTTGTGTGTAGCTAACGACTCGTTACGTCGTCTCCGATCAGTTGAGTGCCGCCGAAGAGGCGGAGGGCGCTTCTCTGTACGACTTGGTGGTCACGGTGCCTCACATCCTGGACGCTCGCACTGGTGGAAACCTGGTTGCACACATCAAAGTGGGAGAGACCTACCATCAAAGAAAAGAGGCGAGTGAAGCGTAGAACAGGAAATGCAGACGAGTTTCATACTTGTGTGTTTGAAAACTGACATTTCTCATGTTTGTTTCAGGGAGTCACACACCAGCAGTGGTACCTCTTCAATGATTTCCTTATTGAGCCAATTGACAAGGTAAATATTTCTATTTGATTCATTTGTATGAAATGTCACGTTTGCAGTCTTGTAAAAGTATCTTTCTTATTTTGTTCGTCAAAGGCCGAAGCTGCTCAGTTTGACGTGAGCTGGAAAGTGCCAGCCATTCTCTATTACGCCAAGAGGAACTACCACACCAAATACGACCTGCGCAGTAAGTTTCCCGACGTGAAACGTGGAGATTTTACCTGTCGGTAAAGCTTGTTTGTTTACCTGCCCGCTCTTTGCTCCTCGTCTCAGTTAAAAATCCCATCGATGCCAGCGTGCTGCTGACCGAGGCCTCGCTGGCTCGGAAGCAGAGGAAGAGTCACGCCACCTTCATCCCCCTCATGGTCAGCGAGATGCCGCAGGCTGGCGACCTGGTGGGGCTGGACGCCGAGTTTGTCACACTCAACCAGGCGAGTCTGATTTTCTGTCTGTTTACCTCACTCTGTCACACTCACTCTGTCACACGGCGTGTTCACATGCAGTCAGGAAACCGTAGGTTGGAAGCCTGCTTGCTTTAACTATTAGAAAACGTTTCTTCCTGACGTTCACCAGAAACCTTATTTAGACTTCTAGAGGCCACTTTGTGTTACGTTCAGCTGTGGTCGAACTTTGGGTGGAATTATTTCCAATATGAGGACACATCGCTCCGTGTTTGATCCCTTCATCCACCCGCTCCATTGTGACTTCCCCCCGTTTCAAAGGAGAACCAATTTGACACATTAAAGTCTGTTTACAGGTCTTGGGGAGTACTGCTGCACCTGTGAAAAAAGATGGAGCTGCAGGACGGCTGATAAATTGTCTCCTTTGGTGCTGAGTTAGAGAGAAGTGAGCTCACCAGACCTTTGCGGCTCCTCATCTCTGCTTGAAGCTACCGCCTCAAAGCTACATTAGCCGCTACTAGCATCTGGGTCTCCGGCTGGACTCTCAGTGCTAATCTTTGCTGTGCACATGTGTACTCATAAAAATCCAATTGGAAACCACGTATCTATCTGGAGAAACCAGGTTATTCTAATCCCCTGCCCTTGTTATGGAAACCAGGCCTCTTGTTTACAGCACATGATGGTTAAAAATTTCCCTCCCAGAGGAAGCCGACTGTAACCTGATTACAGGTGTGGCTGAAGCCTCCAGAGACAGGCTGTCATACGCAGAGACCGTCATGTTGGCCACAGTTTTCTTAACATTAACTACGTGTTGTCCAATCACGTCTGAAAGCAGACGTGTTGATAGCTGCTGTTCGAAGGAAGGATGAATTTTCGCTCTCTGCTCAGAGTAAACGCTTCTTTTTAAACCCGCCGCTGTGCCGATGCTCATCTCTTTGTGTGCGTTTGCAGGAAGAGGCAGAACTTCGCAGCGACGGCACCAAGTCGACCATCAAGCCCAGCCAGATGTCTGTGGCCAGGATCACCTGTGTGAGGGGTCAGGGCCCCAACGAGGGCGTGCCCTTCATCGATGACTACATCTCTACGCAGGAGCAGGTGAGAGAGCTCCACCACCGGCAAAACAAACATTACCTCTTAAATTAAGTTTTGAACGGAGAGGAAACAGGATACATGTGACTGAGCTGCTATGATGACTCTTTTTCCCATCACCACCTCTGTCATGTTGCCCGGTAACAAATAGTTTGAAGCTTCCTTCATAACGCTGACATTTGGTCAATATTCGATTGATCTCATGATCATTGTGCGTTCAGCTTTAGCTCTGCTGCTTCAGCTCCAGTCAGACCAGACTCACCAGAGCAGCTCCAGTCTGCAGCATCCTTCAGTGTTGGTAGGCTGGTACTCGTGATGTGTAGCCAATCAGGTAGCGCTGTGGGCGGGACATTGAGCGAGACTGTAGAGTATCAAAGCTCTAAATGCTTACGTACAAGTATGTTCATGTGGATTTATGTTGACAGATTTCATGAGCTGCATTCATTAAAGAAAGGTTATTTAATAAAAAAAAAGACTTAACTCATTTAATCAGCGTTTTTTAGGGTGATGACATCACAAAATATGACGACAGACATTTGAAGCTTCATTCAAAAACCTCAATCGAAGCTTTAAATGTAAAAAATTGACATTTGGTGCCGCCCTAACGCTGATTGATCACTGGTTTGTCTAGCTGCTCAAAGTCAGATATGAACCCTGAAGAAGAACGCTGCTTTGACAAACTAAACGCCATTAAACTGCCGCTCACGTGTCCACGCCTCACACCTCTGCGTGCTCCTTCTTCCAGGTCGTCGACTATCTGACGCAGTATTCTGGCATCAAACCGGGAGACCTGGATGCAAAGATTTCTTCAAAGCATTTGACCACACTGAAGTCCACGTACTTGAAGCTGCGCTTCCTCATCGACACAGGAGTTCGCTTTGTCGGCCACGGCTTGCAGAAGGACTTCCGAGTTATTAATTTGCTGGTATGTTATTTCACAACCTGAAGTCAGATTTGTTGTGCTGATGGGTGTTTTCGGTTTACAGCTGACTGTGTAGTGCATGGATGTCCACAGTCAAAGGCACTGTGAGAGGAAAGACCTCGCTACAGATTTTCTCTTTGAGCAGTGATGACTTAAGTCTGTTTTTTCTGTCATTAAGGTTCTGAAAGACCAAGTCATCGACACTGTCTACCTGTTTCATTTACCCCGCAAGAGGATGATTTCTCTCAGGTTTCTGGCCTGGTATTTTCTAGGTGAGTTAAGGTGGCTGTAGTCAACTTCACTGCATTTAATGTGAAAGCGGTCGCTCATTGTGACAAGTCGACAGAGAATTACCACCTGACCGTAAATCCCTCGACTCTGCGGAGCATCTTTCAGCTCATTGTTTAATGTTTTGGTTCATTCTCAGTGTTTTCAGCCACATCAGGTAGCTGTAACCACCGTACACAACCTGCTCAGCACCAAACAGACACACAGCGTTAGAGGCTGGCTGGTGGAAGTTATGGAGCATCAGTCTTATTTGATCTGCACCGCCTCGCTTAAACTGAGTTTTGTGCCTCGATGCGACATCTAAACTCTTTGCGTCCGTAGAAGTGGGCACACAGAAATGCAGAAGTACGACGTGTAGTTCGACACCCAGGAGCAAAAGTCCGCAGGATGATGCGTTTTCGCTGGTAAATGAGCGGGGGGCTCTGGGTGCGAGCAACATGGAGGGAAGTGTAACATGAATCATTTGCATGTACTGCCCACGCTGTAATGATGCGAAGCTGGAATCAGCAAAGTTTCCCTTTGAGGAGAAAACGGTGTCGCTGACTGCAGCAGGGGCTCAGGGCTGAAGCGAACAAGCGCACACGGCCGCACGTCTGCTCCCATTTATTAATTTATAATGGCTCATAATTCTGTGCACAGGCAGGTGCTTACACGTCCGTTGGTCAATAAACCATCGAGTTGATTCGCAGGTGTTCAAACAGTTTTTTTCCATCTTGGTGGTTCGTATTGAGGTTTGGCAAATGTTTGCATGAATCATTTAGATGTTTGTGTTTTGGCACTAAAGCGCTGAGGAATTTATCCTTTTTATTTTCTAACATCCACTTAGCAACGACTGAAATGCTGCTGCAGGAGTCACTGTGGCAACTCAGTTCTTTTCTTTGTTTCTCCCAGACCTCAACATCCAGGGGGAAACCCACGACAGCATAGAGGACGCCCGCACCGCTCTGCAGCTGTACAGGAAGTACCTGGAGCTGAGCCGCGGAGGTGGGACCGATGAAGTGAGGAAGGTCCTGAAGGGACTCTACGAAAAAGGCCGCCAGCTGGACTGGAAAGTCCCAGAATCAGACACAGGAGATGGTCAAGGTAGCCCAAAAAGTACGACATAACTTTGAATGAGATGTGTGCTGCTGTTAATGAAGAAAGATGAGATTAGATTTGACGGCTTCATGAGAAACGCAGTCTGTGAGTGGATTGAAAGCACTCTCCTTCCTCCTGCAGGTGCTGCTGTGTTTCCCTCTGTGATGGGCCTGTGAGCTGCACCGCGACACCGGAGAGGCCTGACTCATCACCGCTCCTTCAGATAGTGGCTTATTTTGTACTTGCATTACTTACTTTTTCATTGTGTACAGTGTTTTTGAAGGTCTTTGTGGCCCGCACAGCGCAGTTTCGTTCATGTCAAAGTTTTTACTTTTGGTCCAGGAAAGGTTTTCAGACAGAGGAAATGAATTTGTATTTTATGATCTTGAAGCCTTTTTTTTTTTAGATAAAAAAAAAGAAATGAGTGTGTTTTCATGTAAATAAATAAACATATCATGAGCACTAGAACATGCATTGTGTTTAATACCAGGAGCTGGGAACATATTTTACATTAATCCACAATCATCCAAACAGACTGCACAGTGAGGTGTTTAAAGGTCCGGTGTGAAGGGTGTAGTGGCCTCTAGTGGTGAGGTTTCAGATTGCAACCAGAATCTGCGCTGACTGAAAGGATCCCTCTGGACCTTTAACAGTGAATTATGATTACTTCCCATCTTTTTGTGAAGTTTGTGCTGTTACGCCTGCTTGGTTTCCTGACTGGTTTGATAACATGGTGAAAAATCACATTTAATACATTGACACTTATGATAAATAGATTCCTCACAAACGTCAGAATGTGAAATGCCTTTTTTTTGTAAAACATAGATTTGTTTAAAAGAGATGAAAATGAAATAAAGGCAAGAACAAAGTTTCTGTTACACAAAGAGTTGACAGTCATAGGTTCCAACCTCTTCACCAGTAACATGAACAAACAGACGAACACCTGAGGGGATAACAATGCACACACGCCTTCACACCTTCACAAAATTCTGGAGGCTAAAAAAGAAAAATTCAATACAAAACCAACATATTTAAACAATATTGGTGCATCTACTGCTGGAAAAAGTTGATCATGTCTTGAAGTGTCTGAGGAGTCTCGTGTCGTGACGTTTTTCTGTCATCTTCTCTCTCTGCTGCATATCGTAAACCTGTCCGACCCTCACACGTGTTACGTTAAAATAATTTGTATACACTGTAATATCTGCTTACGTGTTTAAAATGAGGAGTTGAAATGACCCCCATTTGTTGCCTCAGTGTCTACTAAAACACTGGCAGTAAAGGACACAGGTGTGTTTTATGGTGAGAAGAACCTGAGAGTGTTTCAGGTCTCTCCAGCTGATAGCGGGCAGTGACGTCTGTAAATATGTGTACATAACGTCCAATAATGTCTTTTTAAGGTGCAATAGCATTTAGTTTAGTGGCTTAAGATATGCCAGTCCTTTTTATTACGTCTTTATGTCTTTTTTATTATTATTTATCTGCGGGGCGGGGTGTTTATGTGTGTCTGTGTCTGCATGTGAGTTCTCCTGCATAGGAGATGCACAGCATATTTCGTTTTAACATAAAAATAAGCTTAATAAGGTGTGTTTTCTTAGCTTAGAAACGACTGTTCATTGTTAAGGATTAAATGAGCGGCTCCTGATCTTTCTGGCTCGTGATCTCTTATTAATAAATCAGTGTCCAGTCAGGCCGTCGTCATGGTCTTATCTGGTCCACCAAGAAGACATTTCCCCTCTTCTTCTCACATGTGTCATTTTCAGAAATGTTTGAGGCTCAAGAGATAAAAGTCTACAATAATTATTTAAAAAAATTAGATGGACGTCGGAAAAAATGAACACAAATTTGTGAATCAGTCATCATCAATCATTCTTCTTTCCGCTCACATTAATTATCTTATTACTCACCAGATTTCTGTGGTGACCCTCTGAGGAACCACTCCACTAATCTATCAAACTGTGTATTATGTATCTAACAATGGTGTTAGAAGTACTTTTACTTTCATTTTTTAACAGCAAACACTTCAAAACCTTTATGAATGATGGACGTTTACTTGTAACACAGTAAAAGTTAACATGCATTACATTGTTTTACAGGTACTGTTAAGTAAAAGATCTGAATACTTCTGCCACTACTGCTGATTGATGAGCTCCACCAAACTCCATGTGAAAAAAAAAAAAAAAAAATATAATAAATCACGTTTTAATGTTTTCTCAGAGTAATGGTGCCCCCTGCTGGCTGGACATGTATCATGCAGATGAGTGTCACGTCTGTTTATTCATTATTTATCCTCATTACAGCATTTAAGCCACCAGTGTTAACCTTTTCATTGCTGCATTTTATTCATTAATTTATGTGCAAAGGACTTGTGGACACCGTTTTGTGAAGTTCAGTGTTTCCTACATTTCTTAACATAAAGCTGTAAGTGAACAGTAACTTGCAGCTCGTGGAGTCAAAAGCAGGAAAGATGTTATTACTTTAAACCCTGCAGCTGTATGCTTGTATTTCATTACATGTGAAGACTTACTGGCTTACTCTTGTGAATTTAACAAAAAAAACATACACAGTCAGTATTGCAAACTGTTTATTCGTAGTAAATGAAAAGTGTGCAATTCAGTGAGTGGGAGAAAGAGCGGACAGGGGTGCCGGGGACGGTCGATGTCTTTGGTCCATATTTTGTTTGAGGGGGGTGTCCGTGAATCGGTGGGAGACAAGAAAAGGCACTTGAGTTTATGGTTGTCTCAGAAAGGTTGTCTTGAGAAGAAGAACACAGGGTCTACTGGAAGAATGAATGAACTACATGTTTTAACCTCCATTATGACTAATATGAATATCACATACAAAATGCCCCATGTGAGCACAAAATTATATAGCTACATATATGTATGTACAGTAAGGACAGGAAAATAAAGTGGGGTGGGAGGAAGAAGAAGAAGAAGAAGAAGAAAGGGTTGAAGTGTTGGATTTTTCCCCTTTGGAATTCTTTACAGGCAGAGGAAGGAAATAAAAAGGCAGCAACTTTGAACAGGACGAAACCATTTCTTTGGCGATAACCTAATATTACTATTGTTTGGAATGTAAAACCAAAAAAAAAAAAAAAAAGTGGTTCAAGTGACACCGACAAAATCTCAGATGAGGAATCTACTTTCTTTGAGTCTTGGTTGACCTAGTCCAGCACCTCTGACGCTGAGTTCATGCTGGAATAAAAGTTCAGTTTATCATCTGTCCTGCAGCTGTGATCAGCCCAGCAACATCACGCAGAGAAATAACTGAGGAAAACTAAAATCTGGTACATTTCCCTCAACAATGTGAGCCAATAACGCAGTCACCACCTCTGAAAGGACTTAAAGGAGCAGTCTGACATTTCAAGAAACGCTGGCTAGCTTAGCTTAGCATTAAGACTGGAAACAGAGGGAAGCAGCCAGCCTGGTTCTGTCCAACAGTAACATCTGTCTCCAAGCACCCTAAAATCACTAATTAACATGTTTTATCATTCTTTGTTTAATCACCGGATCATACTGGAAAACACCCACTGCGACTACGGCGGGTGAGCACTGCATCTGTAGAGGGTGTTTTCCCCCCAGTGGCCACAAGGGGTCAACATTGAGCCCTCCCCTCGCTCAAAAACAAACTTAAGCAACACAAAGGTGGGATTTCTGCTTTAGAACTAGAATGAGCAAATTCCCCAAAAATTCAAACTAATCCTTTAAGCCAGAAGGTGTTTGTGTCATTACGGCTCATATTTACCAAAGACTGCGAACAAGTCAGTTCTCTTTTCTCCACAACATTCACTGATATAATTACTGGAGTAACGATTTTTTTTTAATCTCAAATAATAAGAAAAATCTCCCTATGATCAGAAATCTCACGAGGAAACAAAAAAGGGGGAGGGGGACAAAATATTTTCAACTTTTTTTTCCCCCCAAAAGTCTGCTCCAGGGAAGACGACGCATGATGAAGAAGACGCAGCAATAATGTAACAACCACTTTTTCACTACAGCCTTGCAGCTCCACAAACTGTATGTACATAACTACAGGAAGATAAGAGATGAGGAGTCACCAGGGGTCCCCGTCACGTACTGAGAGCCCGCTGCGAGAAAACGGCTTGAAAACAGGCCGTGTCAAAAGATCAGCAATGAGGTATTCACCAGCTTTTTGTTCACAAACGACGGCAGCCGTGAAGCGTTTACTTGAAAGCCTTAAAAAAAGAAACCGATAACGCATTCATCAGTTTGTTCAATTGTACGTTCACATATGGGATAAAGTGAGAATATAAAAAGGGGAAGAAAAGATCTTGCATCTCACGTATGCTGTATTTCTAACACGCACGCCTCCTATACAAGTACCATCTGATTAGAAAGCCGTCATGATGCAGACATCCATGTTCTCTAGAAAGGCAAATGTGAAGTCTCTCTGTGACTAAAGGCAAGCACGTCATTAATATGCCGTTCATGTGCATATAACAACAAAACGCAAAGAGCCAACGGTCCGTGTGGAAGAAAATCTGAATACATGTCGAGAAATAACTAGAAAACAGCACATGGACAGTTTCCTTATGGTTCAACATATCGTTTAACATTATTCTACAAAAGGTAATGAGCCCTCTCTTTGTTAGAAAATAATGGACAGCAAGCCGAGAACAACAGCACGCGCGATGACCCTGCTGGCCAGTGGAGGGCGACACATCACTGCCACAGGCAACACGTGAAGAACAGCTCGATATTTGAGGAAATGGGCTGATTCACTTTCTTGCAGAGAGACGGGCGAGAAGTTGGACTACCGCTCGTGTCTGCGCGCTAAAGGTGAAGCTACATCCAGCAGCCGATTAGCTTAGCTTAGCATAGAGGCTAGAGGCTTTGCTCTGCCTGGAACATCACCACCTGTAAAATTACATTATTCAATTTTTTTTTTTTTTTGCACAAAATAAATAAACAGGATAGAGTGTTAATCAGTGAAGTTCAGATTTTGTTAAAATGGGGCAGGTAACAAAGCGGTTTCCTTCATGTCTTTACGCTACGCTAAGCTAAGCTAAGCGGGGGCTGGCGATAGCTTCATAATCAGCATACAGACATGAGAGTGGTGTCAATCGTCTCATCTGTCTCTCAGCAATAAGACGTCAAATCAAATGTCAAGCTGTTCCTTTAAGAGCGAAACCTCTGCGTTCAGAGTCTCACTCAAAAACATCGAAGTCCTACTGTTTGTGTTTGTAGCAGCCATATGAAAAGCTCTGGATTACAGTTTGATATGTGTCATTTTTCACTTTGCAACGATTAAAGATAGTCTGTAGTGTTGATTGCATGTCTTCTCTCCTGATGACTAAACTCCGCGTTAACGCTAGAACTACTTTCGCGCTCTCACGACGCTTTCCGCGGTGAAGGCATTGAAATGGTTCTGGGAGACGAAAAAACAACAAAAAAAACAAGATCTGAGGTGCAAATCAGAGAGCTGACACGAGCCACAGCAAAAATAGAAATAGTACTAAGACTTCAACTTCAATAGTGCACAAATTGTTGCAGGTAGTCCTGTCAGTTTCTGGCAGACTGTTTAGCCGCAGACATTAATAACAGAGACCGGCAGTAGCATCGCCGTGAGATCTCTCAAAGGGGCCTAAAGATAGAAGCTGTTGCCTGAACCAGGATGGGAGAAATGCGAAAGGAAGAGCGATTACGGAACAGTGAGAGCTTTTCAAGTCTGAGGGATGAATGGATCGATGAAGACAGGTGGCACTACAGCTCAACTGACAGAAATATGTAAACTGGTATTCTATTCTTCATTGAAAGGAGTTAGTAAGGGAGAGGGGAGGGCACGGGGAGGGGAGGGGAGTGCAAGGGTTAGTACGTGGGTCTGACTGAGCGCAGGGTTTCCAATGTCAAGGGCAATGCGTCCGCGGAGGCCTTTGGGGCAGCCCGTTATGAGAGGGTCGGTCTTGGTTGTAGGAGGACGTGGAGGAACGGGGGGGGCCTCTTGAGTTGTTAGAGTGCTGTGAAGTTGGACCAGAGGAGCCACCGTCGCTCTGGTAGCGGTGGTTACCACGACCGGCGTTCCTGTCATGGTAGGAACCGCCGTTATACCGCTGGCCACCCGAGTGATACCCCTGCCCCTGGAAAGTGCGCCTGTTGCCTTGGAAAATCTGAGGAGAGTTGAAAGTCAGTCAGAGACTTATCGGCACGGCGGTTTTAAGGTCCGAATGTTTGTCGAACACGAACTGCTTTTCAGCTGACCTGTTTGTTTGGTGGAGGGCGGGTCTCGGCAGGGGGGCTCTGGGTCTGGGCGGGAGGAAGAGGAGGAGGAGGAGTTTCCAGCAGGCTTGGGCTGGCGACAGAAGAAGACGTGGAGCTACAGCGGGACCGATTTGAGTAGCCTGTACGCGGATGGTAAACTGTAAAAGACACAAGAATGTCAATGAAATGGCAGCTGTCTCATGAAGAAAGGAGGCTGGAATGAAACCTTTATCCTGGTCTGAATTTGGGATTGTGAAACAGGCTGCATCAAAAGTCTGAATGTCTCGATGTGACTGTCGCTACGCTGACAAACCAGCCATCAGAATGAAACAATGATGCAGAAAACGCTGCTCAAACTTCACACACGCCATCATTCTCCTCTTTTCAGGTTTGTTGACACGCAGAAGCGCCGGCCACGTGGCCACAGCGTTTCTTTATCGCTAACCTTCTCGTGGCCTTCTTCACGCCATCTAAAATGCCTCAAAACGGATATCACACATCCTGAGACAGAGCGTGTGAGGGGAGTCTGATGAGGACTCAGACAAACAGAGCCTGGAGCTCACGGATTGATTTGCAGATGAAGATGCATGAAGAAGCCTTCTCATCTAAGATTTCTGTTAGCGCCTTTGTTGACCACATGATTTAATGGCCTTACTTTATGATACAAGTTCAGTTCAGTTATATGAATTCTGAACACTTCTTTGTTCCCCAGCAGCAACACTGAGGAAACCACATGATGACAACGTGCTCCTTTGAGGAACATTCCTCTTCATAAGGTTCAACCTGAGGACTCAGACGTCGCAGGGAACAGATCGTTCTGTGGACAGTATTTGCTGTTGTGCCCATGATTGACTTGGTTTTGAATGAACAATAAACACTTGACGCCTGCACAAATGTCCTTATTATAGCACATTTTAGTCATTTAAGTTACAGATGAATTAGCATGATTAGCATGAGTTATGTTTAGCTCGTTTTAGACATCCACCCAAACAGGGTTACAGGATACTGTACCTGATCCAAACCCTGAGATGCTCGTCTTCAGCGGTTCAAGATCAAATGTAAATCTTACAGCCTTCCCGAGGTCCTCGTCATATTTACGCTCACTTACAAAGTGCTGTGGGAAAAAAGGAGAACAATCACATGAATCACCTGCATTAATGGATTTTAATCCGCTGTTTCCTTTTGAGTGATATTTCTGCTTGTGGCTCACTTTGGAAGAGAGAGCCACTCGCTGCAAATGAGCTCTTTAACTTGCTGTTAATGGCGGCTCAGTGATTAACACCCGCTTCACATGAAGTCAGCTGTGTGCTCAGTCAAACAGAGGAGGAGTCCGCTAACGCACCTTTATGTCTGCACGCAGTTCAGTCAACTGCTCCTCAGACATGGATGCCGACCGGTCCGTCAGCCGCCTGAGCTCCTCCGCTCTCTTCTGCCGGGCGTCCAAAATCAACACTGCAACACAAACAACGTGCTGTTTAACAGACATGGAGCTGCTTTTACTGAACACTGTTTCACGAAACCCACAAGACGACCGACAGTCTTTTCTGTGCACCTCTGATTCAGAGCGCAGTAAAAATTCTGACAGATTACCTCCAATTAAGGCGTAACTCACTGTGTAATTAAATGTCTTCTACGTGCCTTCCAGCAATAACGGCTGTAACTAATGACTGCTTTCATTCCCAATTAATGCGCCAATTATTTTCTCAGCTAAATGTTTAGTCCAAACCCAAATCCTGAAAACTGAGAAGCTGTAATTAGAAAATACTTAATGTCACGCTTGAAAAGTGTCAAAAATGATTCATCGATAATTAAAATAGCTGCCACTTAACGAGAAGTATTATGATTTTTTTTTTTGCAGATCAAGGAAATCAATTCATCAGCGAAGGATTTCCGTGTCTTTAATATTCCCTGCAGTCCCACGTAAGTTTCATTTTCCTGTGAGAAGTCAGCTGTGTGCTTTTTAAAAGGCAAGTGCAAAGTACAGCTGACTCAGCATCTAAAGATAAACCAGGGTCAGAGATAAGGCCGTCTGCAAATCAAGATACGGACGGCGTGTTAGTGTGAAGGAGCGCAGGTAACCGACACAAGCATCGCCGCGCTCTGCACACGCTTCACACACTTGAACTCAGTGCTGTACTGCGTTTGCCAGGATACGTTTTCACGAACAGGCTTTTTAATC
This sequence comes from Chaetodon trifasciatus, assembly GCA_037975065.1. NCBI lineage: Eukaryota > Metazoa > Chordata > Actinopteri > Chaetodontiformes > Chaetodontidae > Chaetodon > Chaetodon trifasciatus. Next base: position 4,543,977 of record JBBMOE010000025.1, read on the forward strand.
TACAGTCTGCTCAGAACACAACACGTCTGCTGTCTGTGCTGCCTGCTGCTCACAAAGAGATGAAGAAACGCAGCATCTCTGCTTCCTCTGTGCTGGACGTCGTCCTGCACGCTGCTGGATATCAGAGCAGACTCTACGCAGACAAAATACACCACTATTTTACATTATATACACCAGACTGTAGTCAAACTGAAGTGATTTCAGCTGACTGGCAGAAAGTCTGACGCCTATTTTGATCATGATTAATGGTTTGAGTCATTTTTCAAGCAGAAACACTCTCCGGTTCTTCTGTTTTAAGACTATCTGTTGGTTAAAGAGTGTTTCTCAGCGCACCTGCAGACGGCTGCTTGAGCTTTTCTGAACTGTGATGGACATTTTCTACTATTTCATGGCATTTAACTGAAAAAAATAAGCAGCAGATTAACCGATTCCAGCTGAAACGATCCATCCGTTGGACACTCAGCACAATGAATCGGCATATTTCCTCGTTGCAGGAAATATGCCGATTCGCTTCAGTCAGAGCTGCTCATCAGTTAGCTTGTTTCCTGCAGCAGAGCAGAAGGCGACGAGGGACCCGTCAGCTAACACGGGTAAATTCTGAAGAAACCTGGCTTTTGTAATGTCGAAGAAATGCTCGAGTTTCCTCGCTTTCCCCTCAACTCCCCACACACCGTGCACAAAGGCATCATTGAGTCTCCCTTGACACCTGACACTATTCACTTCTTCCAGGCCTGGAACACACAACACTCGACACTGACAGGACAGAGGAAGAGAGAATGGCCTACTTGTACAAATATGCGGTCTTGCTCTGTCATGTTACACACACACGGCCGTATGCTGCAGGTATATCAGGACCCCGAGGGCACCGCTGCAGTTATGAGGAAAGTGGGACTTGCTGTTCTACAACAATCTCTTTTACAACCTCTCTGGACATGATTTAGGTCAGATTCTCCAAGCCCTCCAGTCAGGTGATCATGTTATGTGAAGAATACCAAGCGCTCCCAGGCGGGTCGTGGTTCAGCCCACAAACGTGAAAATACTTACTGGCTTCTGCTTTGACTTTGTCCATTTCTCCCAGTAGAGTCACTTCTCTGTCCATTAAACTAGAGGGGAAAAAAAAGAGAGGGGGGGGGGGTGTCACTTTCCTCTACTCGCTCCAAGATAAGAGGAAATATTGTGAACGCTGACTTTGCACTGAGATTACACACTCAGCAGCAGCAGCAGCTTCACTGAATGACAACGCAGAACAGGAAGCGCAACACAATTACTACAACATGTAAGCATTAATGCAATGTGTGACATTAGCTCAGCAACATTATCACGTGATAAACCACAAACATGAGTGCATTATTACTGCTGAACCGCTGTTTAATTCCTCATCAGATAATGAGACACACCACGCTGAATGATGATGGGTAAAATATTGCTCAGTAACCCTGTGGGGATATTTACCTCTTGCAGCTCTATGGAGCTTGAGAGTTTTCAAGAGTGCATTTCTGTTTTGTTTGTGTCGTTGTGCAGCACACGAGCGTACAGGTGACGCAGGACGCATTCCTGCTGCTGTTTTCCACATCGATACTCCGCTTATTCACAGCCGGTTGCGGCAGCAGTGTTTGCAAAGGCAGCGAGGAGGACTGCCAGCTAGCAAACAGGAATATGAAAGGTGACTTTACACTTAACTTTGTTCACAAGGAAAGTCCACATGGAACAGGGCGAGAAGGATCATCTGACGGACGCAAATCTTTCCGAAAACACGATCTGAAAGTCGCGGCCCTTTATGTAGGATTTGCTCAGGTGTGGAGGTCAAATGTTTTTACAGGCTTTTCCCTCATGGTCTCTTTTGTCACGCTTTACACAACCACTTCTGTCCCTGCCAGCGTGCTCGAACGAGGTCAGCGCAATGAATGGCTTCGAGGAGAGAGCGGCAGTGTAACGCAGCCACAACGAGGCCGTGACGCGGGCTTTCACCCCGCCCGAGTGAGGCAATTAGGAACATACATAAACCACAGGCGTATCAAGAGAAGTGGAGGCTTTGTTCCAAGCAAACACCTCATTCATTCCAATAAAAGCTGTTCATCAGGCGCCAAAAGAGTTTCAGGCTTCCTCTGGCTGAGGGCTGGGTACCCAACTCCAATACTGACCAAACTGTTTCAACACAGCGTATCGAAAAACGCCTCGTCGTTCGGGACCTGAGGAGTTGGTACATTTTGTGCTGCCTGTTTCTTAATTTTGCTCCAGTTATCCAGGATGAGGAATCTCTGCAGAGGAGTCTCTACAGCTGATTGAACCCAATGGATCAAATCCTGATAATAAGAGTAATTTTAAGGCTTTAGACCGCTCCACTCCAATGACTGCGCACAGGCAGGTGTGTGTAACACGATCCTGTAACCGACTGAGGCCACGACACTGAAATCACCTGCCAGCCCAGCATTGCTCTGTGGGGGCTTGGTTCACACACGTCTGCCTCTACGCGGTTGGACGACACATTATTCAGTGTAGTTCAGCTCTTTACAGTCATGATCTCTCTCTCTCTGCCTCTGGTGCAGCACTAAAAAGCCTATGAGTGATATAAATCCAGTTATGTGAGAATGTGCACTGTATGTTTGGCAGGTTGCTGATGGCCATTGGCGTAAATTGGGCTGCACCCGATGCTAAACTTAGTATCTGTCATTAAACACTATCTAAGTCCAATATGATCTATTTTCCCAGCAGAAAATTCAATAATGCTGTTTAGTTTGTGCATCTTAGCTGGAGGCTGTTTGTAGGTTACGGGTGCACAGAGCTGAAGTGTTACACTGTCCTGTTCCTGTTTCTCTCCATTTCCCACCGCTCCAAATGAGCACCTTAAAGATAAAGCACTGCTTCTTGTATTAGCATTCAACAGAAACGTGAGCGTTAGCCACACATGTGGTGTCAGAGCCTCACGGGAGCGATAGGTGTTGAACACGAGCCGAGCAAACCGTCTGTTATCTTTGTTAAAATGACAAAGTGTGCATAGCAGTAGAGGTGGGAAGCTGTGAGTCAGACGGATATCCCATCCAGATTTCACTATCGACCTACAGAACTCATATAGTTCATTAAAAATAGATATTTGAGCAGTGCAGGCTTCTCTCTAAAGCTTGTGTTTTCCTCAATCAGACCCAATAAGTTAAGTCTCTGGAGTCGAGTGAGCCAATCTTCCACCTTCTTCAATTAATTACCAGTGAGCTGCTTATCTCCTGCTAGCATCCTCAGCAATTACCAAATTCTTCAAAGACCCATCAATGCAGCCATGTCATCCTGCTGAATCATCATGCCTTAAAATCGACTGAACCTGGAGTTCCTCAGCGAATCACAGAACAAGCTGACGTGGATGGACCCTGTTAAACGCACTGCGCTGGGTTAGAAGTATCAGTAACATGTACATAATGATTCCAATGAGTCTTCTAATAGTTGTTATAGTCCACTACATTTGGTCTATAACATAACAGGCTCTGTAAAAGCTACCAGAGGTTCAGCTATATCACCTATTTCCTATTATGCAAAAGCTCAGTCCGTGTCATCAAGTAGGACAAAGGTAAGAAAAACGCCCTTTGACTCTGACAGTAAACTGAAACCTGTAAAAATGCACTGACAACCAACGCTTCAGCAAACAGCACGAACTAAAGAGAGACTGTCAAGGAATACAAACAGCCAAACAGTGTCAACAACTGCAGACCCCGAGGATCTTAAGTCAGCAACTAAAAGTCCATTTTGTGCAGATCTGATGAACCGTGACGATGAGGCAAATTAGAGCGACGGCTGGAGGAAGAACGAGAGCGGCATTTGAAATGATGCAAGACTCTCAGGCCTGAGCTGAACTTAATGAATGATTGAAGCAGCCGTCTCTCATCCTAATATTGGTACTGGACTAGAAGTTCTATCAGCTGCTGTGTGTGACCTGCAAACCCTGAGAAAGCACCACCCTCGAGCCATCATGAGGAACTAAATCCTTGGTCTGCTGGGAAAGCGGCAGTGTGTTTTGTCGCTCCTTGTTTTACAGCGTGCTCAAACAGTTTATCACCATAACATCAAACTTCAGCCGCCGGGACAAGAGGAGGATTTCCAAAGAAATGTACGCACCAGCTCTGGAGCTCAGCAAACGTCTGCTTCATCCTCTTGATCGAGGAGTCCATCTCCTCCTTGACCACCATCCTGTAGCGAGTCAGCGAGGCGGTGCATCTCTGCAGGTCCTTCACAGAGCGGTCGATGTTGGACGCTGAGGGGGAGACGCCACACGTGACGTTGAAGAAGCATGACGACACATTTAGACTCTGATCAGGTTTCACCACAGAGCTCACAGAGCTCCATCACTGTATTCTTACAACAAACCAAAAGCAGGACAAGCTCCTTTGGGAGGTCAGAGCTTCAGAAGACTAACCTATCTTCTTGACTCCTGACGAGCTTTGCTCATCCGTGGTGGGTGCTGATGAGGAAGTGGGTGGATGTGAGTTTGAGCCTGGCCGGTGTCGGGCCTTGTTGCCTCTGGGACCCTGGTGATTCCTCCCTCCTTGCTGTAAGGCGGGACTTGGAGCGCTACCTCGACTTTCTGCTTCTGCACCTGTGAGAAGACGGATTACCAAGTGAAATGAAGCAGTTTCCAAACCAGCTTCCCCAAAAAACTGCCTGAAATAGAGCCAGAGTAATGGACGAGTCGGTCCGCAGCAGAGTGTTTGTGAAGGCCTTTTTAAACACTACTACTACTACTACTACTACTACTACTACTACTACTTAAACAATACTACTACACTAGAGCAAATGGTGCATTGATAAAATAATTTGTCAAAAAATGAATCAAGGAACAACACATGCACACAAAGTAAGAACACAGAAAAGACATTAAAGAGTAAAACACAAATCTTCTGCTAGTGCTGTCAGTGTCGTGTCAGGGGACCCAAACAACTGGAAAACATCTGGTCGGTTATCAACAATGTGTCATCAGAGAAGCAGCGCACTGGGATAAAGGAGACGTTTGTCTTGGAGTTAAAGTGAGATGAGAGGCGGTCAAAGGGATGGACAAGACATTAGGACACAGGACAACGTGGCCGTCACATCACAAAGTCACGTCTGCACATTTGTTAGCAGGCAGGCTAACGGTTAGCTCAGAAAAAACAGCTCCTGGAGCTTCCGTCCACTTTCTCTCTGCTGCTCTGTTTACTTCCCCCCGGCCTTCTGTTTACCACGGCACGCCATTTCATTCAATAAAAATTAATCAAAGGGGGAAAATCGAGCTCCCCGAGCTAATAAACTGTAAAATCTGTTCACGGTTTATTCAAAAGGCATATTTGTTCCATTGACTCCGGTCTCACAGTTGTGTGCGAGCCATTATGTCTCATTTGTGGAGCAGATTTTACTCTGACAGAAGAGGTTAAATAACAGTGAACCGTGCAGCTAAGCAGCTACGATAGCTTTGTCTGCTTTGGGCCCTCCGTCCTCTCAAAGGTCAGCACTGTCAAGACAGCTCGCTATTGATCGAAGACACAATAGGTTGAACTCGACGCGGAACATTTGCATGAGCTAATTTCACCGGCTCCAGCAGAGCCTTTGATAACGCCAATACAACTGAGGTTTTGCTGCAAAATGTCTCTGCATGACCAGAAGATTCGGAGTATGAGAAGTCAAAATCACTCGCACCTGAAGCTGCAGTCCTAATGTGTTAGTGCGAGTGCATGAGGACGATTAATACTACACAGAGAAGACAGATGTGTGCAACATCCACACTCGCCCTGAGCCTGTTTTTCTCTGGCTGGGGATCAGAGCAGACTTTCATCGATCTGTAATATCAACGCTGACTGAAGCAGGTAATCCTCACCCCAGCATGACAACATGAAAAACACACCCCCCGGCCCTCCCTTCTTTTGCCTTCATCGTCTACCAGAGCTGGGGTTACCGGTGGTTTCGGATGTGGCAGGTTCAGAGTCCAGCTCGGCTGCATCCAGGGAGGCGGAGTCCAACTGTTCGCTCAGAGAATCCAGAGACTCTCCATCCATTACCGATCCGTTGGCGTGGAAGCCGTTGATCTCATCCTTGCCCTCCTCGGGCGATGCGGCCTCGGGTGGAGCAGGCTCCGCCGAGGCCTCCGGCTGAGGCTTAGGCTTCTTTTTCTTCTTGGGCTGCGGCGTGAAGATATCAATGTCAAACGTCTTTGTTCAAATCTCTTTGTTCATTATCTCTGTCTTAATCAGTGCACTGGAGCATTTAAGGGACAGAAAAGTTTTGGTTTAAGTAAAAGCATTCAGATTCATTCACTTTCCTGCCTCAAACCAGAGTTTACAACCCTGATTCCAAAACCCTTTTAAACAGTGACCCAGCTGTTTTGGTATCAGCGTTCTGCAGTTAATAATCACTTTCACCTCTAATTTTAAGAAGCACAGCACTTAGTTTCAAGTAGCTCACGACACGAGGCGACATAAAGACGCAAACTCAACCAAGAGATGTTCCAGCTTCCTGGCTCTCACCTTCTTTTTGCCGGTGACGTTCCACTCCTTCAAGATCTCCACTGCGCTACCTAAAGTAAACAAAGCAATGACGGTAAAGGTAAAAGCTGAAGCATGACAGCCTGTAAATCATGTAATACCCGCTATCTGAATTGCCCTGAGGCGCTGTTGAGACAGCGCTAAACTGGGAACAAAGTGCAGTGACGCACGGGGACAACCTTCTTGTTCTATAATTAAACTTGTGAAACTAAAAGCATGCAAATAACACTCGGCCGCCTGAATGCAAAGCACGGCATGCATGAAGAAGAACAACAAAAAAAAACTTGTTCTCAAGGCCATGTTTAGCACGAGCCGTGGGCGACACGCTTGGACAAGCGCTCTGACTGAAACACACCAACAAAGTATTAGCAGACGTCGGCAGATGAGGTGCAAGACATTATGCCAGCATACAGAATATAGATTATCTTCAATGTTTTTTCTCCACAATTATCACAGACTTCTAGGCAAAAGTGACCAGCGCGACCAGTTTCATGATTTATCACCTATAATTTCCATTCCTGACGTCACACACTGACGTCCTCATACCTTCTAAGAAAGCTTGAACGGCTTTGTCGACGCAGTTCTCAAAATGCTGCAGCACCAGCACGATCTCATTGTTGCTTTTGTTGGGGACGACCGCTCTGACGGCACTGATCTGGAAAAATATGAGAAGAACAGGTTTAAAGAGCATCTCAAGACTCAGCAGTTACCAGAAATCACAATTACAATCAGTCATTTTGCAGATGCTTTTATCCAAAGCGACGTACAAAAACAATGAAGACGTTTTAACATTGAAGTGTTTTTAAAAGTCTGTTTAATTCACTACAAACCAGCAGCTCTAATACCAACAAGCACAACTTTGACATGTACTATTCTCATTATTTACCTCACATCAGAGTGTTTAACAAGCACAGCATGTGTTGGCAGTTTCGGCACCTCGTCCTCGCTGCCACACACATTCTCTGAAACTCGACGTGTGCTCTGAAGCACGGCAGACCCTCCGAAAATTTGAATTAGAAACCAAAACGGAAGCAAGCTGCTCTGAAAACGTAACCGCACGGTGAAACTCCGTGCTGTCCCGTTTCCCTTACACTGCTCAATTAAAGCTTAACGGGGTGAAATTAAGATTAAAGAAGATTAATTGAGGATTAAAGAGGATGCAGCTTGTCATGAGATTACATGATATGTATATACTGTATATAACTGTAGCTATTGAACATCTCATAACTGTAACAGATGCTGGTAAACTTCAATGAAGCTGAGGCTGCGGAGCGACTCCAGCAGCACAGAGTGGAAATGTTTTAAGATTAGAAACCTTTGATGTTACACTAATTTAATGGTTTGATGTTAAAAATGCCTTGTTCCAGGTGTTAGGCTTCGTCTTACCTTCTCCTTCATCCTCTCGGCTGTTCCTCCCTGGGACATGACCATTTTCGAGCGAGTGTCAAACACCACCCCAGACGTATCTGGAAAAACAGAGCAGACACAAAACTCCATTGTTTGTTCGGGCACTGGGTCGTATTTGCAAACCACTGTAGGGCATCATTTGCAAAACAAAACCGCCAGCAGACAAATTCCCAGAGATTTCCTGGAAAGAGCAGCCGGCCACGTTTCCGAATCCCAGTCACGTTACGGAAGCAGGTTTGTGCTTGTGAAGCTGTTTGTCTGAATAACGTTTATCTACGAGGACGATCGAAGGAAACTGTTCACGCCTTTTCAACTCATCCAACAGATTAAAAATGGATTTGATTTGTTTACTGGAGGCTTCATTTGCATTGAAAACACCCCACAGTGAGGAAAATGGCGCCAGCATTACAGCATGTTGTAGAGTGGAGGTGGAAGGACGTGTTTTTTGGGCATTTAAGCACAGACACTTCAGCTAGCAGCACAAGCAGCGAGCACTCGAGAAGATGAAGAGACAAATAATCATCAAATGTGTCAAAGACTAAAAGCTTATGAAAAGACAACCCTAACCCAGAATAAAACCACTCGAGAAGCGGCTGCGTTAAAGCTGGAGTTCAGGGTTTTTATATACAACTTATGGCTGAACGATTAACCGAAATATTACAGAAATCACAATTGTGCAATATCCAGACTGCAGGTGCTGGATTTTTTTGATTAAGGTAAACTGTGTCACAGCATGCCGTTAGAAATGAAGCGCTGTGGTGCTGCAGAGATGCTTCAGCCTACAAACCATGTCCTCCAGATGTGACCGTTTGGTGCAGCAAAATATCTTGTCGACTTTTTTAATACTGTAGAATGAAATCCTGTAAATACTTGGTACGATGGCTGTCCATTTTCACAGCACCGTACACCGTGAAACTGCTATGATACTGCAGCTTATCGCAATATGATTTTTCTTGCATATCGTTCAGCAGCATAACTGAACGTCTGTTCCAATCAAGCTCTCGCCAAACGAGTTCACACGGTGTCGATTAAGACGATCCTCGCCTGGTGAATCTGTGTTTGGCGGTGTACCAGAGTTTTGTGGCGACTGTGGCGACATTCTCATGCCGGCAAACCAGTAAAGATGCATTTTACTTCAGTCAACAGCGACTGGTTTGCCAGAACTGAAGGGGGGGAGCAACCACAGCGGCGGACTGGGCTACAGCTAGCTGGAGCGCGACGGAGCCGACAGTGTTTGCGACAAACGCTGCGCACTGCAAGTTTAAGATAAAAATGAATACTTTTCAACAAAGGTCTGAGGACAAGTCTAGTAAAAATAGATAAAGGAGCTGAGTATGAGTCAAGGTAAAGTCCAGAGTTAATCTGTGGCCATTTCAGACCAACAGGGCCCTTGTAAAAGTTGTTTTTCCCATGCAGTGGAAGTAGGTTAATGTCACTGCAAACGTCCCCAGCCTCTCTCTTGATAACTACTCTAATTCACTGTTTAAGCATTGCCATCTGTCTGACTTAATTTTAGGATGACTCCATTCGATTCAATGTGAAAACAATTATGCACATGTTTCATATTTGCAGTTATGATCTAACCAAAAGCTTCTTCACTAAATAAATTGTGTAGCCATTAAAACACAAATAAACTGCGTGTGCGTATATCATATATAAAAAAATACTGATTTTTATTTTGGTTAATTTGTTTAAAAGAGTTAATAAAGCAAACACGTACCCTTCTGGCTATTTTTCTTTGCCATGTTGTCGCACAGAAGTATCCGAGAATCAGCTGTGTACTTCCTCGAGACTGTAATGAGCCTTCAAATGTGTTTGAGCTGGTGTTCAAAAAATGGCTCCAAGTGCGTTAGATTTCACTTTGAGTTTTTCTTATTAGAGACGCCAACAAGGCTCTCAACTGGCAGGACGGTTGGAAGAACGAGGTTCGGATCAGGCTTCCACCACTGAGGCAGAGATTCAGCTTTTCCTCTCGTTTCTCCACCACGTTGATCCAAATCTGTCGGGAAAAGGGAGGAAAAAAAAACAGCTGTGTTATACGAGCCGCTGATCGAAAAACGGTTTTGCAGCCCGGTCTGAAATGTAGCAAATAAAAATCTACACCCAAAGTAACTGCAGTCATGCTGTATGAAGCAAAAACGCACAGATATGAAAATATGAATGCAAATCGAGCGAAATCCATTTCCTCTGGCGATAAAATATGAATGAAAAACAGATTTCAGTAAGTTATTGTCTGTCTGGCGGAGCATTCTCCAAAAAATCTGCAGTTAATATTGTGCTTGGCAGAAACACTGCATTTAGTTTGGAGGGGAGAAAAGTCAGCAGGAGCACAGAGAAACACATCTTTGAAGGGTATTTCCTTTTTCTCCGTGCTCTGCAGGAGTGGTGGGAGATAATGTTATGAGGGTGACAATATTCACCCTGCCTTCACAGTCTGGGCCCTCTGACGGGCCGGGCTGTGCTGACGGTGACTGCAAATCCCAGAATTTGACACATTGACAGATGTTTTCAATATGCAACATCAAGAATGGCCTCAAATATTTGGGATTTTCCTTCAGCCAAACTCATGACTGGTGGCACAAATGGTTGCTGGTGATGTCAGCATGACAGCGAAAGGAGGATTTTTGACTGGCCGCAGTTTCGCTTTGCAATGTGCTTTTAATTTCCGTGACACATTTTTGTCACTGTAAATGAAGCTGCGAATTAGCAGCCGAGAAGCTGACTAGCAGTCACGCTAATTACACGGAGAGCAATGGCAAATGTTTCCCCGCCAAATACACCACAAAAATCAGGCATTTCTCGTTCGATCTCTGATCTCAAATTAAGCCTGCGATGTCTTGTTCTTACGAGCAGGGGAACATGTTCGATCTAGAAATCTTACATTGAACAAAGCGCTGCAATAAAAGAGGCTTTTTGGATAACAAAAAGAGGAAAATAACATCTGCAAGCGTCTCAAACGATCCGGGTTCATCTGGAAATGATGCGATCACCCTGCTGAACAATCAATACGACAGACACCTCGAGCTCTTTTACAGACTGCTGCCAAATCCAAGCTGCTTTAATTACGTGCCTTCTAGTCCTAAAAATGCTTCAAGCAGACCTTCAGCAATCTGGACTCATTTTTATGGGCCAGCTGTTTCCCCCTTTTATGGTTTCTCTTTCTGACCCCGGTTCTCTAGAAAGAGAAACTTAAAAACTGTACAAACCCACACCCTCCTGATTAGGACTCTGCATGCCACAGTCCTGGTTTTAGTCCACCACACCTTCGCAGACGTCAAAGCACAATCAACAAGTGACACTACATCAGCCGCTCACGGAAACACTTGGATGCATTATGTTTATCAAGAGGGATGGTGCTTGAATCCTTAAGAGAGCCAGGCGCACTTGTGTTGACTGATTCAGAAATGCTAACTCAGCACTCAAACAAAAGAGGTGACTCAAAAGTTTGTTTAAACTGAGGAGTCTGACAGATTTAAGAGCAGACACGTCGAAGGAGAAACCAACAGGGGCTTCGGACACAAGCCTGCAGGTCAGCAGGCCTCATGGGGGTCACACTCCAATCTGATCAGACGTTACATCATCAATACAGGTGATTTCTACTAAACAGGGTCAAAGCAGCTGCCTCTGTGGCCCAAGTGAAACACGGAGCACTTCTTAAAGCAGCCCAGAAAACTAAATATCCTTAGTTGAACAGCTCGTGAGAAAGTTATGGTTATCAGATAAAGATCCCTGTCACCACTTGCCGCAGTTTATCCAGCATCTTAGATAATGTATTAGTACGTGCAATTTGGGCTTGGTGCAGAGGTCAAGTCAGCCTTCATATTCATTACGAGATAGCTGTTAGAACATATCCAAACGGACTGAGAGTTCCGACAATCTCAGGAAAAAAATGAGCTTTTGCGGCAGGATGTTCAAGACTACTGACCCTCAAATAGCCAACTTCGTGTTAATGTTAGCTAACTACCCCTGACTGCTGTGAATTCGGCTCCTTATCAAACATCTCAAACGTGATCTTATCCAACCTTTGCATGACTCTGCTAACTTCTAGCTGAATGCTACTCGCACAAAAGGGTCGCCTCGGTTCAGCGTTTCAATTAAAAGCTGCTCATTTCCCACATTTGGCTGAAGTCCGGAGGTTACGTTAACGTTAGCTTGCTAATATTACCTAACGTTATGTGATTAGCATCGCAAGGCGCTGCGCTACTTAGCGTAATAATTTGCCTTTAATGCTAAATTCTCCAAAATAACACTGACAAGGACTTAATGTCGCACAAAGTATTAACGCCTTCTTTATGGATGGACCTCTGAATGCAGCCTTAGCTAGCGCACAGCTAGCGGACTGCTTGGCTTTCATTATTCAATGCTCCGGTGTAAAGCTAGCCATCCTTCAGCTACTCAATTAAACCGCGAAGCTACAATTAAAGCTTTATTTGTTATATCAGTGGTTAGTTCACTCTGTTAGCAGCTAAACAACATTAAATACGTACTTGGTGTTGGCAAGAAAACTGAACAGTAGATTCTGGAAACGGGTTGCCGCAGCTCCTACCGCCAGCCGTCTTTGATGCCAAGTGGTCTGCTGTGGGCAATATTTTCCTAGACTAGACTCCTCCGGGGTTGCCAGGTTGGATTCAAAGAACGCCCCTTTTGGTACGTTTCAAGCAGTTTTGAAAACGTAAAGCCTTTGGACCGAAGAGGTTCAGTTCAAGTATTTTTTCTTATTTCTTATTTACTTCTACAAATGTCACGGTATCTTACCTGTTTGTTTCTTTTACCTTTCATTCCATTTCCTCAGTCATGATCTCTGTTTCTTTCCTTTCATATATTTGTACCGCTGTAAGTGTTCTTTTATTTTTGACTGTAGCCTCTGTTAAGGCCTATTTTTAATGCTACCTCTTGTACTTTTCACTTTAGAAAAAATAAATACTCTTCTTTCAAACCACTGCCACTATCTGCATTCAACAGTTACAATATTATGATCTTTTTTTTCAACAGTAGCTGAGGAGTAGTGGAATGTAGCTATAACAATAACTGTCTGATGATTATTTTTTTTAAAGAGGCCTCATATGAGGGAAAACATTGAATCAGATAATGGCTTTTTCATTAGATGACCAAAGTGGATGAGTAAGACCCATTTAGAGGCTGTAAAGTAAGCTGATACTGTCAAAAATTGGGAGGATTTATATGCTTGTAGTTGACAGACATGACAGACACAGTGGTTTATACCAGAAATTAAAATCAGAAACACTCTAAAATGGACGCATAATCACCGAAGATGTGTGGAGTGGAGTGAGTCATCAAAGGTTTTAGTGATGTAAATGTCCTTCCTGACAAACCAGTGCAACACTACAATTTAGCTGCACAAAAGACTGGTCAGTCTATGTACTTCAGTGATGTTCTTTGGGTGAAACACAACTATTTCAATTTTATTTATCAATGTTTGTCAGATCAGCAACCTCGAGGCCCCCATGGTCTCTGACTTGAGAACTAGGGCAGAGAATCTAAGTTTGCAGATTTCTGCTTCTAAAAAGTTAGGGGGCAGTAAAAATGGTCTAAATCAACAAGCAGAGACAAAAATATGGTGACTTCAGTCCACAGCGTGGGTCACTCTTAAACCTCATAAGATCAAGCGTTAAAATGCACGTTCACTGTTCAAACATGGCAACCCATGATCCACGTCGTCATTTCCGAAGTTGCAGAAGAGGGTTCGCACGGTTTTTCACCTTGTGTCGCCCGGTTAGCAACAGAGATCAGCAATCGGCGTTCAGCATTGGCTGTCCCGCCGGACGGTCTTCAGTAATAACTGTCCGTAGAAGCTGCCATGACGGCTCTGAACTCGAGGGAAGCTCCTGGTGAAAAGTTGTAGTTTGCTGCTGCTGTGTGGGAGCGGAGTGAGCGAGGGGACGTTTGGAGACACCGTTCCCGGCCATCTGAGGGGGGCGGAGCTGCAAGCTACACCAAAATGGCAACCCCCTATGTCACTGATGAATCTGGTAAGGCTTATGCATGTGCCAGACCTTTGTCTATTTGAAACAAAATCCTCTCCATTAAACACAGCAACCACAGCCGAGGCCATGTCCGTCTTTTCTCATCTGCACCGTCGATTGTCAGCAGCAACACGTTTAACGACGTTGTTGATTCATGTGTTTTGTTTTTGCAGCTAGCTAGCTAATGCTAGTCTTAGCCGAAACGGCTAACGTCGTACTCTCCACTGCTGTTAGTTAGCCTGTAGCTATCGCACTTCATTAGTTATCGATGTGAAAATAGTGTGAGAGAAATAACGTCACTGCTGATTTGAACATGCTTCCTATGTTACTTACTAACTTTACGTTTATCAGTGTTTAGCAAAATCACTTTTTTCCATAACGACGTAACAGTTGCTACATTAGCTAGCTAACGCTACTTAGCTATTTCTGTTGTAATTATGAATGGCTAACGAGTTAATGTGATGATAATGGCTCTGACAAACAACCATCATCATATTTTTTTTCATAGGACGAATTATTGTGCTAATTTTTCGGGTTATTTGGTTTCTGAGAAAAGAAATTCACTTAGTAACTAACAGTGTGTGCTAACATAATTGTCAGGCAGGCACATACATGCATAGTTTAGTCATAAACTAGAACAGTAAGATGAACTCAGAGAATTGTAACATCTAACTCTGATTTACTGCAGAAATTTGGACTAAGAAAAGACAAACAATGGGTGATTAGGATAGAATCCTGTTTCACAGTATATTTGATTTTTATGGCATGATATCAGTATAAATCATGGTATGCCAGATTTTGTGGAAACTCAGCTGAGAAACAGGGTATGGCTGAACATATCCACAACACCAACCCAACATTAATACCTGTTTTACCACTAATCCTTCAAATTAAATGCCTGACAAATTATGGTATCAGATCACGTTCATGTATGCATTCATGTGAAGGGTTCTTTAGTGTTAAATAAATGTTCACGTGGACCAAAAACAAAAAGATGCAGCTGTGGGCTCTGACATTGTAGTTTAGTTTTTTCATTACCTGTGGACATTTATTTAGTTGATACTTGGTTTTTCTTAACATAAGTGCAGATCAACTTAAATAGACAATAATATTAGTGTTGAACATTTAAATTGAAGTCAAACAATTGTGTCTCATTTGTTGTTATTATTAAATTGTTGTATTTTATCAGATGTAAAAGAAACCCCAACCTGATATCAGCAGTATATAAAGGCCACCCTGCTCTGTAAATATCGGTGCTGGCCACTGAAAAATCTGTATCGGTCGGCCTCGAGTCTACAGGACTGAAGAGGTAAAACTGTTGAGGATGTTTCAAGAAAGAAAACAAGGATTTTTAGAAAAATCTGAGAAATTAGCAGAATAGTGTAACAAAATTAGTAATTTTCTCTTTCCTGTCTTGCTGATCATCTCATGATCCCTCAGATTTATCTTGTGACCTGTTCAACGGCTTTGACCTGAAGCTATCACAGCGTGTGTGTAGTGTGACAGCAGTTGGTTGAGATCATCTCGTGATGTATATCGTCATACTGCCCACCTTTGCTGTAGAAATATAATGCATTAACCATAAATTCTTTGATAAATGTTCATATTATATCAGTATATGTCCAGGTTCTAACACACAATGCTTTTTCATTCCTGTGCCTTAATGTGCTGTAGGTTTTCAGGTTTTAGATGACTAGAATGATTCAGAGTGTGAAACTATTTGTGTGTTCACAAATAGATGAACGTTACCGCACACACACTCACTCACACACACATGCTTGGTGAACATCACACTGTGCCTTTTTTTGGGTTTCTGCCAGAAAACAGTTCGCAGCTTTAAACTCAACGTGCACAGCGACATCTGGTGGTTGTAAAAACTTACAGCAGCTCTTCAAGAACGAGTCCAAATCACTGACTGACTTTTTCTTTTTTTTTACAGTTTCTATTTCATGTTTAGCACAATTCAAGAAGCCTTTGTGTTGATTATTAAGTTAGTAATAGTGTTGTTCAGGACTGCTAAGGTAAATATGCATATGATTATTCAAAAGCTCAAGTAAAACAATTAGTAAATGTGTTGTTAGTGAGCGCTGAGCTGTTTCACAGGATGAATTAAAGGTCTGCTGGCTGAGGATTTCAGTACTCTCTAAAATGTTGCACCTGTTGCTCTTCAGGAAAATACATTGCTGCCACTCAGCGACCAGATGGAACATGGAGGAAGCCGAGGCGGGTGAAGGACGGTTATGTCCCACAGGAAGAAGTACCAGTGTAAGTGCAGCTATACACAGAACCTATAAATCATAATCTTGTAGTGAAAGTAATGTCAGATTGCAACAAGTGTTGATGCTCAGATGCATAAGAATGGGCCTGATATTCATCAGAAATGTGCTTTGAGCAAAATGGAAAGTCGTTTTTTTCTCACTTCTGCTTTATCTTGTGTTTCTGTTTCTTGTCATTTTAGTTATGAAAACAAATATGTGAAGTTTTTCAAGAGCAAACCAGACCTGCCACCTGGCATGAACCCGTCCGAGGCAGCTCAGCCGAAGCAGCAGCAAAAGATCCCGGGTTGTGGCGACGAGTCAGCCGGTCTCTCAAAGTCCGCCAAACGCAACATGAAACGCAAAGAAAAACGAAAACAGCAGCAGCACCAGGGCCAGGACGGGGACGTGGATGCGGACGTGGACTCGGTGAGCGACGCCGTCGAGAGCGTGTCCATTTCAGAGGGTGGCGAGTCTTCGAACAAGACGTCTGCGGCGGCGGTTTCTGTCTCGTCTCCCGATGATTCCTCGGCAGCTGAAAAGGCCAAGAAGATAAAAAACCTGAAAAAGAAGCTGCGACAAATTGAGGAGTTGCAGCAGAAAGTGGACTCAGGGGAAATAAAAGAACCAACAAAGGATCAGTCAGAAAAGCTGGGTCGGGCGCTGGCCTTACAAAAGGAGTTACAGCAGCTGGAGCGTGATTCTTGAAGCAATAAAGGAAACAGAAGAGTCGGACAGACTAAACAGACAAACACACTGAAACAGGGGAAGGGACCTTTGCAGCTTCGTGATCATAGCTTCCATAAACATATTGTACCTATTTGATATTCATCATGAACTTCGGAGGTGAACGCAGTCCCAGCGCCTGGAGAGGACGTCCACAGCAGGCACCGCATCTTCAGAACTGACCCGCCTGTTTTCTAGATCCACATCTCTAACGTTTAGACTCCTGCTCGCAGACTCGCGCTGGCCCGGCCGCTCATTTCTAAATATCTTTTAAAGACATCGTTGTGAACTGTTTGTGAGTGTCTGTCTTTTCCATTTTGTACCTTTCATGGCATCAGGTATTACTAACACATAAAAAGTGGAAGAAATCTTTTCTGTTTAAGAGAATATAGTTTGTTGACCTGTCTTCTTAAAGAATTAAAGCACCTACAAGGACCCTTCATTTTGTCTTGATTTGCATAGGGACGAGGCGCTCTGTCTGTCTGTGGTTATGTGGAGTGATGACATAAGTCCTACAGCTGACAGATTCGTTCGCTCGGTTACAGTTAAGCCACAGACATACCTGTGTGGGAGGAAGAGGACAAATTCAGGATCGTTTGAATCCTTTAAAATCCTGCACATCTGTTGAATTACAGGCCGAGGCTGACTCAGGTTTCCTCCCTCGTTCTCACTCGCTTTTTGCTCTTCGGTCAGTTCTTTTTCTCTCTGCTGATTCTGCCCCAGTGTCAGCAATAAGCCTAAAACATGACGTCAAAAATCAAATTCTCTCCTCCTGCTTCCTTTAAACTGGCTCCCTGCAAAACAGGAAACAAGAAAATGTAACCACAGACTCCATAGAATCGCTGCGTATCACTCGTCTGATGGTCTTGTTTGTTGACGTGGCTCATGCAGAGGCACCTGTATTAAACTGCGACTGTTTCATAACCAGTGAAAAACTCCTTGTAGCTGCTTTAACACAGTGTTTTTGTCAGTGATTGGATGGCGTCTTGTAGTGACACTAATGCTGAGGCACCGTCTATACAGTCATTAGGTTAATTAAAACTACATGCTGCACAAAGTGTTTATCTCATATTGTTTTTTAGTAGCACAGTGAGTGCTCTGAGTAACCTGAATAATCATTTTAGAGGGCAGGATGTAAGTTCCCAGAAGAATAAATCAGTATTTTGGCGTCAGTGGATATTTTGGAAGTGAGTTACACACTGTATATTTTTCTAATTGTCAACAAATCCCCAAAACCAACAAAGAATTGATCCTACCAACACATACTGTGTGTGCAGCTGAAGCCTGATCTTGTTCCTCTGTGCCATAGAGCTCCACTGTTGTTCATAAACTATTAAAAGCACATTAATGAGCCACGCTGTCGCACTGGGTGACACGTCCCTTTGTTGTGATGAACTCTGTAGTCACTTAGAGTTGATCCCACGCTCCTCCTGCTGCTGTAAACACTGACTGGAACACCAAATATGTATTAATCCGCATCTGAAAATAGTCCCCATAAAGACTCTACTCACTCCTGTTTGAGTAATGTTTGTTAAAACTGCAGTGCCCAGCTGTTTTAGAGAGCGACTGACCATTTAAAAGAAAGAAATTAAACTTTTATGGCCTTTTATGAAAGTAAATAGATAATAAGAAGAGCAGAATAAAGCCTGACGTAAACTTAGATTTCAGTAGACGTCGTCTTTTCTATCCAATACATTTTTCACATCACAGATATTTCCTGTACTGCGTCTAACGCCCGTCCATCTCTGGGTGGGTCTGAATCAAGCCAGTTTCTTGTAAGTGTAATAAAGAAAATGAGATTTTTCCATTTAAATTCCCTCCATTTATGTGAATTTATACCATTTATGTGAAACTGTGATGTTCAGCTTCTTTGAGCAATTAGTTGAAATTTAAAGTTTACATCAGCTGCACATTAAAAACACCAGGTGTGTTTTAATCAAGTGACAGTGAAGGTGTCGTTCTGCTCCAACAATCAATCAACAGCTGTCAATTGTTAAGTTTAAGACGGCAAAGGAGGAAGGAGTGAGTTGTGCCTGGGAGGCTGAACCCAGGGCAGGAAAGCACGCTGATAAAATGCCCTCCACTGATGAGAAACCAGGGACTGGCCAGTGTTTTGATATTAAATCAAACTCCTGGGTAAATTAAGTAACTACGATCGTTTAAAGCATGTCCGAGCCGAGTCTCTTCCTCTCCCCCCTCACTTTTTATGAGCTTTATTCCAGCGCGTTACAGCCGAAAAAGGAGGCGTCCTCTGTCTGTTCAGGAGACGATTTGCAGCGATGGTTACATGGGGGCGTCATTGTTTTCCTTGAATGGGCTCCTGCATTGTGAACAGTATAATTAGCTGTTGTCTCATGGAGGAAGTGCGGTTAGTTGTTTTCTTCATGGAGCTTGTAACCATGAAGTGAAAGAATGTGAAGATTAATGTGGAATATTGTCTCACAAGTATGAATCATAAACGAGCAACACCAGCTGTATTTCTGGCACATCTGTCACACCTTAATTAACGTCGTCTGGAAAATAATTCACCTTCAAAGTGCTGCAGCTTAATTAAATATCAAGAAAGTGGGCTTTTTTTCCCACCACAATGACATAACTGGAAACAAGCCAGCACCTTTAAGAGATGGTGGGCAGATACTGTGCTTCTTTAAACAGTTAATAATGAATTTATTTGCTTCCTTTGACGTAAACAAAATTACTCTGAAGTTATTCTTAAACACGTGAAGACAAATGGCTCTAAATGATGGTGCAAGGAGGCGTGATCATGCTGCTGGTGTCTGAAATATGGTTTGCTTTTCATCACATTCCTCGTAAAGGTTTATTATGTGGCTTTGAGGCAGGTCCTGAACAGACACTTGATGGTATAAAAACTGAATCCCTAAACTAAGACAGCAGCTTCAGCTCTGACGCAGGAAACCCAGACGGACTAATGCTCACAGGATGGATGTAGATGAGGGAACCGCAGTCTGCATCCACAACTTGTTTATCAGTTGATCCGGTCAACTCGCTGTGGTGGATCGAGCAGGGCGTGTTTTTATTTCCCCAGAAATGGAAAACGACCCCAACAGGAAGATGGAGTACAGGCTGGAGTTGATGGTGCTCCTTGTTTTTCTGACAGCTGCTTCATCTGTTGCCCTGAGCAGAGAAGAGTTCACTGAAGCGATGGTGAGAAAACGCAGAAAGTAGAACTTAAGTCCATCATTTTGAGTCTTTGTGATGTTTTAATACTGAACTACTGCTGAATGCTTCCCTGTTTACAGTTTAAAGCTTCTTAAAGACACAGACTGTGGAGTATTAGAATCAAATGAAATAGTTATGGTGCGTTTAAGGTCAACGTAAAATCTAAACGAAAGTGCAGTAAATGATTTTGTTTTACTAAAAGAGGAGGAAACATTGTCAGCTGTTAAATCCTACAAATCACCGTGATGTTGCTCGTTTCATTAGGACGGTTCAAATCGATGAAAACTGTCTGGGGATGATATTTTGGGTTGTAGATGAGATAAGCTGTGCTGCGGCTGATAACACCAACCATTCGCTCTGATAATATCAGTGCTGCTCAGGTACTTGGGGTTTCGCTCAGGGCACCAGAAACAGCCCAGAAACAGTTTGTGTCCTGGAAAGCAAATTCATGGATATTGCTGACGTCTTTCTACACTCCTCCATTCAGACACTGAGTTTATTTAACAGATTATAGTTATGAATTACTTGATTTTACAAGCAAAACACATAACCACATTACATAAAGCAGCTACAACAAACTCCATCACTGCAACATTAAAGTACTGCTCATATGTAAATATGACAGTAATAATGATCCATCCTGTATGATGAGTACTTTTATCCTTTAAGTACATTTTGTGGGTAATACTCAGATGTACTTTTACCTATAAGTATCATTTTGAATGCATGTATTTGGAGTATTTTCATATTATAGCACTGATGCTTTTACTTTGGTAAAGGATCTGAATGCTTCTTCCGCCACTTTCACTTTCTCTTTCTTTAGGCATATTTAAGGAAGTATGGCTACCTGCACATCCCACTGGACAGCAATGGCCGAAGCCATTCCCCCGAGGAGACAGTGGAGGCCCTAAGGTGACTAACTTTCATCCGTTTTAACAGGTTGTAAGAATAGATGAACATGTTTCTCTGTTTCTACCTTTACAGCAAGTTTGACTTTTCTTTGCATGTCAGAATCTTTCAGAAAGCAACAAACCTGCAAATATCAGGGAAAATAGACTCAGCCACACTGGCGATGATGAACAAACCTCGGTGTGGCCTGGAAGACTCTTTCAATAACAGATCTCTCAAATATCGCGTCATGGGTGGGTGACTGCATTCATATGACATACTCTGATTGTTACTGCGGTATTTCCTAAATGTGCCTAAAAACATCTGATGACTAAATGTTTGATAACTGAACAGGTTACTGGCGCAAGAAGATGCTGACGTACCGGATCTATAATTACACCCCTGACTTGGGTCAGGGAAAGACCCGTCTGGCCATCCAGAGTGCCTTCAAGTACTGGAGCGACGTTTCACCTTTAAGGTTCAAGGAGTTGCAGCGAGGAAGAGCAGACATCAAGATCTCCTTTCACAGAAGAGACAAGACGTGTCCAGTCCCCTTTGATGGGCGAGGTGGGCGCAATAAAAACCCAGTTTGAGTTTTAAAATGTGAAATTCCTTTTGAGGGAACAAAGGCAGGCGCAAATGAGACGTTCAGGTGTTTTATGAGAATTCTCGCTCTACCTTCAGGTCACGTCTTAGCCCACGCTGACGCCCCCGAGTCGGGCATTGTGCATTTTGACGACGATGAAATGTGGACAGAGGGGAAGTCCTACGGCTCCAACCTGAGGATCGTTGCAGCCCATGAGATCGGCCACGCTCTCGGCCTGGGCCACTCACAGTACCACAATGCCCTGATGGGACCCGTGTACAACGGATACCACGCCAACTTCAAGCTACATCCAGATGACATACGAGGGATCCAGGCTTTATACGGTAATGTAAAAAAAGCAGCACAGTGTCGGGGTGTGTACGACCTTTAAAGTACAACTCATACGATGTGCAGTGTTGTTCCTTTGCAGGAAAGCCGGAGAAGACTCCTCCATCCAGAAATCCAAACACGTTTGTGCCAGGAGGAGTTGTTCCAGATCCTTGCAAGGCCACTCTGGATGCAGTAATGTTGGGTATTGAGGCCGATGCTGTCTGACTGCACTCAATATGAGAAGAAAATAAAAAATGCCTCTGTATTTTGTGTAAGAAAAGATGTTTGTTCGGTTAATAGGAAGATGCATGTACACACAGCTTTGCCCCCCCCCCCACTCTGTCCCTGCAGGTCCTTTGCGTAAGACATATGCCTTCAGCGGTCAGTACGTGTGGACGGTGTCCGACTCCGGCTACAACACTCCCATCCTGATCTCTGTGCTGTGGAAGGAGCTGCCAGGGAGCCTCAATGCAGCTGTTCACTCTCAGCGGACTGGCAAGTCCTACTTTCTGAAAGGTGGATTGATTTCATAGTTCCTGTAAAGTTCTCATGAGGATATGATGCACAATGATGCATGTATAACACCTTTCACATGGTCTGTAACAGAGGACAAAATATGGAGATACAGCAGCTTCAAACTTGACCACGGCTTCCCCAAACGCTTGGCGAATATCCCTGCTAACATCGACTCGGCCTTGTACTTCAATAAGAACAAAAAAATCATCTTTTTCAAAGTAAGTGCAAAAGATCGTATCGGCTCGGATTTATCTTTAGACATATTTCTTGACGAGTATCTTTTAATAAGTACTCCTTCTTTTAGGGCTCTGGATACTGGCAGTGGGATGAAATCGGCCCGACGGACTTCAGTTCATATCCCAAACCTATTGAACAACTCTTCCACGGGTCGCCCAGCAACACTGATGCTGCATTTATGTGGACAAACGATCGTATATACTTGTTTAAAGGCACCCAGTACTGGCGTGTGAACCAGAACCACCAGGCAGTGGAGAAGGCCTATCCACTGAGCACCGCCACACGCTGGATGCACTGTGACGACTGAGCCACCAGAGGCCACCAGGGGTTCAACACAAACCTGGTCCTGCACAGTGATTCAATGTCATAACAGTGAGAGATGCTTATTTATTTGGACCCTGAGAAAAAATTGTACATGCTGTATAAATCTCCTTTGTGAGGAATTAGAGCATTATTATATTATGGAATCAGTCTGCATGAAAACAACAACTGAATAAAGATTTTTTTTCCTTGAATGATTGAATGATTTTGGAAATTGAATTCAGAAATAGATGCTCAATTTTGTTGCTACCACCTCACCTGGTCTGTTATGACCAATAGCTTATAATGGCCATGTTAGCTGTGTGACTGCCATTACTGAGTCACTGTATGACTCTTTCTACTTTTGTAACTGCTGCACAACATCTGTAAGAATTTAGATTTATTCCATTAGTGCCACTGTGTTTTATTAAGCTGTTATATTCACTTTATATCAGTGGTTTATTACTTCATTGTCCAACAACCCTCATGTATATTCTTAATCTAATTGCATATATGAGTTCATTGCATATAACAGAAACACTTGGACTTTAAAAGAACTGATGTAAACACACTGGACGCCGTTTTTGGAGAATAAAAGCTGCGTGAAACACAACAACTCGACTGTGAAACACAAAGCATCTGTGAGATAAATTGTTCAAAGGATGTGATGATGGTGAGTCTGATGTGTTTTCCTCTGTTGCCGTCATTCACAGGATTATCTCCAAACATCTCTAATCACACCGTGTGCACATTCATGATTATCTGACAAAGCAGGTTCGGGCGGATTGACGCCAGCGGTCCGGTGTTTGAGTGGTTTCCATGGGAGTGAACATTTCAAAGGAATGTTTAAGTGTCAGAATAACAAGGTATTTGGATGCTGCGCGTTCCCTCAGACTGTAAAGACAGGGGAGGCGGCAGTCAGAGGCACCATGGAGCCCGTCTCAAAGTCAAAGTCAATCAGAGTGTGTGTGATGGTGCTGACGCTGCTGGCCGAGGAGCCTGTTCCCATCTGACGCTCCTGGAGGCTCTTCAGATAACTCTGGAAGGCGAACAGGAAGAAGATGCATTGCACTGACACAGTTAAAAAAAATCCTGCACAATGAGGCTATTTCTTATGCAATTTGGATGAACTTTTATTGTCAAAATCTCTCAGCCACTAACCGGTGCCAGGACGTCCCCAGCGTAACGCTTCAGCAGCGGAGGCCTGCGTCGATGGTGCGTTTGAGGTCTTCTCCGTGACTCTCTGTATCTGTGCTTCTTGGCGTGTTTCTTCTTTTTGTGTGCAGCTGGGAAGCAACAAAACAGGAAGAAAAAATAAAGGAAATCATGAGTATATACAATCCCAGAGTTTGAGTGCATCAGCAGGAGCAAGATGAATTAAACTCACCTTCTGTGTGTGATACTCCTTTGGCAGTAAGCGTCCATTGCACCAGCACACCCATCATACTCATAACAGGCCAAATCCCAGTGATCGCCCAGTTAAACCAGCAGAGTGGACGTGGGGCAACTTGACAAAGCATGTCATACACCTGGTCCGGCAGCATAAACGTCCCCAGCAGGTAATCCACACACAGCATCACAGTGGTTGCTCCAAACACAGACGTGTGGATGATGGTGAACAGTTTCTGCCACTGAAGGGTGAAGACAGCAGTGACAATGCTGGCAGCCAGTACGGCACTGAGAGGCACCCACACTGGAGTGAGGCTGTGAAACTGTCCGGCAACCACCAGGACGGCGAGGGAGAGCAGGCTCCCCAGCTGGAGGCCGCAGAGGACGAGTCCCATAGTGGACACCAGCATGGTCATCAGCCCGCAGAGCACACCCACGCCCAGGCCGATCCCCGCCTTCGTCTCCATGCCCAGCTGGGCGTCCAACATCGGCTCTTTGTGGTACAGCAGGAGTACGGCCGCTGAGCTGAACATGAAGCCAGAGAAGAACATGACCATCTTGAAGCAGCGGTATCCTGAAAAGTGGAAGAAGAACAAGGTTACACCTAATTGCCTTTGCCAATTCTTACAGTGTGCAAAACGCAATCAATTAT
Organism: Chaetodon trifasciatus; assembly: GCA_037975065.1. Taxonomy (NCBI): domain Eukaryota; kingdom Metazoa; phylum Chordata; class Actinopteri; order Chaetodontiformes; family Chaetodontidae; genus Chaetodon; species Chaetodon trifasciatus. The sequence continues at coordinate 4,568,921 of JBBMOE010000025.1, forward strand.
GTTCAGCCCTCAAAATGAAGCCATTTCATATTATCACAAATTTTGATGCTTCTTATAAAATGAGTCGGTGATCCTCCTCATTTTAACTTCATTACCCCTGTGAGCAGCATTAATGATAATGACACATAACACATAATTGCTAACGATTTTTACAGCAACATACACTATACTGAGTGTGTGTTAGAATAGTATTAATTATGGATTAATGTTATATAATGCTCAGCATTAAAGAGTTACTGTATTTCCATTTATAGTTAGTGATTGAAATATCTTAGGTTTGGTGTCTTTACTGAGGAAAAAGGAAACTTCAATAAATAAAATGTTTCCAAAGGTGATTTTTTCTCCAGATCAATTAAGATTCAGTTCTGAGTAGTTACTGTTTTGCAGCATTTTTTGATAGTGACAGTGACACTGAAGACTGATTAGTGATTCAGGGATAAACATAACAGTGTTTTGATGTTTATGAGATTCTGTAAACTGTAACTCTACTGTAAAAATGTGCAATTTTCAAACAACGTACACGTGTTCTGATCAGAAGCTCAAGAGGAAAAGTAGGTCCTGCTCTTGGTTTGGATGCAACATTCGCTTACAAGCTTGTAGCACAGACTCTCATTGACCTCACAGGCTATAAATGCTCGGACGCTGAGGAACAGTTGCGCACTCCAGCACTTTCACACGCTTTCCTGCAGAAGTTGATGGGTCGCACATTTTTGAAACGTTTCCTTTTTACGAGTTAATTTGTTCCAGTGTTCACGTCCAGCTCCAACATCTGTCATTAACATTGTTTCTGTGAGCTCACTCTCTCCTCAGCATTTTGCCTACAGTAGAAAATTACGTCAGACAGTATTACTGTCTCTGCCTGCACAACTGAAGCTGCTCTTTCTCTTCAAATGATTAATCATTTACATCCATGAAAATCCTCACGGGCACTGCGAACACTCTGCTGGGAGCACAGACTTTGGCAGCGTGTGTGTTTGCATAATGTCACATGTTTTAGGTCCATAGGAGACACTACTCCGAGTCACACTCACAGTTTGTCTTTATTGGATTTGTGTCCGGATTATTTGCTCAGTGAAAACAGAGGCAGGAATAAAGCTATGTCGATCTCAGCGTTCGCAGGTTTACCAGCGCTGTGGAACAAATGAGATGTCAGACAGTGCAACAGGTGGCACTTCATCAATGCTGCCTGTGTCAAATGCAGACGTAAGACTACCCATCTGCCTCCGCCAGCTTTGTGCTCATCCACCCTAAACCCCTGGCAGCTTCCACACACCTGCCGCCGCGGGTTTAAGCCATCAGGTGAGCTAATGAAACATTCAGAATGAAAACACTGACAGTGGGCGCGTGGCCAAATACTGTCTTCAACTCCTCAGCTGTGTAATTTACTGTACGTTCACATTTAATATAATCCCTGGCTTCACGAATACATACCGAAGAAGCAGTAGATGAGGCCGAATGAGAAGCAAACAGAGCAGACAATAGATGGGATGACTTCATACTTGATATTAATCTCAAGCGTGCACATGTCCACCTCAGCTAAGCCAACTCCTGGCTCCTCAGTAACATAGAGTGCCATCTTGGAGGATTATTGCTTCTATTGGTCTGGGTGTGAATCCGCTTTGTTCATTGAAGGGGGGAAACTGGAGCGTTCTGCATGTGGCATCCAAGGAAAGAGGAAGCTCCTGAGCGAAGACTTTGTACTAAACTGTTTCCTGTTGTGCACCTGCAAAAAGAGGAGAGTGTTTTCAGTGTTTTCCCTGGCAGCAGAAAGTACTGACTTGAGAGCTATTAATCATCAAGCGTTGTGAACATCCTGGGAAGCAATCCTTCAAAATATTACTTTTATTCCATTTGAGACCCCATCATGCTTTCAGGTGTTGTTATTTAAGTGGATATATGAGAGGATATGGCTCTTTCCCATGTACAAACCCCTGTTTAGGAACCAGAGAGGAAACAGGGGATCCCCTCTGAGCTCTTTCCTGGTTCTTTTGTGCAAGAACAGGATACAGATGAGGAAATGACCCGGTGGCTTGGTGCCATCGTCACACAGGCTCATTGTTCTGAGCATGTGGTTAGGTACTCTGTTTACTGAACAATGCAACACAAACAAACAGCTCGACAAAAATGCAAAATATTCTAACACCCAGACGAAGCACACAGATACTTTACTTCAGTAAAAAGTAAGAATCTTACTTAAGTAAAAGTGCAAGAGTATTAGCATCAAAATATACTTAAAGTACCATAAGTACAAGCTCATTTTAATCTATTATAATACATCATAATGTATTAGTTGATTAAATGCTAACTCTAACTTAACTAAATAAGTCTTGGAGTAAAAAGTACAATATTTGCCTCTGAATCGTAGTAGAATAAAAGCATAAAGTAGCTGAAAATTGAGGTCCTTTTTATCTATTTATTCTCATTTATTTTTTACTCAGGGAGTGAAGGCATGAATCGTGTTTACACACTCCTCTTCTGTTGGCTCAGAGTACAACTGTCTAACAACAGTGTGTATTACCGTGAAGTCCTCATAAGCTGTTCAGGCAGATCTCACGGTCAGCAAATGGAATTAGAGGAGCTTTAGCAGGTGAGTGATCCACCTGTCTGCTCATGTCCTCTTGTAAAGGTGAGGGTAAAACACAATAACACTTCCACTTTCTGGCAGGTTCTTGGTAAAAATTAGACTTAAAGCTCTGCTGAGGAAAGACCGCAGAGATAACTCCTTTTTTATTGGTTTGAAATGTTTTGTGTAACTCCACATTATGAAAAATGAAATTTCTCTATCATCACCTACAAGATCAAAGAATTTCCGAACAAAATCAGAGAGAAATAACCAATAAATCTCATGAAATGAAGAAATTTCTGTGGCCTACCTGGAGCGAGGCATATCGTCACAGAGTAAATGCTTGAACACAGAAACAAAAAGGATCTTCAGCTGCAGTTGTGTCAAATTCCAGGAAAGCCAACCGGGAGCTGGCTGTCGGGAGTTTGTCAGGAGTCTGTGTGGTTCCCTCTGTGAGCTGTGGGAGAGACTGAGCGTCCGACCTGTGCTCATGTGAACAGCTGACGCCTGACTCTGAGACGGAGACCATCTGCTGCCAAGTCCAAGGCCGAGCCAGCTGAGAGCTCAGCTCTCACTACCCGTGATCCTCCCGGAGCCTCGGCTCCCTGCATCACCACTTCAGAGCTTTATTCCACTCAATGTGGCACTTTTAATTAAGGTTAAAGTCGAGGACCTCGTTTTGACCCTTAAAATGTCTTTTTTTTTTGGGACTTCCTTAAAGAATCTCATTAAATATTTTCATTGTTTGATTATTATGATTGTTCAGGAAATATTCTGACCGTAGAAGAACAAGCACATTGGAGAAGTTTGCCTTTAGAAAGCCCCAAACCGTTTCTTTAACCCTAACCTTTCTGGCAGAAAGGCCTGGAGCTTTCTGGCAGAAAGGCCTGGAGCTTTCTGGCAGAAAGGTCTAAGGGCAAAGTCCTCCCAGAAGCGCAGAACAGCTCTGTCCTGCCCCAGAGGGGGAACACTGGGGTGCAATGAGAATAAAAACTGCTAGCAAACAGGGAGCAACACTTGTTAAACCTGACGATTACTTTATTATTATTATTATTTATCATTTTTATTTTATTTTTCCACGACAGTCTTGCCTACTGTAGCTTTTCGCAGTACTGTTTTCTCTGCACACGCTGTCCCTGTACTCACGTGTACTCACAGTGAGATAAAGTTGGAAGTTAACATTCAATCAAGGGGGAGATGCTCCTCGTGGTCTAATATTTTAAGCAGTTAAGATAAACTGGTATTTATAGACATCACACTGATATGAAACTGTAAGTCTGCGGCTGTAGTCTGGAGTCCAACAGCTTATGAGCAGAGTCATACAGAACATGTGTTTTCAGCAAAGCGTGGAGGCTGAGTTATGACACAAACACAACAGCAAATGTCAGGGGGGAAGGAGCAGATTAATAATGACAGCAGAGGTGGTCATAACTGCAGGGACACTGAGCTGCAATAAGGTCGACGTAGCCAGTGAAATGGAGCTGTCAGGCTGAATTAAGCTCCTCTTGTGAGGAGCGTAATAAAGACAGTATCTTGTAGGCCTTTCACCAGTCAAATATGTCTTTCCACAGTCTGCTTCAGTGGATCCAAAGAGAGCATGCTTTGTATAAGTTAAGGGAAGAACCAACAGAAGTACTTTGTGAGGAAAGGTGGGGGGATTATTTAATGTTGTTTTATTTTTAGCCATGCTAGCAGCTCAAGGGATGCCAATACTGCTCTGTCAGTCGGTCGGTCCACCACTTCGGTCCAGATTGAAATATTTCAGCAGCTGTTTCATGACATTTTGCACAGACATTCATGCCCCCCAGACAATGAATCCCGCTGATTCTGTTCACCCCCTGGACTTTTTCCTGCAGGTTAGCATGCTAACATGCTAAAGTAAGCTGTTGAACATGGTCAGCATTACGCCAACTAAACATTAGCGTCTTAGCATTGTCACTGAGAGGACGCTAGCATGCTGAGGTGAGCATTTAGCTCAGTAAAGCCTCACAGAGCCCACAAGCTTAAATAACAACACCCCTTTGTTGCAGCCAACGGATGAGCTGAAAAGAGTTTCAAGTGAAGCAATGTGCCAATTTTTTTTATTGGAACTTATTGATTAATAGAGATCAATCCCAAAATTGTTGCAACAGGCTGCCTCTCTGTATGCATTATTCACTTTTCTCTATTCAACAGCAATCACAAAATAATAAACATGTGGGCGGTGAGAGAGACAAATCCTCCAGGGACACATAAAATATGAAGTTATAACCCACTATTGACAGCCTTGTTGCTCCCTCAAATATCAAAACATACGATTAATCGATTCATGAGACCCCTCTGTGTCTCTGTGTGCGATTCTTTATGACATTTTTGATTGCAGAGCAGGGAGTATTGATCACAACGGACCATTTCGCCTCACATGAAATGTCTTTTTCACCTGAATGGCTTAAAGAGCCATTGAGGGGAGGTTATATTGACTCTATGATTTTTTTTTTTTTTTAGAAAAAGAGGTCAGTGGGAATAAATAAAGTTGGATGATGTAAGATGTCTTACTATCTTTCTAACAGATATACTGCACAGTGCCTAATGCCTCATAGAAAAAAAAGGATGACCTGCCTATTCATGGCATCATTCTGCCAAAACCTCAAATGCATCAACTGTACAGAGACATCACTTTAAACAGTGATTAGGAAGGTTTTTAAATTAAAAATAAATACCGTCTTTATATTCAGCACGCAACCGCAGTCCAGTAACACTGCAGGGTTCTGACTGGACGACGCAGCATTTCCTGTTCTGACTCACTTTTGACATTTGTATGAAATGAATCATCATGTGTATGAAGTGCTGCTGTCCTGAAAAAAGGAAGCAATTCAAATGTTATGGAAAACTGTACTAATTTCAATCCAGCACTCTAACTGTTCCTTGTTTTCCACGTGAAGTTTCCTCAGATTGTATTCATGTCATATGAATCATTTCCAAATCTGACCTATTAATGTTCATATTTTTAATAGAAAATAAAACACACATGTTTAAGGAATGATCTTTGCAAGAATTACAACACGTAACTCGTTTGACGTCTTTAGATAAAACTTGACAGGCTACTTAATTAAACACACATTAGACACATCAGACACTATCAGTTAGATATATGGATGGTCAGGCTTCTACTTAACACACAGGAAGTATGCATGATCACTCTGTCACAAGATTATCAATGATAATTCAATGATTCACAGTCCTCTGCTTCACATTATGCCGCAGCTACATACAGGCGACTCAAACATACATACTTGTAAGCAGATATAGAAACATATGCAGAACATACATCTCACTTTTCTGACCATCAGAGTTCTTATAAAGGTTTATTGATACTGTTTATTGATATTGTTTCAGAGGACTTTGTCTTTGACTGTGAATGTAACATCTGAGACAAAAATAGGGCAGAAAACCAAACATGAGTGAGGCCCCAGAAAGGTTCAAGGTACACTGATAACCATTAATCAATATTAAAATGTTTACAATGGCCGCAGAGAACAATGATAAAAGCTCAGTGCATCTAATGATGCATTCATTCATATGTGAGCTTTATCATGAGCCACGTCTTGAGACTACATCCACATTCATCAGCTAATGCAAACCTGCAGACATCTTTATAACACCACATGCCTGGATTACACTCTCAATTTAGAAATGCTTGTATTTGTGGCAGCAAACAGCTCAGAGTGGAGGTGAACGACGTAACTGATTCTGTACTTAACTTTAGAAAAGAGACAATTTTACATCAAACATAAATCAAAGGTAAATATAAGGCTGCAACTAGCATCCAGTTAGCTTAGCTTAGCTTAGCATACGACTGCAATGTGGGCAAACAGCTAGCCTGATTCTGTCCAAAGGTAAAAAAATCTACCTACCAGCACCTGTGCTAACCTAAGCTAACTGGCTGCCTGCTGTAGCCTCATATTTAATGGCTAACTATGAAGCTGGAATCAGTCTTCTCTTCAAAAAGCACTTTTACTAAAACGTGAGATATCCATTTTTAGATGTTTGGACTGAAGCAGTTTTCATGTTCCCTTTAAAACAGCATAATTTCAACAAAAGCACTGATGCATAACATGTCATGTAGGTCATTCTGAAGAGCAGAGACGGTTGTGCACAAACAAACATACAAAGACTCATTCAACTCCCAGAAACACGCACATGCACGACAGCTGCGCACATCTTCTGCATCATCACTTCATTCTACAGCACAGGACAAAAGCTCGGGCCGTCTCATAGCAACCTGTCCTCAGCCTCCACACTGAAGGAGGTCTCTGATGCTAATAACCCCCTGATTCTAATTGACTGTACATAAGAGGTCCAGGATAGGGTAGGAAGACTCAGTGCATAAAGAATTACAAATGTTTTTTGTCTCAGTGTATATGTTCACACAACAGTTTCATGTGGTTTTCTGATGAACGGCTCTTTTAAGATGTAATCCTGAATGTTTGATGAAGGATATGAGCTCGTAAATCATATTTACAGCATGTTGAGAGTTTTATGATGCGTACCATCAATAAATTCAGAGTAATAAATAGAGGACTTGGTGTTCAATCACTTGTTGTTGAATAAACCCACATGGCAGAGTGCAGTGTGTTCATGCTGACAAAAAGATTAAAGAAGGAAGCTTTCTTGAAAACACAGGGATTTATACTAAAATCATTGTGGTGCTGACGTCCCTCATTCACTCATTTACTGCTGCCTAGTTTACTCTACAGTGAGCTGCAAGATAAGATGTCATACGCGTACAAATCATGGTTATTTTGAATCAATTTTCTCTGCTGTAGAATCACATAACAGTATAATTTTGCATCCATAAAATACAGTGGTTGTATTGAGGGATTGTTGGCAGGGAATCGTTAAGGGCATTACACAGCAGATAGATTTACTCAGAATTCAGACAAATATAATGGAGGACAGTAAATGCAGCGCGCTATGGAGTAAATAAGGAGTGATTTTGACACAGACAGACGCTGACAGATTCACTTAGATGGTGGCTTGACAGCTGTGCAAACAGCTCATTTAAGTTTATGCTGTATATTTGGGATGTGTTGTTTACTGTCTGTACAACGCACAAAACATTAATCTGCTGTACACCAACTGCCAGAATATAACACTCTGAAGATGTGTGTTTTCTTTGCAATGTTAATTTAGAGATGAGGGGAAAACTCTTGTCTCTACAACGCTGTGTTCAGTTTAATTTTGTGTAATGGAGGACTCTTACCATTAGGTGGCTACTCTGTCCCAGCGTGTCCTGCTCTGTCTGCCACTGCTGACTGGTAAGAAATGAGGTGATAATTTCACACAAACTCTCTTTAACATCAACATAACCACATAAAATCCTCTATAACACAGTTGATTTATAGCGTTGCTAAAGTGATTAATTAACGAGCGCACTGCCTGAGACTTTTATAGAGGGTCCTTTATGAAGTTAACATAAGTGATATATTACATTCCTCATCTTTACAGGTTTGTAACCTTGTGTAAACTCTGTTTCATCAGGCACATTCATGCACCATTCATCTGTATGAATAAGAGAAATTTATAATGGAGTAACACATAAATTCCACATTTTAGTGCTTTGGGTAAGTTCAATAAATATGTACCTGTCTAAAAGTTAATCAGTGTAAGTGTAAATGTTAAAAAAGCAGATGATGTACTGATTCAAATTATTTCTAGTGTCACCGTGGCAGACATTCAGTCCAATGTTCCTGCTGCAAGTGGATGCGACAGCCCAGCTTCATGTGGGAGAGCCGCGCTCCAGTGCACTTCAGAGATCATGGTCTGATGAAGGCAGAGTTACATCAGCAGCAGCACACAGAAGTCCAGAAGTAAAACCCCAAAGCCACCGTGGCGGATGTTCGAAATTTCATGGCAATCCATCAAATAGTTGTTGAGATATAAAAGACGTTCTGTTTGCAGTTCTGTCCTCTGTGAATCATGAATAAACCGCGCTCAGCTACCATGACGGCTAAATCTCACCTCAGCTTTTCCCCTTTAACAGCTGATCTTTATTCATTTACGCTTGCTTTGTTTGTAGTTGACACAAGGTGAAACATCTCATACAGTTATCTGATTATCTGAACACTGATTTAAACCACTGTTTCCACTGTTTGTGCCTCGTGAGCCCTGAAAACTGAAGCAATGTCGACTTGCATCCCTCATCACAGCATGCGGACGTCAGTGGCCTTCTCAAGTCAAGTATCCTCAAGTAAACATAGTTACACCTCTTGAACCAAAACTAATTAGTAGATGTCATACTTTTATCTAATAAATAATTTTTTTCAATATTTATTTTCTAAAATGTCAATTGTCATTAACTGTCTGGGCTTTTGTGCACATCTGAGACAAAGAAAACTGCTTTTTTGGTACAGAAAGGGTTATTATCAGGCTCACGTCAGCTTTTCACATAACAATTCATTTAATTACAATAAGACACAGTCAGCAGATGAACACCTACTGATATAAAGTATTAGATGAGCTAAAGCCCATCTCCTGCCTTCAGGCTTTGTGTCTGTATAAAGTCTGCTCTCTGCATTGTATAGTTTCAGTGAAGGAGCCTTTTGAACAGACAAATTTGCTCAAACCGGAGGATTAATGCACAAGAAATAATAAACAGCCTCTTCATGCAGCGTAATGGGCTCCCTGAAACAATGCAGAACACAGTGGTTGGCCTTTGATTATTTCTGTTGATACTAAGACGACAAGAGTTCTCGACAGATGCGGTGGGTGAATTATTCATTGGCACAGAAGAGCAGCTCTTTGCGTTGTCTGTTATCAAAAGGGATGAAAACATATCATACTGGCTGCTACGTATGTGGCCGCACTAACTGTTACACAACCTATGATTTATTCATCACCTTTAAATTAAGCTCAGTGTTGTGCAGCAGCTCATTAAGGTTCATTCTGATACACAAACAAGTATTTATCCAAAGACATCTAAATGATCAGATTACAGTCCGCTTGGCAACCAGGCACTGAACCAAAGATAGAAATTTGCATCAATATCACAACATAGAAACATTGAAAATGCTTCTTATTGATTAGGATTTCACTGTCAAAACTGAGATTGGAAACTCAAGTTTTCAAAGAGATATCCAAAATGCTGATTATGCTAATGCTCAGTGGTGGAAGAAGTAGTGAATTTTGAAAAGTAAAAGTACTTAAAACAACACTGTAAGGATAAGTAAAAGTACTCATTAAATGCAGGATGGCCCCCACCAGTGCAACAATATTGGATTATTATTGCATTAACGTACTGTGTTAATGTTTTAGCGACAGCCCAAAACTAGAAGGTGCAAGGATCACCCAAAAATCCAATGTTCAGAAATCCTAAATTTGAATTGACTCGACAAAAAAGCAGAACAGAAAACCAGCCAGGCACAAACGACAAAACATCTGGTGGAGAACAAACATTAGCAACAAACAACGAGGATGCAAGAAGGCTGGAAGTCAAATCCACAGGAGGACGAAGAAAATCTGGCAAACAGGAAGTGGATCACAGTGATTGGATGATTGAATACAGGTGGGAAGAGAAACAGGTGGAAAATGGAACAAAGACAGGAAGTAAAACTTTCCTAAATGCATAAGGAAAACTACTACAAAATAAAACAGGAACTGCAGTCAAACAGAGTCCATTGTTGATGTCACAGTTTTAGCTGGTTGATGGGGAACAACATTTTAAGTACTTTAAATCCTGCTGCCTAGTTTGTCTATACGAGTGCTTTATATTCAATGCTGCTAGCTGCAGCTTCATGGACAGATGGACAGAAAGGGATCTTCTCATTAACTCTTGGCCAGAAGGCACAGAAGCATATTTCCCTAAATGCTGAACTATTCCTACACACCCTTTTTTCTGAATGTTTTCAACTTTTCTCTGTCAAAGAAACGTTTTTGACAGTTCCACAAATTTCAAATAAAGTACCCGTTCATGCATAATGAAACTGGGGTGAAATTGTGTGGGTTGACATTTGTCAAAAAGTCAATAATGTCGGAAATGTTGAGTGCAAAATGAATGAGCACAGTCTACATTGTATGAGTGAGAAGGAGAGGAATAATGAACCTAATCATACTGAGAAACACGGCTCTCACCAAACTTATACAGTTTGTATTGTCGGATCATTTCACTGCAAACTTTGGGGTAAAGCAACTGGAGGAGAATTAGTCCTTGATTGTTGCTCTGAGCAGTTAAGACATTGTTGAATTCTTTGTTTATTATATGAAGAGAGATGCTCTCAGATATCTCTTTGCTGGTTATTTTCTGCAGAAGGCTGAATAAATCTGTGATCTGACAGGTGCCTGTTTAGGACTGCCATTACCGAGCAGAGCGTGCTGTCAAACAACATGACATGATGAGACAACCTGCTGCTATTTGTCAAAGTTGTTGCTTTAAAAGAACTTATATCTCTGTGTCCAGCATTATTTTGAATCATGTCTTAAGTGTCTGTCTGGACATTTGAGTTGAGGTCGCAACCATATTTGACCCAACAAGTAGAGGAAGGTGCCAGAACTAAGCTGTGAGGTTAAAACTTTGAAAAACCTCTGGGAATTAAAGGGCATAACTTAATTTTCTAATGAAATTCTGGAGAAAGTTGAGCTTTGTGGAACTGTAACATATATAGGACTGACCGACAATAGAAGTCATAAAGAACAAACAGTCCTTCAATTACAGCAAATGGTATTTTTCTATCCGACACACAGCAAAACAAAACAGGACACCCCTCAAAACAGTATATTATTGATCCAGACTGTTATACCTTAGAGCTGAAAAGAAAAAGAAAAAATCTAAATGGCAGCAGTGGATGAAAGAGAGCCACTTTCAGCATTTTTGCTGCAGGTCTCTCTAGAAGTGTGTATTTCTTCCTTCATTGATTCTTTCCTGCAGACGCTCCTGACATCTCTTTCATCATAAAAACTCCTTATATGGAATCTATCAGCACTATAAAGCCTGCACCATGTCCAGAGGGATTGTTTCAAATATTTTTGACGTGACAGAGTAAATGGCTCCAACATTAGAAAAACAGAAACAGGCTTCATTATTGACAGTAACTTCCCTCTGAGGCACCCAAACGTGTGTGTCATGATAGTGAAACTGCATTTTGCTCCTACAACTGCTTCACATCTTAATGTTGTGCATTTTGCTGCATATTGTTATTCTCACTGCTATTTATGTTGTTTGCATGCTTGGGTGTAGTCATGCATTTTTTATAGATCTGCAAGATGAAACTGCAAAAACGAGTGAACAAGAGTGTGTTATGCTAAGTTAAACATTAAAAACACAGCCTGACTAATGCTAATCAAAACAAAAGAGACTTGTTTTCTTGAAATGAAATGATCCGTCTGTTATCCCCGTTCAGGGTCAGAACTGATGCTGCATGCAAACATGTGTTAGAGCGACAGTTTCAACAGTTCAGTTTATGTAAATCTAAATTAAGTCTGCGTTTTCTGAAGGAAATACTAGAGGACGACTGTCAAGGTTTATTTTAATTCCACACACAAAATCCGTCATAAATAAAAAGAATGTATACATTATGTAGGGTTGTAAAATATTTGCTAATCCCACAGTCCACAGGAAACCACAAGCATGTTTACAAAATATGTTAAAAACACAAGATTAAATGTGTACATTATAAAGAAGCGATAAATATATTGAACAGACTGTGAAAGGGATTTATACGTCTCGTGTTGGATATGTCGAGACACAGAGACATGCAGTAAACGCAGCCGACACCACAAGACAACAGCAACAACAAACAACAAACTTGTTGGCAACAATTAACATCACAACATTTCTTCCCATCATGCACTTGCTGTCAGATTTGTTGCACATCTCCAGTGGATAAAAAAGACAAATATATCTTCATTTGGCTGATGTTTTGAATTGGAACTGATTTGTTTGTTATCAGAGCTGCAGTGGTCATTACCTCCTGCCTCCCAGTTTGGCAGACTGGAAGTCTGATGACACAAACTTTTCCCCCACGCAGACATCCTCTGGAGTGGGCGAGGGATTGTTTTTGTTTGTTTTTTGGTTAGTAGCCTCATTAAATCCAATGACAAACTCAAAGAGTAAGACAGCAGGTAGTCATTGGATGAAGAGAGAAACATTCTTGTTACCACTGAGACTTAATAGAAAAGGAGCCGCACACCCACACAGGTGTTTTTAATAACTCCGGCTAATTACACCCCTAGTCAGGTTGAAACTGAGCTATTCTGGGAATAACACATGTCACCAAGTCTGTTGAGTAATAACAATGATCCTGGTGCGAGCGGCCTCATGTCAACAGGTGTGACAAATCTAACAGGAGAATGAGGGAGCTGTCAGTCAAGCTCAGTCTGTGCATGCTCACACAGGACTGAGAGGAGGTCTAACATGACAGCATGACAAGTGAAAACTCATGTAGGTGTGTCCAGACTTTAAGTTACGTAGTTTAGGTAATTAGCCCAGCTGACCCTCAAAATTCAAACCATGCCAGCTACAGCCGTCTACAGAGGCTGATTAGCTGTTGACACGTATATGATCATGATGCTTTAATAATAAGAGTCTGCAGTCATGCTAGCAGCTCTGTAAAGCTGTGCTGAGACACAGTAGTGCTTTGAGCTAAACATGTACCTTACCATGTTCACCACCTACATGTTAGCATGCTAACGTTTGCAAATTAGCACTAAACACGAAGCCTGATGGGAGCGTCTGATGACTCCAGATGAAACATAACAGGATCAATTAAGTGATTAGAGGGGGAATTAATGTCTGAGCCAAATTTCTTTTCAATCCAGCAAGTAGCTGAGTTAGCTTTCAATGACATGACTTTTCTCTAAGCATCTTCTGTAATTGCTGATAACATTACTATATAATCATTTTTTTAATTGCTTATTTGGAAGTTTTGAATGCATAAAATAGCTTTATATTTTACATTTTGCATTTCATGTGTGCAGTGTGTTATCTTTGGCTCTCTGGCTCTTTGGGTTGATATCGAGAAACCTGTAAGCAGCAATAGCCGAGGCCAAGCAATCAGCATCAGTGTCACATAAAACGTCCATCTTTCCCTGTCATTCTTATTTCATGTTTTTCTATGTTCACTAAAATGGTGGGTACAACATTTCTAAAAAACATTTTAGACAACCACTCATTAAAACAAACACAGTCTAATGATGCCACTATGTCCCACTAAACAGAACTGCACTAAAACCTCATTTCACACTGTATTTACAACACAATACTGATGCAAAAGTACCACAAACTACCACACCACAAATACAACGTGTGCCACAGCAAACAAGAATATGTACAGATCTCAGCATCAGTAAATACTTTTCACAACAGGTGGAAATAACACCAATCAAGATTTTCACAAATGATGTATCATAAACACACAGTTTGTCCTTAAGAACCCAACAAACTCATCAAACGTTTTATTAAGAAATACTGAAAGTGCTTGCATCGTCATCCGTCTCGGTGAACCTCTTGGTGGTTTGGCCGCTCACTTCCTCCTGCTCCGTGACCAGCTCGTTGCTCTCGTGGGATGAATCCTTCATCACGCTATAATACATCGGCACGTTGTACTCTGCCGCCTTCTCCTTGTGTCGCCAGTTGCACTTGCAGAGCTTTTTGAACGCGACACGAAACTTCTGAGACATGAGGTTGTAAATGATGGGGTTGATGGCGCTGTTGGTGTAGATGCACATCCGGCAGAAGAGCAGGAACCAGGTGTTGTGGTAAGGCGGGTCGATAAATGAGTTGACCACCACCAGCGTTCGGTAAGGCATCCAGAGCAAGGCGAAGAGGACAACCACCACAGCTAGCATCTTTGTTATCTGTTGATAGACAGAAAGTGAAGCCATGATGTGACTTAATGAGGAAGAGTTCTGTACACAGGCACTTTGTATAACAGTGACTCATCACTGTTGTAGAAGACATCTAATAACAAGAGTCTACAGTGGTCTAGTGGCTCTGTGAGGGTGGATGTAGGGACAGCTGTGCTAAATGCAACATGAATTCATGCAACGACATACAATGAATTCATACAACATGTTCTGAATGATCACTCAATGATGAAAAGGCGACCTTGATAGAGACGTTTAAATTTGGGGATAACAGTGAAAACCATTCAGTCAGTCTTTTCTGGAAGGCATCCATTGTTTTGCACACCTTTGTGCACATCTGTAGTGGAGGAAATGATTGTGTAAAGAATGAAAATAGAGTGAACCCTGGCTACTTCCTCATCTCTACAGTCACACTGTGAGGTGGATGTAGTCAGATTATTGGGGAAAGTTTGGGGGAAATTATGGCAATTGTCGCGCACAGACCCCAAATTGTTATGTCCGAAAGTTGTGGGCGTTTTGAAACCTTCCAACAAGCACTGATGATAGGGAGGTATAATGTTTGCCATGTTGATTGTTTATATTGTTTGTGTTAGCATGCCAATATGTTCAATAAGCACTAAACACAAAGTGCAGCTGAAGCTTATGGAAATGTCATTAGTTTTGTAGGTATTTGGTCATGAACCAAACTACTGGACCTGACTATGGTGCTAGAGGTAAAGTCAGAGAATCAGCAAAGTTATTAGAATCCAGATTTCATGGCAATCCATCTAAGAAATGTTGAGCAATGTCACTGATAATCACAAATGTCAGGAAAGGTCAGGGGATCACCGGACTCAATCGGATTCATCCTCTGGGAATCATGGACATCTACTCAAAATTTCATGGCAAACCTACCAATGATTGTGGTCGATCAACCGACTGACAATCCCTAGAGCTATACCTCTTGAGGCAGCTGGATTCAGTGAGACCACGCATGAATCCATCTTGCTGGCCTCAAATGATCTGCTTGTAGCTGAACCATGTGCTTAAGACCAATCAGTGACCTACAAGGAACTACTGGCAGCTACAGGAGTGGTTTAGGTGTGACGACAGCAAGAAGAGAAGCAACTATTTGCAACTATGGCTGCTCTTAAAGAGGTTAGCTTAGCTGCTGCTACGTATAGCATCAGTCATATCAGAACTGGGAAGTATTTCTTCATTGTCATTGAAGGTTTTTCTCATTGGAAAAGATATTCTTCCAACTGGCTTCAGATTTCCTACCACGTCATATGACAGATTGGTTGAAGTTAGCCCGTAATAGAAGGTGATAGACAGATGGTTCATCCAATCACTGGCTGAGTGTGTTTTTCCAAACAAGACATCAGGTTACCATACCGTCCACTGTGGTCTGATTATAAAAGAGATTTCTTAAAATTACTCATGAGATTATATTCTCCTAAATATTCTCATTCTTACTTTTAACCGTGTTTCAGTCAAGCCTTTCCAGCACAGTACCTGTTTCCTAGCAGAGACTGCGCCCTTGTTGGCCTTGTTGGTGCTGTTGGAGTGACCCTGGTGGACCGACCCTCCTCCGGCTCTGTCGTTCAGATGCGAGGGCAGAGGGCTCATGAACAAAATCCTCGCGATGAGCCCGTAGAGCACAGTGGCCACAGCGAGGGGGATCACATAGAACAAAGTAAAGTCCAGGAAATAGATCGGCATGTAGAGGCTCCTGGAGACACGGTAGCCACAAGTGACCACCACTCCATTAGTATAGACGGTCTCATCTGTGTCCACTAAGAAAAACCACATAATGCAGTAGAGTGAGGTAAAGACCCAGACTCCAGCTATGATCCTCTTGGCCCGGGAAACGGTGCATATGAATTGTGCCTTTATGGAGTGACAAATAGCAATGTACCGTTCGATGGTGAAGGCTGTGATGGAGCAGGACGACACGTTGATGCCCAGGTACTGAAGGTACGTTATACACAAGCATCCCGTGTATCCGTAAATCCAGAAGGCTACAACATCAGAGATATTTGGCAGCCCTGCAGCCAGGAGCACAATGAGGTCTGCGGCGGCCAGACTGACGAGGTAACAGTTAGTCGGGGTCACCATGTGTTTAGTGCGCAGCACAACCAGCACCACCATGATATTCCCAGCAATCCCAACTACACAGATGAGCAGCGTCAAAAATATTGTTATGACCTGCTCTTCCAGAGGGTTCAGAGGCATTTCTGTCAGATTTACAACCCGAGTGGCATCCTGAAAGACGGTCGTGTTGTTCTCCATTGTGTTTGAGTTCTGTAGACACAATTTAGCTCATCTCCAGGGGCACAAAACAAGAATCCTAAAGACAGGAAAAAGGATAGAGACTGTAAAAAGAATACTGGGGTGGAGAGGGCTTGAATGTCAATTTTGAAAAATCAAATCACCAAACAGTAGACAGACACATATAGAAACTAGCTGATGAATATGGTGGAGCCTTTCGCAGCTAAAGATAAGGAGTTGGAGCTAAAAGAGAGTGAATATTCGACTTATACTAATCAGATGGCCAGAAATACAACCAAATGAATGATAATGTTGCTACTTAACTGCTGTATGTGTGAAATAAGCAGCTGTTCACTAACAGTTTCACAATATAAACTTAAACGGTGATGATATGTCGATGTTGAGCTCATAGCTTATTTCCACTGCCCCCAAGTGGCCAAAATGTTCAATCATTGCACATCAAATATGTTAATGAAATAACAATTTGACAAAATGACCAATGCTCATATTAGAAGTGGAATCAGTGATTTCCAACTTCATGGAAAGCATAACAAAGTTGGGAATATTTCAGCCAGCCAGAGGTACTTAAAAAAGCTAACCTTGAATCTTAATAGAGGCCAAGGGAAGGCTGAAATATGAGTTTGGTGTGAGTGAAAATAAAAGACCTCTCCCAGAAAAATCTACCCTCCCTACAGCACAAAAAAAAAAAAAAAAAAGAAAGAAAAGAAATTCATATCCCGCCTCCCTTTCTTACCTCCCCATTAATCATTCTTTTGCACCCCAAAAGGAGATGAAGCACAGATAAATTGCTCAAACATTCACAGTTGATTCAGGTTAATAAAATAAAAATGTGCAATAGTGAATAAATATATAACAAATATAATTAAGGGAATAAAATGAGCAGCTTACCATCATTTGCAGAAGGCAGCCCTCACTCTGGCGTGGCAGCAGCGCTCAGGTGCAAACAGCCAAGAAACCCAGATGACTGCTCAGTCCTCCAGAGCTGCTCGAGCCATCCACATATGTCTGTCTCTCTCTCTTGCTCTCCCTCCCTGTTTCCCCAGTGCACCCCTCCCTTTCTTTCACATCACACACCATTACATCCACACTGCAACACCCTGCCTTGTACAGCCACCAACTTAAAGATCAACTCCACCTCCCCGTCCGAGCTCAGAAAGTCATGTCAACTATGGTGGACTTGGCTGTGACCAGAAACCCTGTAATTATTCAAAGAATAGGGGGGGCAGCCAGCAATTCAACACATTGACACAGCAGTGACTGGCCACTGAACTGAAATGACACTAATTACAACCTCTTTTTTTTTTTTTTCTTTTACTACTAGTAGACATAATCCAGTGAGCTCTTCATCTTGTGTGAAAGGACAAATTAACAGCTTTGGATTTTCTGGTTTTGGATTCTGGACTGAAGACTTCAAATATTTTCTCATCTCCTGAAACATCATAATATTAAGATTATTCCTGAGACATTCGGGAAAGCTGTCCCGGCTCCTGGTACTCTGATACTGTTCCTGCTCCCAGTAGCTGAAAACATTAAGTAACATTAAAATACGTTTCTGAAAACAGATTCTAACAAAAGCACTTACAGCTTGGAAAGCGCTTTAAACCTCTATCTGAGAACAGGACTGTCAGCATGAATGCTAATGCATGACAGATGCTTGCATTTTCATAGAATTCTAGTTTTCAGTCGCAGAGCGTTCAGTCCACCGAGCTTCCACTAATGAATAGATAACAGCTTCACAGAGGGGAAAGAAATCCTGCAGAGCAGTTTTTTTCTTCCAGGTAATTACCTGATTGAACTGCTGCATGCTAAGAAGTCTGTCCTATACTGTGCTTGAACAAATATTATAATTAGTGTCTGCTTCCTGCCTGCTGGGTGGCCCCTTGGTATAAACTCATGCTGTTCATCCAAGACATTTTATTTTTTTTACATTCTAGTGTAGATCGTACCAAACATGCCGGACTGAACTTTAGAGAAACAAAATGAAAGACGTCTATTTCTATTTGAGTCTTGAATTTTTGTATTTCACTGAGTGTTTGAACAAGCTGATAGATGCACAGTGATGCTTTCCAGTGTAAAATAAGCTGATTTTTCCAACCTGAAAGCTACTAAAAGAGAAAGAAAAGGGGAAAATTGGATGTTAAGTGTTTTTATTTGCATTTCAACAATAATCAATCTTTCAGTTAACTGCATTTCTAACACAAATGCGCTCAGGCAGAGCTGCCAGACACATAGCAACACACTGATGTGAGAATTCATAGAAATACATGAATAATTCAGAAGTTGTGGACCAACAACGGTGTATCATCTTAACACAGGCTGCTATATTTTGAGACATTCGTGAAGTGGACAAAAAGTCAGGATTAAAAATAGATTAAGAGGTCTATTATTATTCTGAGATGATGTCTTAAAATAAACTCCTCAAAGCCTCATGGGAGTTTCAGGCAGGAGCGTACGGATGAAATGGAAAAGATTTTTCTCACAGAAAGGAAGTAATCTTTATTTTTTTTGTAAGTGCACATTGATTAAAATAGGCTGGTGAATGATAAGATGTTCACATAAAAAAGATTCATCTATTAATGTTATCCAGGCCAATGAAATATTCCAGAAATTATAAAAATACAGTCTATTGCTTTTCTTTGTCTGAGGTACTGTAATATCCTCATCTGTCCAAAGCACCATAGTGTCATCTAGTGGAGCTGAGGGGTAAAAAAAATATTTTACGCATCCACAATACAACTACAATAAAACATGAGCTCTGAGATCTTTATGTGAAAAGAAAAAAAAAGTTACCAGGCGTTTTTCTGTCAAACAAACAAGGTGGATGCAGATGTGGTGGTACGTCTGTAAAAACCACATCAGTTTTGTGCGAGCGCCTGAGACGACCCTGTCAACGGGTGGTACACTGCAGAGGAAAAGGTGTTGTTACTGTGACTCATAAACAGGATGCTCTATCTTCAGTTTATATTTTGCTAAAACAGAAAGTCAGCATGAGAACTGACTGACAAAAACCTGAGAGCAACAAGAGTTTGCAGCCATGCTAGCAGCTCTGTGAGGGCAGAAATAGCCACATCGCTGCTTTGAGCTAAATGCTATGTTCTTGTTAGATTGCATTTGCTAATTAGAACTAAAAGTCCAACCAGATCATCAGAGTCTTTAGATTCCCAGTGTGCAAACATTCATCATTTTGCATCTTATATGTTTGTACCTCATTTCATGGCAGTCCAGCCAATAGTAAGACGATTTTCATTCCCAGGTCTTCAAATATGGACGTTTTGTCACGTCCCTCAGCGTCTCACAAAACACAACCAACGTACCCTTTAGCGTCTACATGAGATGCACCAGCATTTAAACACCTCCACTGTGAGCTCATGCACAGAAATATTAGACATCCATAACAACTGCTCAACTCGACATAGCAGAAAGAGTGACAAAGTCCTTAGAGGGGTTGAGGTCAGGATAACACACAGGACCCTCACCCAGGAGGCCGCCGTTCATATCGCAAGTGAAACCAAAAGTCTGCAGTCTTTTCCTAAACCTAACCAAGTAGTCTTGGTAACCAAACTGACTGTTTCTCACCGTTAACCACGTGTCAGAAAAGCTTTTCATAAATTGTTCTGTTCTCATACATGTCAAGTACTGTTTCATGACTTTAACCACATGTTAGAAGAGCTTTCTTGCGGGAACGCTTTGTGCTTCACTCATAGATGCTAAAGGGCATCTTGTATGAGGCGCTGAGGAGCGTGACAAAACCACGTCGATATTTGACGAGCTGGGACAAAAAAGTGTTGAAGAGACATCTCATGTAAGACATAAATGTGACGCTAGAGGAAGTCAGATGATCACCAAAGTCAGGAGGCCTCATCCTCTGGAGACCACAAACATTTCTAAAAAATTTCATAGCAATCCATCTAATATCAACAGGCTGACAATGCCATCCACAGAGCCACACTGCTGGCATGGCCAAAAACATCATCAGAAAAAATTTGCAAGCATTGCATTGCACAGCGAAAGCTCACCCATGGCCAACCTCAACAGAAATAATCTCTTTTTGCTCTTTTTTGTTCAGCTTCACTTGCACTTTCTTCATCAGGTAAGCCATCCTCTGCTCCTCCTGTTTTCTGAAAAAGGATGCAGAGATTTTCCTGCGCAGCCGCCGGGCGTAAACCTCGAGGAACACCAGCGAGTAGCTCATCAGCCAGAGACATCCCAGCAGGAGGGTGACCCCTTGGCTCGGAGCCGAAGTTGTCACATCGCAGAGCGACGGCTCGGGGTTGAAGCTCCACTTGTAGTCTCTGTGGAAGTTTGTGAGCTCTCGTGTGACACAGGATTGCGGGATGATACAAAAAGCAGGTGGGAACCACTTAATCTGTCAGGAGATACAAAAAAAAAGAGGAAACTCTAAAAGTGAGGAAGCAAATCCTGCAGGTTCAATGAAAGGAGGTGCAGTGGCGAACAGTTTGTGTGCTGTCTTACCTTGTAATTGACACTTATGCTGGCAGATGTTGGTGGAAAATCCAGTAACCACGGCACAATCACCTGAACTACATGATACACAACATGATCCAAAGCTACTATTAACCCTATTGCAATGAAATATAGCGTTACCACCACCAGTGCTATGAAACAGGAGGTACATTCCTGACTTGTTATTTTGTAGCATGTGGGATACATTTTCTTCTTTTTGCTCCCAGCGTGAGTCGCTTTTTGGAGGAGCTCTTTGGGCACGTAGACGTTATCAAACTGAACTGATGTCAGGTAAGATTTCAAGTATCGTGCAGATTCAAAGATTAGTAAAGCGACAAAAATGGCAGCAAGGATCCTGTTTGACAGCAGTTTGTAATCTTTTAGCAGGTTCCTGGCATGGGAGAAGTTGACCTCTATCTGCCCAATCATCCTCATAAACCTGGTTTTAACTTCTGACACATCAACATGTGTGAAATGATCTAACTTCCTCAAGTTGGTGACTATGCTCAAGTCTTCCATCTTCACTTTGATGGTTTCCTCAACGAGGTCTCGCTTGGCTTTGTTCAAAGGTTCGGAGGAGTTTAATATAGTCCTCGTAAAACCTTCGGCGGTGCACTTCAGGATGCGTGCGACCGCCCCGACATTCACTGAAATGTTAGGGACGACGTTCAACACTAGAATCATGACGGAGGCTGAGATGAGGAGTTTGCGTCCCTGTTTGGTGCAGACAGTGGGCAGAGTCATGGTCAGCACACAGCGCAGAGGGTGACACAGGAACGACACCAGAAACATGGCCACACTGTAGATGCAGGCGGTCTGAATGGACGCTTCATGGTTGTATTTCAGAGTCTTTGACAACCAGTGATGAAGCAGGCCACCGGTGATGGAGGCGAGCGTGAAACAGAGAGACAGTTGAGTCAGGATGTCTCTGCCAGCAGGTGTAGGTGCAGAGTAAACATCCCAGAGATAAAGCAGGACAGATTTCACAGTCTGTCTGCAAGATCCTGTTCTGTTCCTGAGGAGAAAAAACAACAGTTTAACAGTTTGGGAAATACGCTTATCTTCTTTGTTTTACAAAGAATTCTGAGTAAAAACACAAGTCTCATATTTGTCCATCAAATATGAAGCTACACCAGCCAGCTGACTGTTAGCTTAGCTTAGCATAAAGACTGGAAACAGGGGAGACAGTAAGCCTGACTGTCCAAAGCCAAAACATCTTGATCGCCCCCTGGTGGCTGGCTGCAGTATAAGTCATAAAAAATCTACTTTTTAAATCTACTTTTGGAAAGTTCTTATCAAGCTGATGTGTGTTCAAGTGTTCATTTTTCTGACAGGTTTGGTTTCAATTAGTTATTTGATGCAATAAAAAGGCAATGATTTGACAGCATGATATTGGTATTCATCTGCTCATCTACCTCTCAGCAAGACAACTAATGAGCAAAATCCCCAGAGCATCACACCATTACCTGAAGTTTTAAGCTACAGTAGTACATATGCAGCTTGTAACTCTCTGTGAAACCCCAATATGACATTTTTCTCTCATTAAGGAAACTTATTTCCCAAAATGTTTAATGATTTCCTTAACTCCACAAATTGAGAAGCTCAGAGGAGGATCAGTTCTGCAAATGATCATTTTTCACATGCTGATGGTTACTGTAAGCCACAATAATACTGTGAAATTGAATAGTTACAAATATGTGCATTAATAATTAAATCCAGTTTTTCAATTTTACAGAAAAATAGTGCAAGTGACAATGTAATATTATACCAGATAGATTCAAGAGTAGCAACATATTGTGTACATAAACCGTGTACTGTTATAGAGCTATTATAGGATAAATATACAGGAAAAATAACAGTTCTTACCTGAGAGGTGTAATAATGTTCTCTGTGATGAACTTCATTCTGTCTATGAAAATAGGAGCTTAAGGAAAAACAGCACTGGGAAGTGTTAAAAGGTGAAAAGGGGAACTTCTGTGAACAGTCACGGTCATGTTGTGGGTCGCCTACAAGTTCCCACGAGGGAAAAGAAAACCATACATGACACAATGTCATATGGAGGAACGTGATGCAAACACACACGCACACACACACAAAGTGACACTGGTCGCACTGACCTCAGTGAAGTTTCAGATTGACATAAGACATTTAATATAATTTGTCATAGGCCTATTTATTTCACTCAGCTCACACACCGTTTTGCACTTATCTGGTGAAGGGGGGCAGTTTTGCCTTTTGACTGTACTCAGGCTCATATTGGCCTGTTTCCTGTTGACACCTTCCTCCAGTTTGCACACACAAAGCTGTTGACTGATGCACATTTTCCACCTAAGAGAAAAAAGCACCGGATGCCTCAGATGCTTTGTTAGTAGCAGCATAGAAATGAATTAAACAGGCATGAATATTTAGTTTATCTAGTACAGTAGTTTCTATGTACATGTATATTTATTTTAATATAGTGTTTTTCTTACCTACTTCAGGTCAGCTTAGTGTCAGTTATGTGTGTTTTGTGATATGTGAATTGTTGCTTCAACACTGCAATTTCCCTTAAGGCATAAAAAAAGTACAGCTAGCAGTGTAGCTAACTGTTAGCGTACATTTGCCATTTTGTCACCTCTGTTTAGTCCTCTTTACTTTTTCCTCTTGTGGACTCTGTGTACGTGTACTGAGCTAGTTACTGTGTTCTACATCTTATAGGTACTTTGTGTTAATCTTTGACTGGTGGTTTCTTCCTGACAGTGATTCCAATTTGACCATTACTCCATTGTGACAATGGTCTAACTATAACTTGTCATTGATATCACCGAATTTGCTGTCCAGTATAGTTTTCAGTTTCCTCAGCCTCTACTGGAAGTGTGTTTAGCCCGTCTATATTCGTGATGTGAAATAAGAAAAATGGGATTTAATGAAAAAGCATAATTCCCATTATTATGGCCAATACAAAAAAAAATGTCAATTACATTTATTATGACTAACAACTGGATATTAAAATGTTTCTAATCTACCCTTGGATCCTCGAAAAGCAAAGATATAGAGGAACTTTGGGTGAAATCAGAGTCAGTCAGTCTTGTCAGATGATGTTTGAGCTGCAGACAGCTGGCTACATCCTGTCCTGGTCTGTAGCTTTTGGTTGAGTATTTCATAGTTTTGCATTTGAACAGCACAGGACCTTTTGCACCGACCCTGCTAACACTCAGTAACCACCACAGCCCTGCGCAAGTTAACCATTGTTGTCAGGCCTCGTGACTTCAGTTTACTACACCAAACAAACACTGCAAAGAATTTACAACTGTGTTCCCTCTCTGGCTGTTTGTATGTGCAGAGGCCAAAACGTGTTGAATATGTGTGAGACCTGCAGCAGGACAACTACAAAACCTGAAGACTGAGGTTTGCCTCTCACTGTTAGTCTCTATTAAATAAAACACAGTTTAGCAGCTGCAATATTCTGATTACAAGATCCTCTTAACAATAAGCCTGCTATGCGTACTCATTACAGGAAAAACAGACCACAAGCAAATGACTTATCATCATACAAACTCAATTTATTTGTAACAGCAGTTATATGAATTTGTAACAAGTAACAAAATGTACACATTCATTAGAGAGGATTCACATGCTAATGTAGAAAAGATTTAAAATGTTCTGTTTGTGCAATGGCTTTGGCAACTATACATGCGTGTTATAATGCATGAACAAGTAACATGATCTCTTAGTGATTTTTTTTTTTTGTATTTTTGCATTATTATGATAGAGACAGCTGAGGAGCGGCTGGAAAGGCGAAGGGGAGAGCAGGAATGACATCTTCTCTAACTTTCGGCAAGATGCCGGAGTCAAGCCGAGGCCGCCGCGGTAAGGACTCAGCCTTGATGGTACTCGTTCTACCAGGTGAGCTACCGGCGCCCCCAATCTCTTAGTGATTTTAAAAAATATATATTTTAAAAGAATTATTCACAGAGGTTTCTTATTCTTCCAGCAGAGGTCAGCCTAGCAGCACCAATACAAAGAGCACACTGCAGGAGATTCACATATATAAAAAACTCTTCAGAGCTTCGGCTGCTGTTGAGGTTAAATGTCTCTCCCGTCCAGTTTTAAGATGGCAGAGAGTAAAATAATGTAGCTTGTTTTTAACTTACAACCCTGATTCAGAACAAGATGAGACATTGTGTAAATTAATAAAATGATAATCTGAATTTGATGCAGCAACATGTTTCAAACAAGTTGGGAAAGTCGTGCAATGCTCCAAAAACACCTGTTTGGATCATTCCACAGGTAAACAGATTCATTGGTAACAGGTGAGAGTATCATGATTATGTATGAAAGCGGCATCCTGGAAAGGCTCAGTCGTTCACAAGTGAGCATGGATTGAGGTTCACCACTTTGTGAACACATGATTGGATGAACGATATTACGACACGAGCTCAGGAACACTTCATAAAAACTGTGGCTAGTAAACACAGTTTGTTTACTAATTATTATATTCTGTTGTTACCTATTCTTCACACAGAGTCACAACTTTTTTCTAATCAGAGCTGTAAAACTTGGAGTATTCACAGTTCACAGCATGAAATCTTATCTCTTAAGGCCTGCAAAGACACTTGAGTATAATAAACTTAATAAATTCATCATAACAGATAACAGCTGAAGCTCCCAAACTGTTCTGACATTTTAGTGAGTTGATGTCGACAAACAGACTTTTGTCCCAGTTCAATGTTAAATCTACATACAATCTTTTGATACCTCCTCTGTGCGCATGCTGAGAGCGAGTGATCAGAGCGTAGCATTGAGTGACTGCACAGACGACAGGTGCACATCAGTAACAGCAGCAGACTTGTTGATGGGGTGAGCCCATTCAGGATACGTGTTCAAGTTAAACATGGCCACGCCCCACGTGTTCATGGCCAGAGAGACGCAGAGGATACCCAGGATGTTCATGACAAAGCCAGTTTTCACCTGAGAAACAGACAAACATGAGGAAAGGTGATGGAAGGCAACAAAATGTTTTAGCATCAGGTGCTGAGGTGAGTGTCTTTACCATGTCTTTGACCATGAGGTGTCCTGATGCAAAGGCGATGGAGTTGGGTGGCGTGGACACTGGCAGCATGAAGGCGTATGAACATCCGACTGTCGCAGGTATCATGAAGTACAGAGGGTTCACTGACACACGAATAGCCTACAGCGTCAAAGACAACCCACAGTGAGAAAGAACAGGAGCGAAAAAGGCCCAGAAACTTCTTTACATTCTAGCAAAGGAGTCCAAAGAAACTAAATACTCTGAGCTCTTCCATTTCATGTAATATGGTGCAGCCATAAAGCATCTGTCTTGTGTTGCCAGTCTGTCATATTACTTTTAACATCAAATAGTCTGCATGAGCTAAGAGTCTGCAGCCAGGCTAACAGCTCTGAGCCACAGCAGTGCTTTGAGCTAAATGCTAATGTCAACATGCTAACATATTCAAGATGACAACGCAAAAATGGTCACATTGTGGGGTGTAATGTTTAACATCCTAGTTTAGTGCGTTAGCATGCTAACATTTCCTACTAACACAAAGTATAGCTGAGGCTGATTGGACGGTCATTAGTTTAGCAGATAGTTGGTCATAACACGAATTTCACAATTCATCCTGAGAGGAACGTGAAAGTCTGTACAAAATTTCATGGCAAACCATGCAATGGTGGTTGAAATATTTAACTCAAGGCCACAAATATGAACCTTACAGTAGCACTAGAGGTAGGATATCAGTTAAATCATTAGAATCATCATAATCATTAAAATCCTCTAGGGACCAAGAATGTCTGTACAACATTTAATGGCAATCCATTCAACGGCTGTTTAGTATTTCAGTTTGCACCTAGAGCCGCGTAGCTAGCTTTGCTAAAATCACAGTTTTATCTAAGTTTAAAGCTGAGTTGAAAGGGAATTTAAATGGTCTATTCACCCAAATTATACACATTTTCTCACTAACCTGAATGAAGGGGAAGGTGTGCAGCCATGCAGGTAGTTTTGGTCTAATTTCTCCAAATTCTGAGAAATCCATCTGAGATTTCTGCCTCCATCCAGTACAGTGGAGGTGAATTATATTTTCTTTATTGTGCTCACTAGACTTTAAAATTATGTTTTGGCCAATCAAAACCTGGACGGGTAAAGCCAATCGTATGTGCATGGCTACATATCAGTGGAGGTAAGTGGAAAAAATATGTATATTTTCTGTAATAATATGTGAAGTGAAGTTTGAGCAAAATTCTGGATGGTAATGGTTGAGCAAGTTTCAACATAAATGAGAAGGCAGGGTACTTAACCTCCTGTATATCCTGTGAACGATTCTCTGCGTGGGTGCTCTGCAGTATAGGCGCCGCAGCAAAGCACAAATCCCCAGATAATGATTACTGACAACAGCAGTTAATGTCCAACAGGCTATAGACATAAGAACAACGATTGCAAGAGTTTAACAAGCCTACTAAGCCTTTGACTAACACAAAGGACGGGGTCAGCAACAAACCCTGCTCTCTGTCCAGCTCATGAGTTTCCACTGCTTTGTCTTGTATCTGAGTCCCAGTTTGACTGACTGTCATCTTCATCATCATCATCATCTGTCATGCTTCAGCTACCAACACCTAAAAATACTCTATTAATTCTATATCTTTACAATGATAATCGGTCTTACCAGCTCAGCAATGACAGGCAAAAATATGATAATTGTGGCAGTGTTGCTCGCAAACTCAGTGAAACAGGCCAGGAAACCAGTGATCAACATCACAGCTGCAGCAGGAGGGACTGTGGCCAAAGGCTGGAGGTGGCCTCCAATCCAGGAGGCGAGTCCAGACTCCTGCCAAACGCCACAAGATCGGGGTTAAGGGTCAAAGATCAAATCACAACATAATAAAGCAAAGCGGAGAAGAGAACCAAAACAGAGCAGAGCAGCAGAGCCAACAAGAGAGAGGAGAGAGGCATTACATAACTGTCACGACTGCAGCCGTGGCAGTTATGTAAACTTTCACATTTAGAGTCACAAATCAGGTATTCAAGCAAACTTTAGCAAACAAACAAAATCTTTAAGTTACACAGTTTGGGACGCTCATTTTCTTGCCTGGAGTTAGGTGAGAACACTGATACAATACTGTGACATATTTTAACACTGCTACTTTAAGTATAAGACTACAGCCAGCAGCTTGCTAGCTTTGCTGTTAGCCTTAAGGGAAGCAGTTAGCCTAGCTTGGTCCAATGGTAGCCAAATCCTGCACCTTTATAGGTGAACACACAAATGAACACATTACATCTCTTTTGTTTAACCCGAGAAAAACCAAAGTGTAAAAAAAACAAGTTGTGGTTTTGGGGAATTATGGGGTCTTCTCTTTGCCATGAGGTTGCCAGGCAACCAGCAGAAACTCCAGGAAGTCACTGCACCAGGCCAAGAAATAGTCCAGCACGTAACTCCACATAAAACCACAACTTTTGATTCTGTTCTGTTTTTGTACAGAATAAACAAAAATATACAACGTGGTAAGGAGTGTTGGTGGATTTTGTTAAATTTGGACAAAACCAGGCTAGCTGTTTCCCCTTGTTTCCAGTTTTCATGCTAAGCTAAGCTAATGCCTGCTGTCTGTGACTCCATATCTATCATAGTCATGAGAGTGGTATGGTCTTGTCATGATCTTCTTGTGCATTTCCCATAGTTTCGAAATATTGCCTGAAGACATGTGAGAGAACTGTAGTTACCGTGCATGTACCAACATATTAAATATGTCGGTACATGTTCGTATGTTGGTACATACCTCACAAGCTTTTGCCATAGCAAAGCCGCCTCCGAGGAGCAGAATGATATTCCAGGGAACAGAGTCCTGAGCTTTCTTCCATGACAAGAGAGGGACATAAGGAGCATTTGAACCTGAGGAAAAATATGGAGGGAAACAGTCGAAACTTCTATTCAAATGTTTGATATGTAATAAAAGAGGATTTAATATACAACTGTGAGGTTTCAGCACTTGGAAATGTTTACCATAATTTATTAATCCTGGGAAGTATTTATGATACGTCATGTTCTATAAGCACAATGTTTTCTACAGCATCACTGCTGTCTGTTGATACAGTACGAGTTAATGGAATTCATTTTTAATTCATAGTTCAAAACTGCACTTTAGAATAAATAATGTTTTGTTTACTTCCTGTACATACAGCAGGTGCATTTCACATCTGCTAATTCTTTAATTAAGAGCACGTTTCACTTTCAAAATATTCTACAGAGTAACAGAGATATCAGCAAGAACTCGAAAAGCTAAAAGAAACTCAGAGGCTCAATAAGGTACAGTATTTTTTAACAACTCTTTTAGTCAAAGTGCATTTAGAACAAAAAAAAAAGCAAAAATCCAGTGTTTTATTTTATGTTTTCATGTTTTATTCTTTATTTTATGTATTTTTTTTGTAGGTTCTTACTTGTGTATTGAGTTGTATATGTGGTATGTTTGAATGTTTTAATGAAATAAAGCCATTTATTTTCTCTCTGGCAGAAAATAATGTTGTATTCTCTTCTATTGTAACATCTGACTTACAGTGAGAGGGGACAAACCCCATGATTTGCTTTTTTTTCCCTTGCATGCGGTGGTTTATTTGACCAGCTGAACATAATATCCACAATCACACACACACACACACACACACACGTCTCAAACACACACGAAACACGTGCGGAGAATTTGTGCGCATGCTCACACAAACGCACACTGACACACAAACAAAAACCCCAAAGTGTGACAACATAGTTTTGAGAGATTATTCTAATCACAGAAACAGAGAAACTGTAGTTTCAGCTCCAGACAGGAAATTTACTCAGACTCTCTAATCTACATTATTAACATTCCTCAGCTTATTTTCAGCTTTTTGCAGTAGCTGTGCGAGAGACACAGACCGAATGTCTTTGAATCTTTGACAAATATTTGGTCAATAAAATGAACTACTGACTTCAGTCCCGATGCACCCGCACAAGCTGCTGACTTCTGTTTGTTTTAATACCTCTTTCCTGGATGATGTGCTCACTTTGTTTCCTGTTACAGTGTTTTGTTTCAAACTTCCCTGATTATAACATAACTTCAATCACATTATATAATAGATTAGATATGAATCAGAGTGCTAAGTCTAGTAAATTAAACATTAATAGGTGCGTTGTTTAAGAGCTTGCTGACCTTGAGGGTCGAACCACCAGCTCAGAGAAGGTTTCTGCGAGGGGAAGAAAAACAGTATAGACACAATGATCACACCAGTGACTGCATCTGAGACGTACCTGCGGACCAACAAGAGGAGGAAATGATTAACAGAGATGGATAATTCACAGGCCTCTCAATGTATAGATTCTGTGAGCATTTCCAAACAGGAAGTGGTGTTATGGCAAGCAAACTACTTTATGATTCCATCAAGTCCGCCTTTCTTACCCTTTTTCAAAAAACACAGACCAGCCAGTGACAAATTTGGGATCTCTTGTGAACAGGAGAACGGCAAACAGTACAAAAAAGAAACATATCGCTCCCTCTGCAAAACTGAAATTGAGCATGTAAAGTGAAAGTCAGTAAATGGCTCTGCGATGAAAACGTACTCATTCACCCTGTATTGCATGAGATTTGAAGACACACACAGTCCTCACTTTATGGGCCCTAGTTTTCTGTAATCTTCCACTATGAGAGCCTTTGCTCTCTCCTCTGCCTGGGCTCTTTGGTCGTGTTTCTTGAAGCACAATCTGCGTGAAATAAAAACACACTGCGTGGTAAAGATGTGAAGAAAAGGAAACTGGAGAAATACATCAGTTAACAAAAATGTTAATTTTGACTGTTGCAGGGTGGTGCAGCTGGACATCGTAGGGATATGAGTATCATTTAAAATGGTTGTATAAAATTTCTTCATCTGCAGTAAGCAAACGTCTGACACCATCTTACCGTGTATTCAACCCCCCGTAGAGAAGCGCGATCCAAATCCATCCCACAAACAGGAAGAGAAGCATGAGCGGGAAAGCGAAAGCAAACCAGGAGCCAAAATTGATCAGGTCGCAGTCTGGAAAGTAGCTGCAAAGCAAAGAAACTGCTGTCAAGATGTTGGAAAAGCCTTGTTTTCATGATGCAAAGTTTTCACTGCATGAATAAAAAGTTACCTTTTCAGCTGTCCAATCAGGATGAGGTTGGGCGCGGTGCCTGTTAGCGTGGCCGTCCCTCCGATACTGGCTGCATAAGGAATACAGATCAGGAATCCTTTCCACACCTTCAGCTGATACTGTGACTCCAATCGGATCTCCTCAGATGACCTCGTGTCACTCTGCTCCATCCCGTCCGTCCTTTGGACGTTTAACGAGACATTATCACCTTGAATGAACTGTGCGTAAGGACACAAACTTCACCCGAGTCTGGAGAAGACTGTTCATCAAAAGCGTTTAATATGTCACTGTGTTAACCGTAAAAACACTTCCACATCTTGTGACATACGCTTTTTTGTTGAGCATTAGTTGAAAGGATTGATGCCACTGCCGTGTGTGTGCAGCAAATATGAAGTTACAGCCAGCAGCTGGTTGGCTTTGCTTAGCACAATGACTGTGGGAACGGCTAGCCAGACTCTGTCTAATCCAGAAAATGTCACCAGTTTTGTTATATCTCGCTAAGTGTCATGTGCTGTAAATATTTCTTGGATTTTGTTACCATCAGACACAGTCAAGCTGTTTCCGCCTGTTTCCATCCTTTATGTCAAGCTAACAGGCTCCTTGCTGCAGCATTTTTTACCATGCAGACATGAGTGGTATTAATCTTCTCATCTAACCATTGGTAGGAAAGTGAATAAGCACGTTTCCCAAAATGTCAAACTTCCTTTAAACAACACCATGTTGACGGATGTATAGGATTGTGCTGAATTATCTGCTTTTCTTACCCGTCTATTGACAGCATTTGTTTTTCCGAGGGCACTGAGGGCAGTGAATGCAGCTTTACAGTAGACTGACCTGAAAGACAGTGAAGCAACGAGTTGTCATGTTCACGTGCAGCCATGGTTTAAAAATGAGTAAAATCACGAGTTTCAGCGCTTTGAGGGCGGTTTCTTTTGATCTACTTAATATATGACTTTCAGCCCATCCAACCTCATTAATCACTTACCACTTGAATATTGACTAACTTTGTCTTCGAGGACAATGTATTGGAAAAACTGTTCAAAGTTCACGTCCTAGATTACATATTACAGGTTTACGAGGAAAAGGTTAAAACAATGCAACACGTGCTGTTGTATTGTACAACATGTGGACACTGGCATTAATTGATGTTTTTGCTTATTTGCTAGATGTACACACTGTCACTTATTTACACATCTAGCAGATGCGGAGCAACGTTATCATTCATGTAGAGTCGTGTCTCTGGCAACGTATCCAACCGATCCAATGTTGACTGGATTTTAGCTCAGTTTTTGGTCTCCGTCATCTCCTGAGATCAGCTGCTAAATGCTTCACTGTGTTCACCAGTTAGTGGATAACTCTGTCTGTCTGTCTGTCTGGTGCTGCACAGCTAGTGTACAGTAGGTCAATCAGGGTTGTTTTGCTGTAACAAGCTCCTTCTGAAGAGATGAAGAGAGCAGTGAAAGAAACATCAAAGCTGCCATAAAACCAAAACAACAAGCTGAAAAACACTAAAATGTTCTGCAGCACTCACTGGAACTTCTCTGTCACCACACCTTTCACATTATATGTACATTCTAATTTCATCCATTGTTAATATTAGGGATGCACATTTTGGATTTTTTTTATGACCGTTAACCGACGCCCTTTAACAATTAATAACCGTTAACCGATAAGATTTAAATGCCCTTCCATGCTGCCATTCCGACATTCCGTCATTCCGACGATGCACACACGATGCACAAACACATTAAATCCGTCATTTACCGCCAGCTGCAGTGTATGTGCAAAACAGGGGATCGAGTCCCAGCTGACCCGTCCGGGAGAGTTGGCTGCCACGATGTTGCGCGCGTTGTCGTGGACGCATGCGGACACTTTCCCACTAAGTCCCCACGTCTCCACTGCATCAACCAGTTTAGCTGTGAGGTTATCAGCTGTGTGTCTACCTGGCATGCTCTGCGTTAACAGGACGGCAGAATTAACTTTCCAGTACTCATCAATATAGTGACATGTAATTGTCACGTAGCTCTCTGTTGTGAGCGCGGTCCAGTAGTCCGTTGTAATAGCCACGAACTTAGTACTTGCAAGTCGCGTTTTACCCCCATGAGTTGATTGAATTACGTAGCTTAAAAACAAAATTGACCGTTAGTATTAATCGGTTAGAGTTACTGTTATCGGTTAACGGTTAAACGGTTAACCATGTGCATCCCTAGTTAATATACAAATATTGATTTAAGTTATTGCCCTTAAATTACACGTTACAGCATCAAACATACCATTTATTATATCACCCTCAGGGTCGTCTTTGGATTTGCACTTCTCTTTCAGGGTCTCCAGGTCTCCAAACAGACTCTCCAGGATGGCGTTAGCAATAGGAAGCATCATGGCCGTTGTGGCGGTGTTGCTAAGCCACATGGACAGGAAGGACGAGGTCATCATCATTCCCAGTATGAGCCTAGGAAAATAATCAATACACAACCAGCAATCAGCAACACTAATCACTGCCATGGCTGCTGACTGGGAAGAACGTTCTGACTTCCCTACGCTGTCTGTGGATCTCAGACCCAAACACATGAAGACTGAAGATGTAAATCTTTAAAATGGGTCACCAATATGTAGTTTTCTGTCATAAAAAGGATAAATACTTTCCTAAAACAACTGGACACTAGTTTTTAGCAATAGGAGTAAATCGTGTATTTGTTGGGGACTATTTTCAGCTCCAGATTCATACACAATGGGTGCATTATCATCATAATATCATATCATAACTACAGAGCTCATTTCCATCACAATAAAAGACCACGTGGCCCAGCGGAACTGTGGGGCTCATTGGTGTGTTGTCTTGTTAGAACGATCAATTCTTTTTAATTTTGTCCTTTTTATGATATTTGTTGAAAATAAGAAAACTATCAACTCAATCAACAGAATAAATGTTGGCAATATGTGTTTCTGCAAACTGCTGCATATGTTGAAACTTTACATTTCTTCATGTCCAAACTTAAAGTTTCAACTTTCAGCTTTATGTTGTGAGAATGCTGTGGTGACCTCTAACCACATATATCTCTTGGTTATGGTTAGGAAAAGATCTTTGGCTCAAAACACCTGGTTGTGCCGCCACAAACACGATTGGAAAATGTCCCAACTTTTCGTAAAAAATACCCAGATTTCTTGCTGTGAACACGGCTCTAATGGTCACCTCCTCATGATGAGAAACTCAGCTCATACACATGTTTACACATCTACACACAAACATGCAGAATTTGGCATATCCGTGGTTTGCAGAAACGTACAACGCCAACATTTATTCTGGCAACTGCGCTGAAAATCTAGAATATAAGCAGACGTGTCCTTTAAATGGCTTTCCTGTAAAGCTTTCTCACCATGCTGGTTTCACTCCCACAATGGTCAGGACCTTCAGGGCTATTCTGCGATGCAGGCCCCACTCCTCGATGGACGAGGCCATCACAAGACCGCTCAGGAAGAGAAAATTGGTTTCGAGGAAGTACTGAGGGCATACTTTCTTGGATGGAATTATACCCAGTGTTGGGAAGAGGCAGACTGGAAGCATTGCGGTGACGGCCAGAGGAAGGGTCTCTGTGCACCAGAACACAGCCATCAGCACCACCACATACAGACATTTTCCCTCCTAAAAGATAAGCAACAGGTGGTCGTTAAGGTTCAGCCACCTTCGAAAACAAGAAAAAGATGTTACAGGAAAAAATGGAAGCAAATTAATTGCATAATAGTGTTTCACTGATGATGGATTACAGTGATACTGCATTGCCTTTCAAAAGAGGAAACACACTGTGCATGTGTCAGAGGGAACATACATGTATGGCTATATTCATGCATCCATGTGTAGTATATAGCCTGTGTGGCATAAATACAAAAGTTATTATTTCTATATAATAACAATAATTATAATAATGATACCTATTATATTTACTTTAATGGCTCAGTATAAACATAATAAATGTTACATAACACAATAAATCTTTTAGATTTAGGTTGTTTACACTTTTTTTATTGATTGTTTAGACTATGAAATGCCAAAGAAGAGTGAAAACATGCCCACTGCGACTTCCCAAAGTGACAGCTTCACATATTTTGTTTTGTTCAAGCAAAAGTGCATATTCAAAAATATTCAGTTTACAATCATGTATGAATAAAAACATCAAATCCTCTCACTCTGAAGTTGGAGACAAAGAATGTTTATACTCGAATGATAACTGACATGAAAGCATTAATAATCTAATTAGGTGCCGATTCTTTATTCTTTGTTTTATGTTCTTTATTTAGCTATCGTGATTGGTTCAGCTCTAATCAGTGAACTTTTGAATTTGAGCTGTTTAGTCACGATTTAACAAACTGAGAATGAGTCTGATTTTGGACAACAAAAACCTGCTGCCAGTGCTCTTTTCATCCATTCACAATAAACAGGAAGCTTAGCCTGCGCGTGATGAATTAATGTGACTCACTCATTCATCGATCATAGAAACGCTGCACGTGAATCCACGGAGCGGAAATCCACTCACCTTCTCCGGCAGAGTGAAGAGCAAAGGCAGGAACACCAGCGGGGTGAGGAGGAGAACCAGCTGTTTGTGGACCGACCACAGCTTCTTGGACACGACAGATATTTTCATCTCCAGGGTTAAACTTTGCTCCGTTTGGGGGAAACTGAGCTCCAGACTGGTCGAGAGGAGCCAGACGGGACGCACTTTGAAGCCTGTGGCGGAGCACAGAGAAGATTAACTGTTTTGACACTGTTTAACTCCTCACATGGGCGGTGACAAGAAGTTAAGAGAGATGCTCAGCTGTCAGGTTTCCCACCAGTCAACATCAACATCCCGCAGACAGGTGGAACAGCATTGACAAGCTCTCCAAACTTTTTTTTTCCCCCTCCGCACCTTTGATTTCTACGGTGGCCCTGAGAGCTCAAAGCACTGCACCCTAAGAAAAACCATGCAACAGACAAAACAAGCAAATGAAGAAAACATATAAACAATCTATCTATGTACAGTGTATGTAAAACTAACATAAAGCACGCAGTATATACAGAGTGTAAAGATGAATTTTAAAAGGCGAATACATAAAATGACAAGAATATTGTTTAAGGCCGTGTTAGGTATGTCAAGCTTGTCAGTACATGTTGATATAATGTTGACGTTGTGCTTATGTGGCTGTATGAAGACCGATGCTTGATATCACAAGAGTTTCGAGGGTGTTTCAGAAACTTGGAACACAAGAGCGAATGTGCGATAAAGCAGCTTACTGCCAACAGTAGCAGTAACAGTAACAGTGGGCATGTTATTAGCTTTCTACATTGTTTTGTGGGGTATCGGTTATATTAGTATAAAACCTGTTGGGCTGGCAAACCCTCTGCTTGTGGATATGTCAACCTGTGAGCCATGATGCGACCATGGTGGAATTTAGAGTGATGATGGCAGCTCAGGCCTGCTCTGTTTGTTTTGCATTAGATACTGTCACATCTGCAAATGATAAACTTTGAGCTGCTAGTGCAAAAGGAAAAGTCACATGATGACTGAAGTGAATTCGATAAATCCCCTGGGGACCATGAATAATTGTACAATTTTTTATGGCAGTCCACACAATTGTTGAAATATTGCAGTCTAGATCAAAGTGGTGGACCCACCAACAGACATCCACCTGTCCAGCTACGCAGCTGCAGTCTTTGTTGGAATTTTCTTTTTGGTAACTGACACTTAATCAATAAAGAATAATTACTTATGAAAATAGTTTTATGAAGACCGGTTTCTCTCTTTTGAGGAAACCAGTTGCACAGGTTCTGAAAACCACAATGCACACTGTGGATTTATATTGTATATTCAAGTTTCATGCATATTTTGCGACTAGTTTTTTTGAACTGTAGAAACTGAATTGAAATGTGTAATGATACATGTGAAACAATTGGAAATATATCTCATTCATTAGCATGCAATTAGTTTACAAAAAAGAGATATAAAGACAGAAAGAGCTCCTTAGAGCTTATTATTGTTGGGAAATAGCTGTATTTATAACATATGTATATAATGTATAAGTTTTCAGGAATCCCACCACAGGATACACATGAGGAGTCATGAAAGTCAACGATGCTTTCCACTGTTGGAAAGACATTGAGTTAAAGATCACTGGGTCCTCTAATCACAAGAGCATCTCTACAGCTCAGGCTGAGTGGAAAACAATAGTGCTTGTAAAAGTTCAAGGATTTTTAAAGGCTATGAGGTGATGAACTGAACAGCGTCTCCTTCTTATCTCCAAGGTCACCTCACCAATGTTTACATATTTCTGCAGACACTAGGGAGGTATATTTGTGGCTGCACTTATGATATCTCACAATACAATAAAAAAACGTTCATTGTTCTGTGCGAAAACACAAAACGGATGGAGGGATTACAAGCTTTAATTCAAGGCATCACTTTCTTGAGGAAAAGCTGAAGACAAATGAAGATGATTGCTGGTGGAAAGGTGTTTAAAAAGTGTTTAAAGTTTAACAGATGTAAACAGATGCCTATGGAGGTCCATCACCAGGTCATGACACAATCATAGAGAGCATTCAGAGATGACTTGAACGCACCACTCCAGCCAGTGTTAACTTCCTGTTTCTCATTTAGGGTTCGTAACAGCCCTATTGGCGTTCTAGCGTACGTGTCAAGATCAGCATCATTAATACAGATAGTGATAGCATGGATAGTAGCATGGACAGTGATAGCAGTCACTCTAATGAAAGTTACGAGGTGGGGGATTTTTCTCCTCCTCCCTCACCTGAAATTGAAGACCCAAATGAGACACGTGTCATCAGACAATGCACACTAAAGTGAATGGCTCTCATTGAAAGAGACACTGCTGGTGCCTCTACGGCTTCTCAACCTGCAGAACCAGCTCAGCACACTGGCAATGGGATGGTAGCCTGTCAATCTATGAAAGCATGAGGTACTATATAGATGAAGGTACATGCCAGTGACAGAGATATGGGAAATCCATAGGTGAAGACAGATTATGGTTTTGCTTTAATGATGGATTGTCTATCCTTAGCAATGACTTGCTTTGTGTTACAGGAAACGCCCTTAAAATTTCCTCCTCAGTGCCTCCAAATCTTGGCAGGATGGAAAATTTTATGATGTGTTTTTGCACATTATTGAAAGCAATGTGACTGTTACAAACCTGATTGTTGGGTCTAGTTCTCAGGTGCATGTGTGGCCACTGTCATGCCAGAAGCTTGGGAGAATGCATGAAGAAGTCAATCAGGTAAGATACTTTTAAAGAGTGTCTCAAAAGGTTTGAAGCTATAAAACTGCATTAATAATAATAATTACATATGGTTGAATCCTGTCTTCTCTAGGCAGTTATCAGTCAGTGTCTCTTCCACTGTGTAAATTAGATCATGGCAAAGTGTGCAGAGGTGGAGAAAGAGATACACTGCATGACAGCCCGGCCAGGACCACATGGGGTTTGCCTCTATTAGGGTTGCAGCAGTGTCTCAGTTTCATGGTATACTGTGGTATGAAAATTTACAGTTATTACACCATGCCATCATACCATTCACCCAAAAAACCCTTCTGTTTTCACTCCTTTAAGGGTTATGTTAACCGAGAATAAGAATAAGAATAAGAATAAGAATAAGAATAAGAATAAGAATAAGAATAAGAATAAGAATAAGAATAAGATGAAAATCTCCTGTTACAATCCTGGCCTCAATCTGTGCATCCTGCTGGCTGTGTTTAACAGCCACAGGCAGGACTATGGAAGAACAGGATCCACAACAACATGTGCATGAATTTTATGATCCAGCCAAGTTGCAGTTTTACACTACAAAAATGAAACAAATTTCCTGCATTTTTTTTCACAGACGCTACAGACACATATATCATACAAAAACTTTTCTGCTTAAGAAAACATGTTTGGGTGGAGATTCCAAGTTGCTTGCTCCATCCCATGCCGACATTGGCTTTCATTATCCCCAAATATAGATTCAGTACGATAATTAAGTGATCCAATGGGAATATATTTCAGGATATATTTCCTTACCTTCTAAAAATACCTTGGCAAAAGGAATAAAACAAAAGGTTAGCGATTTCAGTCACACACACTGAATCATCTTTGCCCCAACAGTTAAAATATTCATGATTGCACATCTGTGCTGTCAACTGTTAAATGAAGAAAAGAACACGTTCAGTTGAGTGTTGATAGTTACAAAATACAGCAAGACATGGCAGGACACTGAGTTTTCAGTACAGGCCTTTGCCACAGGGATATTTACATTATATTCTCACATATGAGGTTTTTGATTAACAATTAATTATGAAGTCAAAATGATCAAAGAGCAAGTAGAGAGTGATATCATAACTAAATTATGAAGAAAATCAACCATGTACAGTAGAGCATGAACCCATTCATCAAGCCACAGTTGGCAGTGTTAGTGCAGTTACCTTAATCACTTAAAAAAAAAAAACGCTCCAGACTTCACCTGGAACTGATCACACCACCTCTGTCAAGCGACCCTGGTTTGAAAATTTGGTGCACACATTCTCACTGATCCAAACGAACAGCACCAAGGGTTAAAGACACCAGGATTCGATTCAACTGCTGTGAAAGTGACCCAACATTATCAAGATAGAAGGAAAGCCCCCAAAAGTGCTTTCGCTTTGAGACACTCCTACCTGAGGTAGAACAAAGCACAACAATGTCTTTCATATTCTCTATAGTCTCCCACATAAGAGATGGATTCTTGTATAGCAACGTTTTCCTGCAAATTGGTTAAATTTACAGACACACGCCCTAAGTTAAAGAGGAGTTAATAAAAGAAAAATAAACCCAGGTCAAGCGGGAGATGATACACTTGAATTTGTGCAAGCTTTGATTGATCCCAAATTTGGTGTGACAGTTGGCAGGGGGTTCCTCTACATGCCTGAAATACAGAATGTGAATATCTTGATGCCTTGAGGAAATACAGTACTACAAATACAGAAGTGCAATAAGTGGAAATATCAGATAAGAAGGTCTATAATGGATTTGCTGTCCTCTGGTCTGTGGAGCGAAGGAGCGACCTTCATGGCTGCTAAAGGCAGAAGATTTAGACAACCTTCACAGTAAACAGTTCGTGGCTAAAAAGAGATTATACGAGAGTTTAGTTACATGCAACACCTTCCACAGTGACATTCTTGTCTTATCATCAAATGCAATCATGCACTGAGAACATACAGTATTACAAAGACAGCAGTACAATAACTGGAAATATCAAATATGAAGGTCTAGAATGTATTAATTTACTTTTAGGCAGCTTTTGCTGGGACAGTCCCAGAAACATTCACTGGAAAGGTATGAATGTGATGATTCCAGCAATTTATCATCTAACTGCAGCAGATATGATCAGTGGTTTATGTTTTAAAAAATATGTGTTCCATGCAAAATGAAATGACCATGTTTGTAAAAGCTGACAATGACATTGACCCCACAGAGGTAAATACCCAGGACTCCCCACCAGTCAGTGAAGAAGCCTCCTGGATGAGAGGTAAAATGTTGTTTCTTCAACCAAGTCTAGTTGCCCTACATTCAACCGTTCTTTGCCATGACCTGGAAAACTGAGAATCTTCACAGACATGTCATTGCTTTTCATGATAAGATAAGAATGTGACGGTATATAACTCCAGTCCTGTGTAATCTAAGCTTTCTACCTCAATTAGCCATGAATGACGCTCCTACTCTGATGTGGGCACTCCTCGACACAGGATACACCTGACAGTCTAATTCTTTTCTTATCATCAAAAGCAATGACACACGTTCTTGTCTGCTATCTGAGGGACATCTGCATCGCCTACTGTCCCCATGCGCTCTGCACGTTGCGTTAAGGAAAGAATTGTCCCAGTCTGCTATTTCACAAAAACTTGGAGTTCAGCTCTGTCATTGTCTGTCTGCATAACACACCCTCACAGGCTGTGACAGCAGATGTATCGTGGACAGGAAAGGGAAGTCAGAGGGAAGGGAAGGTGGAGGAAAATAAATAGAAGAATGAAGACCCTCAGTTAGCTTAATTTAGGTTAGCTAACCGCTATCAAATTTAGCTAACTGCAGCTGTGGACTAGACCGATAAACTAGAGTAGACCAATAAAAAGCAGACACGCCTACATAGAGATATATGTTAGGTGACAGCTAATGCTACAATTATGGTAAAACACAAGCTAAGTCAATTAGCTAGGCCACAACATGGTCTTACACACTGCTTATTCATTGCCCAGGGCTAGGCTAAGAGTGGACCCTGGGACAACTGAGTCCCCTTTCACTCACTTGCTGAACACCGTCAACATCAATTCGGTAGTTTCAACCCATCGAATTCAGTGTAACTTCATTAAATTTCAATTTCAAAATGATCGCTAAACACAATTGCACGACAGCCAAACAAAAAAAATCAGGGGGTTCAGCGCAGGACCGAAAGACAGACAGTGCGTGACTACAGATTTGACATCTTCTCACTTTTGCATAGATGACGACATATATTAGTTGGTAGTTACAATCAGACATGCAGCTTACAACATGAGAGGCTACATAGAATGATAGTTACTCAGGATCTGCAATGCTATCTACAAGGATAAGAGCGCCATCTGCTAGCTGTTTACTGTAGGTGTCAAAAGAGCTACTGAATCCACACTGAATATGGTTCAAAACATGAAAAGTCACAGTCAGACAAAAAGGCAAGCTGACATTGTTTCATTTCATAGATACAGGTAGATTGATTATGCATGATTAGCTGATGTTTTGTTAGCATTCAGTTAGCATAATGTTAGCTAACCCTATCATTTGCTAACTTCATTGTCACATATCGGTGCTTTGCCTCTTTCAAGAGCTTCTCTTTATATGGGCTTTTGTCTTTCATCCGTATTTTATACATTTCTGATGATGAACAATTAACAGATGGCAAATGATGAACAATGCTTTAACTATGATGTGAAATATCCTGAAAATGCCAAACCACACCTGAGTGGGGCCTTAATGGCATCCTACAAGTTAAACGTTACAAAAATGGCTGCAGCTACAAAAGGCGGAGGGTTCTCCTGTTTAAAATCCCCCCAGTTTGTACTTCACATGCCATTTTTTTCCAGCATAAGTTATTCTAATTTGAATCTCTGCAATCTTTTCCACAGCAGACATTTAAAATTATTGTTCTTACTTATAAGTGTATTTGGCATTCCCTCATGCTGAGTGCTAAACACAGATCCTGTGGAGGGAATGAAAGTTCAGCGCTTCCTCCAGTATCAGTACTATTTTTTATGAAGCCTG
Source organism: Chaetodon trifasciatus (assembly GCA_037975065.1). Classification (NCBI taxonomy): domain Eukaryota; kingdom Metazoa; phylum Chordata; class Actinopteri; order Chaetodontiformes; family Chaetodontidae; genus Chaetodon; species Chaetodon trifasciatus. The sequence continues at coordinate 4,611,476 of JBBMOE010000025.1, forward strand.
AAGGTGCCAAAGCAGTAATTATGGACTTTTACAGTTTTTAATAATCTGTGGGTAAATTGTCCAACCCACAGACCAGCAACAATCACTCTGATTGGCCTGTGTGTATGGGGTTCAGGCCAATCAGAGCTTTAAATATCGTAAAGCGACAGCAGACAAATGAATTGTGAAATGTGTGGTCAAACAATGAGAAGGCAGTTTTTCTTTAACGTTTTATGTTACTCTAATTAAAGCTGGACAAAGAATTATGTCGCAAGGGAATTTGATAATACAAATAAAAATGTAAACAAAAATATAAAGTGAAAGTGAATTAATGAAACTAACTGATTCATTGCATAAAGACAGAATAAGAACAATTATCAATTCATTATAATTTATTTTACTTTACTTCTGTTTAGCTAAGTTACAGCATAATTTAAAAGTACATTTAATGAACCAGTCTATAATAGCTTTTTAAAAACTCTGTCACTCTCCATAGTCCATCATTTTTCATTTTTCTGACTGTGCTGCTGTCTGAGGATGTGCCAGTAGGTGGCGATCTGCACAAATTTTTCTCCACACTGCACCTGCTGAGCAGCTCTCAGTGAGACTCTTTGCCTCTTGTATGGTCTCAAATCAAAGTTTTCAAGGCAGTGATCCATTTAATGTATTTCCTGTGTCACCCTGGCTTTGTAAACCAGGAGAAGAACTCAGCGGTAGATGTTCACTCCTCTGTGATGATTGGTGGGTTTTACTTCAGGTGTCTGCAGGATAAAAGCTGCTGGATTTCTTTGCATCCCTGACAAGGAAAGTCAATACAGGCTGGGGAGCATGAATGCATCATCCTGACATGCTTAACTTTTTAAACAAGAACTACGCTCACCTCAAGAGGTCTCATACACCATAATAAGTGATGAGATGAATGATATCTAATGACAACGTAGCCACAATATGGAGTGTATCTGATAAAGACCTTTTGAAATGGCTTTTATTGGTGTCAGTGGTGTCATTGTTTTCAGGGTGGTATCAGGACCTTTGAGCACTTGATTCATGACAGGAACCACCAGTGTAACATATGGTGGGTGAAACCACAAGCTAGGGGAAGCAGTTGTTGAGTTTTGTCAAGTAAATTTATCATTTTGCAGTCATCAGCAGCACACATGGTAAAATCATTTTCAGTCATTTGCAAAACTTTGTAATTTAAACTTTACTGGTGAATGATAGCAGATATCAGAAGTTACATCACTGTACAATGTAAATGTATAAAATCAATGTTACAGAACGTCAGTTATCACAATTCAGCTGTTATATACAACAATATATTTACATTAGTATCAGCGTACAAACCACCACGCACACCATGCATGGTAGTTTTTGTTCCTCTGAAGAAGTTTCATGCCTGTTTCTGCTCTCTGGTCGAGTTGACCACTGTCATGGCAACAGGTGACACGTTGTTTGGCGCAGCACAGTGACACATTTTTACAGACTGAGGTCACTTGGCTGGAAACATTACACAAACATCTCTGAGAACAAGTACAATAAATAAGAAATGTAAAAACAAGATCACTTGCGATTGTTGATTCATAGCTTTTGTCTGTGTATGTACATGATCTGCTCCACAGTCAGCTTCACCACTTATGCTGCTGTCGTCTCGAAGACCTGATGCGAACAGCTCGAATAACCTGAATGACCACAGAAAGAGACAAAACAGCACAGAACAAATCATCTCGGTGAATTATTCGAGTGAAAAGAAGCCCATCCGTTATGTTTGTCAAACTAAAAAACCCCTGAAGGTGGAGAGGGCCCACTGTGAGAGGAAACATTACCTCAGAGCAGGAATGAGCTCGCCTACAATGTGTCTGTAAAAAATCTAAGAGGTGTCAGAGTCCCACACTGAGACAAACCGCATTTCTTAAATCTACAGAATACAAGATTTACACACTAAATATGTACACCTGACCACATGCACTTCCTTTTAAAAAATACACTCTACAGCCACTTCAGTATGTACAGCGGCTCAGCCATAAAGACAATAATGTTCTGTTTTTGTTGTCAGAGGTGTATTCATTTCAGCTTATTGTTGAGGTTGTAGTTAGTGGTGTTGTAGCACTGGACTGTTGTACTGAAGTTATCTAATATCACTCCCTAAAATATTAGAAAACAGCTGCTAATCTTATGTAGTCCAGTTCAACACCACTGCAAACTACAACCCTGTGGACGCTGTGTAAAATATGAATAAAACAGAATACATTCATTTGATATTCCTTTTTGACAAAAACACAATTGAAAACTTTACAAAGACAGCATATTTAATGCTTCATCAACTTGATTTGTAACACTATGTCCTTATTGTGAATTTGATGCCAGTAACACTTGCAAGTTGGGACAAGGGCAACAAAAGTAGCGGAATCCTCCAAAAACACCTGTTTGGATCATTCAGCAGGTTAACAGGTTCATCGGTAACAGGTGAGAGTACACTCTAAGAAATGATTCATGAATTTAGTGAATATAGCTTAAAAACAAAAGCTTGTCCTCAGCTATTTCAGTGAGACAGCCAGACAGAATGATGTTAACTGGCAATGAACGTCTGTAGCGTTAGTTGTAACACTGCAAAGGTGAGAGAATACATGTTTGGCTGTGTCCTACTTTAAAATTAGCACTACTCTGATTCAGAGGTTCTCAGAAACAGGTCTGACATACGTGACCAAACCTATGACAAATGTAGGTTACAGCACATATTTCTGAAATTGCAAAGTTACCCAAGTGCAATCTGCAAACACGGGCTGGGAAGTCGTTGCAGAACATGTTGCAGAAATGCCATCGGAAAATATGCCATTTTTAAAAAACAGTTATGCAGCTGTACTTCCCCTTCAAGCTAAGTGAGGTCCAGAGTTTTCTGTGTCAAATGCTGGATGACAAAAAAACAAGAGTACACACAGAAGTCTTCATTAACTTAACATGAAATCTGTGCTTTAACCCTCATTCTTGGGTTTGGAAATACTCATGTATATGCAAGATCACTCTGATCTTTACATGTTTTCACTTTAAATATAAAGTGAAAATCTATTTTTGTCTCTCAACATGAACAACTGCATCAGCAAGTGCTGCAAAATGACCTATATTTATGTTCAAGTTTCAAAGCTTTGAGTGGCTGCAGTGATGACGGAAACACAGAAGGAATGAACGTGACATTATCAGTGACCCACAGAGGGAGGAGGTCCAGGTGGGCTGGTGGATCAACAAAACATCAGACTTTAAGACGGGAGACAGGCGTTTGTTTCCTGTTTCCAACCAATAGTCAGCGACCTGGGTCATTCCCTAACCTTAACCACATCCTTATTATTTTACCCACGATGACGAAGGCCCTCCCCTGTACTCGCTTCCCATCACTGGTAACTGGTGAAATACTGGCCTGATTTTCAGATTCTTTCACATGTTTTTGAAGCTCTGCATGGATTGGCATCAGCGCCTCCCTAGATCCCTTAAGTCTTTTGATCAATTCCTCCTCTCCACTCCTCATTCCCATTTATTTTCATTTTAATCATCTCGCTATGAAGCGCTTGTCATGTGCTTGATAAATAAACTGACTTCACCACGTTTGCTTCAGAACCTGTAACAAATCCATACAGTGCGTGCAGATAAATAGAGTTTATTTACCCAAATGCTGATTAGACATAACAAGACTTTGGTGAGAGCGACTGCCACATAGCCCATAATGCTCCACATGACTGGCAGGTCCTCATCTTTTTTATGATAGAGCAGGCGGTTGTGAGTCGTGTTCATCATCATCATCACATCTGTCACTGTTGTCGAGTCAGCCTGGGTCACACACACTGCATTTAGACAAAAAAAAAACAAAAACAAGACCAATGAATAGAAATCTCTTCATCATGCAGAGGTAGCATTTGTGGGCACTTTAGTTAGAAGGACTGGTAGATTATGCATGTGTGGAAAATGCATAAATGTTACAGCCGGAAAGAAAATTGTGTGCATGTTTGAGGCGATGGATGCATGTTTCCTGGTTTTTGATGTGGTTTTGCATGATCTGTGAGAGTAGCAGTGAAGTTAAAGTAGACGAATTTGGGTGATGCTCTTGAATAAATAGAGATTATACTGATAAAGTTCTCAATTTGGGTGCATCTTTAAAAGCTGTAAACAACCAATCTGGATTTTTGAGCATTTGTCCTGTATTTAACCCTTTATTTCTATCAAACTGGAAGATTTTGGCACATCTGATTTACAGAACTCAAATCTTGTGTTGCTTATTTATTTTTTGCTTATCTTATTTGCTTATTTCCGGTTCCTGAACCAAGTGTGATCTTTGAAACTGTGAGATTTGATGACATACCAACAATTGCTTTGCACTATACTGTGGTGTTGTTGTCTGAGGATGTGCCAGCAGTACTATACTGTACCATACTGCATCCTGCAAAACTATCAAGTATGAAGCAAAACAACCTGCAGCTGCCACAGACTTCTGCATTAGAAATCCAGAATTTTCATATATATAAAAATTGTCAATATGCTGTACTATCCAGGGATGTGTGTATCTCAGTTCAGACGCTGCCAATTAAAAACAAATTCAGAACTCACCATTAACAATCAGGTCGACTTGCAGATATCGATTCTGACCCCCTACATGTGCACTGATGGCGCACTCGTAGCTGCCTGAATCTTCAGGTGTCACACTAGGGAGGAACAGACTGTGTTTCTCTCCAAAGCTGGCCGGCCGAGTGAAGTTGTAGTACCGCTTGTCCTCAATACTTTTACTTCTCCTGATAATGCCATTTTTTCTCTGGCTGCTCAGCTGTTCACAGTAACAACCAGAAGTCATTTTTGCACATCCGTGTCAAATAAAGTGAAAGACACTGACAGACAAGGTGGACTCATCATGGCTTAAATTACCAGCATTCACGTCTGAGAGCCTGAAATGTTTCACTGACCTTGTACCAGGTCACTGAGAGGAAGTTATTGCTGTCAGTGTCAACATCTGGACACGTCAGCAGGACATCTTCATTACAGTTTGCATGAATTTCTGCAGGATTCAGGTTTGCCAAATGCACCAACAGCAGCTGAGATAATCAAAGACACAGTGTCCGCAGCATCAATGCACTGAACTACTTTTTTTATCAACTGGAGTATCTCAATAAATATATCCAATTATATAAACGTCAGACTTGACTCACCTGGATGAATAATACCTTCTGAGACATTTTCACTCTTCATCTGTCGCTTGTGTTAACTGTAGCTCTCAGGGGTGTATTTTTGTCTTCACTTCACTTGAAACCCAGTCTCAGTTTCCTGTAAAAGGGCACTGAAAGTATTCATTGTCTGAGACGATATGCCACCACGTGGTGCTTGAGAGCAGTGCAGCATTACTGCCAGTCACATTCAGTTTTTTATAGGACAACAAAACAGTTTTGGGCCCTCAACATCTGCCAGCTCAGTTCAGCTCTGATATTTTCTGCCCCCATAAGAGGACTTTGGTTTTCAGCACTGCACCTAAAGACTCACCTAAAGGGGCACGCCACCAATTTTACACAGTTTAATTGTCACAGAGCGCGATACTCAGCCTGTGAAAACAGTTGTGTAATGTCTTCTGTGGCTCTGATAATGACGTCTGGTTTATCTCCAGACTTAAACATAGAACGGGAAGGCTGCATCTCAAAGTGAGGCGTTTAAAAGAGGGTCTAAGGAAAGATGACTTTCATGAAATTATAGGATTCACTGCTTTAGGGGTCTTGACCCATAATAGAGACTACAAGTCAGGATATTGACCAATCCTTAAATCTGTCTCCTGTGAGCTCCCATACTTTATGGAATTGTAAATCATTGGTTGCTCCCATAGACTCTATAAAACATAGATGTTGTGTCTGTGACATCACCCACAGGTTTCTGAGGTGTCATTGTGAAGCTCATTGGCTATGGCCGTCGCCATCTTGGCAGCGCCTGACTCCGTCAAACTCCTGTCTCGTCCAAAAATAGGCAAAGAGTGTGGAGCGTGGGTGGAGCTGAGGTGGCAGAATGAAGCCTGGTTGCTGAAATCCAGCAGCTCACTTTCACTCAAAGTGGCCATGCCCTTAATTTTGCATAACTTGAAGCCTTTGTGTAATTTAAACTTAAAGTGAGTTATATAAAGATTCGCCTTTGTACAGTTCTCATGAGTGGGAAAATTAGTTTTTTGTACCAGGTCGTAAACATGTTTATTTCTGCTGTAAAGTCTTAATATGGGGGTCCATGGGGATTGACTCACTTTTGGAGCCAGCCTTAAGAGGCCATTGGAGGAACTGCAGTTTTAGACACTTCCACGTTGCTTCAGAGTTTGCTGCTTGATTGCTCCCTCGACACCTCCTAAAAATCGAATTTCCGCAGACCTCCAGTTTTTGAGGGGTTCGGATGTACTTGAAAAGAACTTGTTCTTCTGATTTGTTGTCAAAATGGCCACAATGGAAGGCAAGTGAAAAGCTGGTCATCACAGAGATGGATGAGACCCAGTGTTGTTTCAGTATGCGGATAACATCCACACGGTTGCACTCCGCTGTTCACATGACATGTGACAGAAAGAAAAAGAGCGACCCTGGCTCCTTTCTCCGCTCCACACAGCTGAGCGATCGCTGAGCGAGGTGGGCGTGAATGTCAGATTGTCGGTTTCGGGAAGTTGCTGAAATGGTTGCACACAGCTCCTCCCTCATCCGACACCGGAAAGGTGTGTGTGTGTGTGTATGCTGAGCTATTTGATGATATGACAAGCGCACTGGCAGCTAAACTTCTCACCTTGCTGCAGTGACGTGGTCGTGCACTCCAGGGTGTGTCGGCGTGCTGTGACATCACTGTCGTGTCTGTGAAACAGATGCTTTGAAGCAGAGACGGCCAGAAACAAACAAACAATAAGGCAACAGAAAACATACAACATATAATTCTCATTACACCGTACAATAAAAACACTGCAACAAGTGAGAATAAAGACAAGATGAAGTGTGTGGTAATATAAAGTGTTGGCCTGTGTGGGGCTGTCCTGGCAGTTCATAGTGTTTTTGAATGAAACTGAATTATTGCACAATTTTGCACCTAACTTTGGTGCAACAAATGATCTGGACTTGCTAAAACGGATGTTACTTAGTCAGCCAGTGACATGTTTCTCCAAGAGAGTGGCTAAAGGCCCACATCAAACACACACACACACACACTCATATGAGGCTGGCTCATCCTGTTGTTTTCATCCCAGGGAACTCCCCATTGTCTCCCCTCTAGCATATTATTTGTATGTGTCGCTCTTGTTGACAAAGGAGGTCGATATATGGTTATTAATAGCAGGTAGGCTTTATGGAAAAGGGGAACAGTGAGGTCTTTGGATTCCACCATCTGCCTTAAACAATGCCTCATTCAGCAGCAGCTGGCACAGCAAGCACAGGGACGTAGAACCTCACTGATTTCACCACAGATCATCAGTGGAAATGAGGATTTTTTTTTGTCCGCTTCCTATTGGACACCGGTAACTGCAGCTGTGAGCGCGTTTAGATTTATGACGGGGGTAATCTCAGCATGAGAAATAAATAGCAAAGCATGATATTCTGCATTTTTGAAATATCTTTCACGTGTCGGTCACCGCAGATGTTCTGATACTCCAGTTCTGCATTTAGTAAAACTTCTTAATCAAGCACGAGGGAATTTTACAGTTACACAAATGATGTGCTATGAGGAAACAGTGTGGTTATTAACGTCAGTGACAAAAGCTGCTGAAGCTCGTAAGACTCATCAAAGTTGGGATTCTCTGAAGGTTTCATTGCTGGTGTAAATGTGAGTGAGTGCACGTGTGATGTGTGCATGTATTTGTTTGATTCGGGCTCTAAGTGCTGCAGTTAAAGGGTGTTGCATGCCACAGTAAATCCCAGAGGTTGTTAGCACGCCCAGCTGCAAGTGTAGGTCTCCATGTTTCTGTCAGCGAGGTTGTTCACTGCACACTCTTTCACCTCTGATTGAGGAAATCCTCTGGCTGTTTGCTCTGTTTGCTGAAATGAAACGTCCCAATAGTTCCGCCGTCCCTCCCACAGGTCCTGTACACGCAGACTTTCCCATGAAGACTGTGTGTTTACTGGGGTTTGGCAGATATATGGCTCTTTGATGGACCGTAACAGTACCAGCAGAGGCTGATAAATTACATTTTGAGATAATTCTAGCATTTTTTTAGTTAAGTTTTATAGCTGTCAGGAGGAAAATCTGCTAAAATGGTCATTTAAAAAATCTAATAACACCAAAACTCTAAACTGAAACATAAACAAATCAAATCCTTCATGTGAGATTTTTATTGTCCCACGAGAGGAAGTTGTTTCTGAAGCAAGGACACATAAAAACATGCACTATAAAGACAATAAAAACATAATAAGACAATTGAAGGGATTAAAAGTGTTGGTACTGAAGATGCAGAGCAGAATAAAATAATAAACAAGGAATAAAATGTTAATGTGATTAAACGAGTGGCATCAATAAGAGCAGGAACAAGCTGAAGGAGCACCAAGAGGCAGTTTATGGCACATAAGAATGAAGAGAATTTATTACACATGGGACGAATCATCTCTCACTGAGAGGGTGTCTGTTTTTTAAGATTTCTTCTGATGACTTTCTGTGTGATTTATCAGCTAAAAATGTGTGACAAAGAAAGCTCACCAATGACTTCACTGAAGTTCCGGCTGACTCGCGTCTCACACATTTAAAGTCCTGCAGCGGGCAGTGAGACGGTTCAGGACTCTATGACGGACCAGTAAAATAGGAGGGGTTTGCCTCCCAATTAATTATTTCTAAATAAATTATATAACTGAAAAAGACATATTTAGAAGAAGGAGAGTGAAAGTTTGGTTTATGTCAAAACCAAACAGTGTAATGTAATTTTATAATATATACAATTATATTTGATTTCAATTGACACACACATCTCAAACACACACATCAATACACACTGGATGCAGTTACACGAGAGGCCTGAGAGGACGAGCGCGTTCATATTCACTGAGAACATATGATTTTCTCTGCGGTCTGATCTGGATAATACATTTGTTCTGTGCTCCTGAATGTGATTCTAACTGGCTGAAATGATTCCTGTCTTTGTGAGGGAAACCGAGGCTGCAGACCTGCATCTCGCTGCCTGTTCGATTGTTTGTGTAAGGAAACAAAAACCCTTTCAGTCCGTATTGCTGGATTCTCACCTCTGCCTCGGGCTTTGGCAGGCGGCTGAGTCCTGGGGCTTGATTGTCCGAGACCACAGCAGAACAGAGCTGCGTTACGACGCTCTGTATTGTTCCCTAATTTCTTCTCTGGGATTTCCTCTTGCCAGCTCCCTCCACCCACCCATCCTCTTCGCTGTACAGCCCTCCATCATCCTCCCTCTGTCTGAAGGCCCTGCCAAACTCTCTGGCACATGAAAACAATTGTTCTTGTATGTTTGAGGAGACACAACCGACTTCTCAGACAGGCTTTTCTCCCCCACAGACGCTCAGCTGACGGCCGGGCAGACAGACTTCCTCCTCCTCCTCCTCCTCCTCCTCCTCCTTTTGGAGGAAAGCGGTCATGTTCAGTAAAATCGGAAGCAAGGTATCTGAGCCCCGAGCCTCGCGGTGGCTCAGGACCATTAATATCTTTGACATGCAGGTGGAGCGAGGGGGCCATCTCCCCAGCCAGTGAGTGTTTGAAACATGCTGAAACAGGCTGTGAGAGAAAAAGCTATTAAAATATGACCATGTGCAGGTTTGTTTCTAACAAGAGCTCTCTGGCACGACTACAGAATCCTGAAGGTAAGCACCCGCCTGGGAATCAGGACTGCGCTCCCAGATGATGCTGAAAAAACGCTTTACATCCTTCCCGTTTATGGATCATCTATTTTAGCTTTTTCCCCCCTTCTTCTATTGAGGCAAGAACAGGAACACGTTTGAGCTGTCTGAGCAGTGATTTGTGTTTAATGTGCAGAGATGTTTTCATGGAGCCATTTCTCAACAGGATTCATTAAACCGTGCTGCCTTACTCTGACTGTTTCCTCCTCTGCTGTTTGTTTAGATCAATAACTGTTAGTCAATCAACGTGAACAGGCTGAGATGTTACATTCTGTCAGTTTCTTCTTCATCTATGCACAAATGGCTCTCTCCAACAGTGGAGACAAGACCATTAAACTGTAATCTGTGATGTATAATAAAGCACTGAGCCGCTCAATGGGCAACATAAAGAAGACACATTTTACACACTCCACATTGCTTTAGGTTTACTCTAAAGTGAACTTTATTGTACAATTGAACTTTATTGAACTTCACTGCTGTAGTGCAGCCATCTGGCATCCAGATCCTGTTCACATATCTTCTGAAAATCGTTATAAAATTTGTTGCTGCTACTTTGTCAGGTTTATTTTCAGTGCTGAAATCCTGCACACTGAAAATCACAGGGTCAAAATTGATGCAGTTTGGGTCAATATGGCACCGACACAACACTGGGTTGTGGCAGTAGCCATGGCTGGAAAACAATAGGTTGCGTTGACTCAGTGTCGGTGTCATTGTTTATATGACTGTTGAATTATGGCTGCAGACTGTTCTAATCTACTATGACTCTTTGCAAACTCACAGTACTGACTCCAAAAAAGTTGGGACGCTGTGTAAAATGTAAATAAAAACAGACCTCCTTCCTGAGCCCATGTAGAAATGTTCACAAAGTGGTGAACCTCGCTCCATCCTCGCTTGTGAGCCTTTCCAGGATGCCCCTTTCATACCCAATCATGACACTCTCACCTGTTACCAATCAACCTGTTTACCTGTGGAATGATCCAAACAGGTGTTTTTGGAGCGTTCCACATCTTTCCCAGTCTGTGAAACGTGTTGCTGCATCAAACTCAGAATAAGCAGATATTTACAAAAATCAATGAAGCTGATGAGGTCAAACATGAAATATCTAAATATATTGTCTTTGTGGTGTTTTTTAAATTGATTACATGTCAAAAAGGATTAGGAAACTATCGCATCCTGTTTTATTTATGTTTTCCTCTGCGTGCCAGAGTTTTGTTAACGGTACATTTGTTAATTTCCTATCTTTATCACTGGGTCAAAATAACCAAATTTTACATTAACCTGGGTAAATAACCTAACAGAAATATCAACAAATAACACTGCATGAGTTAAAACAACCAATTGGTCAAGTTAATCAAGTGTCTTGTTTGTGCTGTATTGATTCAAACTGGGTCAATTTTTAATCCAATTATTTAAAAGGATTGAAATAAAAAGCATCTCTAGCCCCTAATGTTGTTTTGTGTCTCTGTGCTACTTAGCTTCATGTTTAAGTTACAATGAGTTCATCCTTCGAACAGATGACATAATATAGCAGGAGCAGAGCTTTAAAGAAAAGTAATGAGTGCTCTGTTTTTGTTTTTTTTTCCCAGCTTTCACAAAGCAACGGAGTGCAGACTATCAAGGTCATTCTTCTTCTCGGGTCACAAAGCTGGCAGGAGGAGGCGGAGCGGCCGTCCAGCTTCATTTTATCTCAGCCGAAATTCTTCCTGCACAGAATCTCTTTTGGGATTCAGAGATGCGAGGGTCAGAGGAAGAGGGAAAACTCACCGAAGTGAAGCAGTAAACCTTCGCAGTAGTCCCCAGATGGATCCTCGCCTGTCAGACACGTTAAACAGATCCACACTATATTTGCTGCTTTTGTTCCCCCCAACACATCTCTCCTGCTGGTCTCTGCACTCAATTTGTTACCTGTCATCTAAAAAAAAAAAAAAAAAGTCTCCATCCGACTTTGTTGAAAACTCACTATTTGGTTCACTCGCTCTGAAAAGTACCACCAGAGAGCTGTACATCTGGGTCCCAGCGCCGAATGATGTCAGGACTGGCGCTGACCCAAAGCCCGTCGCACAGAGAGTTCCTCAGAGAGGTCGGCTGCGCGTTGTTTTCCCTTCCTGTGCCTCCGTGACATCTTCCTGCCGGCGGGAGCCTCGGGGAGCCATTTGAGGAGGCCCGGGCCCCGAGCATTGAGGACTTAGCACAGCAAATTCAAAAGCCTGACAGGGCGAGCGGGGGATGGGGGGCGGTGAGGGGGGCTCAGACCCCCAGCATGCACCTTTAACAGTCTTAAAATTCACTTTCCATACATCCTCCTGTGCCACCGGGGAGCCTCCCTCTGTCATCCTGAGGACTAAGTTTGCGGTCTGTTTTAAAGTGATGCCAGACAGGAACTCGGGCTCAGCTGTCTGTGTGTCTGAGCCGCAATCTGCCTGCTGGACCGAATACTGCAGAGCCTTTTTCAGACCGGAGAAGACAGAGAGAGGCCCGCAGAGACTGGGCTGCTTTTGCTTCGCAGGCTTATTTCTCGGAAGTTATGAAACTTTTTGCCGTGGAAGCCGTCTGAATCTGCTCGGATGATCCGCAGACCATGTGGGAGGTGAATGCAAACGCAGGAACTGAACTTCTGTTGTTGATTGTAAGGAAGAAAATGAGTGAGGATCAAATTCAGGGTGAATCTTTCAACCTCTCCTGATAAGAATCCACTCAGAATAAAAATCCCAGAAAGACAAGTTACCTTCAGATCAATGCCAGCATTATATTTGCATCACTTGCCATAATTACACATCAGCAGGCTTTCACTTCTGGGCTCCACCGTGACCTCCGACCTCTCACCCCATCTCTCCCTGTCCATTGGGCCCACAGCAGTGATTTATCCCTCTGACATGCCAACAGCTGTGTTGGGGGCTCCGAGCCGAGTGCGGGCTACTATTTGCCGTGACTAATCGATAACAGACTTCAAAAAACACCAATCGTGAGAGTTGGAAAAAAAATACACCAGTCGTTGACACCAGAAACCCTGAACCTTTGCTTTGGCTCTGCAGGCTTCATAAACAACGTCCTGGCAATATTACTGGAAACAATGGAAATGTGTGTGTGTGTGAGAGAGAGTGTGTGTGAGACATCTTTCCATAGAGACAGAAGAGACATCTGATACCAATAAGTTGGTTGTGAAGAATGTTGGTATTTGCAAATGGAGCTTAAGATAAATACAGTATATTAATGAGGTGTCAAACTAACAGAATTTGACTTTCTTATTAGAAAAGTTAGAAGAGTTGAGGCCATTTGTAAAACTGCAGCTCAGCTTTTTGTCGTATAATAAAAGCATCCTTTTTCTAAAATGCCACCCAGCTTGAAAGGAGGTCTCAAAAGATCGTTAGTCCCAGAAATACACATCTTATATGGCCACTTTTTTCATGGCACAGGTGTGTTCCTTGTTTGTCATGGCACAAACTACAATTTCTAAAAATGGGGAATCAGGAAAATGATCGCTTTTATTTTGATAAAATATATTTTATTTAAAACCTTTGGAGGGGAAAAAAGGGGACAAAAACTCATAAGTTTCAAACAAATGCACTGCATCCTTGAAAGGCTTATGCATAAATTTCTCGGTCAAGTATAAATAGTCTCTCCTTTGGTTCCATCATTTGATCCAGCATGTGTACATGTGTGTGCTCGTGTGTGTGTGTGTGTTTGTGTGTAACACCAGCTCTGACTCTTCCCTGAGAAAGTCTTTGAGGATTTTCAGGTTGCTCATCATTCACTGGTCGTCTGTCAGCGTCTCGCTCGCAGTGGACCCAGCCCTCGCAGCTTTAAACACTCTTTGCCATCTTTTATCTGGAAAAAGAGAAACGTCTCAGTCATACAAAGATCCAGTGAGATCTCACTTAACTGCAGCAGATGCATTGTGTTTTTATTCTGGGGGAAATAATAATACAATTAAAGGTTATTTTCTACAAATCAACAATTTCTCAGCTTCACGGTTTGATGTGAAATTAATGTCCAAATGCAGGAGAGGAAGCCAATAATTATGTCGTTTATCACATTATGTTTTGCACTGCACTGAAGTTCTTAGAGTAACACAACAAAGAATAAAAACCACGTGAAGAATAAACATTTTGCAGAGAGTGAACGTGATTTTAATCCACACAGGAAGACAAAAGAATGGAGTTAAGTCAAAAGTGGTCATGAACCAAAGATGCTGCAACCTTCTCAAAAAGTCTGATCAAGATAAAATAGATATTTAAAACACCAGCTGTACTTAAGCCGCATTCAGTCTTAAGCAGGTTTGACCATGAACACACAGTGAAGCAGCATTTACCCCTTTCCTCTGGCTGCTCAAACAGAAGGTGCAGATGGTGCGCGGCTGCTGCGCCCCGCTCTCCCCTTGCGCATGAACCGCGCCGTGGCACGGCTGCTCCGCGCCGCCGTCCCCGAGAAGGAGCACGTTGGCCAGGTGGGAAATGTAGCTGGAAGCCAGTCGAAGAGTTTCGATTTTGGAGAGCTTTCTGTCCACTGGCTCGGTGGGGATGAGGGTCCGGAGGGCTGTGAAGGCGGTGTTGACGCTCTGGGTCCTGCCTCTCTCCCTGGCGTTCGCTGCGCTCCTCTGTTTTATCATCACCCCGGACTCTCTGTCCACTTTGCGGGAAATCCTTCTCCGTTTTTCGGTGGAGCCGCAGTAGCTTTGCTCCGAGCTGCCGTCGCTCTCGCTGCGGTTTTCATCGTCCTCCGACGTGATAGTGAAGTCTGAATAGATCAAGTGTGTCGCCACAGGCCGCAGCATGGCGAAAGTCATCATCCACAAGTCCCAGCTCCAAACCCTCTGTGAGACCAGACCGAGAAGCAGCTCAGGCACTAACCCTACATCTCAGTACGGCACACAGTGCTGCACATACAGACGGAAAAAAGACGTTTTTAGGAAAGTGAGTTTGCACCGGCCTGTTTCACGGATGGGCCCTGACTCCCCGGTCAGCTGGGCTCTTATAGCTGGAGGGGAGGAGCTGCCTGCAGCACACAGTGTTACACTGACCTCTCCAGCCTCAGCATGCACAAAGAATAACTCATAAATATGACAAACTGTGGAAAATCACAAGTGCACAGTACTTTTACGTGAATATTACAGCGATACATTAAAATATAAAGTAATACTCGTATCACTAGAACCCTACACTACTGGACTCCAAGGAAGAATCCTGCACTCAAAATGTGACATTACTACAAGAACACAAGTGTTAGCAGCAAAATATATAAGAAGTGTGAATGCAGAAGATCCACACTGAGGGGAAAGTAACTGAATATTACATTATTACTGCTTGTGCATTGATGAGTAAGAAGAATCTTAGTGTCGCTTATCAAAGTGAAGATAATAATAATATTAATGTTGGCTAGTTTCAACAATAAAAATGCATTTTTCTATGAACTGATTGTTTTTTTTATGCAAAGTAACTTGTAACTGTAGCTGTCAAATAAAGGTAGTTGAGTAAAAAGCACAATATTTAATTTATATATACAATAACAAGATATATAATAAAGAAAGTAGCATATGTGTAAAACTGCATAAAATGTAAACACTCATACCTTAAAACTGTACTCCAGTAGAGTAACTGAGTAAATGTACTTGGCTGCATGTATATTTCTTGTGTACTGAACTCTCGCTGTGCATAAAACAAAAGTTTCTGGGCCAGGAGCCTGATCATAAACCTGGAATATGCAGATGTATAAGCTATCGAGTCTTTTAATAGCTTTTAGGGACTAAAGTTTGCTTTTTATTATTTTACAGTTTACTGTCTTGTGTGAGTCTGACATGTTTACGGTGCTGCCACCCACTGAGGTTTGTTTCCTTTGGCTGCTAAAGCGCACCGACACAGTCAAGACCAAAATGTACTTCAGCTTGCTCAGCATCTAAACGTAATCGTGCAGGTGTTCGGTGAACTTCAGTGGACGTGTATGTAAATTCTGTTTGTCTTGCCATTTCTCAAATTTCCAATGGAAATTGTGAAGTCAAATGCAAGAAGTTCTGTAATTTGAATATCTTTTTCAGGAAGCCTGACTTAATGTGCGACCGTGTATCACTGCTGCGCAGCAACAAACAGGCTCAGAGTAAATAATCCCACTGTTATGTCACCAGATTAAGCTGCTGTTGGCTCACAGCGAGGAAGGCTGGATAAAGTTAAGTGTGAGTAAATAAACACTGAGCAGATGATCCTGGAATGGCAAGGATTTGCTCGCTCGCTGACCTGAGTTCAAAAAAACAAAGCAGTGGCAAACGGATGATTTAGTCCCTCCAAGCCACATCAGCACACACGAGTCTCCTCCAGCACCACTTCAATGTGCCTCAGCTGCATCAACAGTCAGACATCAGACACCCAAACTGTCCGCTGAAGGAGCACTGAGGTCTTACAGAGGACGCCAGCCAAACACAGAAGTAAGGCTGTGTGAATATTTCAATCAGCAAAAATCAGACGGTCTCTCCAGAGATTTAACCTTAAACACGTTCATTAAAAAACCAAGAAGAGCTGTGAAAGATGTACAAACGGTTTAATTTGTTGTCATATCTGATGATCCAGTGAAGGCACATTAAAGGTCAACAAACCCCCGTCGACTATCAGCAAACATTATGCTGCCAGTCGCAGACGCTCTCTGCTGCTGTGTGGTTAATTACGTTTAGCAGGACCCGTGACGACTCACTGTGAATTTACTGTGCAGTACAGGAGGTGTGTGTGTGTGCGTGTGTGTGTGTGTGTGTGAGCATGTTGACTCAGGACTGAAGGCAGAAGTTGAAGCGTTCTCAGAACAGGTCTCTTATTTCATGGAAGTGTGAAACGCTCTTTTGCTCGTCCGGAAGACGTGGATCCGGACGAGGCGACAGCATGTTGGGTTTGCCACCCACTGAGTCCCGTGTTGTTGTGCTTCAGAGATCTTTGAGAAGAGCAGCTCAGTCTTAGCCATCGAGCACACACAGGAAGCTTTTCTACGTCTGCACTGCGCCACGTTTCGTCGGCCCATCACTTCACAACTGCCATGAAATGTTGCATTCATGGTTTCCAGAGGATGAATCCCTTAACTTTGGTGAGCCCCGGACTTTTTCTCTAGTGCCACTATGAGGCTGATATTTTTGGCTTTTAGTGAAACAACTATTGGATTGATTGGTATGAAATTTGGTACAGATATACGTGTGCCCAAGAGGATGAATCAGTCCAACTCTGGTTATCCTTGGACGTTTTCATCTAGCGCCCCCAGCAGGTCAAAACGACGTATTCTTTAAAAAATTTCTCAACATCCACTCTTGCTTTTTCTCTATCGCCATCATCTGGTCAACATTTTAATTGATCTAAAATAAGTTTTGATATGTAAACACCATTTATAAACTAATGAAAATCCCATCAGCATCAACTCTAGCTTCTGTATTAATTAGCAAATGCTAGCATGATAGCATGCTAAAGTAATATGGGCAGTACAGTAAACATACCTGCTGCACATCAGCATGTTAGTCTTAACATGGAAGTATTAACAGACGACATATTAAAAAGCCCAATTTTTCAGCATAAACATGCTTACAGCCTGGTACAAAAACGGTTTTGGTCTGTGTATCTAATTTCTCCGTTCATAACACTCAACTCACTCATTTCAATTATATTAAGGCTTACAGGCATTATTACAAGCATGGCTGCTTTGAGCGAAAGCTAGCTGTTGGGTTTCAGTAACCAGGCTTCATTCAAGTGCCGCAGCTCCATCTATTTACCCATATTTGGATTATCTGGGAGTCAGGCACTGCCAAGATGGCGACGGCCTGTTCAGAAACCTATGGCTGATGTCACTGAGACTATGTCTGTGTTTCATATGATCTGTGATCATCATCTAGTTTCCTTGATGATAGCGCACAGCCAATCACAGTGAGCAGCATTCACTCTGCTCGACGCCCACTTTTCTTCAGGAGGCCTGAGGATTGGTGGATGGGTTGATGGTTTTGTCTCTGTTAAGTCACTGACACTGGAATGCATGAAGCAATAAGACAGACAGCAGCGGCAACTCTCTCCAGCTCTGCCCCACTCCCCAGGTTTCCTCTGCTGCTAACACGTTTGCATACATGTCAGAACAAAGAGAGCTGACTGACGCCTTTTCCTTACATTCATTTAAAGTCTGGCAATATCTAGATTTTTCTCATTATCAAAGAATCCCATGAAAAGCTGAAAAACAACAATGAATTGATCCTACGAACAAGTCCCGCCTGAGCAGCCAAAGCCGGATACAGTTTAGTCCTCTGTGCTATAGAGCCCCATTGTTGTCCTAAAACTATTAAAAACACATCAATGAGCCACACCTTTGCACTGGCTGAGATATTTCTTCTTTACAAAGAACACAACAAATGTAGTTTATTTGCAGCTGATCCCTCAGACACTGTCCCAAAGCTGTGAAATATCCAACAGAGCATTAAACCTGCAGCTGAAAATGGTCCCCAACAAATCCAGGAAATCAAGAAATCTCAGGAAATTATGTAGTCTTGTTAAAAATTTAAATAATAAAATCAGGAGCCTGTTGTACAGACTGACATCTTCAGTAGAAACACATGGGGCTGAGAGCAGACAGGCAGGGGAGGTCACAAAGTACTGACAGACGGGACTAACTCACTGCTGGTTTTGGTCTTTTCGTGGGATTTGGGAGGTCCGTCTCCCAGTGTTTCCTGCAGGTGGTCAGGGTTAGGGCTAAGGTTGAGGTAAAGCGAAAGAAGAACATAAATCAATCCAAAACATGCAGCACATTTACGGCCTATCTCCTATTTTTCTTCACTCTTCTTCAGCAAAGCACGAGAGGAGGGGATCTGTGGTGTGGCATCATGCTGTAGCCACTGCTTGATAATCAGGCTTTATCCACTAAATGTGCCTGTTTTCCTCCAGATCTGTGTCGGATGGGATTTACAGTGCCTGTTCCTCTTCAGGTGCTGGGGTCTTTGCTAATAAACACACATTAACATGTAGATGCATCACCCACCTCCCTTGCAGAGCAGGTTAGCCCAGCTGTTCTGTTGCATGTGGACTCAGATGTTTGTGAGCTGGCAGATCAAAATGCCTGATGTCACAGCAGGGACTTTGGGCTTTGCTTCCACCTACAGCTGAACTCAACAGAGTGCTGTTAGAGGACGACACCACAGACATGATATTTGACCACAGACAATGCATTCATGTGAGTCAATCAGCCCTTCAATAGTGGAGCCCTGTCCAGTTGTTCACGCTGATTGGCAGGGCTAAGCAAACAGAGCCACGCCACAAGGTCCAAGCCTGCGTGAAACACAAGCTAACGCTATTATACCACATGTATACTTCCACAAAGCTGCGCAGAGACGAAGGCTCATGCGCAATGTGTCACAGAGCACACAGCGGTGAGGTCAGAGGGTGGATACGGCCTTTCAAATCTGGCACAGATTACACGCCTGCAGCCAGCAGCAGTCTCAGGGAATTCCGGATAGGAAGCTGTGAGAAGTCACCAGCAACTCAAACAACTAAACCTGAACTCTTTCAAGAGGATTTGGTTGTAAAGCCTCCTCAAGTGGAACAAATGGGTGAGCTGGCTAACCAGAGATCAGTTTTTTAGCTGGATTTGAAATGAAGGCAGACTCTACAGGAGTGCAAGAATCACATTTGTGAGGTCTTGGTAGTTTTATTCTGCCACTGGGAAAAGCTTCTTTCATCAGTGTTTATCACCTTTAAAATAATTACACATCCTGAGAGAAATCTGCCATAATAAAAACAACCAGCAGACTGCTCTGTTTTAATGTTCCCCTTTATTTCAGCCTGGTTACAATAAAAATTAAGTTTTTATTTTGTTTTGATGGCACAATATGGTACAATCATGTCTAAGATCAAGCATCACTCTGCAGATGATAAAACTTGTGGATTGGATAAACTCTGCAGACAGGGCGGCGAGAGCTCGTAGAGGAATGAGTGATCCTCTCTGCGTCACCAGAAGACACTGAATGTGATACTTCCACTGTTTTCAAGTGAAACCAGGTTGACTGATGATAAGTGCTGCAGACTTGGACGTTGTTGTCAGAAACAGACCAGACTCATTAGAATCTCAGGCTTCTCAAGCTCTACCTGAAGGAGATTATGTTGAATTCACTGTTTGAGGTCATCCTAACCCTAAACAACACAGAACTAATACAACTAGTTTCACTGCGTCACAACTCAAAGTTCTGCTCTTATCCTAAATCAGTGCTTTAACAATGCTTTTACATCGAAGGCTGGCTATGTACCTTAGTTTCAGTACTTATAATTGTGAAATCTTTATGTAATAGCTTGTCAACCTCATGCACAAACTTCATTGCTGCTTAGAGGCCTGCAGCCACCAGAGGGTCCTCACATAAAAAATAACCAATTACAATATAAATCAGCTTTGTTTTGTATTAAAAAAGCAGTCTCCTTAGATTCATGTGTTTTTCTGTGGTTTATTGTGATAATGCCTTTTTTCTTGTAGTGATGTTACAGGACAGAAACTATGCTGAACACAGAAAACCTAAACATAAAGTTCATTTGTAAAGTAACAACTGAGCAATATAACAACAAATGGCAAAAAAAAAGGATATGAGAATTGACATGGCATCAGTACATTTGTGAAAACGACCACAAACACTTCCTCTTCTTAGCCCCTTAAATCCCCTTGATCTGTTTAAATCCTCAAAGATAAAGCGTACAGAACCACCCATGGAAACCACTCCCCGAAGCAACAGGTGCAATGCATTTTTTCATACCGGTGTTGCGTGTCACAAACCCTTTGAGGATATGGTTACTTCCAGACAGTGAGCGAGCCACAGGAAGTCTTCTCACACGCGACGATTCAGAGAAGAAATTTAGAGTCCTTTAGGGCCGGTCGGTAAAAGCTGCCCCGGGTCTCCCTTCATTTCCTCGATGGCCACAAAGGGAGACCATCAAGCAGCTCTGAGCTCGCATTGTGAAGGCGCTGATGTCGGAAAGTCTCCGCGCAATGACCTGCGATGTATAGTTTGCCTAAATTATCCTGCAAACCTATAGTTCCTTCCTCCAAGACAGAGGGGCGAGGGAACTGACTTGATTTATGAAGCAGGGCAGCTTCAAGGTCAGTACCAACAACAAACAGGGCATCGTGTACATTTACTGGAGAATATTCATCACAGCAGAACAAACCATTATCATCAGTGTTTTGCATGTTTACGGGAGGCACATGGCTGCCATCTGTGTTATTTACAGTAAACAGATGACTTATTGATGGCTTACTCTTCATGCTGTGGTACAGACTACAGCATGAAGAGTAAGCCATCAGTCAGGTGATGCTAACATGAAGGATTTTATCTGATGTCACTTCAAGGAAGAGAGAAAAGGCTTTGGTTTAGGGAGGTTTGATATGAACTGACCGGGACTGCACTTCTCATTCTTCCTCTTTCTTTGGCCAAACACAATCTGAGAGGTTAGAGGAGGGAAAGGCTGGGGGGAATCTTGAGAGGCTGATGACTGGAGGAAAGGGCAGATTCGGCAACATCTTGCTTTCTGACACGAGGCGTCGTCAGCCTGATGTTCTCATAACACCTGACTCCTACAAACCATCTGCTCCACAGGCTCCTTTCTGTTGCCTCACCTTCTTGTGCTGTCTGAAACGTCACAATCAGAGTTGACTGTGCGTGGGATTTCAGAAAGTTTGGATGGAATACAAAACGCTCCACTTTGTTTCATCCAGTCCTATTTAATTATTAGTACTTTTCCGGGCTTTGTTGTTCTTCTAGTTATTTAAATAACGCATATTTCCTCCTCATGATCTGCTGCTGCACACAAAGCAGCTCTGCACCATTTGATTTCTAAAATTAACAGTCGGACCACAAAAAATAAAAAGACTGACTACGGGGACATTTGATATCATTTCAGACTAAAATAACTTGAATGTGAGAGAACTTGTATTTAAATCTTCCTCAGTGCTCAGGAGGAGGAACTCAGAAGGCGTGCTTCATGGAAAGCCTGTTGTATTGTGCATTTCAAATGAAGACATTTTGACATGTATGAAAACCACAGGTGTAAATAGTAAAATAAAATGGCTGAATTCCTTTCAGTTGCTTCAATTCAGGTTCCTGGGATGTGTTTGTAGTCACTCCTGATGCGATAGTGGGGTTGGAAGTTCAGATGGGTCATGGTTTCTGAATTGGGTGCAGTGAATATTGAGTAGTAGAAAGCACTGCACGTGTCATGGATGCTAGTTTTTTAGTTCCACTGCGGAATTTTTGGGGGTGCTGCTGTACATGGCGTACAAATTTGCACACAAAGGATTCGGATAGTCTAATAAAATGGCGGACAGTAAATATAATGCATTATGTTCACATCATATCAACTGGGATTGTAATCGTGAGCAGCCGAGTGGGAGAAGCCCCCGCTGATAATTACAGAGTCTGACTTGTAATTATGAGGAAATTCTGACAGCAGCGATATCAGTCACATCCAAACACTCGAGACTCAGACTCAACACTGACAGCAAAATCAGCCAATTTAAAAGGGAAAACACTTTGTTTGTATCCAGTTTCACTTGTTGATGAAATAGGGAACACAGAGCAAATTACCCATTTAGAAAATTTACTTTATGGTGTGATGGAAAGGTTACCAGTGGGGTGAACCATTGGAAGGAACGCTCCGAGTCGAAACTATGGGACTTTTTCTGTTCTTCCCATTCTACCAACATGGTGTGAGTGCAGCAACATATTGTGCATGCTGGCTCGCTGTCATGGCTTGCTGTGACACTTGAATACAACAGAGACATTGTAAATGTTATTAGGAACACCTGTGCTTTTCTTACATGAACAAGTCAAAATGTCTGCTGTGAAAAAGGCCTCAAAATTTGCAGCGTTATGTAGTCACTCAACTATACGCCCTTCACATTCTTCTTTCAATGAAACTGTTCATTTAAATTAATTTTTATGTGCAAGCACAACTGGTGTTTTCAGCTTCAAGCTATTCAATGACAGGCACTCACTTGGTACAAATGTATAACTTACAAAAAAAACAAATTAACAAACACATTTTAAATCACATTTCAGTGGTTTCAAATGAAAAATGTCATGTGTCGAACTAAAGCGTTACGTTTCCCCCTGCTGGTAAATCCTTTACTCTGCAGTGACCAGCTGCAACAGAAGAGTCAACACTCTCTGTGTGTGAGTCACCTAACCTGAGCCGAGTCTCTCCAAGAACTCCCAAGCTGCTCCAGCATCACCGCAGATCGGGCGTCGAAGCCCCCAGGTAAGTGATGAGGTCTGAGACGTTTGATTTGATGAGCTTGGCCGGGATGGTCGGCATGTTCAACCTCTGATAGGCGGCAAACCTGTGGCAGCCTCCAAAGGAGTAGTAGTAATTTCCCCCCTCTCTGCCTTTGATCCAGAGCACATCAATGGGAGGAACAACGCTAATGTCTGCTGTCTCCTGGAAAGAGAGACAAACGGAAGATTACTCCATACAGCAGGTATGGAGCAGATACTACCCAAGTATTGCAAAAAAAGTTACACTATACTGCAAAGTAAAGTGAGTATTTGCACATTACTGCAAACATGCTCCAGTAGGAATCTTGTAACAGCATTTTAGGCAGTGAGGTGTAGTGCTGCATTCAATTTACTCAAGTAAGAATACAGAATAATTATCATCAGAATTGCACTTCTGATGATAATGGTCCCTTTCACAGTGTAATTTCGTGATATTTTACAAGCATCAAGTCCAGCAAAGTTTTTAGGGAGCCGAGTCTGAAGTACAGTGTTCAAGTCCAAGTCATCAGTCTCAAGTCTACACCTGGTAACTTGCAACTATAACTTTCTGAAGTGCACAGCAGAAGTACACAGTAACATAAGAAGGAAATACTCAAGTACAACTAACACTGGAGCAAAAGTACTTGATTAATCACTGTATGTGTTCCTGCAGTCATATCAGAGGACTTGGGGATAATATGCAAGTAGCACAAATATGCACGTTAGCTAGTAACGTTAGTGAATTCACGTTGGTTAGCTAAGTTAGTCCAAAGCAGTGTTGTGAGACATTTTACTGTGTCTTAACGCCACGTCTCATTCTTTCACACACACAGGACTGTCTTCAGACACATTTTTACATGTATAACACAAGTTACCTTTATTGTGTCCATCAGACTCTGAACTTTCAGCTCATCCAGCACCGGAGGAATCGGTCTGATAATGACGTCCATCGGGACGTTATGGACCTCCTCGACGCTGTCCGAGTGAATCGACCTGTTGTCGCTGCTTTTGCCGTCCCCTGCGCCCGACTGAGTGGACATTGCCGACGTGTTTCCACGGAATAAAACTAAAGGCTTCACCTTGGTCACAGTGTTGGGCCACAGCCGAAACATTTACCTGTTTCTTTACTTCCTTGATACTAGCTTATTTACGTAGTGCGTCGTTCAACTGAAGGTTTTCATTGGTCTTCCGCGCTGTCAATCATAATCATAAAACGCCCCCTCTTGTCCGTTGGAGCCACGTTTGTCCGAATTACTTTTTTTTATTTAAAGTAAAAAGTTGTATTTGTATCGTGAGCACGTAGCATGAATGCTGTTCGACTGGCCTTCGTTGTCACATTCAGAGACAGGAGGATAATGACAGAAATAGCTAGTTTTTTGGCCACCTGTGGACAGCAGGAACAAGTGGTGAACGCTACACTGACATAGCATCACCTTTTAAGTTGTCATGGCGAACATGTTGCAAACGGTTGCTTATTCATAACGCTACACTCAGTCACAAAACAACATTATCATTCATTTGGAGTCGTGTTTCGGGACACCTGATGAATGTAAGTAAGGTATTCGCGCTCTTTTAGCTCTGGTTTTGGTCACGACCAACTCCTCAGGGAAATATCTGGTTCTTTAGCTGCTAGCTAAATGCACCATAATGTTCACCAGCTAGTGGCTAACTGTATATGTCGTATTTGGTGCTAAGTAGGTAGTGAAAGCTATCACACCCCAATGCTTTTGGTGTTAAAATAATAATAATAATATCACAATTTCTTCCTTTAAATATGCTGTTTTCTTTTCTTGTGACCTTGATAAAACAAGCAATATTTAGAAAGGTATTAACACGTCAACACAAACTGGGTTTTTTGACAAAGATGACAGAATGTGGATTAGCATGAAGTATTGTTATTGCACCAAATAAGGAAATATTTTACGTCACCTGCATTCCTTTTGTTTGCCAAATGTCATTCACAGACTAAGACATGTACAGTATGTTACTCTACATGGTGACTTTATAGGTTTTAGGTCAGTTAGACCCAACTCTAATAATACTCCAATGACAGAAATGGTGACTTATATTAGATTTGTGAAGGGTAGTGCTGCATGAAAGTTCTGTCAACACCAACTGCAGATATGGGGCATGTGAAACTCCTCTGTGTTTAAACCAACAGACGTAATGTGCCATTTCATGTAGCGGACCTCTTGAACATGTCCTCAAAATCACATTAATAAGAAATTTGTATAAAATTAGAAAAAGTCATGAAGCATCAAGGTAATGAAGCGATGTTAAGTGTGTTTTTTGAACTGTCAAACAGAACATGAAGGTCAACAGCTCTGTTTCTTACCATTTAAACTCTGTTGGTGGTAGCTGTTGAGTGTTTCATGGCTCATACATGTAATACCAAACACAAACTTTACCCCTTTTGTAAGATAACTTATTCATTTCATGGCCAAACTGTGTCTCATTAAAATTCTCTCCAGCAATTAGTCATGCAGTTGAAAAGAGCCGCTACAAGCCCAGAATCCTTTGGTGACAATAGTTTTTAATGAGGTCAGTGTTTTGTATTGTCGCATGATATAGGCTTCCTCCTTCAAAGTGCACTACTTGGTGATTTTCTATTTTTGCAGGGATTTCAAAGAGCCAGCCAGGTTGCTGTGGTTACTGAAGGGACGTCTGGGCCTGCAGCTTTGCACAGGTAAGTGGAAAGCTTCAAAGATCTGTGGCAGTGGAGCGGAAACAGAACTATTGTTGTTTTCTCCAACGCACAGCTACAGCATCTTCTAATGAGACAATTAAAAATGATTTCTTGGACAGGAGAGGCAGGCCATTATATTGAATTATTACAAATACTTTGGACTCCAATGGAAGCGCCTTTTATGTTGATTAATTGGTCACACGGGGATCAGTTGCAACATGAAGGAGGTCTATATATAGTATGTAATCATTAACAGTGGTAACAGTATGTTATATATCGTTGTAGAATAAAACTGAACCAAACACATCCTGTACTTAAGGTGCTGCGGTGAATGTCATCAAGTTTTTCGCCTCATTGTCAAGTGATAGTTTTGCAGTAGCAGCAACACTCTGTTTATAATTTCCCCCAAAACAGCTTACTTTTGAAAGCCACTTTACATTTTCAACTTTTTTTTCTTCAAGAGCAATTTAGCTGACACCAGTATAGCATAAAACCAACAGAAAAACTCCAATTAGACTGTAATATGCTGACATGGATCGTGCAGCTTGCTGCATGACTTGGTGTTTCTGTATGAATAACTACAGTATAGTAAATATGTATGGTGACATATCCCCCCTGGGCATTCACCGCTTTATACAATGTCAGATTCAAGTCGCTTCTTTGCTGTCAATCAAAAGCCATTTCATCACGCACCAAACGAAACCCTATCATACGAAGAGAAGAGACCCTGTCAGTCAAGCATATAGACATGTAAATCATCTCCGGTGCTGAGATGTGTTTGCAGTCCCACTACACTCTGTGTGACCCTCTGCTGTCACAGCAGGACTGTGTTCTAGTCGCTAACATATCTCAATTACTTAGATTGAGTTAGTCACACAGGTACAGCGGCAGGTCATGGAAGAACAGTTCCCACATAATGATTTGCTGTTAATATTAGATTTCAGTCCCCGTGGGATTGTCACACTTAGAGCAGCTGGAGAAAATTACCTGCCAGCTTTCCGACAGGGAAGTGAGCTATATTTATTTATACCTTCTCTCTCTCTTTTTTTTTTTTTTTTAACACGTTGACATGCTTTTAAACTGATCATTTCTCTGACGGCGACTTTCACTCTTCAAACTATAGCTTTGTGATAGATGAATGTGTCTGAAATCATGACACGGTTTAGCAGCAGTGGATATTTCTGTGTTTGCGGATGAATGTGTGACTGATTTGTTCAGTGATGTTGATTATTCACTGGTGGCTCTGGCTGCTTAAGCCTATGAAATTATTTTCTGCACTATCTCCTTTGAGTACAGCTGCCCAGAACACGATTTCTGTTTAATGATCTTCTTTGCCTTGAAACATATTTGCTCTCCCAGCCTCACCCAGAGAGAGAATAAGTGGTGTTTTGGAGTGAGATTATTTAGATGTGAACTGAATTGTAGATTTACCGTCCATTTACACTTCAGTTCATTAACTTAACCACTAAAACTGAAGCAGAATAACATTTTTTTAACTGTTCAAGCCTAAATATCAATATAGAAAGCCATAGCATTGTTAAAATTATCTTATTTATATCTAAAACAAATTATAAATACCTCACATCTGCAATTCATTTTCTATCCTTTTGTCTGCATGTATCTTATGTGAAGGGGAAAAAAGGAGCTATTTAAGGAGTGCCCTCCTTGACTTTTGCTTGAGTGCTGATGACAAGTTGGATATCTTAGATGCATAAAAATGCGATTTTGACATGACTTCAAAAAGAGAAGCATACGGATGAGGTGGACCCTCTGCCAACAGAGAGACGAGGAAACAGATGGGTTTTACACAAACAGCACAAACATCAAGAACACTGAGTTAAAGAGCTTGGCAGTCTCACTTGATGAAACAGTGAGGAATGGAGGCGCTTTTAATGAGCATCTCTCCTGTGATGCAGAATGTGAAAAGACAAACTGTTAGCTCTTAAAGGGGCAGTTACAGTTGGTTGGCCCTAACTGGTTGAACCGAGTGGTTTTCTAACCTCTTGTTGAGTGATTCTGGTCAGTGTGCATGTAGATTGGTTATAGCATGAACATCGTTTGAAAGGTGACTCATGTTTTCATTTCAGAAATAAAATCCCCTCCTTCTGAATTATCCAGTTGAGCTCCACCATCATCAACAGAAAATGGCTTATGTTTGTTGTTGTTGTTGTTGAATTGTTAATGCTGACAGTTGGTGATCAGCCAACAGATGGCGCCACATGTATGTGAAGGGTCACGGTGAGGCTGGCACCAGCTGGAGGAGTGTGGAATCAAGTAATGGTTGTTTTTCTGATAATAAAGATGGCATGTTGTTTGCTTAGTCAACCTGTGAGACACAATACTGGTTTTGAAATTGACAGGGAAACCCTTCAACAGTGTTTTTACTCATTCTTCTCGGACTATAGCTAATATTCTTTTTATTGGTTAATTTATTGAATTAGCCATTAATTGTTTACTCCGTGAAATGTCAGAAAAAGTGAAAAATTCCAATCACAATGGCCAAAGAGACGTCTTCAGATGTCTAGTTTTGTCTGACCAATGGTCCAAAACCTGATTACATCCAAGTTAAAATTATACAAAACTTAGTAAATGCAGTAAATTCCCAAATTTGAGAAACTAGAACCAGGAAATATTTGGAATTATTGCTGGATTGAACAACTGAAATGATTAATAGATTATCAAAATTGTTGCAGATAAATTATTTGTTGACTGACTAATTGATTCATCGACAAATTGTTATCAATACAGATAATTTCTGTGTAGGTTAGGTTGTCTATTACGTGATTGACAGTCAGTGAATTGCGGTAAATGCTAAATACAATCCTTCAGTCCAAACTAAGCCCCAAAGATATTCAGTTGACTATCACATATGACAAATGAAAAAATACATTTATTACTAATAGGAAGCAGACAAATGTTGGCATTTTTGTCCAGCAAATGATTATTCAGGTATCAAAATATTTGCTGGTTGGTTTTATGTTGATTGACTAATTAATCAATTGCCACAGTGACATGTTTGCTATGTCGTGTGTGAACACCTGAAAGACAGTAGCTGCAACTGAAATACTGACAAGAAAAGTGATTACAGATATAGTTTTTCTTTTCCTCCATATTCCTTTTTGTCCCCGTCATCTTAGCAATAGACAGTTCAGAATTTGAATACATGCCACATAAATAGTATGATAATCCAGTGTATCATGCTTCTGGTTTGTGTTGTTTAACAGCTGTGTCTGCTGCTGTAGGTAGATCTGTGCAGTAACCTCACTCCATCAGAAGGCAGAAGATGATGCCGTTCTCAGGTCAATATCTCTGAAGTGTGTGTGGCTCGCTTAATTTTGCAGGTTGCTTTCAATAATTTACCTGAGTCTGCATGGCTGTCTGTAGAGTGAGACAGGGACGTGTACGGAGGGTCAGCGTCCCCCTACCTGCCTCCCTGTGCTGATTGCTGCTGTTGTTACACACACAGCACAACCTCGGGTGATGTAATTGGATTGCATGCGTCCCATTTTATAGTCCATTGGCTTGTAATGAAAAAAGTTATTTACTTTCATCATAAAATCTGATAAGGGAGCACATCTGCCAGGGTAAAGTTTGAGTGAGCACCGTACATGAATGTTGATGTGCGGTCTGCAACATCCTGATCTGCAGCGCTGGGAGCTGTTGAGAATCAACATTTGCTTGAAAACTTGTCATTTGACAATTTATTTAGTTATTTGTTTACCTTCAGCAACATAACTAGCATGGTAGCATGTAGCAGCAGCTATGGCAATCACTGCTTTCCCACACTGAAGAGAGGAGAGTGCAGCAAAGTGTCTTGTTTCTGAGTCCCTGCTCTGCTCTGCTCTGCTCTGCCTGCTGTCTCATTATACTGTCGCTGTGCTGCTGGAGGACACTGAAGGACAGAAGCGATTGAATTCAAGTGTTGTATATTCCCTGGAAACCAATCAAGAAAAGCCCCAGAATAATAATCCCTGTCCGCTGTCGTGATTCATTTTTATTTTGTTCCATATTTTTCTCTGGCTTTTGAGTCACTCAGAAAGAGTACTTACAGCATAAAATCAATGTTCCATTAAAATTTAATGACCAGGAAGGGCTTAATAGTGGTGGAACAGATGCCTCTGCTTTTGATAACGCCGACATCTCAGGAGCTCTTATTCAAAGCTATATCGGTGTTGTCAGGTCCACTGACCACTCCTGCTCTCAGCCGCCTTGGAAAAACAAAGGATATTGGCGTTTTTGTGCCTTGTAGCGGTGAAATTAAAAGTTAGTAAATTGACAGTAAAGCTCATAAGATTCATCAAACATTGACAGAGGCTACAGCTGATGGCACATTATAGTCAAAAGTATAATTACTCACTGTGTTAATGTTGACTGAGGGCTACTCCAAACACATTCCAGATTCACCATTTTTCTGTGTGATATATATTATGAGAAAAAAGGTGTACAGACAATACAAGAACTTGTATACAGTAAATTGACTGAACAGGTTGGCCTGTCAGCACACACATGCAGGGTGTGTGTGAAAATGTATACGTGTGTGTGCATGTTTTTTCAGTGATTAAAAAAAAAAAAAAAAAAACCTTTCTCCTCTGCATAAAATCAAATTTTGCTGTTTTAAAGAAACAAGAGTGCACTCGTAGGTTCCTTGTGCTATTGTTTTTATTAACGTTATCATTGCTATTGTTGTCATCATTATTAATTGTAGCAGAACAAGATAAATCAAAACACCCCTCAGCAATCATGGCTTAAGTTTCTTCATACTCAGCTGGAACAGAGATAGATAAAGAGAGAGAGCGAGTGAAGAAGAAAGTGGAAAATCTTAATCAGTTTTTTTTTCTTTGAGGACCATATGGAAGGTTTCAAGCAGCCAACCATATGTTGAAGGCTTTTGTCATGGAAATCATACTTTTTGGCACTTTTTCATTGCGCAGCCAAGCCGGGCACATAAATAAAAGAACAGAAAAAAATCATACAGAACATGATCTTTGAGAATACACAGAGTTTGAAGTTTTTGTTTGTAACTTACAACAGATAGCTTTTTAATCAAGACACTCCCTGATTCACATGGCCACCCAGACTGCAATTGGTACCTGTATTTGTCTTTTTTTTTAATAAAAAAAAGACAACATGAATAGAAAAAGAGCAATTAAATGTCTACATGCATTGTCATATTATTGCTGTGATATATTTACAAATATATTTACAAAATCATCAAAGAGGAACAATGTTTCCCTACATCTAAATTCAGAGGTTTAGCATGAAACTGTGCCTCCTTGTTGGTAATTAATATTTTTCTCTGAGGACGATCTGTAATACTGCCAGTTTCAGATACAAGCCTCCAGTACATTTCCAATTGATGTTTTTAATGATCTCACTGCTTTTATCTGCCTTATTAAACCACAGTCCCCAGGTTTGGAGATACATTATACCTCTGTCCTTCAGTAAAATAGTAAACACATAAAACTGAAACTATAGGAAGTACTGATTTCTGCGTTAGTTCAATAACACTGCGACGTGCCAAACTGTGTGTTCTGCAAGTTAATCAGGAGACAGGTGGTTTGGACGCTCTCATGCAGTGATTCAGCTGTAGCACTTAGACGACCATTGACAGGATGATGGTGAAACAGGGAGGAGAGGACGGATAAACAGAGCAGAAACTCCTCTTTTCTCTCTTTTCCCCACAGTTTTTTTAAGGGCGAGTTCAGCATTACAGCCATCATGTCATCCATTTGGAATATGCAAATAGCTGACAGTGCATTTGCCTGCTGGTGCTTGACCTTCCCCTTGGAGGTCGCTCACCGACTCAATTACGCTCCCTATCTGCAGTCTGTCTGCAAACACCTGTTATCCTCCCACACTCCGCCACCCTCCGCCAATCCCACTTCAGCACATCTCATCCTCCGTGCGTCTGTTTAGAGGCAGTTGGGATGGGATGAGGACGGCTGGTAAGGGAGGGGAGGGACGTGAGGCAGGGACAAATGATGAGGGAGTTGGAAGTGCGTTACAGCGCTTCGTTTTATTACAACAATCTTGAAAACTTCCTCTACCAAGACACTTCACGTCAAGATCATTTCCATCAGTGCTGGTTAAGACGTCTACATCTCCATCCTCCTGTCGTCTCAGGAGGATCCTCTCCTTTGACACCTCTGAGACTTGCTTAGCTGTTCGAAACTACGCAGAATAATTTGGAAGCAGTAGTGAATTAACTGTATTTAAATGCTGTATTATGTCAGTGACCTAAATGAGAATTATTGTAATCCTGTTGTGTAATACGTAACCTTCCAGCAGTTCAGTCAGATCACACCTGCCCTTCAGCTGCCAGATGAGATGTTTTTTTTTACCTGGTTGCTTTTTAAAACAAAGGCAATGTTTAAGATAATACTATTATAGAATAGCAGCCTTTTCCAGTCGAATTAACTCTTTTGGACTTGCTGTATAAGGGATTGAGTGTTGCTTACAGTTACAGCATCACCGTCATTATTGCTTTTGCGCCTTTGAAACCTTGGTGTAGCTTGATTACTCCTACATTATTTGGCTCTCTAATTTTAACACACAGATAGTGTTACATTTTCATGGCGATGTGTGCGTGCACATCAACGTCAGCCATTTCTGAGAATCGTTTGTTGCCTGAGACATAATGACGAAACGGGCCAAAAACCTCCAGTCATAAGGAGGCGCTGGACTTTTGGAAAACAGCAAGATGGAGCATATTTTAGTGTTTTGTTTTCATTGTTTCTTTTTATTGCCCTAGATCGACTGAAAACAGGACAGCTGTGATTGTATACATGTCAATTGCTGTGTTAGTAAAGTTATTGCCACGAAAACAAAAGTAATTCTGCATTCATTCGTTCTGAAGTCTCCTAGCACCGGTACTGTACATTGTTCCTCTTTAAAAAACTAAGTCCCACGGACTCTCTACAGTTTTCATGCATATAAACATTTTCTTTGAAGATCAGCAGCATCTTACAAGGTCAATGGATGTTCATTTTTTAAATTATAAACAATAAATAAATACATGATAATTAACAAATAAGCAAGTATTCAATAAATACACAAAAATAAGGTCAATAAATAAATAGATAAATAGGTAGATAAATAAAGTATTTACATGATAAATAGATGGTATGCATCTAAACTGTGGGCGGAGCTTTGAGCGACATATAAAACAGACAAACAGAATAATTTGACTGTCACTTTGTAACTGAGGGTGTGTGAGTCCATACCTTCACTCTGAGGTAACACTGATGGAGAGGGAGCACCTCAAACAATGGGCGAAGATTGCTCTTTAAGACGGGACGATGCACCATAAAGGCAGCAGAGTTTATGGAAGCCACCATGGTGGAGGAAGAACAACGAGTTTTCATTGCTATAGACAAGTCGACCGCACATGGCACTTACAACAATAGATCATTTGGTCTGGCTCCCAGTGCTTTTGTCCAAGTCTGTACATCAGGGTGAGACTATGAATTTGATCAGACGGAGTGTGTGAAAACCTGTTCAACAGGCCTGTTCAACATTTTAAAATCACTGCTGTTGCAGAATTGGATTGAATGACCTATGGCCTATAGCTTATTTAGATTAACTTTTTTTTTTTTTTTAAATACCCACAGTTACAAAGATGCTTTTGATCAACAAGGGATAATAAGCACAAAAAAATAAATTTAGAAAAATCAAATAGAAAAATAACATCCGTTGAATTGAAACATTGGTGTGGAAAAAGGGGTTTGTCTTTTTACCTTTTAAAATGATCTCCCTTTTTTGCAAATACTGTCATAGTTCACATTTTCATAAAAAGTTCATGTTGGCAGTTGCAAAAGAATTCAATTCTTAGCAAATAAAAAGCAGCATAAAAATACAAGAGGTCATTTTGTCTCTAAAAAACAAAAGAACACTGTTAGTCCTTTTTTATGTTTTTTTTTTTCATTTTCTCATTACTATTTGCTATAAAATATCAGGAATCTAAATATTATTACTATTGATATCAGTATCATTATAGTCATTGATAAAAATTCACATGCCAGGCCTCATATATAATTGTGTAAATGTGTGTGTGTGTGCACACGTGCGTACATTAATGTGTTTGTGTGTGTGTGTGTGCATACATGTCTGTGTAAGTGTGTGTGTGTGTGTGTGTGTGTGTGTGTGTGTGTGTGTGTGTGTGTGTGTGTGTGTGTGTGTTTACATGTGCCCACATCCGTGCGAACACATGTTGCGTAATTGTGTACAACTATCATCTACAGTCTCTATTTGGGGGAAGGTTGTTTGATTGTATGTTTCTGTGGACGATTAGCTACTGTGCAGGGAAAAAATCCAGCATCTTTTGAAATTGTCTTTGCCATAATCATTAGAGTTTCTTCACGTAATCTCAGTGAAAATATTGCTTTCTAAAAAAAGGGAAGAAAAAAGGCATGGAGGGCAGAGTGAACAGGGTTATTGGTTGTGAACCGACAACAGGGGTTCAAAATTTTGCTTCATCCTCATGGTTAGTTTTCTGATCCAGAGTCGTCTTCGTCTGCAGAACCCTTGAAGCAAGCTGACTCATAGTGCTTGTTCAGGTAGGACTTGAGAGCGAAGGTCTTATTGCAGCGCTTGCATCTGTAGTGCTTGAAGGCAGAGTGTGTTTGCATGTGGGCGCGGAGGTTTGAACGGTCAGCAAAGGCTTTTCCACAGTGTGCGCAGGCGAAGGGCTTCTCCCCTGTGTGCGAGCGCATGTGACCTTGAAGTAGCCACGGCCGGCTGAAGGCCTTGCTGCACACGTCGCACTTGTGCTTGAGGTCGTGGGTGAGGATGTGCATGGCCAACGCCGGCATGGACACGTACACTTTGTTACATGTGGGACACTTGCGGGCCATCTTGCTGTCCAGGCTGCGGTGCGTCTGCTTGTGTCTGCTGAGGTTGGAGGAGGTGGCGTATGTCTTTCCGCACTCGTTGCAGGTGTGGCGAGGCGTGCCGGCTCCCCTCTCTTGAGCCCCAGAGTTGGCACTGCTGCTTCTTAAGCCCCCGCCATGACTCTCGCCATCTCCCTTCCGCCTCGAGCGCCCGTCAGAGATGAAGAAGGCATCCATGGTGTAACCCTCGGCCAGGGCCTCCGATTCACCACTGTAGAAGCCGCTGGCTGTCATGCCAGACTGGGGGCTGTCGGGTTGCTTCAGGTCGGGGTCACAGTACTCCCCTCCGCTGCTCACCTGGGTGTAGAGGGGATCTGACACCGGCGAAGCCAGCTTGTGCTCCATCTTCTTCTCCTCCTGGTATACAGATGGCGTGATGTAATCCTGGATGTAGCCTGGGTAAGAGACACACGCAAACACAGTTGGCCAGAGGTTGTGATGGATAAGGACACAGTGACATGCTGGTGATTACATGATTATCATTTTGGACGACTGCCCTTCGTGAAATGGTGAAAGCGTGAGTGGCAGCACGGAGCTAATTGCATTTTTTCCAGAACTCACAGGTTGTATGCACAATAGTGCAGTGATGCAGGGAGACATGACGCACTCAGCTGTGTTTAGGAAGGTTGCAGTATAAAAGCACTACATAATAGCTCATCAAAGAAGTCTCCTGTGTAAAAAGATGCATATTAAAGCCCCTCTTAAATAAAGTAGTCTCACTGATTATACCTTCTTTTCTTCCTCTATGCTATGTCAGCCCTCTGTGGCTGGGGCCTGTCTCCATGTTTGTTTAATGAATGCTCTGTGAGTGCTGGCGTTACAAGTCAAACAGGCAGGGCCATGATTCAACCCTAAAACTTAACAAATCCCCTATGCCCCCAGAATTATTATTTCGGAAATGGTTTTGTATTTTTTAATGTGTTCTAAAAAATGCAAAGCAAGTTGCATCTTTGATTTGCAAGTGCTGCAAACAAATACATATTTTGGTGTTGGACCAGATTAACATTGCTGCTCACATCCTGTAGGATTTCATGCTACTTGTTTAAGCATGTTTAAGCAAGATGCAGCGAAGCACAGAGCACCACAAGTGATTTAAATGTCCCCAACTGTGCAGAGCATGATTTCAGAGAGATATATTTTTGTTGGCATCATTCATGTCTTTCCTTTCTCTCCAAAGCAGGCCAGCGCCAGAGGAGCTAAAAGGCTTGCTGGCAGCTAAATGCATCCAAACAGAACTCAATATATTCTTATGCTGTGAATCTCAGGAGCTTAATAAATACTAAATGTATTTTACCTTCAGGGTTGATATTCTATAGGTTGAATACATGAGTGCAAATATAAAATGTGGTGAAATTCTTTTCCTGAGAGAAATAGTGCATAACTGCAGAAAAAGCCATTCCTAAGCACCGTGTGCAGCAAGCAGTGGAAATTAGTTATTGACTGCTTTTTAATGAAATTCAAAGTTTAGAACTGATCAATAGGCTATCATATGTAAAATAGTGCAGCTGTTGGAGCAGTTGGGTGCTGGAGAGGATAGAAATAGTGCGAGGAACAGATCAAGTATCAGCGACACACAATGATGCTTTATTGAGCACAGCGTGCTGGAGGCCTGATGATGTTAGACATGGCATCACACACATTGTTTGTGAAGAGGGGGTCACCTGTCCACAGCGGCGAGCACACTGAAGTGCCTTCAAGAAACAGGCCATTAAGAAATCAGCTCAAGTGCTCTCTTGCTACAGCGTCTCCAGTCCCAAGGGTTTCTGTTCACACACCCACTTTGTCAAAGACATGACCATGACACCCGGGGACAGGGAAACACCAGGCCCGCGCACACATTATTATGCTGCCCTGCATGGGTTCACCGTTTTAAACTACACAGGGGGCGTTTGTCCGAGAGAGAGCGACACTTTCGTTTAAAAACAAAATTTCATCAAAATAGATTTATTCATCTTTTTTAAGACTAAATTCGTATGATTAAATGTACAAATGCTGCAGCTTCAACAACTATTTGTAGCTGCGAAACATCCACCTGTTTTACTGTTGTGAATACAGCTGAGGGGCCTCAGCACTACATGCGACGACATGGCTTTTATTTTGCCGAGGTTTTTTTTTTTTCAACAAAGCGTACTGTATCAGTGTGAGCGGAGTTGTTTACTATGTTTCAATTATCCAAGGTCAGGCACGCAGCTCATCATTTAGGACTCGCGCTGTATCAGCCTTTACAGCTCATAGACTCATTTCTCTAATGCAAAGTAAGCATGTAATTAATGGACCCTCTCAGCCACCCCTCTTTGTTGTTCGACAGACTCTCAAGTCAAATGTCTCCACAATGGGGGGAAAGAAAATCTGCTGGCGCGGCAGAAGTGCTGATGTGTGGTATTTCAGGCTCCACGCTGAAATTTCTTTTATTTTGCCTCTTTCTTTTTTTGACTCAGCATGAAAAGGACCGTTCTTTTGTTCAAATTAAACGCCTTTTGTCAACACCAATGTACTGCCTTATCGTCCTTTTCTTCCTATTAATATAATGCTTATTTTCATGGTGTTGAACAATAGATTCAGGAACAATAGAGAGTGGCAATTGTACAAATGGATTCATTAATAATAACGTTAAATCGTGCGGCAGGAAATCAAAATAACATTCATTACAGGCTTCAAAATATGCCTGGTAAATATCTACAAAGTGCATGTTTTTATTTCTTGGCATCATTTTTGAGTTAGTTATTTTAAATTTAGCAAACCCATTATAGTTTACAAACCAGTCCAGACATTTTTGTTAATTCCACTAATCCTGATCCATCCAAAATTCGCTGAGCCTTGCTATCGACACGGTTGAATAACAGGTGGCCATCGTCACAACATTTAGCTGTGGACTGTGAAGCCTCCCTCACTGTGAAAATATCCTGACAAATCATAACAAAGACACGCATATGGCCCTCCAAACGTGGCCACAAAATGGAAGCGGGGAGCTTAAAGCGGACCGTGAAAGTGAAGGTCGCCTCTCAGCTCTGACTGGAGCGGAGTGTGGCCGGTCCGTGTGTTGACCACAGTGCAGCTATGTGCCTTTCTTCATGTTTACTGTACAACCTCTGTCACGTGATCAAGCCTCATTGCTGCCCCAAGCATTTTTGTCTCCTTTTTCTCCTTCCCTTTGCTATCCCTTCAGCCCGGCTCCCCACCGCCCTCCCGGCTGTACTGTACAGTGTGTTGATGTCTCTTGTGGCGACGATAGGCCTGCACGGCTGAAACTCTAACCCCTGCTAGTTTTCAAATGCCCGGAAGGAAGAGAAAGATGTAGTGGAGCGATGGGGGTGGGGAGACTATGCATGCTCCATTTGGATGGGGAGAGGGGGGCAAGGGAGGATCGGACCGTGATGGGAACTCAAGGACAATAACAGCTAAGGACAAATGTATCATCCGATACTCATCTCTCATATTCATGAATTTTTTAGTCCACATGATGACCAGATACAGTCAGCCTATGTGTGTCCAGCCAGCACTGGTTTGGTACAGTCACACAAATACGTAACTGGAGCTTCTGCTGCTTATACACACGTTTTGTTCCCTATTTACATAAGCTAATCCGTGGCTGTGACCTGAATTGTGTCTGTCCTTCACAGGAGTCAAAAAACAAAAGTCTGGGAGCAGGGTGATGGGGGTGGGGTGCTCTGGAGGGGATTATTTCGGTATTGATGCAAAAATCAGCTGGCTGCATGTAACATCTCGCACTAATTTGCACACTACGTGCATGTTATTGGCTGAAACAGTCTCAGCCGACAAAAACAAAAGAGGATGCCATCTGTGCTAAGTGTGGAAATGTCAGGCATGCTGAAATCGGCACCGGAGCTGTCTACAGGCAAGAGTGCTAGCACATCTTTAACTAGAGCGGGGCAGACTGGAGGCATGTTAACTCACCATTCTCACTGAGACGAACCCCAAGGCTGGTCACCGAGTCTGTGATGGAGCGTGCAAAAGTGAACGAGTCGTCCAGGTGGTGATGATGATTGGAGTTGGCCACATTGGACGAAGAGAAATCATCAAGCTTGATCTTCTTCACCAAAAATGAGCGGGGCATGTTTCAATGGATAAAAACACAGGGCTGAGAAAAACGCATGAGAAAAAATAAAAGACCCTCTGAGGAAGCACACGAGCAGCGCTGGCTTGACGGTAATCCTTTCGGTTAATGTGAAGACAACGGCCAAAAACATAAGATAAGAAAGAAAATGGAAACCAGTGGAGAACAAGGCTGACGGCAATGCTGTGTGATACTCTCTGGCTCCCCCAGCTTCCCCCAGAAAAATAAAAAAATAAAAAATAAAAGCGATCCTGTTCAGCACTGGATAGCTCCTGTGATGCAGCAGGCTTAAGGGACCAGTGAGGAAGAGAAGAGATGGAGACAGACAGAGAGAGGAGGGAGAGAGAGACTGTCAGACTAGCTGAGATCAGCAATCACGCCAGCCTTTATATGGGGCACAGGCAGTGGAAGATCAGGTGGTGCTGCGAAATGGAGCTGCTTAGCTTTAATCCATCAAATGTCCCCGGGGACACACATCAAATTACTACTGAACCGTCTGTGCATTCGCACACAGACAGAGGAGAAAGAACTCAGCCAGACCCCCACTGCCCCCACTGCTGCTCCCCCTTCTCCTCCCCTCCCCTCCCTCTTTCACCCCGCTTATGCTCCATGCTCGGAGGAGGAGTAAAGGAGGAGGGCAGACAATGGAGATGTGGATGAGAGCACACTCAGTGTCCTGTCCCCCATTGTTTTCAGATGAAGTGGCACAGTTTATGTTTGCCTTGTACAGGCGCTGCCTCCCTCACGTCATCCCTGTTACCTCAAACAGCCTCAGATCTCTGCATCCCCTCGACACACTGCACTGTACTCGCACGCTGAGAGCACACGTACAGTACAGGAGAGGTTATCCGAGCGCCTGGGAGCGCTGGACCCTGTTTTAAAGCTGCACTGGATTCCAGCACAGTTGACGAGCGGGCTACGGGGAAGCACTATGCTGCACTGCTCAGCTTGTCTCGCTCCCTCCCCATTACTGCTGCACAGATGTGTGTCCTGCCATGCGTGACAGTGAATTATCTGATTAATTAATTACATTTTTTTTGATTAGGGTGAAATCTAGAATTAGATCCGTGCTTGCTAAATTGGCCAGATATTCTCTGGGTTGGTTTGCATTTGTGTGGACTCATTAGCCCACTCTATGGATTTTATGCTACATTATGTATTGTTTTCTCTTTCCAGCTCAACATTTACTGTTGTCGTGTCAGAGTAAATGAAATATTTATGCAGAAAGATTAAATGCAGTCGTATTTTCTAAAAGCAGCGGTGGAGCGTTTCCAAGTGAAACCAAGTGATGCACCTGTTTGATTCACAGTCAACAGGAAACACTTGTGTCACATCACTTGTTTGATTAATTAGTCTTACGGTATTAAATCAACAAAATCACATCCTACATAATATCAGTGGAGGAAGTGCAGACACAAGAAAATAGCAAAGATTTATGTTTTTATTCCTCTCTGCCTTATTTTTTTTATTATTTTCTTTCTGTGGCTGCATGTTTTGAGCAGATAAAAAAAAGCAAATAAGCAAATAAAAAAAAACATCTTTTTGAGAGCATATTTGTTTAACAATCAATTGATCACCAACATTATTGGCGATTCATTTTTTTGAAGAGTAACAAATCAATTTACAGACTAATGTAATGACTAACTATGAATTTTACATCCATTTTTTTGTTATAACAGTAAAAATACCTTTCTGGTCTGTACAATTATGTTGAATATTCAGAATTTTTTTTTAGTTTCACCATCAAAAGCCACATCCATCCTTAAAATAACATATTTCCACTGTTTCAAAGACCACGTGTATATTCCCCTGGAAAAATTCAGAAGGTTTCACTGACCGTTACGCTCGTTCACCACAGATGAAAGGCTCAACTTATAACATTTCCACGTTGATCCTAAAATTGGGCTTGAATGTGGTTAAAGGTGCTGTAGATTTATCCAGACGTCTAGGGGTGCCCCCTCGCCCTGGGACGCTCTAAATCATCCCCGCCACGAACGGTGACCCTGCAGCTCGGACGTGGCAGGTTTCAAGAGGGGAAGGCGTTAAATCAGCGAGGTTAGGATTTATCACACGTATGTGATTGTACATTACAGCACGGGTTCACTTTGCTGTCACCAAGCCAAGCTTATAGTGCTGAGGGAAGGACAAGAAAGGTCAGGGGATGGATCATTGTCTAAAATAATGAGCTGTGCTGAGGGGGATTGTTCCTGTGTTGAAATATATTTTTTAATAAAAACTCCTTTGTATGAGTCATCTTGTGAAGCGATATTTTATACAAACTTCAGCGCTTTAATTTTCTAATTGCACCAGTTTTCTTTAAGATGCTTTACTCGTCCGGCCGTCAACACCAGCCTCCTCTGCTGATGTGTTCGGGCCGTTGCAAAGATCGTGATTCGTTCATGAGAAAAAAATCTTTGCTGCCGTTGAATTATTCTTCGGACTTTATTCCACGGAGCAGGGAGGTTAAATGAACAATGAACCTTCTTTGACTCATGTTGAGCCTTTCCAGCAGCTTCTCCAACCTGACACTTCCTGAACTACAGCTGGTCTCTGGCAGAAGCTCTCATTATTCTGCTCTTTGTACAGTGCAGCAGAGCACTGACAGTTTACTTCTTTAATGTATTTACAAGGCAAGCAAGGCAATGTTTTGAGGAAATATTCGGGTAATGGTGGAAGAACTGGGAATAATTCAATTACATACTGCAACTTAAAGTTATTTCATGTTTTTTTCTATTAATGGATCAATTGTTAAGTCTACGAAATGTCAAACAAACCCCAAACATACCCATCACAGCAAGGTAACGTCTTCAGATTTCTGGTTTATTTGACCATGATAACTCAGGATGACCACTGCTCCACCAGGCCAAACCTTTGCTAAGGCGCTGGAAGCATCAGTGAGTCCAAACTGATAGAAGAGATCTCTTGTTTTATTCAACCAAAAGTCCAAAACTCAAAGAAAATCAGCTTTAAATGATATATGACAAGAAGAAGCAGCAAATCCTCTCATGTGAGATCCTAGAACCAGACACTTTTTAGCCCTTTTACCTATTTTTGATCCGAATTATTTTTTCTGATTGTTTTTTCTTCAACCAACCTGTTTCAGCTCCAAATGTGACGACATGTTCATATTGTGTTTTCCAAAACTCTGCCGTTCAGATTATAGATTTCAACCTAATTATAATTAGACACAAAATTAATCATTCTGGATTTATTGTTCTGATGTAAAGCATAATAGTGGCACATCAAGCTAATGATTTAATGTTAATATCTGGCATATTATAATATGTATTGATATTGGAAACCATTCATGTTAATGTCACCAACACCACCTGTAACTAGTAAACACATGAAGCATCCAGCATGCTCACAGTGCTGTTGGATTAAATTTTCTGTCCTCAGGTTCAGTTTTCTGCTGAGCATGAGCATGATCTGCAAATTGATCATTATTAAATCACACGCCGCCCCACCGTCTATGAGTGTAACCATGAATTGGAGAACAAGAGCAACAAGTAAGCTACAGGTCAGAGGTGAACTGTGACAAACGAAAGGAAACACTGTGATTGAAACATCTCTCAGGTTACTTGTATCCAGCAGCAGGCAACTCATTGCCAATTGTTTCCTCCTCCTCCTCCTCCTCCTCCTCCTCCTCCTCCTCATGCCTGAGCTCCGGTCCACTTATGGCCCCCAGACTGCTTCTGACATGTGGTCACTGCCTCGGGACGTTACCATAGCGACAGACCCCCTCGGGCTGGAGGAATGGTTTTTACTCTGCAGTGCTGGAGAGGGGGGGGGGCTCAGCTCTGGTCAGATGGGAGGGGGGTGGAGGCTGTGATACAATCATCCTCATTAACATCCTGTATGGCCCTCCAGGGCCGAGGAGATGACCTGGACGGCCGAATGAATGAAGTCAGTCTGGTTGATTTGTTCCTTTGCACTTTTCCACAAGAGACACCGCCGACAATTACCCATCTACAGGAACATTTTATTATCTCTATTTACAGACACCTGAAGTCTGTTTAAGCATTTAACTTCCGGCTAATTCAGACATCTGGCATAAGAAAACGAAGAATTACTAAATAGAAAATATGATTCTGATGCATTAAACCTGAATCTTGAGCGCCTCGTACTTTGCACTGCTTATATAACGTCACTCTAAGCTTGTTGTGCGAGGTGAAAGAGAAGCTAAGAGTCCATTAAACACAGCCATCTATAATTCACCTCACTCTTGCTCACTGGGTCACTTCAATGAGGCTTTTTTGAGCTGCTACAGCAGGAGGCTGTTGTGCTCTTTAGGAAGACTGCTGATGATGAAAAAGTTTAAAATAGACTGTGAACACATGCTGGATGCAACAAGTCTTTATTTTAAAAGCTGATTCTTGTGGTG
The DNA here is from genome assembly GCA_037975065.1 of Chaetodon trifasciatus. NCBI lineage: Eukaryota > Metazoa > Chordata > Actinopteri > Chaetodontiformes > Chaetodontidae > Chaetodon > Chaetodon trifasciatus. Next base: position 4,654,534 of record JBBMOE010000025.1, read on the forward strand.
TTTAAAGGCATTTAATGGCAGCCATCATGCATGCATTTGGCACAAAAATCCCTTTAAAAAGCTTTTTTTTTTTAAATCAAACATGGCTCAGTGAAGAAGGTCATGAAACCAATATTTAACATTTTCCTGTGGATTCCCAGTCCAGCATGAAGGCTGAATGGACCTTAACTGCCTCCCCAGCCGTACTGTATCTAATGCTGTTTGGCAGATAGTTCAGTGTATCACTCATGCCCTATTTGGCTTGTGTCTGACTGTTGTCCTGTATGAATCTCGGAGCGTGTGTGCATTTGTTGTCCATGGGCAACTGTTCAGTAAATAGGGCAATTAAGTGTGAAAAGCAGAAAAGAGCTAGCATGTTCGTATCTCTTTGGTGGGGGAGATAATTTATGCTAATAACATCTCTACCGCTCAAGCTGCCCAAAAATGATAGCAGACCCTTTTGGCTTCAGAAGAATCTTTTCATCCTCTTGGAGAAAAAAAAAAGTGGTTTCTGAACACCTTGCAAATAAGACAGCTGTGAGGCAGTGAATGAATCTCTCTCCCTCTCTCTCTGCCTTTCATCTCCAGATGATAATCTTTTCTCCTTCACTGTCTTGTATGGTGCATGTTTGTTCTTCATTTAGCCTGTGGAATACTTGAAACCTAGTTTCCCCTCCGTCTCCCCCCCTTCTCTCTCTTATAGCCTCACACACTGCACACAATCTATCATCATTTTTCCTTCAAGAGCCGTCATAGGAAGTCGCTGCATGTGTGAATGTATTACAGTAAATAGTATCCTATGCATGAGTGATGCTTCTTAATAACACTTAAACTCGAGCTCAGTATGCTGTTCATGTGGCATAAATTCCTCTATCATACTGAGGGGCACAGAGGCATTGGGTGGCTGTGGAGAGCAGGGGCCATGATGGCAGTTCAATAAATAACCTCAGTGAAAGTGGGAGCAATAAACCATATGAAATCTCTACCAGCTACCCACTATCATGCTCAGCAAGGAGCTCTCATGTCAGCCACTAAGAACAAATGTGTCAGCTTCCAAGGCTCGGATAATTTCTTTTGTGCACTGGCAACAAGAAAGCCTGATCAGATTGTGGGTTTCTGTTTCACACATTTGGTCTAGTTTGGGAAAAGCGCTTATTTGTTTTTCTTTCCACGCGTTGAATGAGAACTTTGATACCACTCTCTTGTCTTTACTAGGGGTCGATGAATATGTTTTTATCAGGGCCAACATCAGTATTGGTTATTATTAATCAAGGAGACCGATAACCGATATTTGGGACCGATATACATTTGCAGAAAAAATTAGACAGCAGGACACACTTCAGTCATGTGAGAGGATGACCGGCCCTGGAAAGTGGATCAACAAATTAACTTGTAGACGTCCACTTATGATCTTATGTTATTATGACCATCAGCTACCTGTTAATAAGCCAAAGAAGCACATTTTTAATTTATTTTATCAGCAATCACATTAAAACAAAAACGATTTCAGCGATTGGAAAAATGCTGAATATCAGATCAGAAAATCGGTCAGGTTGCTCATCAGTTTATCTCTAGTCCTTACAGTAAATTTGAAGCTACCACCAGCAGCTGGTTAGCTTAGCTTAGCACAAAGACAGGAAACAGGTGGAAACAGCTGGCCTCGCTATTTCAAAAGAAAACAAAATTCATCTCATCAGCACCTCCAAATTGATTAAGACATTATAGCTTATGTATTTAATTCATACAAAAAACTAAGTGTAAAAATTTGCCAACTTGCAACAACTGATTTTTGGTCACACGCGGGCCCCAGCAACAAGTTGTGAACAGAACATTGACTTATCGTGACTTTTTAAGTTGATATGGCAAACAAGCAGTTGCTTATTTACACATCCAGCAGATATGGAGCAACGTTATCATTCGTTTGGAGTTGTGTTTCTGGCCAATTGATGAATGCGAGTCCAGTATTCCCCCTCTTCTAGCTCTGTTTTTGGTCTCAAACAGCTCCTGTGGGAAAGAGCTGGCTCTTTAGCTGCTAAATGCTACCCTCAGCACCTAACTGTGTCTGTCATCTGGTGCTGAGCACGAAGTGCACAGTGGGTTATTATACACAGTGTGATTCTACAAATATTGATTATACCCATTTAACCAAGGTGTTTTTGAGCCTATCCTTCATCATGGTGGTGCCAGATCAGAAAACATGTATATGTGTCATTCTGAAGAGCTTGGACCCACAATGCTTTTTGTTGTTTTGACTTTTGATTTGGACTTACAGGTGCCTGCCAAGAAATAGTCCAGTGCATAACCCCTTTTAACCCCTTGGTACGCTTTTCTTTTTTAATCTTTGAACCGAGCCAGGCGAGCTGTTTTTCCCTTTTTTCCTGTCTTTATGCTAAGCTACGTCACCCACTGCTGGCGGTAGATTTATACAATGTGCAGAGATGTGAGTGGTATCGATCTTCTCGTCTAACTGTCATGAAGCGTATAAGCGACAGTGTTGAACTTTTCCTTTAACTTGGAATAAGTTTCCAGTGGAGGAGGACTTCTTCTTCATGGTTCCATTGTCTCCCAAATGCTATTTTCTCTTTCAAAAGGAAGCTATAATAATTTCGTTCACAGCCAAAGACATTCATAAGCGTTTCAATGTGTTCCTAGTGATGTACTTTCATTTTCTAATGCTGTAATTAAACCTCAAGTATAATAGTCATCACCACACCTTGCTCTGATTTATCGAGAAATAATTGTTCAGATAATCTTAGTCTAAATTAATTGGGTTAATTAATCACCAGTGTCCTCGCCCTCCCTCCCTCAAATAAAGGCATCGTGGGTCTTTTCACATTATGTTCCATCACGAAGGTCAGAGCAGTGGGTAATAGACTGTCGTTTCCAATTTGTACTTCCACGCAAAGGAAGAGCAAATGCATTAGTGAGATGGTATCAGCGTGTTTAAAATTAGACAACAAATGGACAGATTTGCATGCATGCAGCATGCATGGAGCAGCCCAGCAGAGAGGTTACTCACTGTTGTGTGCAGCAGCAGCAGCAAGTCTGGAAGACACTTCACATCGCATGCTATTTTTCTTTTTGAGGATTCACTACACCTGTTTGCAGCCAAGGGGACAAACAAAGAGACCAGTTCTTGACAGCACAGGACGCAGGGGTTTTATGAAAAAAGAAAAGAAATGTGCAACCAAACAAATTTTCCACCAGGCAACATCGAAACAGGCACTTTCCTCTTATGTGTTTTTCCTGCCAGTGCATGTCAGAGAGAGAGGTGAGATCAATTTCCACAGGATTAGGCTGCCTGGGGAAATGATTGCTTTTTCTAATACTTAGTAACAATTTTTCAATTTCCTGTGGTCTTTGTTACTCTCAACATTTTTGCAAATGAGCAAAACAGAGGCAAGCGGCGTTGCTGCTCTGCGAACTTCACCTTGGGACCAAGCATCATTTGCATATATATTGAGAGCATACGTTTTTGGTTTATAATAGTCACCATTCTGGGGTGGGGGCGGGGAACTGGGGGCGGCTGGCAGCCATTCTGTCACCTGTTATGAGGCCCTTGTCCATGAACATCCCTGGGAGACGAAAGCAGGCGATAATTACGGTGCTGGGACTAAACTGGTGTTGCTCTCTCCCTTCGCACATTGTTTTAAATCTGACGAGAAAAAGTAAAACAAAGACGGCCGCAGGGCACGTCTTTGTCAGCAAGCAAGATTTTCAGGTCGGCTACAAAATTCACAGAAAATGAAATTAATCTATCGGCGCAGCACTGATCCTGTGGTGATTACAGTTTGAGCCTGACACTAATAAATCCACACGTTCCACTCTTTGCACTTTCACAGTGTGCAGGGGCTAACTACATTCAGGCAGATTCAGAGGAGATGCACTGCAGATGGTCACATGACAAATGGCTTTATTGCCCCGTTATGGAGATTTGAATCATAATTGAGTGTCTCTACAGTGATGTGTGCACTTGGTATGACTCACAGTGAGTCTTTTGCCAGAGGACAGATGAGCTCTGTTGCCTCTACTTCAATCTGTAGATGCATACAACGATTTCACCTCAAATCTTTTTAAACCAGCCTCAGTATTTCCATTCTTTTTGAATATTTGTGCAAGATTTATGTCTAAATAAAGAAAAGATTTACCGGGAGGACATTTTTTAAACACAGCATGGTAAATCCCCCTCCAGAGAAAGCAATTTTAATTTCCCAGTTGTGAAATGTATCTGTTATCAGTCTTATTGGCTATCCAAAGTTGAAGAAAGAGTAATGTGAGCATGTACGTTTGCACACTGATGCGTGTGCACCACGCATCACTGCTTTTGTGTGTGTTGAGCGCTTTTCAAAGGGCATGCTTTTGTGCAGGCACAGATGATGCAGCTGGCAGAAGCATGACTATTGCTGGAAGCATGTCCACGTTGGCACACTTACAGAAAGCCCTGGCTCCTGGGTCACACTTTATATAGGCTACATAAAGGCTGCCTGCCCGTCTGCTGTCTGGCCCATCGATAACGGCTGTGATGCGCAGACTTTAAAGTGCAGGGACAATTTCAGTCTGTCTGTTTTCTTAAGTCTGGAGCTGAAATGATTCACTGATTAACAGATTAGGAAAGCAACAGTTAATTGTTTTGTTTTTCAGCAAAAATGCCAAAAAAAAATCCAGCAGTTGTGACAATTTATTGCTTTTCTTTATCTTATGTGATAGTAAAGTGAATATCTTCAGATTTTGGACAACTGGTCCAAAAAGTGAAGACATTTTAAGGTGCCAACTTGGGTGATTGTGAATGATTGCCATCTTTCGTCTTTCTTTTTCAGTTGGTTGATTGAGAAAATATCTGTCAGATTAATCGATGATTACAATCATTGTTAATTACAGCCACGTTGAAGTCATTATCAATTATTTCTCACACACTGTAGTCGGTTTATCATAGCCTCCTGCATAAGATGTGAGCGTTTTTGTTGAAGATAGCAGATAGAGTCACACTAAATGTGATGCAGTTACAAGCCCATCAGTCTCAGGACGAACCAAACACATTCAACAAGATACAATCATCAGGCTCTTATCGTTTACGCACCTCATTAGTTCACTTTGGTTGCCTTATTTTGTTATTCTGAGTTTCTTTTCAATACTCAGCCCAATACTCCAAATTAAACACTGTGAAATGGAAACAGTGTAACAGGATCAATCATGTTTCCCATGTAAAGATAGCTCCATTTATTCTGTAATTGCCTGATAAATTAACCAGCACAGACACCTGTCAAAACAGCAGACAATCTCTGTGAATCCACCTCCCAACAGGCTCATCTTGGTGGGCTAAGTTGGTAATGACAACTCCCCAAGTCTGTCCCCTCAGGCTGAAGGATGAGAGCACTATAGAGTTCTCTTTTCCCATCCGTCCCTATTAGGATAATGCATCAAATAGACATTTTAATTTGAAGTTCATTTTCTCCTCAAGGCTCTGTAAATGTCTGCAAGCACGCATGCTGGAAGAGATAACCTTTCTTAGCAGCGTGTGATCTTTTTATTTTTGTGTCCTAATGAAATGTTCACTTATCATTTACTGCAGTTTGGCATTGTGGAAGAGTGTAAATTCTGGATATTCCAGTGGTTCTTTTGAGTCTAGGTGGCTTCTGAACAAAAAAAAAAAGGAAAAAAAAAAGAAATCCTGATGTTTCATTCATAGAGCTCCTCCTCCAGCTTGACTGAAAACAAAACCTCAGATGACTCATTGATTTCTACAAACAAACCAAATTGCCAGGAGTGGTGCACTCCAGTGTGACTCTGAGGAAACCTCATCACTCAGCAGTTATATTGTTGTGCACCCAACGACCTCCTTTTTCAACCTAGCTAGTGTGACGATAACGTGCGTGAAATGAGCGCCGAGGCCTGCCAGCGGTCCCTGCGCCCTCGCAGGGCCCGACACCTGCCTGCGCTCAGCTGTTCCTGCCACGCTTGACCGCATGTGGCTAATAAACAGACCTGTCCTTATCACTGGAACTCCATTAACGGGGGTCGCAGTCACCTGAATCCCTCGCTGGGGCGACAGCAAATTACAAGGCAAATGTAATGGGTTTTGCTATATTGCCACACACTGAGATAGTGAATTACACCAAAGGCCTGATGTTATTACATGTCCCCAGGACGCTGGCTCTGTGTTTTATGATGACTACAGTGAAAACCAGGTCAGTGCTCATATTGTCATGGTCTTCGCCTCCATTGCTCCAGTTCTATCTATCATGTCCATTCAAAGAGGGAACAAAGGCATGCAGCAGGTCGTGCACTTCACATGTTCGCTAGTGTTGAGCACTTCAGACAAGTGACTCACACACATGAAACTGTTCTCTTCATTATTTGTCTGAGGTGACAACAGTTCCCTGAAAAAGATGCAGAAGCAAAGTGATTAATCAGGCCGCCATGAGGTGAGGTCCAGGGAACCTTGAGGCGCCCTCGGACATAAGAAAAAAATGATGACAGGAGTGGAAAGACAGAGTATATTTAATCAGGCCTGATTCTTGGTTAAGACAAAAAACACAGGCCTGTTTTGACCTCATAGCTGTTTCCCACCTGTGTTCAAAATGGTGAAATTTAAAGGTGAAATCATTTCAATGAAATGACTGCGACTAGTTGATCTGCCAGCAGCAAAGTGAATCTGCACACATTTTGGTGTGTAGTTGTACTTCTGTGAATTTTGACACTTAGATGTGCTCTGTTGACCAGTAGATGCTCTTGACAGCACTGACCTTTGAGGGAACAGAGAGCCAGAGAGTCCAAAATAGAGGAAGCCATCACAGCTTATGTACTATTTCATCATATATTTGTATTTAACCTCCTCCGTCAGAGTATAAACTGCTCCACGCAGAGACGTGATTCAAAGACAGTCATGGCAGAGGAGTCGATGCTATGATTGTCTTTTGAACTGCGTGAACTTATTGTCCCATTATTGATCAAAAAAGCTTTTATAAAAAAGCTCTCCAAGCTGATAATCTTGCTAAGTGCCTGTTAGCATGCTAGCTGGCTCAAAGAGATTTTTCCCCTCTTCAATGAAGCCTTGCGTTGAATGAAATGATGACAGTCCTTTGAACAAAATGCCAGAGGGGAGTAAACAGCACAGCACAGAAAAAATCGAGCTGAGAGAGCTGTTTTGTCAGACAGGCACTAGCATGTTCTCAAGTTGCTAGCATGTCAGCTCGCTAACACAGAGGTTCACACACACTGAGCACTCACTGTGCCACTTTCTGGTGTGACAAGACTTTTACAGGGTCCTCATCAAAGTGGATTTAATGGAAGACAAATTAGATTAATAAAGAATCGAAATGAAACCACGACTTCCGGGTTCTTTTCCAGAAGTAAGAAAACCTGATTCAGAATCCAACATTTGTCCCTAATAATGAAAAAATCAGCCTTGGAACATAAAGTTATTAAACAGTATGTTATGTGTTTCACTCAGTGTTTAGTTAAGGATGGTAAATGAAAAAAATATCTAATATTATTGTTATTTTGTTTATTTTTTTTCTCCTGGCATTGATTAAACCCCTAAAATCTCTGATCCCTTCATGCCTTAATATGTCTTCAATGTAACTACATCTTTGTCTTCACTTTGTATGTATGCATCTATGCATATGCAAATGTCCCCTCCTCTATCTCCACCCACCCCTCCGCCGCTCGCCTGCAACTCAAGCGTACCCGCTCACCTTCCACTCTGCTCATCATACACACATTTTTGCTTGTTCCTGTTTTGCTAGCTGCTGTATGCCACACAACGGATAGTGGTAATAGAGGAGTAATTCAGCTGTACACGTTCAAACCGGAAACCAAAGAAAAAGAAGAAGAGTCAAATGTAGAGGGTCGACTGCAAGTCAGTGGATCAGAATGATGATTTTGTGTATCATAGACGACATGAGCCTTTGGCTTGACAGTGTTATTATGATATGGAAAGTCCTGAACCACAAGTTGAGCAGATTGGTTCATGAGGTCTGTGACGAATGAAACCCTGGCTGTCTGAATGCATGTTGTAGAGACATTGGTCCACCTCAATTCCAAGTTGGAAATGCTCAGCCAAGTCTTTGACTGCTTATTTCACTCCTGATAAGTCTTGTAGCATATCAAAAAACATCCCATGAACATGTCACCAAGGTTAAAAACTTTATTTGTCATTTGAGCAGATCTTCAATTATTGTTAGCTTATATGTTCCAGCTTTCCAGTGAAATCACATTAGACTTGGCCGTATGTTACATTGTTTTTAATGGAAGAGGTTGAAGTAAAATTGAAATTGAAACTTTTATCCATTGCTTCTTTGCTTCAGTGTTTCCTGTAGCCAGCAGTTATTAAATGCAGCGTCTCTGCTGTCCACAGGAGGAAGGGGGCCATGTAACAGAAACAGTCAAAGACAAGGGGCTTAGTTTTGATTATTGAATCCTGTATCTTTTCTCTGGCCATACATCTTCCTCTGCCAGGCCTCCCAGGGGCTTCAGGACATCCAACACCACAGGCCAGCTCTTGAGAAGGAGGCAGGCACAATGGTACCTTCAGGTCCCTATCCAGGCTCAGGAGATACCACTGGGGCCTCATTGACAAATTGTCCTTGTCTGGCCGCATGAGAGAGTGGGGATTGCGGTAATTGCATATTTCCCTCTAATTGCATTTGTCACATGTGGGGTCTGTTGCTGCAGAGCCAGGTCTGAGGCCTTTCTCAGTGATGTGTTAAACCGAACAGCTGAACTCTCACCTGCACCACGAGACGAGGATGTGCAAGAAGAGGCCTGCAAAGAGGGCAATAAATTATGCAGTGGCACAAAACATCAGCAGAGCAGCAGTGGAGTCGGGCACAGACGATGCTGCCAGACGGAGACATGCTGCAGGTCCATTAAAGCCTCGGACGTGGTCATGAAGGAGTTGACTCAGTGATGCTGTTTAAGGACAATCAAGGGCTTCTACCTGCATGATCACATGACCTGAGGCTCATAATTCAGCTGCAGCCAAAGAACTCTTCAGAGAATTTTGCATGATAACATTTTCTGACTTTTACTGTGACACAACCACAACAAGTGTCAACTTCTACTAAATACAAAACCTTTATTATGCATAGTTCCAAAATCTAAAAGAATGTGGCTGAGGATCATCAAAAAATTGTGATCTAACTAGCATTTATTTTTATATCAATTTTTTTTGTAAAATATCAGAAAATGGTGAAATATAGCTGTTATAATTCTTCAGAGTTCAAGGTGGTGTCTACAGACGTCTTATCAACAGTCCAAAATCCACAGATGTTCAGTTAATTAGATAGAAAAAAGAAAAACGGTTGAATGTTTGGCTTGAAAAAGGAGCAAAACGATTGTCAGAACAGTATCAGATGAATTTCCTGTGGACCCACTCGTCTTTTCAGCTCTATTTTCGGCCCTGTTTCATGTGTTTCGGCCCTGTTTTCCTGCTTCAGCAAAGTTTCATGTGGTGGGTCGAGGAGGGGGCAATAATAACGAGCAGCTCTCATCTTGGCTTCTGGTGCCTCGTGATATGCGACCAGGCTGCTGCATTATACAGAGGGGTTGTACAACTACATTTTAATCCACTCGTGTTTCTGGCCTGATAAAAGGATTCTCTCCATCTCTTTCTGTTTAATTCACACCATCATCAATCAAATGTGTCCCTGCCCCCTCCCCCCTCTGGGTTTTTGGGGTCTGCAGCAGATAGGTTGGGGGTCCCCCGAGGGGGTTAGGGACATGACGGACTGGTCACAGATGCCACAGAAATTAAAATGCAAGAGTCTGTGCAAGGTGTTACATTTCTCAGACATGCTCATTTGCAGTAATATCTGAGCAGCATAAGGAGGCTTATCTGTGATTCCACATACGACTCTCACAAGATTATGTGAATATGATTAAAAAACACGCCATTTGGGCGTGCTATCTACATAGTGTGGCTACAAGTGTGGAAGGTTCCCTGTGTGGTAGATGCACTGTTTTTGTCTTCCACCATTGTCTGCACATGACAGTCGCCACAGGCTACTCAGTAATGAATATATGCCTGTAGCATGTGTGCTGTGTGGAGCCTATGAATAGAGTAAATATGCACATCTCTGCACAACAGGTCAGCTTCAGAACACAGATAGAAGAGAATATGATCAACCACAGGATGAGCTCCTGAAACTACAAAGAGATTATGTATAAACAACTGCTCAGTGTGTGACTAAAGTGTCACACACTGATGTCTGATATCCCAGCAAACCCTTTTTGTCTAAATAAGGCTACAGTTCTGTGTTCTTCATTGTCTTTCATAGATATCCACAATCCTCTGATGGTAGCTCTCTTTATGTGACACATGAATATACACTCCTGTGACAGGTAATACAGGCTGTGCCAAAAATAGCACGTTTGTAGAAAGCCCGTGTCGAACCATTTCATGACATTTTTATAGAAGTAAAGCGTTTTTAGCCGATTTGTTAATGGTTACCACCGAGGTGCAGCATTTACAGTAGAGCTTAGTGTAAAAGCTTAATTTTTATAAATGCGAAGCAATAATAAATGATAATCATGTGAGAAAAGTAAAAATGTTCATCAGCTCATACATACATACATGTTACATTAATATGATATCAACCTGCATACACACATAAAAATTCACACATGCAAACAAATTGCCCAAATTAACTCCGCTTCAGAAACGACTTAAAAGAGGATGCTGATTTTGCAAATGTGAGTTCAGCGGGCGGGTTGTTCCAAAGCTGAGGTGCCCTGACCCCCTTAAGTCCTAGACCTTGACATTGTAGCAGCCAGAAGGTTTCTGTCTGATGACCTCAGACTGCACAGGTTGAGATACAGTCGGAGATGTCGTCTGTACATAGTCAGATGATTAAAAACAAGAAACCACCCAGTCCGTTCAGACTGAGTATGATTTGGACCGTTGAAGACGTCCACAATTGGTATTTGAATTGACTCACATTCTTGTTCTGTCCATAAATTTCCTGACAATCAATCTTGTTTCAGTAGTTCAGCAGTGAAGGCTTTGCGCTGAGGCTACAGGAGCTCACTTGGCCTTTCACATCACGTAAAGGTCCCAGACAGACTTGCATGCTGTCAACATTTTATCTGTATGAAAGTCTTACACCTGCGCTGGGTGGCATTTTTGAAAGGACAAAGGATACAAACATGCATGCTGTAGTTATTTAGTCCTACAGGCTGTTTTTCAGCAGGTGGCAGGTGTTGGAGAGGAGAGAGTGAATGTCTTGTCTTGCCCCGCTACAATTCTTTTTGAACAGTCCAATTTGAACAAAGGATTAAGTGTCCGTCATTAATCATAGGCTAATCTTGTAGATTTAGGCAAGTGGTTCCCAAAAGTCAATACGGCTATAATTTAATCAGAGAATGTCATCATAGTTTATGGAGCAAAATGGAGAGCTTACAGACGAGGTCCTGAACAATTTGCTTTCAGCTGGTCACCTCTGTGCGCAGCAGGCTGAGTTTGAAGACGCTCTGTGGGTTTATGCTTCATGTTTATAGTGAAATAAATCAATTTAGAAGAAGAGGCAAGGTGGAAATGTTGCAGTCGAAGAATTCACAGTTAGAAACACTGCAGATTTTTCAGAATAAGACAAATTTAAGTAAGGAGCTGTCTAAACCGTATTGTATATAATAAGGACAATGGATTTACAATGAAAAGCAGCAACTATTTGTTTTGGATTCTTTTACAAATTATTTTTTATCATTTAAACCACTTTAAATGTTATGGTTGAGATGGGTCCAAGGAGCTTTTATTATGAAATCTGAATTATGTATTATTAATAAATGTCAGTGAAGCATGCATTACAATCACTGTATACGTTCACTGAAGCCGAATTAAAGACCTGTTCCATTTGTATTATGAGTTTCAGTAAATTCAAGTTTAATGATCTCAAACAGTGACTTTATGTCGCATTTGTAAAACAAATGCGACATAAAGTTAGCATTATTCACCAACATGGCTCCTGCTCTCTCTCAGTGTAACTGCAGCCCTACTTCATAGTTGTAGTTAGTAGTTTGTGGGACAAAAGTATAAATATTTTATCGAGAGTAAATAATTCAACACCTGTGTATTCCTCGGCGGTTCACTACCAGCTCTGATCCAGTCACTTCAAGACATCTTTTGTGGATGGAGAGCCCTTCAGCCTAAATGACACTTGGCCAAATAGCACTTAAGTACATGCTCAATATTTTAACAGGGCCGTGCAAGGAAGCTGTGGAGTGGCTGAGCTGTTCCTGCAAAGTAGAACAGGTGGATTGTTTTTGCTTTGTGTGTGTGTGTGTGTGTGTGTGTGTGTAGAGGCACAGTCATAAAGCTTTATTATGGATGTAGGAGTCTGTAGGTCCTGGCATTTTAAAAAGTAAAGCTGTCAGTATCCATGAAAAGACTTAAAGCAAGAATGTGCTTGTTTCCTCCAATCCAAAAACTTTGACTTCATGACGTTAAGACAAGCTGTTCACCATCATCAGTTTTGTTTTTTGTTTGATTATTTATCTATGTAGTATATTTTGTTGCCTTTGTTTTTCTTTAATTTTACTTGTGTGTGTATATATGCACCTGTACACATACACACATATATGCATATAATGATTTTATAGGTTTTCTTCCTTCTGATCATGTTTTGTATGTCAGACAAAAATCATTAGTCCATTTATCAATACTTTCCTCAGCCTGTATATTCATCCTCTAGACCATTGGGTTTTTTGTAATAGTCACACATATGTGCTTTCATCTTTAACAAAGGTGAAATAGTTTAGTCTTTTTCCGCCAAATGTTACTCAAATAAGAGTAAATCGTGTATTTATCGTGGGCTGTCAGACGCAGGAAGGTGTACGTGGGACTGAGTCGAAGTGCATGAGTTCATGTTAATGAAGAAACATGTCACTCAGTGCAACAGCGAGGCTCATTCATGTACTCTTAATAGTTTTGGGACAACAATGCAGCTCTGTGGCGCAGAGGAGTAAGATATATGAGGCTTTGGACACACAGTCAATACTCGTCAATAGGATCAGGTCATTGTTGGTTTTGGGCTTTTCGTGAGATTTGGAAAAAAAAAATTGAATATCTCCAAACATCCTTAAAAGCAAAGAAGAAATGCGACTGATAAAAAGGTTAAAATGTTTTTAATTAAAAGTGCAGTTTACGTCATCAGTTCTTTTTCTGCTGCATTAGCGACTTCTGGTAATCAAATTTACCAAAACTGTTTTCTGAACTAAACCCAGATAAGTGTTGAAACAGCCATTGAGGAAGCTCTGATTAACGCTCTGTTGATGAGAAAATTAACTTATATACACTTCATTATAAACCCGGCAGACCTCAAGGACCCAGACTTTTATGAAGCTGGGACCAGATGTCATCCAGCCACAGCCCCAATTAATCTCCGGGCCTTGTAACACGCCCCTAGAAACAAAAAAAAACCCTGATTGGGTGTGGAGGGCAGAGACAGTGAGTAGAAAGCGAGGGTGAGAGATGCTATCCGGGGAGCAGCCGGCCCTGGCGAGTCTGCAGAGGGTAAGATAAGAGGGGGGGGATCGGCTGCGGCGGAGCCTGGGTCTCAGAGAGGAGGCTGAGGTTATTCATTGCTCTGCCGTGAAAGCTTGAGAAGATTACCCAGAGCCTGGTTGGCAGTGATACAAGGGGGACAGGCAGAGGGGGCCCCCCTCTCACCCCTTTGTTCCCCATCCATCTGCTTGAATCTCACAATGGCTCATCAGGACCAAGTAGGGTGGAGGGGTGGAGCAGCAGAGGCTTGCAGAATGGGAGGAAGTGAGCGGGTGGGATGGGGCTGAAGGCGGGAGGGGGGAGGCAACCTGCAAGACATTGGGAGGTAATGCGAGGCAGCGTAGAGAGAGCGAAGCTAAAAGGAGGGAGAGATAGTGCCGGACGGGGAATGAATCCTGGAGCACGGCGCTTGTTGAGATTGAATGAATGGTGCTGCAGCTGACAAGCTCTGACAGACTACATTGGGAAAGGCCAGGGAGGCGGGTGTTCACATTGTTATTTTCTGGGAGGTAATGGGCTGGCAGCTCCTCTTCACTCTGAATAATCAGTACTTTGGTTAGACTCAGACACCACTTCAAACCATGATAAATACACCACTCCAAACCCTTGCCACCAAGAGGATAGCATTTGTCTCTAAATGCCTTGACCACCATATTTATCTTGTTGAGGAATGATCAAATGATGAAGGGTGCTTTCTTCCATTACACAGGTAATTATAGGTGTTTTTACACAGGAAAAACATCAGCAGCAGCTTACCTTTACAGCAGGGGGGTTTGCACGAGTCCCACTGCGCTGACGCTGGTGAGAGATGGTTGTCACGGTGAAATAGACCCAGTTTATTCTTGGCTGCCAAGGAAATGTTTATGCACAGATACAGTGAACGTGTTGTCGTGCATGTTATGATCATGGCACTCTCTGGTGCTTTAACATAATTATTTATTCAGCATGATAATAATTCACCATAAGCTGCCAGTGTAATTGATGATTCACTGCATGCGTTTCAGAGTGCAGGGCTGCTGTAGGTCTTTCTCAGGGAAAGGAGGGCAGATGCTTTTATTCAAAGTGCAGCAGGTTCTATTAATGGCAGTTCATCATCATGCAAGATTCGCTGAGACTCTTCTTTTTCCACCTTCATAGTACCACCAACCACCACAATCTAACAGTGTTTCTGCATCGCAGAAAATGTAAATCTCCTGCTAAACGCTGCAGACGGGAAGCCTGTGGATAATGTGCGACAGATTCAATCAGGAAGGGATTTATCCTCTTATGCATCCCATCAAACCAGGTTAGATTTTCTCACCATGTTGCTGCGGTTACCGCTCCTGAAAAACTGACACTCGGGTCAGCCCATCTTTTGATTGTTCTCAGTGTAACTAGTTCATGTGTGACTCTATGAACAGCTAGAGGCTATTACACTGCTGAATATGAATAGCAGACCAATTACTTTGGCCCAGATGGAGGTGCGTGCTCCTCGGAGAACGCCCTATCCTCTCCTAACACCCATGTGCACACACACACACACACACACACACACACACACACACACACACACACACACAGAGTCTGGAGACCCTGCACTCTCTTGGTAGTGAATGTAGGGAGGACATGAAAAGGGCTAATGAGGTACACAAATATGAATTCCAAGCCGACATCGCGCGCTGACAACATTTTGGATCAACTGCTGCTCTCTCACTGTATTTGACGTTTGTGTTTCCACAGCGTTTTTATCGTGATTGTCGTCTAATTGCTTTGCGGTGACAGATGACAGTCAGCAGAAATTTTAATTTTAATACATCCAAACCACAGAGGAGACAAGTGCACTGTTTAAACATTTCAGCTGACCAAAATTGAGTGACTGGATGTTGCAGATGAATCCCTCTCCGTCCCAGAGGAGCTTTTACTGGGACGTTCCCAAAAGAATCCTTTCTAAAACCAAGCCAGTGTAGCTGGCGCGCACACACACAGTGGACATATGGCCAATCTCCCATCGTCTGCTGTGCTATTTACGGCTCAGTAGCCTGTCATTTGTTTTGCCTCTCAGAAACCAGTATGACACCTGTTTGAATTCTCAATAAAAGGCTTTTTTATGTCTGGGAGAAGGCTGTTGTCACTTAATCTTTCTCTCTGCATCACTAATGATTGGAACTGTGCTTTCCTTGTGAGATTGACAGTAATGTTTCTGGTTTTGTTGATGAAAATTATTTCTCACAATGACTGTCAAGTCAGCTATCAAAAGTCAAAGAATCAAGGAATTGTTGAGGCGTCCATGTGCATCTGGACACGAATTAAAGCTGTGCTCCATTTCATCATCACGCACTGACAGCATACTGTGGCTGAAATCTCATTTTTAATGACACTATAGAGACCTATACTACAGAATAGAGAGATGGCAGTATCACCAATGTGTTGTCCTGTATCTCATCCCAGCATGCAATGGGCAAACTCTCCAAACAGGTGAAAAAACAGGTCAATTCTGCAGTTTCTTCTTTTATAATTTGATATGCACACTGTATAATTATGAAAATGTATTCCCTCGCTTATTCATTTTTAATCTTTTCGTCTGTGCAAAGCACTTTGTAACTGCGTGTTTTAAAAGTGCTACATGAATGAAGCTTTACCTGCTTTTAATCACAAAGGTATCATTAGATTAGAAGCCCTGTTCATGTAATGTGCAGTATTTATAGTGGCCATGGTCGGCTGGGCTTTGTACTCCGCCTCTCACCCAGTGTGGACTGGGATGCGTTCCAGCCCCCCTGTGACTCTGCATATGATAAGCAGGTATACATAATGGATGGAGGGAAACGTAATGTCGTCAGATTATCACAGGCAGTAATGGCTTTCATGTGGAATACAATTATATTGATTTTATTCATAACAGGAAAAATGTAAAATCCTGTCAGTGTTCATGTTGTTGCCTAAGTAATAGCTAAACTACCAACACTTGAAGTCACACTGAAACAGCAGTCGGAGCTTCTTTATCTTCTGTAATGAGACAAATTTCTGAATGAAACATAATATGCGGGCGAATGTGAAACGAGAGAAGATTGTGATCATTTACTAAACATTTTTGACTTGTTTTGATTTTTGAAAACAGCACAAAGACAATATGTGTAATGTTTGACCTCATCAGTTCATTGATTTTTGTAAATATCTGCTTATTCTGAGTTTGATGCAGCAACATGTTTCACAGACTAGGAAAGATGTGGAACGCTCCAAAAACACCTGTTTGGAACATTCCACAGGTAAACAGGTTGATTGGTAACAGGTGATAGTGTCATGATTGGGTATGAAAGGGGCATCCTGGAAAGGCTCAGTCAGAAAATTGTTGTTAGTAAAAACAGTTAGTTTGCTGATGATTGCATTCTGTATTTATTTACGTGTTACAGCGTCCTGACTTTGTTGGAATCAGGCTTAGACAGGAAGGATTAGAGCTTCAACGTGCTCTTTTGGAAATATAAAAGACAAGAAACACCTCTGACCTACAATGTTGCTCTGCAAAGTAACCGCTTGCTTACAGTCCTGTGCAGTTTTATATATATATGAGCAAACTGATTTGGATTTGAATGAATAAGTTTATGTATATGTCACCAAGTGCAGGACACCTAAATGGCATCATGTTGTGTTAAATGCAAACAAAGACGCTACAAAAGTGTCACTCCTGATGATTTGAGCTTTACTCAACAAAGGCTGTAATGGCAACTGTAATATTAGATATTAATTAGTGTCAGAAATTTAATCTGAGGTAATTACAGTACATATTTGTTGTAGTTGCTGTACAACCAGAGGACCCTGAGGACATGTCCTCTGTATTGTTTCTGATGCTTTTAGCAGCTATCAAAGGTCAAAAACCTTTCATTTTTTTTACCCTCATCCCAGTAGTTTCAGACCCAGCATATTTAAATTCCTGGAGCATTTAAACCTCAGTGCAGGGAAATAAAACATTAACACATTATTTTACAGCTTAGTAATTTCCCTGGAAGTGTCCTGGACAGGACAGTATATTTTGTTAGTACTTTTAGGCAAAGTGGAGAATATTCTGAGACATTTACTTCAGTTAGTAGAGTTTACGAGCAGTTGATGATATCCTTGTAAGAACTGCTTAGCTTGAGTAAAGCTTGCGGAAAATATAATTTAACAGCGTCATAGAAATATTTAATCTAAAGATTGTAAATGTTTTAAAGACTTTCTTTTTGCTGTAACCTCAGTACTTGTAAAATACTACATACAGCGCTGCGTACAGTCTGTGAACAGTTCTGCTCTGCATGCACAGATGTCATTAAGTCATAGCAGGTAGTGCTGTATAATATTTAATTGTTAACACTCGCTGAGTTTGCGTCTCAGCTAACCTGTAACTCATCGATCCAGTGTGATGCGCTCATGAGCAGAGGCTGAAGAAATGAATCATCTTTAACCTCGCACTCGCACACCTGATCAATAAGAGGAAAACGGATTTCACAGTTTCGCTCTCTGTGTTTGGAATGATCCCATTTCTTCATTAATTTGACAGAAAGCCTCCGCTCTGAGATCAAAGGTTGTTTCCGGAGCAAAACAGATGTTTGCTTAGAGCTCTGAGGACCATAGGAGGGAAACGCAGCAGGCCCGGGGGGGTTGTGTGCCCTGGATGTGGAATCATCTTTTGTAACTGTGCTGAAATGCCATTCCTCTTCCACTAACTATGAATGCAGCAGACAGCCAGAGGCATGATGCATCCAATAGAATGAAAGAAAGGAGAAAATATACTGTGGAGTAAAGACTGGTGTTAGAAATGAGGATAAATAGATGTAAGGAAAGATGAGATGTGTGGAAAATAGTGCATCTTGACTGTTATTTGCTCTTTCCTGCATGTGTGGGTCGTATCACGAGTCCTCAGCCATGCTAGCAGCTCTGTTAGGCTGCATGAGTAGCTAACATTTGCTACTTGGCACTAAACATAAGTGCAACTGAGGCTGATGGGAAGCATTTTGTGATCTGACGCCACTATCGACAGGAAGAAACAGTAAATCTGTTTCATAATTTGACAACACTATGGGTATATTTTTATCTGGTTTAGGCCCAAACAGTTCTAGGTTAATGAAACCTTTGACCCACTGGTAGTACTAGAGGAGAAGTCAAAGAATCACAGCAGTCAGTTGGATTCATCCTCTGGGGACCATGAATGTCTTTACTAAATTTCACAGTAATCCATTTAATAGTTGTTTTGGTCTGGATCAAAGCAGTGGATCAACCGCTACCAAGGTACTTCAACAACCAGTGAACCACCTTTATCTTCAGAACGTTTACAGGAGCTTGGTGACGAGCAGATACTGAGTGAAGCTTCCTACTTTGTATTTCCTCTGCACTCGGACGTTCATGTGGCCACCAGCACAGGAGACATACTGTAGCACCATTACCTGTTATGGAGGAAACAGGATGCAATGCTCAGGTTTAGAGTGTCACCCTCAGGCCACAGAGTGCTGAGTCAGTCGGCACTGACAAGGTCTCCTTGCCCTGCTTTCACCCTGACAGCTGAATTATTCATTAAAGGAGAGGAAAGCACAGGGGACCCTGCTAATTTCTCAATGGGATTGTTGGCTGTCCTCACAGTAGGCCGTCCAATGAAAAGACAAGCTCCGAGGGTCTGTTTGAAATAGTATTTTACTCAGTACGTTTGTGAAACGGACATCACCCGCTATCCACACAATTAAAGGGGCTCTCAGTGAGTCATTGACTTGTGGCAGAGTGGACGGATCTTGTGTTTCCTGAACTGATATGGCATTATCCGCTTTCAAGGACACTGAACGGTGATGTGTGGGAGTCTGAATCAGACCCTCGCAGATTTATTGAGTGCACTCACACCATCGGATGCATCCAGCAGCGACTCGAGTTGTTTTAAAGGTTGGGGACTTTGCCAGTTGTCGTCATCAAAGAGAGTGTCTCCATGTTCGTGTCCTTTTCGTCACTGGAACCGAGCCAGTGAGGCATGCAGAGGTTAACTTAGCATATGACATTCTCTCCAGCACTGAATCCCCATAATGAACTAAATCATGTTAAAGTGAGAGCACGCAGGGAGAGAGGGCACCGGTTTGAACATGACACGCTGCTGTTTTTCATCTCCAGATACTCTACTTACAGAGCAGCAGTGCAGGCATGGGAGAGATCAATCTGTATGAGATAATGAAATAAATCATTAAAGCTTAAAACCCCAACAGGTTATTACAGAACAACCGACGAGTCCTCTGATACCAATTAAAAGGAAATACAAAATCCAAATGTCACACACAGATACATCGCAAATTAAATGTTTTTTGATCACAGCGAAGCGAATCAAGGTAGCAGTACAACAAAGCAACAGCTCGACACACGCTTCTTTTCCATTATCAATGAATTATTTATCGGTTTCTCATATATTTTTGTACATCAAATATGAGCAGACTCAACGCAGAACAGGCCTGAATCGAGTTATGTATAGCGCATCCATCAGAAAGGTTCAATATTTACAAGGTCAGTGGTATCAAAAATCATATTCCCACGAGCTCTTTGGCTATAATGCACGGCCCAGATACATTTCAGCCCGTCAAACACTCCTCCAGAGGAGGAGTTTCAGCATTTACCCTTGAGATAATGGCTTAAAACGCTCAGAATAAGAAGTCTAAATGTGTGTATCTTCTGCTGTGACCTGTTAACACTTGTAAAGTTGTTGTCCATTAGTCTCCTTCCTTTTTGTGTTTTGCTTGTTTGTTATTTGTTCTTAGTTTTTTCTGCTGCCTTTAGGGGATGCAGGGAAATGATTGGAGTGGTTGAACGTTGTGTTTCACCTCATTAAAAAAGATCTTCTCAGGCATTATTCATACTTTCTTTGGATCCTCCCAGTGACAAATACTTCCAAATAACATAACAGAACTGGTACAATTTGTGGTAATGTTTTATAACACAGTCCGTGCAGAAGAACATAAATAAAAATACAACAGGGCTGTGATATAAAGCACTGACTGTTCTCCCTTTTCTGCAGTTTAAGTAGCATATTGTAATTGTGTAGTACATAATTACTTAATTGTTTTTACTGTACTTACATTGGAATCCCAATAGGAGCCACAAGTGTTTTCTTGGTATCTGATTATACCGTAAATCATGGGCTGAGAAAAGTGTTACCCACTTTATTTTGCCATTAATAACTAACTGATGCACTCCTGTTTAACTATTTAAACCTTAACACGTACGGAGCAGTCATTTTCACATAGGCTTATCTCGTCCGACCGTGTTGGAAACCTGTTCACATGACGCGTCTGAAGTGCCTGCTGTTGTACAGATATGATCACTGTTAAAATATGGAGATAACAGCAGACGTTTTCAGACCGTCTCTCTTGGAAGTCGTTCGCAGTGCTGCACTCAGCTGTTCACATGGAAACTGTCAGAAATAGTTGTGTCAAGAAAAAGAACACTTGAGAGACGAATTCAAAGTTCTGAAGAAGAAAGTGGCGCCTCAGGCCCGGCCATTTTGTTGTCCTGGATTCCTAATGATGAAAATACAGTTTTTTTTTAACAACAAAGGCAGAATGAAAGATAAATGATTGAAATAAGATTTAAATCTGGGATGTGAAAAAGCTGAATGACCCTCCTCTAGACGATCCCCTCGTCGGCGGGAAAACAAACAAACATAACCCTCTGCCTTCTTTCCCTAATAAATTCCTTTATTCCACTTCTGCATGTTCTGTAGTTCAATAACTGCTGCAAAACAAGTTTCCCTTGAAGAGACACTAAAGTGAAGTGACAGGAAAATAACGGTATGATTGTCCTTAGGTGTGCGTGTGCGTGAGTTCTAAGCTACGGATGCTTCTTCGCCTGTCTTGCCTCCTCTCATTGTCACCACGTTTCATGCTGAGCGACAGACAGGCCGAGTGCAGTTTAAAATCCTGAGCTGGGTTTCCATGCAGGTGTAGCGCAGACTTTAACTGGATTTGGAGAAAATCAGCCAAAGAAAGTGCGAATGAATGCTCGTTCCATCCACTACCGCTACGGGATTATTAGGAGCTGGTTCATCCAGATTAGCAGCAAGAAGAGGGTGCAACAAGATGACGTAACTGAAAGAGCATCAGTCGAAGCTCAAACTGTGAGAAAAATGTAGAAAACATGATGGAAATATGACATTTTGGATTGTTTCACGTACTGTGAGGAAGGACACATCAGATCTGCGTGGAGCGATGAGGAGACGTTTTGTAATATGCATGAAATATGTTGATGGCAACACGGCTATGAAGGCTTTCCTTCATGATCATTTGCACTGTTCTTCTGAATTCCTCTGAAATGAGACACACACAGGAGCGTTTAACGCCGATGGCATTCAACACCACCATCAAAAGCCTTTTGTAATGTTCTCAGAGAAGATGAACAGCAGTACAATGCCGACTCAGCAGGAAATAAAAATCTGTCGTTACAGTATATTGTGTAAAGACGGCATCTTTTTATGCTTTTCACCTCAGATCTTCTTCACTTCATGTATATGTTTACATCTGGTTATAGGGAGGATAAAGAGCGTGATATGCTTGTATACATCTGAGTGCCCCCCCCCCCAGCCCCCCAGCTCTCTAATGCTACCTCTGTTTGTACTAATTACACACTGAGCTTCTTGCCACATTTATTTGTCACCTCTCTCCTCTTGAAGCATCAGTTTCATGATAACAGAGGGAGCGAGAGAGCTACACCTCTGGGAGCAGAAGGGTCAACAGGCGCAAAACCACAAATCACATACTTTCTGCAGCCTCCCACTCCCGACACGCACGTGCGCACAGATAGATGCCGACCTGCACGCATGCACATTCGCCCACAGCCACACATCCTCGCAGCAACAGATGGACGGCCTTGAGGCAGAGCCTGAGAGACTTGTGTGAGGGTAGAGCTGCCAATTGATTGCGAAGATCAGGTGTGCGTCTACACAAAGGCACCTCCTGCTCTTTTCAAGTATCGTGGTTATACTAGCCCGAGGACAAATGGAGACACAAAACAACAGTGGCATCTGTGGCAGGTAATGATCCCTTCACCAAAAATCTGGATAACGACATACCTCGACCATTTGTTGCCGTTAAAATCACTGTTGCTCGTTCTGAGCTCCGCGTGTGTCCTCCAGCAACATGTGCCGAGTTACAGCCATAGTTCAGCAGTCAGCCAGCGCTGGAGTCGAGCCAGCGAGAGCAGAGCCGGATGAAACGGTGTCAGCTTTTATCTGCTGCTGATCCAACCTGCATCCATAAATTAGGCTGCACACACTGCAGAAGGTCAGAGGTGGATTAGAGCACGCTGCAACAACTAATGAGCATATTACTGCTGCTCTCAGTTGCTTAGGCACTTTTTCTGAGCTGAAACACTTCAGACCAAACACTTTTCATACTGTTCATCATTTGATTATTGACACTGTGAGCAAACTGGGAAGGTGTGTGTCAGTGAGAAGAGTTTTAAACACTTTAGTTCTGTCGCAGCTCGGTCACTGTTTGTGATCTGGTCCGGTGCGTCATTAAAAGAGATGAAAAAAGTAGCTCAAAATGAAGCGTCACGTTGGCTCACTGTCATCCAGAGATCCACCTGTGCTTTGTTAAATTTAGTCAGACTAAATGTCTGTAAAAAGATCATCAAGGTATTATATGAAAGGTAATTCTCTCAGTTTGCTCAACAGTTATCAAACATGATGTGCAACAAAAGAAGTTTCATGATACCTAAAGCTAAAATGAGTATGATACAGAAAACAGTCAAGTGCAGAGCGATGGCCAGGAATTCATTGTCAGCACGTGCCGTTCAAGAGATTACTAAAGATCCCACTTATTTTATGAGAGTTAAACTTGTGAAAGCGTAGGATGGATATAATTTAAGAATCAGACAATGATTTGTGTTTCTAAGAATTAGGATTTATTGGTATGAGTGAAGAAAAAATGAAGTTTACCATGAATTGTTGAGGAATCGTGATTGATTTATTATGTTGTTTGCCTCAGTGTCACAGTTTTGATTGTCTTCTGTACTTTCGGTTGTGAATTCAGTGAGATGAGCTGCTTTGTTTGTTGTGTTTCTGTTGTGGCTGTAGTGTGTGTAAGTGTGTATGTGTGGTGGACCGCAGGAGGAGTAGCCATGCTAATGCTGGTGCTAATGGGGATCTAAGAAAGACTGATGGAAAGGTTGTCACTCAATCAACACATTAAACTTGTGTCAAAAGTAAATAAATGTGCCATTAAGTTAATCACAAATACCAAAATAATATGTTCCTTTATCATTACTTAAAGTAGCTTTAATCAATATTTTCATACTAATCAATAGTTAACTGATATTTTCAAAAACAATGTGACACTGCACATGAAATGATGAACCTATGCAGAACTGTCACCTGCACCTGCAGCTCCTATCATAGTGACTTTCAGCTTGTTGTTTAGCTGTAACTTTGCTGTTTCGGTTCACTCTTGTAGTGTCGTTCTCGGCTGCAGCAGACGACTGTTTTCAGGTGAAAAGCTCTAAAAACCCACTGTACACTACCTGCTCAGCATCAAACAGCTGACTCATACAGGTAGAGACTAGCTGTTGAACATAATGGAGAGTTTAGCAGCTAAAGAGACACGTTTGCCTTTGAGTTGGTAGAGACCAAACATTGAGCTAAAAGAGGGTCAACAGTGGACTTACATGAACCAGGTGGATACGAACATGCATAACGTTGTTCTGCAGCTGCTGGATGTGTAAATAAGGAATTCATGGTATCAGTGTAAAAGGTGATATTTCAGGATTGTGTTCACAACTCGTTTCTGTTTCTTCTCTGCAAGTGGCCAAAAAAATCAGTCAAGACAGTCAGATATTTATGGAAGTGTGTCAAAGACAGAGACGTCCATCCAGTGACCCAGTAATGAAGTTAAATATCCTCTACAACTGCCTGAATAAACTCCTGCCACACAAACACACCAGAGCAGTGTGTCGCAGGTCTTTAGTGCCTCTCTATGAACCACTAATGTGAAGCAACAGGAAAGAGGAAAATGAAATTCTCAATATGAGAAATTCATGGAATTAAAGGACATTTAGGAATGTAAATTCCCTCCAACACCTCCGCACTCACTGGACATCCAGCGTCCAAACGCTCCCGGGTATCCGGCCACACCATCACCATCTCATCAGATATTTACAGTTCACACAACAACAAATCTCCTTTCTCTGAACATGCTTTGGATCGTCTGAAGACAATGACTGCTGCATGAAGGCGACCACACGTCTGAGAACAGACAAAAACACATCGCGGCGACATGCGCCGTCGCTCGACTGACGTGTTGAGACACAACCTCCACCTGGCTGTGAGCGATCCCGTGTCATGTTTCCCCACAATGCCACTGTGGCGCGGTTCAGACGAGCACCCCGCCACCTCCGGATTCAAACATCAACCAACAGGGTCTCCCCTTGATCCCCTCTTCTCTGCTCTTGCTTTAGTAAACACGATAATAGCAGTGCTGTGTTCGTGCGGGCTGCATGTTAACACTGTGGCTGTCAAAGGCCATCATGCCCCTTCAAAGGATGATGGCTCTCTAAAGTGGGCTCTCTCGGTGGCAGCCATTTTCCACTTGACTGGCCCCACACATGAGGGGGACTGGTAGCCCCTAGCAGCTGGGCTAGGCTGGTCACTGGGGGTGGGGAGAAGGAGATGAATGGGCTGGATATAAGGGGAGGGGGCTAATAGCAAGAAGGGAAGGGCGTCTAAATGCATGAAGAGGTGTGTTTGGTATTTTGTCCTGAAATACGCCCTTTACTTTACCCTCCAAAACACTTCCCATAATGCAGCTACTGCTCAGGTGTGTTTACACATTTAGGTCGATGCTCATTCTTACTTTTCATCAAATACCCGACTTTCCATCTCCACTCGAAATCAGCGTAAAAGCATCATTTTGTGCATCAGCTGAAACATTTTGCTGCTCGGCGAAAACCTGGCAGAATCTCTCGTGCTCCTTGATGAGAAACAGACCGCCAATATCTCATCAGGAACTGGGAACAAAAGCCCGTCGAGATGTTATGATACGAATGATAATTCAGCGAGCGTCTGTTTGCCCGGCCGTGCGGGCTTTGTGTCAACACTCCGGGTCCAGCCAGGTCTCACTCGGGACCGAGGGAGCAGGATGCATTTTCATAAATCATTTCTTGACACCACATCAAGGTTATGTGGTTGGCAGTCTGCGGCCCGCAAATTGCCTTTGCATTGACAATGCAAAGGAGCTCCGCGGGGATTTAAGTAGTTCAGTAGCTATTTATGGCAGGAAAATTAGGATGACCTTTTCCCAAACTGTGATAATGGTGCCTTCAATATAAACCAATTCACTGAAGCAAAATGTCTCATCACATGCTGGAAATTTAAACCAGTTGTGTAGAAGCTACATGCACGCAGATAAGATAGCTTTTGTTGCCCATCCATGCTGCACTGGTTGTGTACTACCCACAGACTGGAGGTAATAATTAGCTCACTACAGCAGGGTAACAAGTTAGCACCCCCGTCCTGCTGTGCGGCTCTGTAATTGGTTCCCTCATGTGGCACAGTCGGGCCCCAGAACAAAGGGTTCCCAGAGGGGGAATCTATGCTGACCCATGCTGAACCCCTCACAACAATGACAGGCAGGAAGCATTTACATATGCTGACAGACTTGTCTCTTCCTAGGGTGGAGTGCTAGGCACTTCATTAAAGCAACATCAATACCTGCTGATAGAAAACGAGGAGTGGGCCCATGTGCATCGCTGTCTGCTCCGAGACACTATAGTGAAATGACATAGGGCTGTCACATCCAATTTCAAATAAATGGACAGCATTTATTAAATGGGCTGTGTGTGGAAATTGATGGGAGAGATGCTGTCTGAGCCGTGCCTGTCTGTGAATCGTCTGCATGCATCAGCAATCGGTTTACCCACAAGCTGTTCACCTGAACATCAGCTGCCAAAGTCTGTCGTCCCAAGGGCTCACACAAGCAGATTTCCACTCTCTGAGCATTGTTTTGTTATTTTTGTCGAAGAGAAAAAACCCCTTCCTTCCCTCCTCTTGTGTGGTTGTTGTGTCGAACGTTGACGCGCCGCTCGGTGAACCTCTCGTTCGAGGAGATCGAGCAAAGTCAGGCGCAGGTGACACATCTGTCGATTCAGCAGGAGTGCAGGTGGGTTCACTCATTCATTGCATCATGGCGCTGTGAATTCATTCTCTTATCCAGTTAAAGGAAGGGTAAAGCCTCCTTCCATTTGACACGCTGCTCATTTAGCTGAGAGGCACAGTGGTTGGCTGGAGGGAGGGGAGCTGTGGTGGTGTTGGTGGAGGCGGGGGGGTGGGAGGGGGGCTCTTTGGGAGGTGTCGTCCTGAGCAGATGGACCTCTCAGTGGCGTAGTAAGTGGAGTCTTCACATGGCAGAGGAGACTGCAGGATCTCACAGGACCGGGACACAGCATCCAGGTGGCCACGGCCCCTCCTGACCAGCTGGAGGAGCGATGGGACCATCTGACGCTCGCAGGAAAATGATACACTTTCCTTTGCTGCTTTGTTTTGTCTCGACACAAAAGCCCCGAGCCAATCAAGGAATTTAGCTAATGAAGCTTAGAGAAAATCCCTTTGATTACATGTAAATACTCAAGGTCATGTTAACAACGGGCGAGCGGCATTCACACGCAGTCTTCAGGTGAACGCTCATGGTTTACGGCCATGCTCGAGACAAAAACAGTCAACCTGATGCATTGTTTGAGGCGATTAACACTTCATTCAAACCCATCCTGCACCAACAACCGACTGCAGTGATGTCTGTGCAGCGCTGCAATGTAGATTCAACAAATCCAAGTGAGAAAGTCCCATCTGTGCTTCTCCTCCACTGATCCTGGGCCCTGGAGGCTACACAGGGCTAATTGTAGCCCCATTTTCCCTTCCTTATCTTTTTGTTTTTACTCAGTGCCGGGGTCAGGGAAGCTCCCAAGTGACCAGCGGCAGGAGCAACAGCCATCGGCCCCCGCTGAGCATCAGTAATTAGAGCCCTCCTCCTCCTCCTCGTCCTCCTCCAGGCCGGGAACCTCTCGCTCTCCTTCTGAAGGGCAAGGGGGCAGAGAGGAGGAACAGCTGCTGATGGGAAACCACTCTGCGGTTCCCATGGATGACCAGCGTCCCTCCGTCCTCCTCAGAGGATGTGCAGCAGCATCTTTGATAAGGATGATGGGGGCTTGGATCAGACATATTATGGGATTATTGTCTGTCTGGTTTCTCATGGCTGTTTATCTCACCTCTTCTCTTTCTTTTTGTTTTTTAATCATCATTTCCATAACTTGCTCAGTCTGTAGTCTTCATCATCAGGGTGTGACCAAATACACCCACTGGTGGAAGAAATACTCAAAGAACCAATACAACAGTATAAGTATGCTCCATCACCAGTAAAGTCCTGCATTCACAATCAGCAAAGTACTATTATCAAAATACACCTTAAGTATCAAAAGTAAAAGTACATCTGCAGAAAAATGTCATCTGTTGTTTTCATATTTTTGAAATATTCTCTAATTTTGATTTTTGGAGATTTATTTGGTCATTTTACCTCTTCGGGACTCAAACATTGGAACTGTGTGAGAAGTTTTGAGGTGAAACCACTAAAGGGCCCAAAGCAGGCAGCTTTTAAAGGGGTCACAAGCCAAATGTTTGGGAATCACTGCTTCTAATCTGAGCAATGTGTCATATTTTATAAACTCACTGTTTTTAATGTCGTATTTCATTTCGTTAATCTGTAGAGTAAGTAGTAACTATGTGTGTCCAATAAATCTTGTGTGAAATAGCGTAAAATAAAATGGAAATACTAAAGCACAAGTACCTCAAAATTGTACTTAAGTACAGATCTGGAGTAAATCTATGTACTTACTCTCCACCACTTGGCACACCTAAATGTGCAATAAAAGAAAATAGAATGATGAGTTCAACATGAATTGAACTATTTAAGCTTCACAGACTTGTGTGTGACTCATGTTGACCCTCAGTGTTTATCATACGCAGCTGTATCTCTGGACTCACTGTTCCTGAGCTGGAGCTGTTTGTGTCACGACCGTCTCTCTATCATATTCATAGCAATAAAATGCATCAACAGCCTCTTTTTATTAGCTTTTCATTTTATTCATGCATGTTTACATTAAGACAGAAACATCTCATATAACAGGTGTATAAATGTCAGTGTTAAATAGTTGGTCTGCATGTGCAAAATCGCTTTTATCTCCTTTATTTTCCTTTATTTTTTCATGTACACAGTATAGATGTCTTTCATGGGCAGTGATTTGTGGCCACTAGGTGCCTGCAGACTGTGGAGTGATAGCTTTTAATATAGAGAAGTGTGCTTGCGCCATCTAGTGGGCAGAAACAGGCTGACAGTTTTGTGCAGTTCACTGGCCAGAAACTGAGATTCAAAAAAGGAGCTGCATCCCAGTGTGAAACGTCTCACCACTGAAGTGTTTTTAAGGACTTTGACACGAAACATTGACCAAGAAAAGTGCAGACATGGCTGAAAAATCACAAAAATAAGTGCTAAAACATCACGTCTTTAACAAAATGCTGAAGGAAGGAGGACTTACAGAAGAACCTCAAAGGAGTGATTCAGTGGGAAATATGCTGAGAGCTAGAGGACCGGCACCACTCTCATGTCTGTGGGCTAAATATGAAGCTAGCTGCCAGTTAGCTTAGCTTAGCATAAAGACTGGAAATGAGGAAACCTTTAGCCTTGATCTGTCCAAAGTAAAAAGTCTGCTTACCAACACCTTTAAAGCTCACCACTTACCATTTTTTAATCTAGTTTGTTCAATCCAAACAAAAAAACAAGAAGTGCTAAGCTAACTTTTTTCCAGTCGCTACCTCTAGATCCATACTTAACACACAGGTATGAGTCTGGTATTTAACTTTTCATCTAACTCTCAGCAAGAAAACTGTATCAGTGCATTTCCCAAAGTGTTGTTGTTGTGTCTCCAGCGTCCTCAGATCAGCTGTCATTGTGGACATATTGTGTTGCAGACGTCTCCTGACTGAAACAGATGGTAGACGCTAACCAGCGGGAACATGGTGACCGAGCCGATCAGAGAGCCCAGCTGCTGTGCAGCTCCGCACCAGACCAGGGCGCTGTGGCTCCGGTCTCTCAGGATGATGCCCACCATGACTTTGACATAAGTCAGTGTCCCGGTGAAGAAGAGCCATGAGAGCACCTGGTGAGGACCAAAGAGCAGAGTTCACCTGAATGATGAGCTGGGAAATTCAACTAAATACATTTATAAAAGCACAAAACTGAGGTACTTTAGGACTATTTTCCTTTCATGCTACTCTCTACATCTCAAAGGGAAATATTGCACTTTGTACTCCACTACTTCCACTGACTGCTTTAGTTACTAGATCTTTACTAATGTTGACATGATAGTATGTTAAACTTTGTACATCTGCTTCTTTTACAGCTTCAGTCTTGTCGATGCTGTCGAGTGTATGATTAACAGACAGTATCGAAGTATCGAGTTAGAACCTTAATTTTTACACACAAAACATGCTTTTCCTTATAACCATTTTAAGGTTTTTATAAAACCTTTTGGGTTTGGTTGGTTGCTGTTGCTCGGATGTTTTGGACTCTGGGTAATTGTGACGACATTTCCTCATATTAATCCATAATGAAAATAGAAAGAAAGGAATGATCTCATGATATAATTATAATACTGTAAGGCATTTTTCCTGCACTGACTGCTTTTACTTTAATACTTTATGTATATTTTCCTGACTAGTATTTTAACAGTGTGGTATTCATGCTTTTACTGTAGTAAAGGATCTGAATACTTCCTCCACCACTGGAAATGTTTAGCATCATTTGTCTGCAGAAAAACTAATCAGGATTTCACACCTGGTCATGTTCAAATGTTGATACTCAGCTACACACAAACGACCCAAATACATTACTTCATCATCAATTGAGCGAGTTGCTAAATGCTTTTGTAAAGGTGGTGTTGAACTTTGCCGCATGCGTTTCCCTGATAAAGCTGCTGGGAAAAGTTTTTAGTGTCTTTCCGTCTCTCAACATGTTTGTGTTTCACTCACAATGATAACCTCTCCCGCCACAGAGCCTTGAAGCAAAGGACATGGACTGAGAGCGGCCATAGCCATGTTATAACCGCCAAACCCCATCCCCAACGCCGCCAGCACGCCAAGGAAGACTAGTGACCTGAAAACAAAAGAGGTTTGTTACCAGCAGCAGTTTATTTCTAAGAATCCGCTGAGATGGCGGAGAATGAGTCTGATTATTATCTCACATAAACTGTGTGCCAAAGGAATTTACAACCGCAAGTCCAAGAAAGGAGGAATGCTGTATTCTGTAATAAAACAGTGTGATAACTTGCTAAACATTTCTGACATATAATCAATTGGAAACAGTACAAAGACAATATATTTAATGTTTGACCTCATCACCTTCATTGACTTTTGTTAACATCGGCTTATTCTGAATTTGATGCAGCAGCACGTTTCAAACAGGTTGGGACAGGAGCAACTAAAGACTGAAAAAGATGTGGAATGCTCCAAAAACACCTGTTTGGATCATTCCACAGGTAAACAGGCTCATTGGTAACAGGTGATCGTATCATGATTGGGTATGAAAGGGGCATCCTGGAAAGGCTCAGTCGATCTCAAGCCAGGATGGAGAGAGGTTCACAACTTTGTGAACACATGATTGGATGAAGGATATTACTACATCAGCAACACTTTGTAAAAGTTGAGGTTAATATGAGACTTCATCACATTTGACAGTCTGAATGAGTCCAGTGAAGTACAGATCCTCCAGAGTTACACAGTCCTCTCAGTGTGAAGGTCTCTCTTATTGTTTCTCTGGATTGTGCTTCTTTCCTGTGCTGCAGTGGAGGAGCAAGAACACAAACCTTATATAGAGAACCATGACATCACTTCCTGCCTAACCTCTGTTCCACTAGCTTCTGTAACACAATCTCTCATTCAGCATTTCTTTCATCGGTCTTCCCAAAAAGACTGAAACATGTTCTAAAGGTTTGAATTCCACATTTTAAGACAGGTCAGCCCCCCACTAGAGCACAGAGACTGAACCAGAAGGTTTTCAACAAAGTTAAGAAAGGATTGCTTTGTGAGCGCAGAAAAAAGAGCTGCCATGAAAATTTACTACGTACTTAAGCTCAATGCTTCATATCCATAAAATTCACCACAGCTCTCTTTAAAGTTATCTCTGCTGGCTAAGAACTTCTCCTGTGGCAGTTTGGGGCTTACGAGTGGTGTTGTGAGTTAAACGCCACTAAAAACCAGAAATAGAAATACAGACAACAATATTAGATTGTTCATTGTGTACTTTCAAATGTCAGTGGGGTTTTGAAGGAGGTTTTCTTAGTCCTGGAACAGAAACAGGATGTTAAGTTTCAGATCCACCAATCAGCCATAACATTAAACAACAAACATTAAAACCACCTGCTTAATGTTGTGTACGCCATCTGTGTGCAGCCAAAGCAGCTCTGGCCTGTCGAGGCATGGACGCAGGACCTCTGGGGGTGTCCTGTGGTGTCTGGCGGCGGATCCTTTGAGTCCTGTGGGTTGCGAGGTGGGGCCTTAATAGATCGGACTTGTTCTTGCTCGTCCCATGAATGCTTGATTGGATTAAGATCTGGTGGATTTGGAGGCCGGGCCGACACCTCGAGCTCTTTGTCGTGCTCTTTGAGCCGCTCCTGAGTATTTTTTTGTGTGTGCGGCAGGAGGCGCCATCCTGCTGGAGGAGGCCACTGCGATCAGGAGCTGCTTTTACCATGATGGGTGTTGCAGTGTTTGGGTGGGCGACGTGTGTAACATTCACATGAATGCCAGGACCCACTGACTTCACCTGTCAGGGGTCTTAATGTCGTGGCTGATCGTGTGTGTTTTTGCACAGAACAATTAAAGCAAGTAAAACGTGTTTCAAACACCTGACTAATGTCTTAGGACAGACTGAAACTATCTTACAATGAAAAATCGAAATCTACACAACTAGATATTTACCTGTTTTGGAAGAATATTGCAACGATGCAAGCCAGTGGGTTGGCCATTGACGACAGGGAGGCAGAGAGGTGATAGGCCAGGTTCCCGTAGGGTATACAGGAGTACGTCTGCACCGAGGGCAGCAGGCCGTTGGTTGCAGAGTTAACAAACACCACCACAATGTAAATGAAGGTCAGCTGGTACACGGAGTACTCGGGGGCTGCCAGCGGAAGCTTGCTCTGGGCTGCCCCCTCGCCCTGGCATTTCCCACCCTCTCCATCAGTGTCTGCTCCAGGGTTCTCCAGGCCGGAGCTGACAGATGCCGTAGCGTCTGGCACGAGGTTTTCGAAGGACAGCTCATACGTGCGAGGGAGCATATTCAGCCCCACAAAAGCAGCCAGGCTTATGCACATCATGACTGTCAGGAGGACGAAAAACACCTCGATGGAAAAGTTGGGAGGAAAATAAACTGTCTGCAATGACCAAGAGTCCCCGCCTGTGTGGTTTCCTGCAGTCTCTGAGGAGTTGACACATTTGGACATGCCCACACCTTGTGCCAGAGCGATCACACCAGGAATGAAACCACTTAGTCCTTCTCCAATAAAGTATGTGGTAATGTAATTCGCTGGAAGCTGCATCATGAAGGGCATGAAGGTAACTGAGGAGGTGCAGTCCACCAGAGAGAGGAAGAAGGTGATGATGAAGAAGGCAGTGCTGCGCCTTGCCCCGGCCACAATCGTCGTTTTGTCCCAGAAGAAGATGAGCAGGATGCAGGAGAGGATGCCGATGCAGAGGATAACGTAAATAACAACACGCTCTTTAAGACGACCCGGGCACAGTTTGTGCATGATGGTGACCAGCAGGGGTCCCAGGTTGGCCAGCTGGATGATGACGGTCAGGTAGGAGGGGAGCTCCCAGGCCTCCGGCAGAGTGTTGACGATGAGCGGCAGTTCCACCCACAGGCCGTTCACCGCCACCCAAGAGCCCAGGCCAAAGGCGCAGGCCAGTATGTGGACCAGCAGAGCCATGTCAGATCAGCCTGAAGAGAGTCTGAAGAAGAAGAAGAGGGCGTCTCCCCAAATGGTTCCACCTCTGCTGTGTGTCATACCTTCAACGACAAGTCAGGAGCATTAAACTCAGCCATTTTATGTTGTTCCAAAATAAGACGTTGTAACATTTTAAATGTTATGTGAAATATCTCATAGAAACTGAAGAGTTTTTTTCATGAAACATTGCTGTGATTCTTCGTGCACGTGTGATCAGCTTATCAGTCAGGTGGTTTAACTGAACCAAAATTGTCTTAATGATGAACACATGATGATGAAAAGTGAATTGTGGTCTGTTGACTCAATAATTCCTCCATCATAGATCACATGAATCACACAGTCAGTCGTTAAAACTCGTGCTCAGAGCCAGTATTGAGGAAGAACTCGGATCCTTTTTAAAGCACCAATACAACAGTCGGAAATTCATTCTATTCTGGGCTCTTGCTTCATTAACAAGCAAGAAAATAGCCGAAATAGACATTTAGGGATTTATATTGGCTCAGATTTCGGTTCTGTACATTTATGCGAATCACAAAAAATAATTGTGTTAATGTAAATAATCAACTGGGCAAGTTTAACAGTGATATATATTAGTTTACATCAGTGTTTCTCAATTCCGGACCTCGGGGCCCCCTGCCCTGCATGTTTTAGATGTTTCCCTCCTCCACCACACCTGATTCAAATGATCAGCTCGTCTTCAAGCTCTGCAGTGGTTTGATAACGAGCTTTGAATCAGGTGTGTTGAAGCAGGAAACATCTAAAACATGTAGGGCAGGGGTCCCCGAGGACCGGAATTGAGAAACACTGGTTTACATCGATTCACCTGTAGTGTCTCCCCTAAAGTTAAAGCACAGATTATTGGCAAAATACACTTTAAAGAATTAAAAGTAAATTACTTATTATGTAGAAATGTGAAGTATAAAGGAGCATAAAATGCAGCTAAAAATATTACTTTGGAGGATGCGGATGTGCTGCTGCTCAGAGCTGATTCCTTCAGACAACACTGTGGGCAAAGAAAGCCCCTGGGCTGTCGGAAGAGGCTTTGAATCAGAAGTGAGAGGAGGCCATCTGAGTTTATTAGTCACTATCAGCCAACAGCTTCATGTGCATTAATGTAACAGAACAAGTCAAGGACAAGCATCAGTCAGTTCACACACACAGTACGCCGCTCATGTTTCCAGCAGCTGATGCAATTTCCACATCCCTTTCACACCTTTTGGAGGAATCCAACAAACCATATGGGCCTCCTTTGCTCCTTTTGGCATGCTTGTAGCTTTCAGGAAATGACTTGTGTAAACGCTCACATGATGCATCCACGTTGGTTCGAGAAAGGCTTCTGAGTATCCCGCCTTTAAATCACTCGAGCTGACGTAAAGAAAGCGTGGCCTGAGTGCAGATTGTTATGTTCTAGATCACCAGGACATACAGTGTTTGCCAGACACTCACAGCTAATCCCACAAGCATATAAACTACCTTTAAGGCATGGAAATGTACTCACAAGTTTGTTCAGTCCCAGGAGGCGTTGAATACGACTCGCTGTCATCTAATATAGAGGTTAGTGACAGCTCTCCTTTGGCTGCGCTTACATATACACTCTGATGGGAATCACGTGGCTTCTGGTTAGGTCAGAGTCCACTGGAGGCATAGATCAGCCCCACTGGATAACAGAGGACAGTGTCTATATCCACTGAGCTGCCTTTACTACATTCAGATCTGTATGAGGTCAAGTCAGTGCTTAAACACTTCGAGGTGCCCTTGACATTTTTGCAACATTTGCCTGCTCAAGGACAAAAACATTTCCTGCACTAGTTGGTTTCGAGCGTCCAGGTCTGTACCGCCCCCTGCTGGCCTCAGCTGCAGTGTGTGATCAGGCACCAAGGTGGAGGTTCAGCAGTAAGGAAGGAGGTTTAGCTGCCAAAAGGTTCCCGGGATGTACCCACTTCTTCTTTTTGATGCAGTGATAAGAGCCCACAACATCTGCCTCTTGTTTAGTGGTGATCTTGATCTTTGTGTTGGTTATCTGGTCAGGCAGCATGTTTTAACGTCTCCATGTTTTCATGTTTGTCTCACGCCGACCACAAGTTCTCAGTTCTGCTTTTGACTTGAATGTTGCTTGAAGCGTTTGGTTTTTCTTCCCCGTCTCTTTTTTTTCCTCACTCAACCAAACTTGTTTTCTTGCCTGTGGACTCGAGATTAGGTAAACCTCAAATAAGACTCAACCCCTTTCTTTTCCTGTAGACTTAGCCTAACACACCTATCCAAGACATAGCCAAAGGCAACTGAAAGCTGTTCTTGAACCATTTGGAGTCCAGGCATGGTTTGGAAATCTAACACTCTTACATTTTATCCCCAACAGTCGGATTCATTTGGCATTGAGTAATAAAAGTTGGAGCACACTGAAGTAGAAGGTTTTTACTTCCACCTGAATTATTTATTGCTCGCAGATGACTCTGGACCTGATTAACTGGATGAAAATGAATATTTTACACATGCTTTTCTGCTGTCTGGATAAATATCTGTATTTATTTGAAAACATCCATATTTAGGCCATCTATATTTATATTTTGTAAATCTACACTTAAATTTAGGCTATATATCTTTATATTGAGGCCATTCATCATTTTAAACCCTGTGTAATATCCCTATTTACACTGAATTCCTTGATTTGGCAGTAAGTTACCCACTGAAGCAACACATCCTCGTTTTCAGAATTTCATTGGCTGTACAAAACGCCAGTCATCTGCACAATCGCTTGTGATTGGCTCGATAGGTACAAAGAAGAGAATTCAATGTGGACTTTTGTCAGATGTGTCTGCTGGTG
The DNA here is from genome assembly GCA_037975065.1 of Chaetodon trifasciatus. Taxonomy (NCBI): domain Eukaryota; kingdom Metazoa; phylum Chordata; class Actinopteri; order Chaetodontiformes; family Chaetodontidae; genus Chaetodon; species Chaetodon trifasciatus. The sequence goes on from JBBMOE010000025.1 coordinate 4,690,842, forward strand.
CTCTTTATGTAATGTCAGCACACATCAGTGACATTTAGTACTGCAATAATAAAATTAAGATTATATCTTAAAATCTTATCTAAAGCTGATGATGTCATGCTTTATAAACAGCAGGTATTAGGCAATAAAACAATTTAAAAGGACAGACCATGCCAGGCCATCTATAATCTTTTGATAAAGACAAATATTGACATTTAATTCAGTCCTATCAACTCAGCAAACTGTGTTTTGAACTTTGGGCACTAATGGAAATGTACCAATTACTTATCAAGGATTTTAGGTGTTGATTTTTACAAAGACTGCCAAGGTTTTAGAGTAGTTAGCCTGCAGTAATCAGCGTGGGAAATGAGCATAGAGTGCATGTTCACCTCGGCCGCCTCTGCTGACGTCTCGTTTCAAATGACATTTTACCGATTGAATTTGAACGTTACAAACCTTTTTCACCTGAATCTTGAAAGAAATTGATGAACAACATGCAGAGCATTACATGAACCAGCAACTCAAGTCAAACTGCTGCCATGTACATAAATTACACTGTCATCCACATTCGTTTGGATGTTGTTGTCTGAACATATTGACAGCAAATCATTTATTAATAATGTAAATAGCAGTGGGCCCAGGATAGATCCTCACTGCAGCTACATCCCCTGTGAGTAAATTGAGCTAATGAAAAAAATGGAAGGCACCAGTGAGCAAAGTGCAGACCAGATAATGAAGACACAGAAGCAACCGAGAGCCGGTGTGGCACAATGAGTTTGCCATCCGTCTAAAACTGACTGAAACCTTTCAGAAACTAGGTTAACCTCCAGGTTTCCAGCAGTTGTTATCGGTTAGCATGTTATCGGCTTACCAACATTTAGAAATTGGTCTGCAGTTGATAAAGTTGGATGGATCAACTTGAAATAATGAGCAGAGGATTTGGGAGGCAAGATGTCACCAGAGTTAGAGGTGTGAAAGTCTCTAAGTTCATTCAAACTTATGCCTAAACTGAGACATGATCAGGACATTGATACGTCATGGGTACCGTATTATGATCTCATCAAATTTAAAACACTCACCACTGGAGGCCTCACAACAGTTAAAACTGAAGATTTTAAAAGATGGTCAACAATATTTAAGACAATGAAATAAAAAAATAAATTTTCCATGCTCTAATCCCATCCAGATAGTTATATGCTAAATATATTTCCATTTTTTTTTAAATTTTTATAGCAAAACATTTTTTCTCCTGAAGTCAGGATATTGAACACTGAAGTGTATTATGTAGATGTAAGATGTCTGTGCTTAAAGTGTGTTCAGTAAGAGCTGAACTGGGAGCAAAATCTTGATGGAACAGTTCAGCACTTTGGGAAATATGCTTATTCAATTTCTTGCAGCGAGTTACAACAGGAACTAACTCAAAGAACAATTTCATGACTGAGTTAGTCACCATGTGCAGATTAAACAAGATCCAACGGGCTCATTTAACAGCTTCAGATTTATTTTCAGTCTTTATGCTAAGCTAAGATTGCAAAGGCACAAATTTTCTCACTGAACTCAAAGCTCATCTCCCAAAATGTTGAACTGTGCCTTTAAGTGGTCTCTAAGAGAGCTTGCATCACATTTCTGTTGAACCTGCTCCTCAATGGAGAGCAGACATCATGCAAATAAACACTGTCATTATGTGGAAATGCTCCATATAAACTTTGATGACCTGGAACCCGTGAGCAACAACACGTAGTGATCTACAACGACACAAATGCGTGAAAAGCATGAATTAAGATTTATGAAAGAAGTGGAGAAAGTAAAACAAATTGTCACATGAAGTAGCAAAGACAGTTTCACAAGTCAGACATCTCCCCTGACGTTACACAGGACCAAAAGAGGTAGCTCATTTCACTTCTACTTTCAAGCACGGCTTAACCGGGACTTCTACAGACCTACAGTAGATTTGCATACTATGCTGCTATGCATACTAAGATCAGATATAGTGGCATAGATACTGTACACAATGTTTACTTTGGACAATTCTTACATGGAAGGAGGAAGCCATGTGTGAGTAAGTGACCACTTCGGCACCTTGCTGAGCTGCAGTCGCGCATTTACTGCCAGACCGCTTGAAAAAAAACACGAGGTGCAAGTCCACGTCAACACACGCTGTTGATCTGGCTTCACGGCAAGACATTCGTCAAATGATTCGACAAGTCAAACGTGTTGGGCGTGGGATTTCATATGTACACGTGAAAGAAGACTATCCGATAACTAACAGCAACAACTTCAGCCAGCTATGTGCAATTATGTTAAGAGGCTGTTTTCAAGGTTACAAAAAAGCAACACACAAAGAGGTACACTCAATAAGATTATTTATGTTATTGTACAATCTGCATTTTTTAACAAATAATAATAAAAAAAGATTAGTAACATGTACAGTATTCGAATGGTCAGATCCGGCGTGGACCGAGGACTCCACCTGCCTCGTCACATCGAGTCCACCCAGAGCTCCAGTGATGGGAGGGGGAGGGGGGGGCCAGTGCCTGGAATGACTTTCATGAACGCTCAATACGTGTGTGTGTGTGTGTGTGTGTCTGCAGATTATGTGTATGTGTATGTGCATGTGTGTATGTATGTTTGCATGTATCTGTTATTGTACACTAAGTCTTCTGCTCCGTGTCTGTGTTTGTGTGTGTGTGTGCGTGCTCAGCCAAGGTGTCGGCAGGTGGAGGTGAAAGGTCACACAGCGCAGAATGGGGATAAAGGGATGAAGCAGAACAGAAGAGTTGGGCGGGGCGGGGCAGGGTGGGGGGTGGAAGCAAAAGAAGCAGGGGCTCAGTTGGTGTAGATCTGACCCTCAGGAGGCTGAGGAAGCTTCATGTTTTCCTTGCACGTCATGAGCCGTCGCAGCTCGAGCAGCACCATCTGGATACTGTAGGAGTTCTGCCACTTGGCCAGTGCAGTCACCGCATGCATGTCAACCTGCAGGACAGCACAACAGGACGGGCGTGTTACACCTTGAATCCTGCGAACCTTAAACCCCGACATGTAGTTTTATTATTCAAGGCTGGATTTTAAGATATTTTATGACAGTGCTGATCACAGGTATTATATTAGCTTTTATTGTTTATTGAGTCCAAACCTGAGCTTGACCTTGACTAACTGCTTTTAAAATTTCTTACTTTTTTCAGTGTGTGGTTTGTTTAAGTAAAGCTTTCCAGCTACCAGGACAAAAACTGCATTGATTGGACTAAAACTGCAAATATGAAATCCCCTAAACTGTCTAAATGAAGATGTACATACATTATACTTGTGCCAAAATTAATGTAATGGCTGCATTAGCTGTCAGAGGATTCAAGCATGCACTTAGAACAGGAACTCGCTCATATTTTTTGGATACTCTACTGCATTAACAGGCTTTGTGCTCCATGCACATATTTCCAAATAATGTGAGTGCACTTCAATACAAGCAATTCAGTTTGGGTTTGGACAAACTTTGATCTAACAAAAATATACAAGAGCCAAATTCTTTCTGCAAATGTATTCAACGATGTAACAAGTACAGGATCGAGAGCATTGTCATGTGTTTCAAAAGACTGCGGACCGCTGGGTCCACATTCGGTAATAAAGCCAGAGTAATGACTGGTTTACATACCACACCGCTGGAGGTGTGCACGCCGTTCAAGTTTATCTTTGTCACAAATCGGACGTACGGTGGTAACTCTGGGTATTCTGGCCCACATTCAACCTTCAGATTGTACATCCTGTTTTCATAGCTTGTCTGTGGACAGAGACAAGCAGGAAGAGGTGAGAGTGGACAGCAAATATGAACAAACAGCACACAGCGTTCAGTGTATTATTCAACAATAGCACCCATGGGAGAGTGTACTGTTAGAAATGTGACGGTCTGAGCCAGTTCCACCATAACAGCACATGTTGATTTAAATTCATGCAAACCAGCTGAGCCAGCCGAAGTCTGCACTAACGTTGCTTTCGTCAACAAAAATTATGACTAAATATCATCGTCAACGAACCTTTATCACATGACGAAAACGAGACGAGACGCAACGTAAATGCTGGTCATGTGACGAGAACTATAATTAAATATATAATGCAATATTGTGTAACTAAATGTGTTTTACAAAACAAGCTAAAATGTCTCTTCATTTTCGTTGACTAAAACGAGACGAAATGTTATGACGTTATTTCCTCTTGTTTAGTCGCGTTGATATCATTATTTTGCAGTATTTCTGTTTCCTGTGTCTCACTTCAGGGGCTGCATCAGGTCGCACTGCGCAGTCGCAGGCGACGTCACTTCCTATTATTTAGAAGATGCAGCTGCAGAAGGTTAGCGTTAACGACAGACAGCTGACACAGAGAACAGGACCGATGGCCGGCCAGCCGGCTTTGCTTGGTAAAATAAATATGTTGTAAATTCAAATCAGAGCGTCTTCGTGTCTGGAATGGGTGTATTCTTGAGTCTATAAGGGAACAATAATATAATAATAAGACAACCTTGTTTGAATCGGGAAATGGGTTTGGCTAAAAGAAAATTTTGGTTTAGTCTATACTAAGAGGTACTTACACTATATTGACTGGGTTAAATAGAATTGCATTACTAAAAAGAGACTAAAATACAGTTTTCATTGACTAAAACTAGACTAAAATGTCATCAGTTTTTGTTGACTAAAACTAAATGAAAACAGTCACGGATAATTCTGACTAAAATAAGACTAAAGTGCTCAGACTTTTAGTCGACTGAAACTTGACTAAAAAGAGTATGAACGTGACTAAAACTAATAAAAACTAAAATGACAGCTTGACACAAAGACTAGACTAAAATTAAAACAGGCCGCCAAAAACAACACTAGTCTGACATACATTAATGTCCACAGTCCTCCGTAAAGGTCTTTGAGGTACTGAGGTGTCTTCTAGATGTTAACATTACAGAATCAGTTGTGTGAAGTGCTTTAAGATGTGCGACCTGTTGCTTCCTGTCATTTTGTAATGTGATACTTTGACGGCACTGAGGTGTTTTATAGCTCTGCTGCCTAAAATTCACTTTCACGGCTAATGTAGCATCGTTCAGTCCACACCTTTGCATCTGCCTTCAGATTTATTTTACTTGGCTTCACAGCAGTGAACAATTACTGCAAAAATCAGTGATTCTGCATCTTTTCAGCAGATGTAGGTCTCCAGTGGTGTGCTGACAAAACAGGCTGCACAGAACTGTGACGAAACATGTTCGTCTGTGACCTTTTTGCACCGACGCCGTACGCCCTGGAATCAGAGACAACATCCTTGTATGCACCAAACATCTGAGCAGCTAACTTAGCAACTGACCTATTTCTGGATGTTTTCCTTAAATTGCTACCATCAGACCACTAGGCCCGACACTTTCTGCAAAGCTGCATTCTCAATCGGATAATGGTAAGATAAAAACTTCTGCTGAATACATTTGACTAAAATGACAGAAAATTATTGGTTTTGCTCGACTGGATTGCCTAAAAAAAGACTTAAAATGTCAACTAAAACACCCAGACTTTTAGGTAACTTAAACTGACTAAAAACAACAGGATGAGGTTAACTAGATATGATAAAAACTAACACAGAAATCTGACACTAACTCTTTAAATAGCTGACAAAATGAACCTCTTGGCCACTTTAATGCTTACTGAACAGTCCTTTAAGTATTTTAGAAAATGGTGCCACTCACCCTCGGGGGGCCGAGGATCACCCCTCTCCATCGTGTTAAGGTCATGTCCTCGTCATCCTCCAGACCCCAGCTCACTGTTCCATCTCCCACACCTTTCTGGCCTTCCTCCAGCTCTTCCAGGAGCCGGAAATTACGAGGAACTTTAACACCTGTTTGCAGACAAACAGGCCAAAGCCAGACTGTTATGCACACACATGCACGCTCACGCTTGCAACACAAGTGGATTTAGGTCGAACCCGGCTTGCCGCAGTTTCAGACAAAGCAATGACTTGCAGTTGTACAGGTGTGAGGGGTTTTTTTATGACTCATTCAGGCGTTATAACGTGACAGGAAAATGAGGAACGCCGTGGGTGACGAGCTGTCATCAGTCCTCTGATGACAGCAAACGTTCATTCATGTCCTCTGGTTTAGCATCTGGCTTCGACAATGCTGCATCATTTGGCCTCTGCAGTGAGATGTGACGGTGCTGCGCCGTTAACTGAGCCATGCAAACAAACACCGTGTCACTGCCGGCTGGTGCAGCAGCTCAGCTCAGCTCAGCTCACTGTCATCCAAAGACACTCACCATCCATTGTGTTGTCTGCATTAGCTTCAAGTCAGCGTCTCAGAAAGCGTACCGTTACTGGCATTGTTGACGTCTAACGGTCTAGCTATGGCTAGATGTTGATGCACCAACATCTAATGAGAACAGCTGACGCTGAGGACCCGGTTTGTGACATCAGTTTTCAGAGTCAGCAAACGGTTTTACATCGCAGATACGTGAATAATGTTACGTTACCGGACGTTAGGGTGGCGGTGTTGTGGTTCATTATCGTAAGCTATATACTGTTACTACGCCAAATTACGTTACTAAATGAAAGCCAACAAGCTGCATAATGTTATACATGAAGACGGCCGGTGTGAGATGATTCCACGGCTTTTCGACGACATGAATTTCCGCTGTCTGCAGTCATCGAGCATCTCCTCCCATGTAACTTAACTTACGTTAGCTTACCGTTAGCTAATGGCATCGTTTCCTATTCATTCTCTCCAAAAGCATCTCACATCCTTTCACGCAGCAGCTGCGTCACCAGATAATCAACCTCGTTACGTAACTCGATCGCTACATGATGAAAATTAACTGAGCGGATTTATCAAGGTCCGCTTCTTGTGGTGATTTATTTTATCCTGAATATTTACCTGATGGGGCGGCGACCGCCATCTTGTCGCTACACAGCGGGAGCGTGCACGTAGCTTCGCCTTTGTGGGCGACGGTGCGTGCGCGAGAAACGCACAGCGTCGCTCAGAGTGAAACGTCGATTGTTGTGCGGCCTCCCAACAGGTGCCTGCACATTAATAAATAGCCAGCAGGCCTTTTTCATAGCGGACATTTTGACATTTGACATAGATTCTGGATGGAGGATTTTTATACACCTGTGCTTTTCCTACAGTGACATGTCAAAATGTCTCCAATGAAAGACTTTATGAGCCTCTGCTCTGACTGTAAACTCCTAAAAGCCAGTGAGATTAGTCAGATAACAATATGATGAATGTCCAGTCGAACTATTATAGCTACATTTTTAAAACAAAGAAAGAGACATTATCAGAGAAGACACAGAGTGTAATTATCAACCGTTTATTTAGTTTATTATAAATACAGTTTAATATGTACATTGTTAGTCTCCCAAATTGAAGACAACAAAAAGGCATCAAGGCATTATTCTGATATCTAAAACTCCATCACCACCAGCATACATAACCAACTACAACATCCATATGAGTCTTGCCTCAGAAGGAGTGAGAAGCAAGTGAAGGGCAATATGAAGTCGGTCAAATTCTTTTCCCACATCGCTGGCAAGATTTACAGTAAATCAATCAAGGAGAGGATAAGGCAATTCAATAAAAAGTCCAAGGATCATTACAAAATTGATTTCAACACAGCATGTCAAACATACCGACGACGACTGCCCACACCACTTAACGAGTTCATCTGCCTTCACAAAAATGCCCTCAGGGGGAAAATATTTAGTTAACCGCACATCATCACGAAACACCCTTCAGATCCACGGATGAAAGCCCATTGTCTCTAAGCAGAAAAACCCAACACAGCGTAATCACTAATTCTACCTCAATAACAGGAGGCCAAGTTAACTGCACTGATATATGGCTACAATAGAAAATATAACGTATTTAAAATCAAGCGGCTTCTTTGGACAACAGAATCTGATGGAGGCGAATGATTTAAACAACTTATAGCTATTAAATAACAGGGTCTTAAAGTCACTGATGGGGGGAGGGGTGTTCATATTAAACTATCTTAATCGCTCTAACCACAATCCTGAGATCATCTGGAGAATAAGAACGGAGAATAAGTAAATGCGTGTTAGTTAGACAACCAGACTCCAACTACGACAGCCATAAATAGCAATTACAGTCTGTCTCCAAGCAGAGATTATTATGGTATTGGCTCCTCGTGACCTCTACCCATCTTCTTAAAGGTTTTAAACGGTGTGTCATGTCTAGTACGTCTAACCGTTACCCTTAGCTACTGTCCTATTCTGCAGTATTACAAAAACACAAGACATCCTTAAAACTGTCATTACCTTTATATTATCACAAAAAGCGATTTACCAAAGCGCTGAAACATCCAGTAGAGCCAAAATTCTTAATTAAGAAAACAGGTTGTGTGTCTACAGACTGCAGGTAGCAGTGCCCAAACAATATTTTTGCCTAATACTGATCAAAAAGGACTACGAGAGTAGAACTTCTAACACAAGCCTTAAACTCTGATGCAGTGACACATAGCGGCATCCATTTACCAGCTTATATTACACTACCTAACGCACACACGAAACTGCTTCTCACAAAACTCTACAAGCACTACGCAATCTGCACTTTGCTGTTGACCTATAGTGAATCATTTGATATAATCAAGTATGAAGGATTCGAAAACTGGAATATTACATGATATAAAATAGACTATTGGCTTAAAAATTAACTACTGCTGTCATTTAATTGTCTACTTTGAGTGTAACTCCAGAAGCTTAATGGTTCAGCCTTTAACCTGCTCGACACAGCTGAGCAGCTCCTTCCTTTTCAGCCTGAAAACCTTCGCCAGGGTTTCCTTGGAATGAAGACAACATTTTGGTGGTTCAAACCTGGGTCATCTTTAGAAAGCAGCACAATTAATTTCATCTGGAGCGAGCACAATCCTCCCTCGTCAGTGTGTTGCTTTTGCGCAAACTCAAAGGAAAGCCGGTGACCCAGTATATTGCTTGCACAAGCCGACATGCTGTATGCATGCACGCATTCTTACGTCTGTGTAAGTGACATCTTAATTAGTGAAAGTAATTTTGTCATGCAGGTTACTGAGCAGCTAAATTTTCGAGCTCCAGTTTAGCAAATGTGTAAACAATTAGAAAAAGAAAGGCATTTGAACCTAATCGATGAGTTAAGACGTATAGTTAAGGGCCTCTTATTAAACTGCATAGTTATTAGCTGTACAAGACATTTACAGATGACTGACTAAAGCGTTAAAAAACTCTCAACCAATTAATGACATAATCTCGTCTGTAGGAGTGAAGGAATTCCTGGATCATCAGCCCTCTCCGAAGCCCTTGTGACATCACCAAGTGTGTCTGTCACAGTTACCGAGACGGTACACAGCGACAGCTAAACTCACGGGGAATGTTACGCTCAGAGACGGACGTTCCCTGCCACAATACAAAAGAATAGCAAAACACGGGGAGTGAAAACAATGGTACAAACAGTTGGCACGTAAGAATATCTGTGTCTTATTAGCCGAGACACAAATCCCAGAAAGACAGAATCACCACTGCAACAACACGGAGGAGTGCTGCATGAAACAAAGCCACAAAGAAAAGACACGAGTACTGCATCTGTGTGTGTAAGGCAGCTCCTTTAGACTGCATGGGTCTCCTCGCAAAACTGTCCGTCCACCAGGAGTCAAATAAAAATGCTTTTGACGGGGGACACCATCATCTGAGAGGACGTCCAGACCGGCTCAGCACAACGGCGGCATGAGACACGTGTGCATGCGCCAGGTTTTCTACTGGCCTGGCGTCCACGGCGGCTACAGTTACACACACGTCGATGTGACGTTTTCAGATGAAATTATGTAGCCTGAAAATAATATTCAGTGTTTCTACGATCAAAGATGTAAATGTGGAGTGCTTTAAAGGCCGGATAGAGCAACAGATTCGATCTGAGAGCAACGAGCATAATTTGGTTTTGTATTTACTTTTTGGTTTGTTTACTTTAAAACCCTTTTTTTGTGCTGTCAGACTTGTCCTTTTTCATCCTGATGGGAAGATTTTAACTTCCACTGTAACTGTAGTCATTATCTCAGATTGACAACTCAACGACTAAACTATTAAACATGGCTGCGTCTTGATTTGTAGCAAGGTACTAGAAACAACAATGGGCTTTAGTCGAAAAAAAAATTTAAATTCACAAATGTTTTCAGCAATTCTCTTTGAAAATAATCCCAAAAGTGTGCAGCTGAACCCAAACATGCAAGCAGCCAAAAAATGTAACAGTAATTAACGAACTTGTTCTTTAGCTTTCGACATTGGTAAAGCGTCCAAAATTCCTATCACCACAGCCCTACTCAGCATGGCCTTCATCCAATTTCATTCCTTGCACATCAAGTAGACCCTTAGAAACAGATGCAAAGACCGATCCAGAGAAAATAAAGCAGTGCTAAATATAACAACATTTATCAACTCTCCAAAGAAGCAGCTGCGTCCCTGGAGGAGAAAAAAGCGAGCGTTCACTCTTTCAAGTATTCTTTCTTGGGACCGTTTGACTTTTCTGACGTGAAGGAAATGTCTTCATCTCCTCGGAAAGCAACTGCAAACTCTGCATGTGACCATACCTTCCTACCAAAGCGCATTTGTGAATTACCTCGAAATAAGGGATGAGTTGTGTTTGGAATACAAACAGTAGAGGATATATTGCAATTTGAAATGATCTCCACGAGTAGGGAATGAAAAAAGTCCATCAGCAGAGCCCTCCTCTTGAGAAACAGACAAAATGTGCGAGACTTAAAGCTATGGCATCAGAAATTGTTAGTTTTTCCTCTCATGGATTAAGTGAGGCAAAAAAGGGGATGAGCTGGACGGAACCAGCGTCTTCTGAGGTAGGGTGCAGTTAGCCTGCGGCTTTACTTGACTTTCTGAGCCCATTTCAGGTCGTCCGCTCTGGGCTTCTCCCCCGTCACGCCCTGGATGAGATCCTCCAGGTTCCTCCAGAAACCCAGCTTCTCCAGAGGGTAGTTCAGCCAACCTGCAGGGAGAAAGCTCAGTGATGAGTCTGCCTCACTCTCATCTCATAAACTGGGAGATTTCATCTTCAAAACACCAAGCACCGGCCGACTTCCATCTATAACTCCAGGATAAGAAGACAAACCTGTGGTGATGCAGAAGTACGTCTCGTGAGGGGAGACGTGATGGACGCGGTGGTGCTTGCGGGGAAGGATGATGTGACAGTCCTGGAGGAGCACCACCCAGCGAGGCAGGCCGAAGTACGTGTGCGACCACTTGTGAATCTGGTTGGTCAGGGTCACAAAGATGGCCAGTGCAAACAAGTAGCAGTACCAGGGATAGATATGGTAAATCTCCGCTGCAAAAAAAGGGAACCGAAACAGGGTGAGACGGCATGTTCATGGAGAAGAAAATGTCAGGCTCAGTTTGCTGATGGAAAACTCACCGGGGGAGAGCGTGAGGAAGCTGAAGGCCATGTTAGCTAGAGGGACTAGGGTCAGCATGCAGTTGTCACCATTGGTCTCAACGAAGTCGTGACGGGTAATGGCTGTGGGGTCGATGTGGTGCTCTCGAAATGGTCGTATAAAGGCCTGCGGGACAGATCAGACGGTCGAACAGCGTGAAAACAGGAAATAATCCACACTGTGGATGCAGGCAAAAGATCCCTTCCAAAACAGATCATTCAGAATGCAACCAATGGAATCTAGTGCTGGAGAAAATGAGAAATCCACTCATGGATACCTTTCCAAAGATGGGCAGATCCACTGATCCCCAGGTATCAGCCCCCCAGTGAACAAGCCCAGACATAAAGTCTGCGGTGAGGATTCCTGCCGCTGAACAGGAGCGTGAGGAGGAGAGCAGCACAGGAAAAGGAGAGAACAGTCAACATTTGTTTGAGGACAATACAACACCAGACCATTGTATAACCTTTCAGGCAGTGCTCACCAATGCTCAGCAGGATGTGCCACAAATGCCCCAGATGGAAATTGGCAAGTAGGTGAATGAAGTTGAAGGCCATGAGAGAGAAGCAGAGGACAACACTTATCCATTCTTGACATCTTTTGCCTTAAAAGAAAAACACCAGCACACATAAAAGTATGATTAAACACACAAGCAGCAGCTCTCGTATGCAGACATTTCAACACTTTTCTGATAAGATTAGAAGTAATTTTATGTCTCCAGTCTGTGGCACGTGAACTTGATGATGCAGTGTCACACAATCCAAAATAAAATGATCCAAAGGTCGATAAACAGGTCAGTATAATTCACTATCTGAGGCTTCTTGACCGCGCCGAGGCAACGCTCCTCTGCACTTTGCTTGTTATGTGACTGCTGAGCAGCTGGGCCTGAAATACCTGTCCACATCTTACAACTCAACATAAGAAAAGAAAGAAAGAGCCCCCCAGGCAGGATAAAGTCTGATCACAGAACAGTCAAACCTGTCACATTCAGATGCTGGTAACAATCTCAGCTGGTATGAGGACCAAGCCTGTTTGCAATGAAGGCCTCTCACTTTGTGCGTTCAAGTTCAAAAAGCCTGAAAGATGGTGGGAGGACCTGAGCTCAGAGACCTCGTTAGTTTGTGGTGCCGCTGCAGCACTGCTCTCCGAGTGGCTGTTGTGAAAGGTCACAGCGGCTCCGGGGGCCAAACGAGGCTCCTGAGCCTGGAGCAGAAGCGCTGGATCCTTCTGACCTCCGCCTGATGCTCGAAATGTCAAAGGACCACCGCGACCCAAACACAGATTCCACCGATCTCACATGATCCCTATTGTGTAACAACAAAAGTGTGACTGTGACAAGCACGGAGCTGCCCGCTGTCATGTATTTGGAGCAGTTACAGAGAATCCGTCTGTCCTTCCGTGTGAATTCGTAAGTTTTTATGTATTTATTTAATTATTTCTTTCTTCAGTTGACTTGGTAACTACGCTACGTGAAGCCTGGCGTTATGTCACGCCACTCATGGACACTTGAAACGGGGAACGAGCCCGGTAAGACGGAGCTGCTGCAGAGATCGACTCACCTGGTGAGTATAAATTGGCCAGTTCTCGGGCACCGGCGTGTTGTGGACCCCATCTAGCCGATCCCCGGCCCGGTCCCTGCGGCTCTGGGTTCTGTATTTCCGCTCCACAGCCGTTCTCGTCCACCATTCTCGCCATTTCTCCGCTGTGGGCCCAGCCCCTTCAATCTCTCTACTCACAGTCAGGAACCAACGAAATCATCAACTTCTCAGCCCACAGACAGCGTAGCATTTTCAGCCAATCAGGCGCAAGTCGGTGAGCTCCGCAGCCAATCACCGCTCGGCTAAGCGTTCCTCAAACAGAGGAGCGACCAATAGGAGTTGCGAGGGGAAAGACCGCATTTCCTGACCCCACCCGTCCTGTCTGGTGCCCGCTCGGCTCTCAGCCCTGCTGCTGGACGTACAGTAGATGGAGCTCTCCGTGTAGACATGATGTGGAACACGTGAAAACCGGAGGTGCTACAGCGACACCTGTCACCTGTCACCCTGTGATACCACAGCTTCAACTATGGCGACGGTAGGCGACAGTTGAAGAGGTGGGCTGTCAGCAGCAGTGGAGGAAAGAGTGAAACTTTAAAGTTAAAGTGAGATTATGTAACTTTTAAAACAATAAATAACACATTCTTAACATCAGCACTGGTGTGTAGTTACTTTCCTCCACTGGTCGGTACTGGCAGCCTCATTCACTCCTCTGGCTTTTAATTTATAATCTTATATTTTTATGAAAGATATGTAAATTAACTACTAAGTGTAGCCATCAGATAAATATAGTGGAGTGAAAGTTGCAGTATTTCTACCTGAAGTGGAGTGAAGTATAAGTATCAAGCAATTTAAATTCAAAATACTCAAGTACAAGAGTACTTAAGCACAGTATTGGCGTAAATGCACTTAGTTACTGTTTAAGAGACACTCTACCAGCCGAGGTTTACTGATTGCCATGGTGGAGTAAGTACAGTAAGTATACTTACCTTTAATACTGTGGTACTTGTGCATGACTTGAGTATTTCCATTTTATACTACATTACACTTCTACTGCAAAGGTGAATATTGTACTTTTACTCCACTACATTTGTCTAACTTTTAGACATAAACCTTTGGATCTATAAAACATGATGCATCTTTATAGATTTAACCCAACAGTAAAAAGTATAAAGTATAAAGTCATTGTACAGCAGGGTCAGGCGGTGTCGTCCCAGCATGTGAGTCCTGGTTACTCAGAATGAAAATGACGTGTAGTCTGCTGTGTCACTGTGCTTTAAACCTTAAACTTTAAGGCAACAGGGCACATACTCAACAGTGTCTGAGTGGTTGATCGGACGCAGAGGCAAATGTTTTGCCCCAGGGCCTCCTAAAGTGTTGATTTGGCACTGTGCATGTCCAAATATGGAGTCACCATTTTTGGCAACAGCAGTTAAATCAAACAAAAAAAGAAAGGTACCAATAAAGCTGCAGATTCTGATGAGTCACAGAGTAAACGGTAACACCGCTGCTCTGGGGCAAGAGATGTTTTGAACTCATGACCAAACAGAAAAGTGTTTTTGGCTGCTCACCAATGAAGCAGTTTATGGAGACGAACACATTTCCTCAACTTTCATATGATCTCCATAATGTTGCTTGTTTACAGCTCACCACAAGATGGCATTAAGAGCTCACATTAAATCCAAATCGCTGGGCTCTGATCTCAGATTATGTGGATTTAAGAAGAGCTGGGAGTCCAGTTATGAACAGCCTGTGTGCGTTTAGGCTCGTTGGACCCGCTGAGCCTGTGAACATGATAATAAGACATCACTGTGTCCACTTATTATCACTCGTCTGTTGGTAATTTATTGTTAAGCTTAATGTTTGGAGAGCAAAATCATGTCACCCTTTGAAAACACACTGAGCCAGGCTGGCTACTTTTCTAACACCCACCCTGACCCTCACAGTATTGGAGTGGATGCATCATCGTGTTCAGTTCCACCACGCAGCAGCACTCTGAGCCAGTCTGTGGATGTGGTGAGGAAACAGCTGTCTGGAGATGCGTCCAGCGCCGCTTCCATGAGCCTTTTCTAATGAGATGATGAGGCTTGAGCTTGGAAAATGTTTGCCACTGAGTGGGATTTTCCCATTATTGTCGAGGTGATGAGATGTGACTGCAGAGGGCGTGAGTGGACGTGTTGGTTTAAAGTATTCACCGTGTTTTGTTTTGGCGCTGCGCAACAAGTAACTGGTGTTTGAATTTTCACTTTTTATTTGTGTTTTAGTTCCCTTCATGGCTCTGGTGCTGCAGCCCACAGTCTGAGACACAAATAACTCACAGTTGGCGCACAAAATTCAGGTTAATTCGTTTTTTATGATGTCCGAACACCAGCGGGTGAATGCGGGAGAGCTCCCAGGTTGTCCGGTTGGCTCCTCGCTGCGCGTCACACACCTGCCCAGCTAAACCCCGCCCCTCGTTTTTTAATAAAACCCCCCCGAGACAGGAAGAGCTGTCAATTCCTCCCTGTCTGTACGAACAGCCTCTCCAGTAGTTTCACTGCATGTTGTCACAGACAGTGACACAAGGGATTTAAACTCACAGCTTGCCGACACTTGAGCCATTTGACAACTGAGGCGACAGAAGAAAAACCACCGTGGGCGTCTCATCTCAGCCCTCCATGCTCCTGCAATCCGGCGGGTGTTAAGATCCATGGAAGTGGCCGGCTTCTACGACGAGGGCAGCTTTGCTATCCACAGTAGAGACAGCATTATCAGTCCCGTCAGCAGCGGCGCGTATTGGAGGCTCGGCGACTCGATGACGGAGCTGGGCATCGAAGAGCGGGAGAGAGCGATAGACTTCAGTGTTTACCTGGATTCAGCTTTGCACTGTCCGCAGCAGCAGCACCAGCAGGGGGACGTTTTCTCAGATTTCCTGGCGGAGAACAAGATCAAGAGAGTTACAGCTTTGCAGAACTACAAGAACTACTCTCTGCTGAACGAGCTGGAGACGAGTCAGTGCGACAACTTGAGGGACCCCAGGGAGCCCTACGCGCTGGGGTACACGGAGCTGCAGGAGACCCGTGTGGATAGTGTGCTCAGCCCTGAACTCGCCGGGAGCCGCTACAGAGCTGCTGCTGCCGCTGCTGCTGAGAGAGACGATAGTCAGGAAGACGCAAAGATGGAGAACGGGTCGTCTGGTTTTGACATGAGGTCCTACCTTCATTACCAGTCCACCAGCGGAAGTCTGGGAAACATCTCCACCGCGTCCTCGACTTGCTCCAGCCCGCCCGGCACACCTGCCCCGTCAGGTAAAAGCAGGTCACCATCGCACAGTGGCAAAATGTCCACCGGGAAAGCAAAGAAACGCCTGGACAAGGACAGTGAAGAGTACAGGGTGAGGCGGGAGAGGAACAACCTCGCCGTGAGGAAGAGCAGGGACAAGGCAAAAATGCGCAACTTGGAGACTCAGCACAAAGTGCTGGAACTGGCTGCGGAGAATGATCGTTTACAAAAGCGCGTAGAGCAGCTGTCCAGAGAGCTGACCACCCTGCGCAACCTGCTCTCCGCCACCGGACAGTGTTAAAAAAAAAAACCTCCAGCGGAGACTCCACGCGGATCTGTGGCCGCTTGTCTAATCATTGATGGACTTTAGAGCCGGAGGTGATCAACCGAGCAAATGTCGAAAACGGTACGCTTCACAGGTGAAGACAGTGACCACCAGTTTACAAGGACACTCTGAATGGGACTGAAGAAGTGGGTGCATGGATTGCGCAATCATTCTCGATTCTTCACATGTCACCGTAGCTTTATTCTCAGATGTAATTTTGTGTATGCAGTATTTCTGTGCAGGTTTTACATACATGCGAGTGAATTTCTACATTTTGTGTATCTGGAGCAATGGTTGTCAAGGGAAGAGTTGTGCTGCAGTGAAATGATGCAACTCTTTGTAATAGTATTGGCAATGAATGAAATAAGTCTAATTATTTAATATTAAAAGGGGAAATGCTTTAATTGTACTTGATATTTTATTGAATTAAACAGATTTATACTTTGTTTAAACAATTTCATTGGTAATTTCTTCTTTTCTGTCCTTTTGAAGCAGGTGTAGGCGCAGACAGACACACAGACAGACATGCTCGCCTTAAATATTCACCCTCGTCATAGACAGACTGTCTGTGGTGTCAAATGAAATGTATTTTAGATAAAAACTGGCTTTACCATAAGGGAAATTTTCAATCTTTTAAATTCAGGTCCAGTTGTCAAAATTGAAGGAGACGTCAACACGCTGTGGGAATATGATGTTTCTGCTTTGAGTGAATTTTATCAATCCACTCGCCACCAGCGGCATTTTAATAACGCCTCAGATCGCCATCATCACAAGTCATCATCATTTATTGTTCCCACAAAGCAGAAAGTTGCATTCAGTGGTTTGATGAGCACGGCGACAGAAACCTCCTCAGTTCCTGAATTTGAGAATATAAAATGAGGATTGATATGCGAAGTTTCTCTTCTGCCATCAAATGCAATAGAAAGGTGTGGTGTCTCTCCAGAACCATTTGGTTTACATCTGACTAACCGCTGCAAGAAACCAACTCTTTCACCATCATTGGGTAACTCTTTAATGCCTTTTGCATTGCTGTCTTTACTCATAGATTTGACACAAACATCGTCAGATCAGGAAATATATCAAAGCAACTTATACTGAAACGATACTGCTGAGAGCAGCAAAAAGCAAGGAAAAAAAAGAGACTCGGTCAAACTGCACACAGCACTGAAATGTTAGCTTTATCTTTAGCACACGGCTCTGTCAACAGTCTGCTGGGTCCACTGGCCCAGAGAGGGGTTCAAGGTTGCATGGAAATTAATCAGCAACTAACCTCCTCACACCACCTCAGGTCTCGCTTCAACAGCCAAGACCTGGCTGGGAGTGAGTGCCTGAGAGATACGACTAATCCTGAGCAAACCTCGTTTAACCCTCAAGTGGAAAACCCTCAGCAGAAAATGTAGAAGTTGAAAATGGGAGTGACAAAGGAGGTTACACCAGACATGATAGATAAGTCGACAATTGGTTTGCAGTGGAATTTACCAAGCCCTGAGACTGCAGTTCACCGTGTGCACAACGTGAAACGTATCTAACCCCAGACAGAGAGGATAAAGAAAGAGGCATGGTGGGATTTGTATGTGATCCGTGACATTTCAGGGTGGTGAGTGTTTTCTAGCTCTGGTTTCAGACAGCAGAGAGGAGGAAAATTCACCGCTGTTAGCTCCTCAGGAGAGGACGTGTTTACTACAGCGGCACTGAAAAGTTCTCCCCTCTAAATAAAGAATAAAAACTGCGCTGCTGCTGTTTTGTGCAGCGAGGGATGACATTTTGAATACAGTGGATATTTCAACACACTCAATGATGGAACAGTTTAGCTTTTAACTGTTGTGCAACATCCTCCCTTTCCAACACATCATCACTTGAAGAATGCTACACCCACATCTAAATAAGACATTGTTATCCTCCATGTTCAGGACAATAGCTGAAGTATTTGTGGCCTGGCTGTGAGACTCACTGGGTGCATAACAGAGCCAGTAAAACTGATCGTTTTTAACCGGTTTCAGGAAAAGCTCAAAACATAACCAACACAGCCGCTGAGACAGTCATGTGTCAAACGATGTGTTCATGATTCAGCATCCAGCACTGTGTTTCTCAGCTCTCTCTGCTCCCGCCAGAGCTGTCAGCGCTGGCAGGGATTCGTTCCAACATTCTAGGCATTCTTTCTTCGATGACCCCTCGTTTCCTATCGCAGCCCCACGCTGTCTTTCCCTGGTCCTGGCTCTCGAGCTGACAGGAGAGAGGGAAATTCCCACACAGGATGACCTCTTTTCTTCAAAGTTTAGCCCAGCCTCCTTTCCACATTTTACCGTCAGTGGGCAGCGTCTGTCCGTAAACTCCGAGTTGCATCACAGCCCCTCCACAGGCTCACTGGCCTCCTAAAAACTCCTCTGATAAAGCAATACAAACACACACACACACACACACACACACACACACACACACACACACACACACACACACACGCACGCACACACTCCTACCTGTCACTCTAATGTCTGCTCTGTTCCAGTTGTTGAGAAATGGAAGAATTTTTTTCACCTATGAGTCATGTAAGTGTGTTTTTTTGACACTTGTTAGCAGTCGTTTGTTCCTTAAAACACTTTTATGCAACGTTGCATAAGATTGTTTTTCCCAGATCAATAAAAAGTTGAATTATATTGTCTAACACTTTAAACGATTTGGCTTTGGTCCACTTTTTATGGCTGCTAGCACCACATTACACAACCAAACAGCAGCATGTTGAGTGAAGCTACACCGCGAACATGGAGCAGAATGGATGGATGAAGGTTTTATTGCATCGTCACAGATAAAGTCAGGAGAAAGAGGTTCAGATTAATTTATGGTGCAGAGCTGCAACAAAGTGTCGATTAATGAATTACTCTGTCAACAACAAATGAAATGCAGCTATTTTGAAAATCAAAGGATCGTTTTAGTCGTTTTTTAAGCAAAAAGTCAAACAGTTGCTGTTTCTACTTCTCAAATGTGAAGATTTGATTAATTTCTTCATCACAAATGATGGTTAACTGAAAAGATTTTGACTGTTAGGCAAAGCAAGACGTTTGAAGAGGCCACCTTGGTGTGTGGGAAATTATAGCAGGTATTTTTTTTACTATTTTCTGGAATTTTACAGACAAAATGATGACTTGATGATGAAGACGATTGGTAGTTGCAGCCCTAATATTACACTTTGTATTAAGAAAAGTGCTGAACCAACGTTTTACTGATCAACTTCACACCAGCTGCAAAGCAGTACACACCTGCCGCAGCACAGCATTTGCTATTTTCTGTTAATTCGGTTCAAATTTGCAGCCAAAAACTACTTGTGACATAGTTTATCGATGCATGTAAAGGCTGGTGATGCTGAATGGTTTGATTACAGCGACCAAATCCCATGAAAAGACCAAAAGCCGCGGTGCGTTAGGCTCGTCTGTGTGGATCAATATTTTCCTGAAACAGCTGGGCGCTGCAGTTTTTAGTCAACTTCACTCAGACAGGAATAGATTGTGTGTTTCTCGGGGACTATTTTCAGCCATGGATTAATACACATTTGGTGCTCCGGGAACTTGGTGTATGAGGGACTGAATCAAAATAAACTGCAGCGCTCATGTTCATCATAATAAACAGCACTTTGCTCGACTTGACGCTGATTTTAGAGAGATGACTCAGATGCTGAAATGAGTTGTGTAGAACTATTTGAGCACAACACTCTTTTATCTGTATCATATTGACCACATTTGCTCAAGACTTTGAAAGCAAAAGGTGATTGATCGACATGACCTTCTTATGATTCTCAGGTCTCAATGAGACAAAAGGTGGTCAAGACGTCTGGGCCCCTAAACTCTGAACTTCTCCATAAAACGTAACCAAACTTGTGCCATCTCGAACCACAATTAAAGCAAATTCGATAAATGCCATCGTAATGGTGATTTTAACACCGAGATTTTGCTTGCTTAATTACAGTTCCTCTTCCAAGTGAAAGGGACACCGGATATCCGGACCATTGTGACGGGAAGGCAGAGCGCCTGAGCTACGGTAAGTGGACCAGAGCATGATCTGCCTTGAAGTGCACCAAGATTTCAACATCTTTGTTCACTTCTGCTATTTTGCTGTAGATGACTGTGAAAACACAAAACTGACGTGCAGAAGTGACTTGCGGTCACTACACAGAGAGTGTCACTGCCCATGTCTTGTGTAACAGCAAGCCATCCTTGCAAAATGAGTAATGGCTTAATTATTAGATCAACAATTGTGTGTGAGAGTTAATTTCATGGCGCTCAGTGTGTGAAGGTTCAGCTGAAGCCTTGTTCAGAGCGATCAACAAGTGTTTCCTCACTGCATCCAAAGCACTGCAATGATGCATCATGAACAAACCGGTTTATAGATTAATATAGAAATGAAGCCTTTTACGCAGTTTAGGAATCTGGTGTTAAAATAGTAACAATAAAAACAATAAGATTATGCTGGAAAGAGGCCTCTGAGGATGATCCTAGAGGGAAGATTTAAATATATTAGAAAAGTTTATTCAGCACACACCATTTCAACAGACTCCAGCTCTCAATAAATGTTAAAATATGACCAAATAGTGATTATTGTTCAATATTAGTGCGTCATTTATGCATAAAAGAAAGCAGTACCACAACGCAAATAGATCCTGTGATTAAAAAATCCTGTATTTAAACTGAAATTGATGAAAGGATACTGAGTTCTTGGATTAACAGACACAGACACATATAATTTCAATGTTTTATTTAGTACATTTTACAAGCTGGTCATGTGATTTTGTATCTAAAATCTTAATATGTAAAGTTAGTAGCTATTGCTCCCAAAAAAATACAGCTGAGTACAAAAGTATCACAATTCTACTGAACTGCAGTCTGTAAAATAGTATAAAATGTAGTAAATCGCTGCGCAGGTAGCCTACATTTTTACAGAAGATCGGCTGTAAATGTGCTTCTATTTTCCACCCCTGAACAGAAGATGGCTTTGAAAAGTCTATTTTTCACACATATTCAACAATGAAGTGGTAAATTTCTTTCGAGTTTTGCTGCTTTGCCACTTACAGATAAGTTAAATGTCATTTTGAATGTGCAGTATGTCATATCTATGTGTGTCATATGAGCGGATATGAGTCCTTTCAGTCATTCAGGGTCAGCTCACATGAAGAAAATCAATCACAGTCAACAGATCCGCTCTCATCAGATGTCAATCAGCACTGATTTAACACTGATGCACTATTACCATACTGGCTCCTCCACACAGACGAGTAGACCTCAGTGACTTCTGAGGACTTCATAAAAATGAAGATGTCCAGCTCGTCTGTCAAAGTGTGAAGTTTCGATCAATACAGAAAGTTCAGCCCATTGCACTATTCCTCAAAGCTCTCTTCTGAAACTTTCCTAGATTACCAGACGCTCCCGTCATTTAAGCGAACATCCCGTTTTATTTTGACAACCCAGCTTGAGAATTGTGGCTTTTATGGAAGTGAAAATATGCCCATTCAAAACAGGCTAGCACTAACTAATTGTGCAAACATAAGCAGTGGGAAGGGCACTTACTGTAAACTGCACATTAAGATTAAATCAGGGGAGTTGTGGACATTGTTTGATTGAACCAGCTCTGCATGAACGTTGAAATTTTAACCAGTGAAGCAGCTCTTGACTGATTCCTCTTTCTATAAGTTTGTGTGGTTAAAAACATTATATCCAAACTTTTAATCCCTATTCAAACCAAAGGTGCCGGCGAAAAGGGCCAAAAAATAAACCATCTTGCGTATTAAAGGAGGTGAGATGTGATAGAGAGATGGGGAGATAAAACTGCGGGAAGCCGATCTTGTGACTGCATGTCAGACAGCCTGAAGGAGAATTTTTCAAAATATGAAACAATGCTGTTTTGTCGAGGAGCCGCTGCAAAGTAAATCAGCAGAGTGTTCAATAGATTCTCAGCTTTACACTCATCAAATCACAGAAACCGGCTTGATGTAATAGCAGTAGCCTGTGTGGGCTCTGACATGTACAGATTACTCAACAGGAAGTAGGGTGTGTTGCTGATGGCGGCAACCATGAAAATATTCACCACCCACACCAGCTTAACAATGTGACCATCCTCACGTTTACCACGTCTTACCTTTCACCTCATTCCCAAAAGCTGTAGCTGCAAACACAGAATCATTGACAAGCGTGTGTGTGCTTCTGTCACGGGTTCAGTGTTCCATCAGAAAATCAAACAAACAATCACACGTCCGATGAGGCGAGTTGTCTTCTTTTTCCACAGTCAGTGTGAAGAAAACAACAAGAATAACCCAACAGAGCACAGCGGAGACATCTGTGGTTAGGCAGGCAGGTCAGCCAACTTTGTTTACATGTGGACGATACATAGACGTCATCGCTATGCATCCTTCCTCAACAAGAGGAAGGATGCGGCAGATTTGAAGCGCACCGAGTATTAGTATTACGCTATGACCTACATGCATGAAACTAAGCCTATGACAGTTGAGGTACTACATGTCACACTGATGTCTGTTGGTCCTCAGCAGCACCCAGGGGGACAGGAACAGGAACAGGAACTTGCTCAGGCGTGAATGTGTCAACAGACGTAACCAAAGACATCAACCTCTGACTGCGACGCTGCAGTTTAATGAGAACAACAACAATTCTGTTTTACATAAGAGTTCAAAACAAACATGCTGCTCCGTCAGGGAGGGAGTTTTATTCTGAAGACAGGACACTATGACGTTTATGTCCTTAATTTAGCACCAATACCACAGTAAAAAAAATACAAAATAAAAGTGCAGGTCATGCTGTCAAAACCACAAGTACAGAGTAATATCAGTAAAATGTATTGAAATGATCAAAAGTTGAAGTACTTTAGTACTGACGCATTGATGTCTAAATAGGATTTAGCTGTTGTAGCTGGTTGATATGGAGCTACTTTTACTTTAAAGTAGTTAAATACTGTCAGTATTTAGTCCACTTGTTCCCAACCAAGCGGTGGGGCCCCTCCAGAGGGCCACAAGATAAACCTGAGAGGTGGCGCGATGATTCATGGGAGAGGAAGGAAGAAGAAACAAAGTTCAGCAGCACAAATCTGTATTCATTTTGCAGGACTTTTCTCTAATGTTTGCTTGTTTGAAAATATTTGATACTTTAACCTCGTCGGGCCTCGAACAATTACTGAATGAAACCATCCGAGAAGTTTAGAGGGTAAATCTGACTTCGATGAAATTGCTAACAGCTGCTGATAAGAGGCCCAACTAGTCGCTGCTTCATAGTGAGGAGTTGGGAATCACTGGTTTCACCTTTAAAGAAATAGTTTGACATTTAAGAAATACGCTTATTTGCTTTGTCGTTAAATCGAATGTCGAGTATTTTCATGCTGCTCTCATATATGTATGCTAAATATGAGCCTACCAGTTAGCTTAGCTTAGCACAAAGACTGGAACCACTGGGAAACAGCTAGCCTGCCTTTATCCAAAGCTAACAAAATCCATTTGCCAACACCTCTAAAGCTCAATAATTAACACATAACGTCTCACACAAAAACCAAAGTGTACAGCAACAGTGTTGTCTCAGCCAAGACTCGTCTCGTATTTACCCTTCGGGTGCTAGTTAGAGAGCGTTAAAGGTGCTGGTGTGTGAGTTTTGGTACCTTTGAACGGAGCCAGGCTAGCTGTTTCCCCTGTTTTCCAGTCCTTACGCTAAGCTATGCTAGCCTGCTGCTGGCTGTAGCTTCATATGTGCTGTACAGATGTTGATTATCTTAAATAAATCAAGGCAAGAAAGCTAATAAGCATAAATTAGAAAGTGTCAAAGAGTTCCTTTAACAATGTGTTGGGTTTTATTAGCTTTTTAATGCTAAATATTAATCTGAAATGTAACTAGTAGCTATAGCTTCCACATAAATATAATGAAATAAAAAGTACAGTATTTCCCTTGTTAGTAAGGTAAATGCACTGCGTTACCTTTCACCACTTATCGATAATTAAAGCTGTCTAAGAGTCATTCAGCCCCCTGGCAAGTTTTGAAATGATAAGGCCATGAAGAAACCTGGCACACCTGACAGTGTGCTCACATTTCCTGGTATCAAACTTCCATTGTACAGCACTGCTGTGTGTGGTGACTCAGACTTTGCAGAGTCACACTTGGAAAGATCTGACTCCCCTCGCATTCAGGAATTTCCTGATCCCTGCTCGACTCCCTGCGAAAATGATCTGCAGGCTACGAGAGAGACTTACAGTCAAAGACCGTCCCACCCACCCTCACAGCTGGCCAGCTATTGGGAAGTTCCAGGTTAATAACTAAACTGTGGACACATGCCGGAGGAGTCAGCTAGGCAGGGCAGATATCCCTTTTTGGTCAATGGTGAATGTGGAGTCAGCATTTTGCACGAGAAGAAGCGCTTTAGGACAACACAGAGCACACTTTTGACATTTCACTTCTTTCAGAGCTCTCACCATGAACACATCTAGCAGATGCGTAGGTCTGACAGATGACACACATAGATATGACACACTGTACATTCAAAATGACATTTAACTTATTTGTAAGAAGTAAAGCAGCAAAGTCCTTCACCGCAGTTGGCACGAGTCATGACAACATTAAGATCAGATCTGTCATTTCAATACAAACAACTGTGGCTTTGAGATGACTTCTGGTCCCTGGTGACACCTTGATTGTAGTTTTCCTACTGCGAACGAGTGCAGCGTGTTCTTTCTTGTCTGCTGGCTTGACGTCAGCAGAGTGGTGGTTGGGAGTGCCATTACTCACTCTGTTTAAGTTGCATTCCTGTACAGCCCGTACCAGTGCCTGCCTCTTATTTCCCAAACAGGAAGTTCTAGCCAAGAGTGTTGCCAAATCATCTGTACTACACCAGCGTGGTGGAATTTACTCAAGCAATGCATGTGTCTCAAGACATGGTCTTCCTTCCTTCAGAGTCCGCTGGCCATCGTTATCGTGATCTTTCACTACAACAAACCCAAACTCAGTCTTTGGCTTTGTGTGGTGGAACGGTTTGGACATCAACCTCGACCTGTTGTGTGCCTGCGTATTAAAAGAACTGGGTGTGTTTTCACAACAAACTGTTGAGAAACAATCTTATATCTCTAATTGCTGTGGTGGGAGTTGCCAGAATAGAGGTTCAGTCCAGCTTACCTGTGGAGAGTAAAGAAGATTGCCATTGAAAATCCTCTTCATGTTGATGGAAGCAATTAGAAATTTAATGGCAGTAACACTTGTGGCATGAAGCATCACCATCAGTATGTTCTGCCAGGAGAGGAACACTCCCGACTGCAGCTCACTGTAAACAGAAGATAATTAATGAGCAAACCCAGGTGCCATACAGAAAACGGAAAGAGTGGGCTGCAGTGTAATTCATGGCAGCAGGAACCAGCGAGTATCACGGTCCCACAGAGCCACCTGGTGGTGACTCCAAGACACTTCACTCAGCCCCTCTGGACTCAGAGCTAACAGCACTCACTGTGTTAAATCCAACCTTGATTCCAAAAAGGTTAGGACTCTGTGTAAAGTGCAAATAAAATCAGAATGCAGTCATTTGCAAACAAACTTTGTTTACCGACAGCAGTTTTACAAAGTGTTCCAGAGCCCATGCAGTAGTCTCCTTCATCCAATCATGTGCTCACAAAGTGGTGAACCTTGCTCCATCCTCGCTCGCGAACGACTGAGCCTTCAAACATATATTTGCAAAAATCAATTGAAGCTGATGAGGTCAAACGTTAAATATACTGTCTTTGTGTTGTTGTCAGTTGAGTATGTGCCTAAAAGAATGAGCAACTTATTAAATTCTATTTCTGTTTTCTATTGTCACAACTTTTCTTTGACCTGGGGTTTTGCATTTTCTACTTTAAAGTGCAGGATAAGAGTACAAAGACATGCTCCAATCATCCATCGTTGTAGATATTTCTATACTTCACCGACGGCTTCATTAATTCTTAATAAATCATTTACTCTTGATGTATTATAAACTATCAATAATAATTACTTTTAGGCTGTGAAAGTGTTGGACCACTTATTTCTACAGAGGAGCTGCAGACAATGGCCTAAAATGTATTCATTAACAAATAATTAACACGTATAACTGCAGAGTTAATTAATATAAGCCTTGGGTAATGACACCTGTGCAAGCATTCACGAATTACCAACAACAGTAACTCTATTATTACCAAACATTGCAACAGGATTTTTCACAATCTGGCAACTCATTTCTTTTTTCCAATTAGTGGCTTAAAACTAATTTATGACAAATTAGTAAATTACTTATTAAGAATTAATAAAGTCAACCTATAAGCCCCTTTCAAGGTGTGCCATCAATAGTTCTGAACCTTCAAACTGGGTTATTTTATTGACAGTGTGCAGCAGCATTTAACTAATTCCTTGAAATTATTCTAAAATATCATTAAAAGGACAAAAACCATGAAAACTGAGCACATCCCTCACTCCTCTTCACACTCTGTCAGTGACGTGGAGAATATATTTTTAAGTGTGCTGCGAGTTGTGAAGTGCTTTACAGTATTGGGCCAAAATGAATTTTGATATCTTGCTGCTCTCCTGGACCTCTGATTGATTAATCTCTCCATTTTTCTCTTTCATTTGCATTATTGAACGTGGAGCTTATTAACTGCCCTGTAACTTCATTATAACTGTATTTATGGTCTATTAGTTTATGTCTAACTGTGGATTTCTGTCATTACTATAGTCTCTTACTTGGTTTTAATTTCCCTTTTTGTATTTAAATGTCGTTGTAATCCATTTCCCCACCTTATGTAAAGCACTTAGAAGAGGTGGGGGACGTAGATTACTTTTGTCTGGCTTTTAAAGGTCCAGTAGAAACACATTTGCCAAACATCATTCAGCAGTAGCTGCAACATGTCAGATTAAAAACTTAAAATCATGTTTGATTCCAGCAGTGAGTGACTATGAAGCGGTGTCGTTACATGTGACATGTTCTCTGTAATATCTCTAATTAAAAGCAGCTTGTGATGCTCCTTCAGGTCAGAGAAAAGTAAATCCAGACAGCTGGAACCACTGAAATGTCCACAGTGATGCGAGCTGCCGGAGGCTCGCTGGACTCATCAGCCTTTTGTGTTCGTATTATGACCCAACAACGAGATGAGAACACAGTGACGTGTGACCTTTTATTACCATAGTCATTGTTCAGAAGTAAGACTGAGAATGAGGTTATAGATGTAAATCTGTTCTACAAACCAGAACAAATCAACAGTAGACTTTTTTTTTATTAAAAAAGGAAAACAACAAATGTAAATAAAAAAATACATGTTTTTGAGCTCAGCATAAGTATAGAAAAACAGGAAAACCTGGTGTAATGGCTGCACAGGTGCTGAGACTTAATCCCTTGCTAAAGCTTTAAAAAAACAAAAAAAAAAACTCAGCACACTGAAACCTGACTTGAAAAAAATATATATATCTAACAAGAGTGCGTCCCTGCAGAGGACGTTTATACATTCTAAAGAAAGGTACAGCTGTTGGACTCGAGTACTGGACTTTGTCGAGTCACAATGGTAAACTGAACGCTAGCAGCTTAGCTAATCTCTTCTTAGGACAAACCTGTTGATTCACAAATGCAGCATGCTAAAAAAAAAAAAAAAAAAAAAAAAAAGATCGTAATCATACAAAAACAACATTGCCAGCTCAGGGCCGCGCCATCACACAGCGGACCGTCACTACAGTGTATTGTTTTCATCCCTGTGCTGGTGTTTGATTTTTGGTTTGTTCAAAATCCCTGGTTCAAACTCAGAGTTTGACAAAGTAAAGGGTGACACATTATTAAGTATCTGTATTGCTGGCGAAAAGAGTTGGGTGTTCGCTGCCCGGCGTCTCGTCGAGTCTTGTGCGAAACGCCGCTGACCGAACACACGCGCCTTCACAACGCGTTTCACTTGCATTCAGGTTATGTTACACATTCTGTTTTTACCCACTGTGACTGAAAAGATGCTCTCTCAAACAGTAACCAAGCAAAATCCAGGTGTTATAACCTTCAAGATTTTTCCAACCTCGATTTGAGAATGCCTGGCGAATGAGGACGAGACACGCCGCCTCGCCTCTGCACCGTTTTCTTTTTAAAAAAAAAGTCACCAGGGAGAGAAAACGCCAAGCAGGCGAGTTACCAGCAGGCAACCCAGTCCACATCTCACATTTGATGTACTGTAAATGTTATATTAATATTTCTCACCGAGTAGATTTAACTCAAGCATCAGTAGAAAGCTCCACTAACTACCACTCGCTCAAATGTACACACACAGACACACAAAGACACGCACGCTGTACGTACTCCACTAGCATGCCTCCTGCAGGCCGCCAGGTGACAGTTCAATGCCCACTCCAGCATGCATCTCTTCTCCAGTGGGCACAGGGCTGCTTCCCTCTTGCTTTCACACGTGTCACCTGTCGGGTTTAATATTGACCAGTAACTGAAGAACAAACCCTTTTAAAGGGTGTCTGGAAATACACCCTTTTTAGTGGCGTATTTCCAGACCGGCTGGTCAAAAAATCTGGCTCTGTGATTTCTGATTAATCTGTGTAAGAAAACAAAGTGAAATCCCAGCGGACACTTGGGTAAAGTATGAAATGGAAGAACACGTACACATCTGTGAAAAGAGAGGAGATCCGTGTAAAATGGGCTGACAGGCCATTCATCCTGGTTCACAGAACAGGGGAGCTAAAACAAAACCCTCTTCTTCTACAGACCGCCATACGTGTTGACTGTCAGCGTTTAAGTCGGCACACGTATTTGGGATGTGACACCTGAAAAACTGAGGCCCTGAGCGTCCAAGATGACACACATAAAGAACGTTTGGGGGTAAGGAGGATCGGCGGCCTGTTCCTGACCAGCCAACCCCTCACACTGCATCTGTAAAATAAACGAGTGAACCTGAATCTGCTCAAGTCCAAACAATCCACTCACTCGCAGAGTAAACCCAGAGTCAAAGCAGGCTGATTGGCCGGCCGAGTCCACTTTGCAACACCAGCGGGGAGACAGGGAGGAACAAAGAGGAGGAGGAAGGACAGACATCAGTGGAAATAGGCTCGATAACAGACATAAGCACTGAGAGCCAGCGCTGTGCACAGGCACACGTTGGCTAGCAGAGGGGACCAGGTCCCCGGCACAGGACAGCTTTCCTTTGGCTGCTCCGCTGCCTCGGGCTGCTCCTGCTCTGCGGCCTCACGCTGCTGCTGGGATTTGGTCGGAGCTCTGGAGGTATGATCTTGTATTTCCACGTAGCCGTCGAGCTGATCAGCACCATCAGGAGGAGGCTGGGGAGCAGCAACGTTCCTCTTTCTCAGCTCCGGGTCTTGTGAGGACCTGAATGAGGAAAGAAAAGAGCAGAGCGGCGCTTTAATGTCCCAAAACGGCAGTTTGGTTTCATTAGATCGACGTCACAGCTGAGAAATCCTTGACGAAACTCCTGAAACCATCTGCACCAGCTGCTGGAAGCGCAAATGGATTTATGTTATATGTCCTGCATGTCTGAACCTACGCTTACACGTAGCAGAGTACTTTTTATCATGCACACAACATTGTTTTCAAAAATGTTGTCGTTCACATGAACCTGGATAAATACGCCGTCGAGCGCATCATAACTATGCTGAACCAATGGGCGCGAGTGTAAACATAGGCTGCTCACATGACGTTAAGTATTTTCAGTCGTCTGTTGTGACGTTTCAGAACCTAAAATGCCGTTTAACCCTGTTTACACACCAACACATAACCAGCGTTTTCAGAAATCTCCACTTAGGCGAGAGTTTTTAAAAAAGATCGTTTTCCATGAAAAAAAAAAAAAACTCTGTTTGCGTGTAAACAAGAGGCCAAACCGCATGAAAACATATGTTTTTCCCTGAGTGTAAATGTAGGCTTAGATGTTTCTCTCCTCCACCACACCTGATTCAAATGAGCGGCTCGTCATCAAGCACCGCTCATTTGAATCAGGTGTGTTGGAGGAGGGAAACATCTACAACATGCAGGGCAGGGGGGCCCGAGGACCGGAGTTGAGAAACACTGTTACTGTAATGAGTTATGTTTATGTTGACGAAGTTAAAACTAAAACAAATGGATTAAAATAGGTTGGGTTACACAAACTAGTTCCTGCGTAGAGATTCACTGATGCTAAATATTTACATTCAGTAACCATGTGTAACAGCTGTGTCACTAACGAAGCTAACTGGACCTACTGACAAAACCAACCTCAGCCTGCTAATATGAGACGCTCAACACATCTGACCCAACACTTACAACTCAATGTTTAACACACAAACTGTGATTATTCTAATTTACATTTCACTGAAATAACACAACATACCTCAAATAACAAAATGTGTGCACGGCTTCTACTGTATTTCAGTTGTATTTCAGACTAATAAACACATTTTTCCCGTGGTTTGTTGTGGTACTATAGTGTCTCTGCCAACACTTAAAAGCTGTGAAAAGACTCACTTTAAGTTTTGCTCATCCTTTCTACCACCTGCTGCTGTTTGACCATCAGCTGACAGAAATCCGTCATCATCAGCCTGCACTCTATTTAAGCCTCTCCCCACCCTTGATGCTATGAAACAAGCAGTCTGCCTACGCAGCCACCAAGACCTTACTGACAGCTTCATGAATAGCTGACGACAACAAATCCAGTTCTTTTTAAAAACAATTTACACAAATGATGATCTTCTTTCAAAGACATTATTCAGATGATTACCCCAGACTGCGGATCTCCATCTGCTGGATGATCTCATCATTTTCTGGGAAAAAGGAGGGCTCAACTTTGCCATTGTGTGGGTCTCTGGGAGGAGGAAGAGGAGGAGGAGGGGTGAACTCTGGAGGATCGTCTTCCTCGTTTGAGAGCTCCTTCCATGACTCCTTGAGAAAAAACAAAATCCCTTTGAGAATTTGCAAAAATACTTCATATGAAATAGAAGGAAACTGGTGGTTTTGTAACATCTGTTTCTACTCCTTTCAGTCAACTGTGCATGTACAGTTTCTTCATCTGAAAAGAAGACACACCGAGTGAAATGTGTGTCTTAAGAGCAAACAATAGAATAGAGGAAAGACTTGCCTGCAGAGACGTATCTCCCTTGATGTACTTTGCACCTTCAATGACAGCGAGGTATGAGAAGCGAAGCTGATCTGCTGTCTGAATCAGGCCCATTCGATAGCGTCGCATCTCCAGCAGCACGTCACGAATCCGCACTGAAGACGGGTCTTTACGGAGGGACATCTGCACAGAACAGCGGCAAGCACTCAGTGCATTGGAGGCCTGAGTTTTAAGGGCCTGATTGAGTCATTTTAGCTTCTAAATATGATTTTAAGAGAGCTGATC
Organism: Chaetodon trifasciatus; assembly: GCA_037975065.1. Taxonomy (NCBI): domain Eukaryota; kingdom Metazoa; phylum Chordata; class Actinopteri; order Chaetodontiformes; family Chaetodontidae; genus Chaetodon; species Chaetodon trifasciatus. The sequence goes on from JBBMOE010000025.1 coordinate 4,722,705, forward strand.
TCTGTACAAACCAATAAGAGGCAGGTGTCCACGAGACAAAACGTCCCAGAGCGTCCGATGCCGGCGCTGCAGTGCACCACCACGGGGCCCTGGTCCGAATTCAGGCAACCCGACTCTCGCACCTTGAACAGGAAGTTAAGGAAAGAGGCAGGAGACTCTGGCACCCCAAAGTCAGGCCAGGTGGTGTAGTGAAAATGTAAAATCTCACGAGTCTCTTGAGTCTGTAAAAGAAGATCGGAGGGAAAACATACTGAGAATTAAAAGACCAACGGAAGGACCAGGACTCACATGCACTGAGTTTTAAAAGGCTGTAACCACGTCCACTTTTACACTCAAACTCCAGAGATAACATACTCACAGACAGATTCTCCAACTCCAGCTGACGGACTGTGTAGTAAGATTTGATGTCTTCTGAGATAAGGGTGAGCTTGAAATTGGTATCTTCAAAGATGGCATCTTTCTCCTCTCTGTGAGGCCAATACTGAGCGCATTTCACCTGAAGGTGGGCAAACAAACAGGACAAGAGAAGCAGTGAGGTTACTGTGGAAAACAAGACAAGCCGACACATTAAGAAGTCACATCGTAAGGACAGAAAGCGGTGCTCACAGATCCTTTCTCTATGACTCGGTTCAGCATCACGACGCCGCGGCTCCTCTGCTCCCACACCATCTCCCAGAAGTTGCCACATGTATTTGGAAGGGGTCCCTGAAAAAGAGCCAATGCTGTGTTTGACGGGTGCCACCAGGAGGCATTACAGTCCTTGAAAAACACTTTGACCAACATTTATAGGTGCTTACAACTACATTATCGTATTTTATGAACATTTATTAAACACTTAGGCACCCAGTTGCCAGTTTATTAGGCACACCAAGCTAAAACTAACGCGCCTGATACAACAGTCCTGCAAAAAATCCTCTCTTTGTGTTTTTGAGGTTCAGTTTTTTTGTGTCAGAGATGTTGATTCAACTTTAATCTTGATTACTGAGGTGTTTCTATTATTTTTGTCCACCTCGTACTTATCAGTGATGGCCAGGCTAAATCTCTCTCTGTATATTGTATTTTTGGGAAACCCTCTGACTTCTCGTCACAGCACAGGCAGCACCTCCACCGCTCTCCACTTCCTTAATAATGACACAATTCCAAATATTGTTTAAGGACCATGATCACTGTCTGACTGCAGCATGTCCAGAGGCACATCCCGAGTCTCCTCCATGCTTACCTGAGTGAGAATATAGTTCCTCTGTGCCTCCTCTACTGTTATTAGGCTGGCATTGATGTAGTCATTCGTACCCAGCTGCAGACATATTCTGCTGTGGTCAACTGAAGGGAAGAAACACAGAATTATAAAAATAGGCTTGTGTGTTGTTAATATGTCACAACCCTCAGGGGACCAGAGAAGTTCTCAGAGCAGCACAGCTGCTGAGAACATATGACGAGTCTGTCGCTGAACAAAACACAGGTGTTAGCTTCTGGTTTGATAGTGAGATGGATACCATCAACCTTTCTTGATATCCAGTCAAAGAACAGATAAAAAGTAAACAGCATGAACAAGTTTCAGATTGCTGATTTTCACATCTTGACAGTAAGAAGCATGCTTGATGGCATATACAGTAACTATTTGCAAGCCGCTCTGCACAATTTGCATATCTTATTCAGCGTGAAAAAGAGGAAACCACTGATATTTCAGCTGTTGGATTGTGACGTTATGGAAAAAAGCATTTAATCAAATAATAATTCAGTGGAAAACAGTGAACTGAAATTTACTGAACAGTTAGTCTTACATGAAAAGGCACATCGGTGGTCAAACGCAGGGATCACATTCGTAACAATTAAATGTGTTTACATGCTGCCTTTTTTAGACCGTGTTTACAAAGTGCTCCAAAGAATATAGGTTCAAGATAAGCATTTATAAGTCACTATTTATATGTCACTATTGCTTAATGTGCGCTGTCCGCTGTTATAAACAAATGAGATATAAAACATACTGATGGTGGTGCAACAGAAGATTGCATTAAAGCCAACCTGACAGGATTATCATTATGTTGCCAGAGTCATGTAGCTTTACCTCCATGTACTATCACCACATACTGATACCCCACACTCCACCCTGCACAGTCATAAATCTGCGGCTCTTGAAAAGAGGACAAAAGTTGTGAATATGAACTGGCACCTTGTCTTACGTCAGTCCGTCCACAGTGACGCAACGCTCTGCCTGTTGTGCAACAGTGTCTTTGTGTTATGAATGAAATGATTATAACAATGCTTGAACCTGAGGTCGAACAGCAGTGAGGTGGCAGCTTCCTGTGATGTTCAGCTGTGGACGGCTCAGTTCGATGCTGCTGTGACGTTAACGAATGGGCCACCACCGGCTGGTGTTTGGGCATAAACAGCCCTGTCATCAATTTAAAGGAATATTTTAAACATTTAAGGCCTGTTCTGTCCAGATGGGCAAAAAAGAGCAACTTACATGGGCTAACATCTCTGTAACGATTCCGATTCTTGTTTTCGGGTAATTTGGCAACCTTGCACGGGAGTTCACAGGACTGCTGACGAATCTCCTGTGACAGAATAAAAAAAAAATAGTATTGCATTAATATAAAATATACATCATTTACATCATTAAAAGTCTGATGCAACATGAGTGTGCAGGCTGTGTCTCCAGCGCTTTAGCTGCTTTAAAACAGAAGCTAAGCTGCGTTAAGGATCTTGAAAGGGGTAGTTGTTCCTTCCTTAAATGTAATTCTGTGGAAAAGAAACACACCACCTGTCAAGCTCTCATGCTGCAGATATAACTCTATGCAAGTGTGCTCCTCGTGTGTGTGTGTGTGTGTGTGTGTGTGTGTGTGTGTGTGTGAGGAAATAATCATATCAGCTGATTCACACTGTACTGCAATTTATGGATATTTTGTGCAAGAAACTGTGGACAAGCCAGTAAAATAAAGTGTGAAAACGAGAGGACTAAGAACTAGAACATTTATTTTAAAACACATGCAACAAAAAGTGACAACGGACACCAAAACGTACAGTTTGTACCGACACAGTGTCTCAGCTCAGTGATGGGATGTGCTGCCTGCTGGAGACCCGGGCACACACATCGATCACCGGTCCAAGCCGGCGGAACACGGACCGAACTACGGACGAACCAGGCTGCGGACTCGCCGTACATGAAGCTATCAAGTGTAGGCTTCGCCCACAGCCCATTTCCACCTTGATTCGCCGAGAGGTCTTACCTGATAAACGGCGCTCCAACTCCCGTTTTCATCGATTTCCCGAAACTCGGCTTCCATGGCTGACAGTCCAGCTGCCGCTCCTTCTTCTTCTTCTTCTTCTTCTTGCCCAGATACGGACAACCGCAGCTCCCCGGTGATCAGGCGATTAGTACTTTAACAGCGTCCCGCGGTAGCTGACAACTGTTCCGCCACTGTTCAGTCTTTCTCCGTACGGCAGCGCAGATAACCGTGCTAACGCTTCCTCTCTCGGCCTGGTCTTAGCGGAAACACGCCGCTGGCTCCTCCTACACGGTGTAGCTGCCGTCGTCGGGTGGCTAAAAAAAGAGCAAATGTGCTTTCTTTAAGAGAAAATGTCCCGCTCCGTTTTTTTAGGATGCTACGTGGGATTTACAAGCCGCTTTAGACCAGCATTAGTAACTTTGTTAGTACAAAACGGTCACTTTACCTTTCCTACGGCGGCTGTAGAGACGGACCAACGGGGACGCGCGGAAGGCATCTTGTTTCTGGAACGTCGCGCGCCAGTGCTCGTGGAGCGCGCACGTACACTCACGTAATGGTCTGTTTACGTCCAATCTGTGGAGACTCTGCTGCTGTGACCCGCTGCAGTTTAGTCAACGAAATATTCTAGCTGGTTAAAACCCGTATCGGGGATGCTATGAAATTCTTTTGAAATTACAGACCTGTATGTCCTCAAGGAGGCCGCGCACAGTGCTGACCGAGCGGAGGTCATCATGGATTAGCTGTAACGTTAGTTCAGTGGCTTTCTCCAGACAGTGTGACTGACAGCAAGGACTGGGACAAGGGACTTTGGTGCTACTAACGTTAGCTAGCAACGCAACTTAGCTAAACGTTTTGAATCAGCCTTACTGCTGCGACAGGTATTATGTAAATTCTTGACAAGTTCTTCTGTGTGTGTCGCTTCATGTGTTGTCTCCCTCTGGCCACCAGCTCACTTTACATGGCTGTGTTTTCTTAGTTGTTGTCTGGCGTTGGCGTTAGCCCTCCGCTGTCGTTGGCTGCTGCTTGCTAATGTGTAGCTATAGTTATTGCCTCCCAGTGGTGGAAAAAGTATTCCAATCTTTTAACGGTAAGTTGCATTAGCAATACCACAGTGCACAATTACTCTATGGAAAGTAAAAGCCTTGCATTCAAAAATTAAGTAAAGTAACACTCAAGTATTTGCAATGGAAGATTTTTATGAATTAAAATTTAAAGTGTTGTTATTGAAGAAAGGGCCCTGTCAGTGTTTTTATTAATTTTCCATAAGTTTGTATGAAAAACCTGATTCTGCAGACTACAGTTATCAGTCGAATGAACTTAATTTGTATATTGAATAGTATTTACCTCTAGAATGCAGTGGACATCTCACAAATTTGATATACTCTTAAGTATCAGTACCTCAAAACAGTACTGATGTGCAGTATCTTAATGTACTTTGCATCTTTGTTTCTCAGGCTTTCTAACTCACACCAGTAACATCAAATGTGCATTATTTCTGTCACTGTGCAACACAAGTCTTCTGCCTGAATCTCACACACATTACATCCACTTAATGCACATGCATACACACACACACACACACACACACACACACACACACACACACTCACCAAATGGAGTGAAGAGTGAGCTACCTGTCATATCTGTTTTAGATTCCTGGAGTAGTTTGAGGTCCTTGAGAGATTCTCAAGGCAGCATGGCTCCCAAAGACATCATGACCAATTCCCATGCCAAATCCATCCTCAATGCTATGAACTCGCTCCGCAAGAGCAACACACTCTGTGATATCACTCTGAGGGTGGAGAACACAGATTTTCCAGCTCACCGGATCGTCCTCGCTGCCTGCAGTGACTACTTCTGTGCCATGTTCACCAGTGAGGTAACACTAACATATTATTACTATTATTTGTCTCTACAAAGCGTGTTACACGTATCTTCATAGTATTAAGAGAATAAGCGAAAAAGAAGTTTAGGTACAGGATAACTGATCCCTCAGAGATATGTGTCTTGCCATTGCGCCTGATAGCATCTGTTTTTGTGGCTCTGCAGCTTGCAGAGAAGGGGAAATCTTTTGTCGACATTCAGGGCCTCACTGCAGCGACTATGGAGATCCTGTTGGACTTTGTCTACACAGAGACGGTGTTAGTCACAGTGGAGAACGTCCAAGAGCTGCTCCCTGCTGCATGCTTGCTGCAGCTCAAAGGTAAGTTTAGGAGTGCCTGCTGTTGCTGGATGTGAAAAGTGTGTGCCGCAGTCAGCTGATATCGTTGTGAGTGTAGACGGAGGGTGTTAGAAAGTCATAAATGCAATCTACAAAAGTCTTCCCTCCTTCCTGCTGTGGGCAATTATGAGTTTGTTATAAAATGTTTCTGTATCTGATCTGACATGTTGGATTGCTGCGACAGTAGATTGTGTGTTGTGGATCCTTCCACCGTCACCACTGTTAGCTACAGTAGCTAGGGAGCTCATTGCCAAATGGCCAATATCTAATGGTTAATCCATCCATCCACTTAATGCCACTTTCCTGAGTGTAGATCACATTAGTTTAATTAATTGTATCATCGGGGATTATTGGTGTATACTGCTGGGAAGTGATGAGAAAAGGTGATGCATTAAGGTGCATTCAATGTGGATTTTAAAAGTTCTTTCAAAAATTTGGAGAGCCCTGCAGAAACCCTGAGGCACGGCATGGCGCCACTTTTCAAATGAGATGGCCTCAGCTTTTATAAATGAACAGTTGTTGAGTGAAATGAGCGTTGTGTCTATCAGGATGTGTGTGTATATACAAACCTGGCTTTGTTTTCCTCAGGGGTGAAAAGAGCATGCTGTGATTTTCTGGAGAGTCAGCTTGATCCCTCCAACTGTCTGGGTATTCGTGACTTTGCCGAAACTCACAACTGCCTTGACCTGATGCAGGCCGCCGAGCTCTTTTCCCAGAAGCATTTCTCCGAGGTGGTTCAGCATGAGGAGTTCATGCTGCTCAGCCAGACCGAAGTCGAAAAGCTTATAAAATGTGATGAAATTCAGGTAGGAAACGTGGATCTCATGAGGTTTTTGGGTGTTACTGCTGGTTGTACAGGCTGCTGGAACTGAATGTGATTGATAGCTAAATATGTGATTGTAATAGTGACGGGTGGCGTCAGCGTGCCTGAAAAGTAACTTGACTAAAATAGTGTCGTGTTAGCTTAGTTTGAGTTTCACAGCTTTCTTATTGTCTTTCACCCGAGTGCAAAAACAGAAAAGCAAGTACCAACCTGCTGTAATCTCAGTCCGTGGGCCCCCCCGGTTCCAGTCACTTTTGCGGATCGGGCTGACAATGAAATTGCAGAGAAGAAAACCTGATTGAACTTTGCCTTTGTGCTCAGGAAATTCCTGTTCCCAACCACATGCCTTGCTTTGTGAAAACACAGTCATTATCACACAAAGATTTATGGATCATCAATTCCCTCAAATGGTTCTTCCTGTCATTTTTTTGTTGATTTTAAAATAAAACGAGACCATACATGTAAATCGCAGTCACGCATAATTTGCCCTGAGTGAAACTTTTCTCTTTGTGTCATCTTTCTCGTGAGGATTTTGTGGTGAGAGTTTACAGCTCGTTTTACCCTCAGCAGAGCGGATTGATACACGTTGGGTCTTTAAAACTGGAAAAATACAGCTGCTGAATATTAAATGATTATACTTATAGATGGGACGGCTCAGCCAGAGTAGTTGTAGTACTCTAATGAGTATTGTGCAACATCTTCAACTGAAGTTGTCAGCTAATTATTTAATTAATATGTGGATTTACTGCCTTCTCACTGTACATGCTCTCTGTATGTAGGTGGACTCAGAGGAGCCTGTATTTGAAGCCGTGTTAAACTGGGTTAAGCACAACCGAAAAGAGCGGGAGCCCTACCTGCCAGACATGCTCGAGTTTGTTCGAATGCCGCTCCTGACCCCCCGCTACATTACAGATGTCATTGACGCTGAGGTGAGCCAGGCGGCACACAGCAGGTTGTTGTGTAATCATATGCCAAGCTTACAATGAAGGATTATGTGCTGAAGTATTTATCATCGTTACCGCTGTAATTAAGCAAGTTTTGACACGTTTTAGCCCCTCATTCGGTGTAGCCTGCCATGTCGAGACCTTGTTGATGAAGCCAAGAAATTCCACTTAAGACCAGAGCTGAGGAGTGAGATGCAGGGCCCACGCACACAAGCTAGATTAGGTAGGAAACCTGTTTTTAATAACAAGTTAGCTGTATGCATATATTTATAAACCACACTGATAGTGAAAGTGTTTCATGGGTCTTTTCAGGTGCCAAAGAAGTCCTGTTGGTTATCGGTGGGTTTGGCAGCCAACAGTCACCCATAGACATAGTTGAGAAATACGATCCAAAAACACAAGAATGGAGCTTCCTCCCTGTGAGTATTGAATATGTGACAGAGAACCTTCTGCTTTATTTTTTTATATCTCAGTGAATTTGGCTCATACAGACAAGCGTGTCTTCAACAGAACATTGCACGGAAAAGGCGCTACGTCGCCACAGTGTCCCTCCACGATCGAGTCTATGTGATCGGAGGCTACGACGGCCGGTCGAGGCTCAGCTCCGTGGAGTGCCTGGACTACACAGCGGACGAGGATGGCGTTTGGTACACCGTCGCCACCATGAATGTGCGCCGTGGCCTCGCCGGAGCGACAACACTCGGAGGTGAGCGAGCTGCTGTGAGGAGAAAGGCGTAAAGTAACAATGCGGCGGCGGATTTTTTCCATCCCGTTTCATGTTATTTGACTCTCGACAGACATGATCTATGTTGCCGGAGGCTTCGACGGCAGCCGACGTCATACCAGCATGGAGCGATATGACCCCAACATTGACCAGTGGAGCATGCTGGGAGATATGCAGACAGCTAGAGAAGGAGCCGGTCTGGTGGTGGCCAGTGGACTGATATACTGTCTAGGTATGGACAGATAAGCTTGACATCTCAGTTTTTGATCACTTTGACGCATATTAGGTTCATATTCAGGTTGCAACGTGTGATTAGTTTCATTATCGATTAATTTCTGATTATTTTGTCTATAAAATGTGAGAAAATATCATAGACATTCAGTTTATCGTCACAGAAGCAAAAGAAAAACAACAAATCCAAACATGTGACAAGCTGGAGCCAGCAAGTGTTTGTTCGTTTGCTTGAAAAAATGACTGAAATGATTAATTCATTTAAATAGCTGCCAAGTAATTTTCTTACTGCTGACTAATTTCTCACAGTATTGACTCAAATAAAAGGCCAACACCTGTTTTTGGGAAACACTTTCCTATTATTCCTTTTTGGAAACCTCGCTGAGATAATATTAATAAGAGAAGAGAGGCCTCGTCCTTGCAGCACTTTCCCGTTCTAGAAGTGAAACATGAAATGAAACCAGTAAAGCAAACTTAAATCCCACATTTGTGTAGGTTTCCTATCAGCCACATATTCACACTCTCCCTCGTGAGGCTCTTGGAAACGGTCAAAATGAAGCATGACAAGCGAGACTTCTCGTCCCTTTGAGCCGCTCGTCATCTGTGACAGCGCTAATTCTTGGCTGCTCTGCAGATGATTCAGCCGTTGGTCCGTTTCTGCAGTAAACACGTCAGGATACACTTCAGACTCGTTTTCACTTTAAGTTAAACACTGCACAAGCCTGCGGAAACTCCTGTAGGTCAGGGCCAAACACAGTACTTTGAGGGTTTGATGGTTGACTAACAGTAAAAGGCACACTGTAAACAGACTTGAAGACACTCGCTAACCTAGCAACAAGCTACAAACAGCCCATAATGCAACACTGGCTGTAAGTCCTGGTGCTTACACAGACAGTTATTGTGAAGTCCTGGAGTGTAATACAGTCCCACAAAAAGATACTGTCATCATCTCAGCTTGTCTCGCTCATATTGATAAAGTGCAGTAAGCTTGTCAGGGGGTGACGCTAACAACCCTTTACGTTATTGATTATTCTGACATTAATTGTGTTGTGTTTGACTATTTTTTGAATGGTTAAGATTATATATTCAATATATTTTAATTTAATGTTACACAAGACAAGGAAAATCTTTACAAATGACAAGCTGGAAAGAGGGAGCGACTTAAATGATCTCTCTACACCTTCCCTGATATGTCCTCGTAGGCGGATACGACGGACTGAATATCCTGAATTCGGTGGAGCGGTATGATCCACACACAGGCCACTGGACAAGCGTCACACCTATGGCCACCAAGCGTTCAGGTAGGTAAAAGAATCAGATTGAAGTAAAACCTTCCTGCTGACTTCATGTGTCACCGTTCATCGGACACTTTCCTGCCGTTTTCAGGGGCTGGTGTGGCTTTACTCAATGACCACATCTACGTAGTGGGAGGCTTTGATGGTGTTTCACACCTCGACTCCGTTGAAGTCTACAACATCAGAACAGACTATTGGACCACTGTGGCCAGTATGACCACTCCTCGATGCTACGTGGGAGCAACCGTTCTGCGTGGACGTCTCTACGCCATCGCCGGGTAAGAGACGATTTCCTGACATCCTTCTGTGACGGAGGCTTCAAAGGAGAGGTTCAGATTTTTTTGTCCAGCTTTGTTCAGACTAACTGTGTGGAAAAAATGCATCACCAGTCCGTCCGTTGTCTAAGAAGGCTCCATCAAAACATCATCCAGCAAACCAGTTGAGCCAGACTCAATCATCCAAGGCGCTGAACAGACCAGTCAAACATATGCAAGTGTACAGATCAAATAAATGACCTCCATGACGCCACATTTCTGCTGCTCAGATGAAATCGTTGTTATGGTGTCTTCCTCGTAGGATTATAGACCTCTGCTCTGTGTTTTGGGGACTGATGAGCCTCCACACTCATGGATCTGTCACTCAAACTGGACTTGATGGATCATATTTCATTGTCTGTTTCCTGTTGAGCTGCAGTAAGAAAAAGAGAATTTTGTGCTAAAAACACAATAAATATGGAAGATATCCAGTTTGGTTTATCTCAGGCTGCCGAAGCTCCGTCTTTGCTTCAGATCAGCGAGGTCTGTGGATTTTGTCGGCCATCACTGGCATTGAAAGCGTTTTAGGAAGAGATCTCTTAATGGTCAGAGTGAGCAGGAGGAGCGATCACAGCAGTCAAACCCTGTAGATTCTCATTTAAGACAGACTTCAAACATCTCTGCCATGAGTAATGTAATACTCTAGAGCAGGCATGTCAAACCTATTCCACAAAGGGCTGTGTGGCTGCAGGTTTTTCCTCCAACCAAACAAGAGCACGCAGTCTGACCAATCAGCTGTCTGCAGACTGAGATCAGCTGATGAAATAAGTCAAGTCTGGTGTGCTGCTGCTTGGTTGGAAAGAAAACCTTCAGCCGCTCGGCCCTTTGTGGAATAGGTTTGACATATGTGCTCTAGAGCTTATTTTCTCTTCTTCTTCTCTTGTTATGAGAGAAGTTTTCAGGTTTATCTGGATGATAACTGGGACACATCGCGACAGTGTTTCTGTTAACGGTTCCTCCACAGTCTGCTGCTGGTCTCTGCGGTGCTCGTCACACTGCTGATAGTTGTGGTTAAAACTCTCACTTCCTCCCTGTTTGTCTGACATCTCTGCAGATATGACGGGAACTCTCTTCTCAGCAGTATTGAATGTTACGACCCGGTAATCGACTCCTGGGAGGTCGTCACCTCGATGGCGACGCAGCGGTGCGATGCGGGCGTCTGCGTTCTACGAGAGAAGTGATCTTTGCCAAGAACGAGAACCACGAGGGGAAAAGCAGACCGGAGGACAGGCAGCTAGACTTTGCTAAAATGCCACTAAAACAGAGCCACAAAGGGAGATGTTTGTTTGCCAGTATGCAAATAGGTGAATGAATAAGCGCAGCAGTTTGGGGCGCCTCCTCCTGCGGGTGGTCGACCCTCCGACACTTGGACCGTGCAACAGAGATTCAGCTTCGCCGTGGTAGACTTCACCTCAAAAGAGGCCTCCAAGGAGCCCATCGCCACTTGCATGACTCTCTTCGGTGGTACTTGTTGCTGTCGTTACCTGTGAGATTATTTTTTCAGTTTGTCTTCAAAGTGCAATATATTTCTACTCATCATAACATGAAAAGACGGAGTTGGTGTAGACTCCGGTTGCTGCTACATGCCTTATGACTTTGGCCTACATCAAACCGTGAACATCCGTGTTGCCTCCCATTTGACTTTGATGATAGTTGCAGTACATTGGCTTATTTTCAAGTGTACTCATTTGGCATTTGCAAGGTCATTAATGGGTCAGTATTTCAACCCTTTTTTGTAATTCTTCCTGTAAACAGTGCTTTTAGATTCAAATCACTTTAATACGAAAGGTTTAATACTAATTGTTGCTCTCAGAATATATATTTAGAGATAAATATTGTTTTAGAAAATGACTGAATTGTACCAGTTTACTTTGAATATTTGTCCCTCTATCTGGCACAGTTGAAAAATCACCAACCAGTAAGTATGAGGTGCATGTGATTTGTTTTTCTTCCTCAGCTTATAGATCTGGACATGTACATGTAGGACACAGAGTCATGCCATCGCTGTTGCCTGGGAAGTGATTAAACACACTGAGAACTGACATGTTACGTCTGCGGTGCATCTTTTCAGTCTGTGAACACCCGTTTAGTGATGCAGAGAGACAAAACGCATTTGCTTCGCACGTCGTCAGCTGAGTCAGAGGTAAGATCGTTCACATGCACGGAGCAAATGTGGAGAATCGTCCGGCCGCTCAAAGCAGCGCGATGCCTCACATTCATCGAACTGCACAGAACACATGTACCACAACTCGAGTCCATTTCAACATACAGTAAGAACTGAATGTCTACATGCATCCAAAGTACTGGTTTCCGTGACCAAAATCCCAGTATCCTTTATTATCCCAGTATGTTTAATATGAATAAGAATAAGCTTTTTGTGATGGTCGTATTAGCCGTGCTGGTGCTGTGGTCCAGACTGAACGTGATTCTGAGTAAAATACCTCAACAACTATTGAATCACTTGCTATGAAATTTGGTTCAGATGTTAAATTCCCCTCAGAATAAATTCTGATAACTTTGATGATTCTTGACGTTTCATCCAGAACCATCATTTTTTATTTGTCCAATACTTTGATTTATGACTGAATACCTGCAAAGACTTTCCCATCAGCCTCAGCTGTAGTTTGTATACACTGATCTTATGCGTAAATACTGCTACAACAACATAAAAATACTCCACTACAAGTAAAAGTCTACCAAGGTCCGTGTAATTCTACTTGGTGTGCATATACTAAAGCAAATATCAGCATGTCAGAATGCAGCTGTTGGCATTTCACAGCATCACTGCGCCTGCAGCCTCACGGTGGCAGGACACTCTTAGCCTCATCTGAGTACTGTAACAGTTATCAGACGCTTCAGCTCTGCTGGAAAGTTTTCCTGCTCACCAAACTAATAATGCTGGCAGAAGGATGTTTTATCAAGATGAAGCTTTGTCTCATTGGCTGAATGCAGGACTGGACACTCAGATTCTCCTCTGTAATCATCTGAATGCTTCTAAAAATAGATTAAAAATGACCAGAGGCAGATATTGTACTTTTACTTCATTCCATTCATTTGATGGTGTTGGGTACAGGTTACTTTCCAGATACAAAGTATACTCATTAAGTAAATTATTGTTTATTTTTCTGGATAAAAATAAGACTTTATTGATCCCTTGGTGAAATTCCAGGCCACCTTGCAGCATACACATTAGAAAATAAGCCCCACCTTTACCAGCTGCAACTTCAAAGTTCTGTACTTATTAATGCATCAGTACTTATAATAGAATAATACGGTATACACCTTTCTGAAATGGGCCTTTCTGCATAATGAGTACTTGTTTGTACTTTAAGTATTTATTGATTCCAATGTGTTTATACTTAAGTTAAAGATTTGAGGACTTCCACCTCTGCCACTGACACAGTGCTGAATTGACTCAGACGGATAAATATGAATTAAAATGTGACAGATGACCAAACTAATGTGTCTAATTTTCTCTCCAAGTGCTCTTTCTTGTGCATTCAAGTAGCAAGGAAATAAAGTGAGTAAAGAAACATTTTGAGGGAGGAAACTCACCATCCCTCCCTCCCTCCATCTACCTACTCCCTCCTCTGCCATCTAAAGCCTGAGCGCCGTCAGACACATCGGAGAGCCTGTCTGCAGATATAAAGGGCGGCTGGCAGCGGGTGGGACAGAGCAGCGAAGTGCTGGTGGAGACACGTTACCTGTTCCAGGACAGAGCAGAGGAACTGCACGTCTGTCTGGAGCCTCCCTGCAGATCAGCTTACTAACCTGCACCAAATACAACTACTTTTACCATCTGAAGCAACATGGTAAGACGATTACAGCTTATTAAAAATGAGGAAGCTTATCCAGGTAAAGTGTGACATTAGGTCAAGTGTTTCCATAAATTATATATTGTGCTTTTTCTGAAATCTCATGTTTTTCGACGGAATTGAGAAAGAAGCATCTGTGAGAGATAAGATCTGATTTTCATCCAAGCTGCAAAAACTCCCCAAAACTCTTCCTGAGGGTATTTGAGTAGACAAATTGAGTTATTAGTTAACAGACCTGAAGCTACAAAACGGATGGCTTGAATGATGTCTTCATGTTACTCTTTGCACTGTGAGCGTTAATAGTTTTATGAGTTTACAATCACTGACAGACAACAAGAGGAGGTCAAAGCTTCATCTTCACCCTCAGCCCGTTCAGCTGGCCCTCAGAAGCACCTTGAAAAGCCTTTTTTATGATCATTTTCTTTAATCAATATCCCCAAACTTGAGTCTACTCATGTCTTACAAATGTCACTCAACAGCCAAAAATCATCTTGGTTGATGTTCTCCCTCCAGGGAAAACAAAACCTGAAATTCTCAACACGTTGAAACATGTATGCGGAAATCACTTAGAAAATGTAACCGTTCAGCGCTGGAGTAAGCCTCTCCTGCCTTTGACATTATTTACACTCAACAGCTTGAAAAGCACAGTGCAAATACAGTGACTAATACAGTCAATTATCAGACATGATTCCACTGCACGCCGAGCTGATCTGTGCGGAGGCAAAGACAGACCATAATAATTTCAATTTTCATCAACAGCTGAAGTGTGAAACTGAATCACTGTTGAAATTTAAATACCGCTGAAGTTATAGCAAATTAAAATATTTAATTATGGAAATAATCTGTCTGAATTATTTGTGCTTTAAATTCTCCTCATTGTAATGTCCAGTAGGTTGTTTCAAATGGTGCAATTTTAATTTTAATTGACTCAATTCTTAGATGAGAACTTTGAGCATCTTGAGTACCTTTTTTTTTTTATTTGAACAACTGTCAATTTGTCACATTTTGTACATTTATGGTCCCAGTGAACAACTCTGACTGGTGATCCATCGACTTTCCTCTTTCCTTCAGACCACCATCAGGTCAAAATTGAAGCAGCCAAAGGGGAACTTTGGGTTTAGTCCTAATAAGAAAATATTAGCATGTAACTAAGATGCTTCAAACAGTATACTTGCTTAACATCAGCATGTTAGCATTGTCATTGTGACCATGTTAGCATGCTGACGTTAGCATTTAGCTCAAACCGCTGCTGTTAATAAACGGTCTCACAGAGCTGCTGGCATGGCTGTAGACTCTTAGTCTTGTTTGAGTATTGGATAATTTTCCCATTTTGACTTTGTGAACCCTAAAAACAAACCAAAAACTTCCTTCTTGGTGTTCGAAATTACACAACTTGAAATAACGTACAGAAAATTCAAACCGCTTCAAAATATTTCAGTGCTTTAAACCATAGGCTATACAAAACATGGACGTAGGCTCTGTAACGTCACCCACGGGTTCCTGAAGAGCCATCGTGAAGCTCAGTGACAGTGACTCCACCAAACTGCCGGTTAATCCAGAAATGGGCGAAGAGGTGGAGTGTGGGTGGAGCTGAGGCAGCACAATGAAGCCTGGTTGCTGAAACCAAGCAGCTAGCTGTCACTCAAAGCAGCCAAGCCCATAATTATACACCGTTAAGTCTTCATACAGTTTGAACAACTGAGTTATATAAAAACACACCTCAGTATATTTGTCATGAACAGGGATATTACCTAATTACCAATTTTTGTATCGGGCTGTAAACACGCTTATTTCTGCTGTTAAGTTGGGCGTGTTATCATTGGGGTCTATGGGGTCAACTCGCTTTTGGAGACAGCCTCAAGTGGCCGTTTGAGGAACTGCAGTTTTTGGCACTTCTGCGTCATTGGCTCCATTTTTCAGCCCTGGACTTTGCTTTCAACCTGTAATAACTGATTTCTGTGGCCACTTGGGGGCAGTGGAAACAAGTTGTGAATACAACGCTGACATATCTTGATTGATATCTTATTTTCACATCCAGCATTTATGGAGACACATTATCTTTTATTGTAGTTGCTTTTTAGAGTCACATCCTTATGGGCCTTCTTTGCTTCCATAGAGGTGTGTTTTTTCTGTTTGGAATAACTTTTGACCTCCTAAATTTCCACAACCATGACTTTTATTTTGAGTAATATTTCAGAGTTCAGAGATCTGAAACAGTGGATGTTAACTCTGGATGTCAAAAGTAAATTTTCCAACAGAAATAACAGGAGAAAAAGCTCCTTGTTAATCCTTTTCAGGTTTATTGCTATAGATGGCTGTCCTCATGAACCATGAATGTTTTTGAGTTGTTTTACTTCGTGTATTGTGCTAAAAACTTTGTGACTGACATCTTAACTTCCATTTTTATGGTTTTTTTTTATGTTCAGAGAGAGTGCATCTCCATCCATGTGGGCCAGGCAGGTGTCCAGACAGGAAATGCCTGCTGGGAGCTCTTCTGCCTTGAGCATGGCGTCGGCCCTGATGGCGTCTTCCTGGAGAGTCCGGCGGAACCGAACTCTCGTGAAGACCCGTTCAACACTTTCTTCAATACTGGGAGCTCTGGGCGTCATGTTCCAAGAGCGATATTTGTGGACCTGGAGCCCACAGTTGTTGGTGAGTACCCCTGTATGTGTGTTTATTTTCATCCTCCTTATGTCTATTTTTCATTTCCGTTCCCGTCGTCCTGTTATGTGTGCTCGTATGCGTCTAGTGTGAGTGCATCTCCATCTACGTGGGTCATGCAGGTAACTGCAGATGAGAACACTGGTATCCAAGCAACAAGTGCAGTGGCAACTCCTTTACCTTTCATTCAATGCAGGCTAACATTTACAGAAGTGTATTGTATAAATAGCAAGTTGCGCAGTGCTGAATTAAGCCACACAAAACCTTTTATTCCAGTGTGTCCCTCAGTTTATGCTCAAGCTGCTTAAAGACAAAATATCCATATTTTTCAGCATCGTCACACAATCTAAACCTGCTCATCCCAGCTTTCACTGAAGCCACAGCGGGGCAAATGGTTTTGCTTTAAAATAGTCTGACATTGAGTTTCAGTGAAACTCTACATCCACAGTATGGAGCCCCAAAGCTGCCAAAATGTAGTGAAAACAGTTGTCCATTTGGGTGGAGATGGTATCCCCCTCTCCATCCATTCATAGCAGACAGTGCAGGGGCAGAGGGTTGTTTAGTTGGATATGTTAGTCTAATCTACCTGACTGAGCTTTGTACAAGTTAGAATCAATGTCCATGATCGTGGCTCTGTAATATCAGTCGTCTGACTCTGCCGTGTATTGATTAATCCACGGTGCTGTCCGTGGTGCTGAAGGAGCAGACGGATTTATTGCCCTTCTGTCAGTTTCATTTTGGACCTATAATATTCTCTAATGCGTATACTATAAATACTCAGCTCTGTTCTATGCTGTAGCCTGTATCCTCTGCAGAGGAGAGTCACCTTCACCATCAAAGTGACAAGTAGAAACATGTCAGTCAGGGAAGGGCGAGAGGATCATGGAGACACACTGCTGCCTGTGGTATTCCTATAATATTTCTATGATCATTCAGGAGCATCAAATTATCAGATTGACAGCAAAAAACAAAGCAAAGCTATTCAGGTGTTTGCTACATGAACAGACTCGTCTACCATATCACCAGTAAGTCTGTAGGATTGAAAAGGTTAAAGAAAATGTGACAGTAAAGCTGATAAATAACACACCTGGACACACTGGTCTGGTCTGTTGAATCAAGTGAAGTTGCAGTTGAACGTATTGACCTTTCTGGATAAAACCTTTCTTTTTTTTTTTTAGATGAAGTCAGGGTTGGAAAGTACAAGGATCTCTTCCACCCCGAGCAGCTGATCTCTGGAAAAGAGGATGCAGCCAACAACTACGCGCGAGGCCATTACACCATCGGGAAAGAAATCATTGATGGAGTCATGGAGCGTGTTCGTAAAATGGTCAGAAATACAGATAAAACCCGACGGATGAGTTGCTTTCATTGTTTTTAGAAAGAATTTCAGTGAGGAAATTTCAGAAGGCAACGTTGCTGCTATTTGTTTGACACTATTTTCAAAAGAATCTAATAGTGAGAATAATGATGCTCTTACAAACCAGTTTTACTGCCTGATCTTAAAGCTAACACATTAGCGAACATGTTACATTTCTACATTGTATTTAGGATCAGTTAAACTATAATGTGTTGGTAAGTGAACTTTTGAGGTACTGGTAGGCAGATTTTGTCACCTTTGCTCAGATCCAGACTAGTGGTTTCCCTCTGTTTCCAGTCTTTGTGCTACTTTGCTTTGTAAGCTAACAGGCAGCTTCATATTTAATGGAGAGATATGAGAGTGGTGTCAATCCTCTCATCTCCACTGTGTGCAAAAAAGTGAATAAGTACATTTTGCTAAATGTAAAACAAGTCCTTCTGTCCTTCTGTCCTTCTCGTCAGACGGACCAGTGCACAGGCCTGCAGGGGTTCCTCGTCTTTCACAGCTTCGGAGGTGGAACTGGCTCTGGCTTCACCTCTCTGCTGATGGAGCGCCTGTCTGTAGACTACGGCAAGAAGTCCAAGCTGGAGTTCGCTGTCTACCCGGCTCCACACGTGTCAACTGCTGTGGTGGAGCCCTACAATGCCATCCTGACCACCCACACCACCTTAGAGCACTCGGACTGTGCCTTCATGGTGGACAACGAGGCCATCTACGACATATGTCGCCGCAACATGGACATCGAGAGTCCTGGTTACATCAACCTCAACAGGTTGATCGGTCAGATCGTGTCCTCCATCACGGCCTCCCTCCGCTTTGACGGCTCCCTCAATGTCGATCTGATGGAGTTCCAGACCAACCTGGTCCCATTTCCGCGCATCCACTTCCCACTGGTCACCTACTCACCCATCATCTCTGCGGAGAAGGCGTACCACGAGCAGCTGACTGTGGCTGAGATCACGAGCGCTTGCTTCGAGCCGACCAATCAGATGGTCAAGTGTGACCCTCGTCAGGGCAAGTACATGGCGTGCTGCATGCTGTACCGAGGTGATGTCGTCCCTAAAGATGTAAATGCTGCCATCGCAAACATAAAGACCAGACGCTCTATTCAGTTCGTCGACTGGTGCCCCACTGGCTTCAAGGTGAGAAACATCAGGAGGGTAAGAAGTGCAGCTGGAGATACTTCATGTGTCTGATTGTTATCTTTGTCTCACCAGGTTGGCATTAATTATCAACCTCCAACTGCAGTGCCTGGTGGTGACCTGGCCAAAGTCCAGAGGGCCGTGTGCATGCTGAGCAACACCACTGCCATCGCTGAGGCCTGGTCCCGCCTTGACCACAAGTTCGACCTGATGTACGCTAAGCGTGCGTTCGTCCACTGGTATGTGGGTGAGGGCATGGAGGAGGGAGAGTTCGCGGAGGCCAGAGAGGACCTGGCCTGTCTTGAAAAGGATTACGAGGAGTTGGGTCACATGAGCCCCGATTCTGAAAACGACGACGAGGAATACTGAACCTTGTGAGGCTTTGGGCTGTGACGGCTCTTATCCTATGCAATGATTTCATATCTGCGCTGCGAATCTTCTCAGCAAGAGTTAAACAAATTCTCGCTGCCATGTTTTTAGAACGTCAGCTTTAGATTAAGAAGACAACCTTCGATAAGTTGTATTTGAACTGTGCTGTAAAATAAAGTTGGTTTCGGCGTGTTCTGAGCAGGGTGTTACAGGTCTAAGATGAAACCATGCGGTCACCCCGTCATCATTACAAACCCGCCCAGGGATCTTTGTCACAGACCACCTCTGCCTCCTGTCTTTCTCCCCATGTTTCCTGTCGTCCTCTCAACTGCATACTACTGAATAAAGGCAAACATACCTAAAAGATTACCTCAAGAAAAGCCCCCAAGCAAACTAACCACGATAACCCATTAATAAAATAAGGTCAAACAGTTTATTTTGTTTATCTCCTTGTTGTCCAACAAGTATTATAATAATTTCAAAATCCGCCATTTTTTACCTTTTAATTCTTGGCTTTTCTTCTGATCAAGACAACAAGAAACTGAACTAGCTATGCAACATTATTATTACACCACATAAAAATAGTCCTAAAGAAGGAAAGCTTTATATGTTTTATACGGGTTATGTATCTGCAATCAAATAAACATTTAAAGACAAAGAGATGCTTCCTACATATTCATGCTTCATATGTTCAAGGTCACTTCGGCGCTAAAGAGGTCTAATTCCCTGACAGACCTCTTTTGAATAAAATGATATAAAACTTGAATCATAGATCAACAAACAGGAGACTGTGAGACCAAACAGACTTATCTGAGATTTGTGGGAGTGGTGCTTTGTCAAAACTACTGTAAACACTCACCACAGCTACACATTTTACAGCTGAGGTCTCCAAGTAGGAGGCTTCTGACACAACAGAGTAAAATCAAGTTAATAAGCAATTTTCATCGAATGCGTAAATGCCATGAAGTAACAAGGTGATAAAGCGATGCAGCATATGTTTTTGAGCTTAAATAGGGTCTCCGGGGGTTTTCAGGATTATTATCTTTATATAATATTATAATATCATATACTGCAATACATAAAACAAATACTACATGTATCATCAGCATCATTAGAAAGGAACTAAGTATTTTTACTCAAGTACTGTACTTGAGTAGACATTTGAGGTACTTTTACTGTACTTGGGTATGTCAATTTTATGCTAACTTACACATGTCAGAGGGAAAAATCTTACTTTTAACTACATTTATTTTAGATATTTAAGATTTTACATAACAATTGTATGATTATTTCTCAGAATATGATGCATTATCGCATCTTAAACTTCCCAACAGCTCCACATTGACCAGGTCACGATGGATAAGCAGCGCTTACACATTAATAATGATTCATTAATGTAACAGAACAGAACACTGACAGGGGCCATTTTGCAGAATAAGTTATTTTATTTTGACACTTTAAGAACATTTTGTGGCTAAAATTCTGTACTTTTACTGAAAAATTGGGAATTGAGGACTTTTACTTAGAATGCAATATATTAACAGTAGTAGTACTGCTACTTTTACTGAAGTAGTGAATACTTTACTGCTGATCATCATCAATAAAATCCTTCCAAATCAAAACATGAGGAAAAGCGTTGAAGATACACAGAAATGAACTGAAATGATGATCTTACACTTCCATAGCTCACATAAGCTACAAGTTTAGCTCCTTCCTGAAACTGTCGTGGTTACTTTGAGGTGAAATACGCGAGAAGATGAGTTTGACCGAGTTTTTGGTGCTGCAGCAGCTGGCCCAGGTGCCTCCGCCTGAGCAGCAGCAGATGTTATAAAACGTTCCTGAGAAACATCCAATCAGACCGCACAGACTGGCTATTTAAACAACGAGTCCCGGTGGCCGTGAAGGTGTCACCTGAACGAATTCATCCGCGCAAGTGTAAACACAAGACAGTCCACAAAGAAGGGAATTGATTTACAGACTTCCAGGACAGGCTACTCTTTTCTAATAACACCATGCGAGAAATAGCTTATAATATTATTCCCAAATAGATGCAATGTATTATTGGGTGGTGATGAAAATATTAAGCATACTTGATGTCTTACCAAGATTTTAGGCTGTGGCCTGTGGAGCACACTAGATTTAGATTTAGATTTAGATTGATCTATTTGTCCTTCTGCAAGGACAATTGGTTCCACTTTCTGTACAACCTCAGAGTACACAAATACATCAAACCGGACAGACTACAACAAATTTGACAAATACACACGTAAATCCCACACAGCATCAGAGTACAACCTCACAGTACACTAATACACACATTATCACCTATCCTCAATCCCACTTCAATGCAAACTTATTTTCATAAACATTTCAATTTTTAACATTTAAGCCTTTGCATACGTGGGTTTTAGGGGACGAAAAACCCATCAATGTTATAGTCGAGCCTGATTCAGACTGTCTTACATATTAGCCTGAGTACTAATTAGTTTATTAACAGTTTCTTGATTTTGGCTGCACATTAATGGTTGCACATTCAGACACCGCTGGGGCCCAGTCTCTCATTTCAACAGGAAATTCAGCTAAATTCAGGTTTCTGTGCGAAAGTTTGAGGCTGTGAGAGGAAAAATGCAACAATTTGATGTCTTTATATAACATGGGGTGTTATAAAAAACTATTTACAACTCATGTATTATACTCATATATTGACAAAATGGGAACGTTATTTAGCTCTAGTTACTCCTTAAGAAGTCAATGGAACATCAAGCATTGCGGAAACTGAGAAATCAAACACGCATTAATAAAACTGCGTGGTGTCTAGTTTTTTGAGCGGACGTGCTCACTGCCTTGGAACATTCTCCTCACTGTGCATGGATGTGTGTGTGTGTGTGTGTGTGTGTGTGTGAGTGTATGTTTGTGAGTGAGTAAGTGTGTGTATGTGTGTGTGTGTGTGTGTGTGCAGGCTGTATGTGTGTGTAAGCTGCCTCCTCTCGTGTTGATGACGACTGACTGCCACCGAGTCTGACGGTGAACAAACGGGATTAAAAAAATAAAAACACTCCAGGAAAACCGTAACGCGGCGGTACTTTTTTTTTTTTTAAACCGGTGCCCTGTCCTGTCCGAGCCTCCACCGGGTCGGTCCGAAACGATGAGCCACCCTCGGCCGGACGAGTTCAAGCCTCCTCCGGAGTGCCCGGTCTTCGAGCCCAGCTGGGAAGAATTTAGAGATCCGTATGCCTTCATCAATAAGATCCGTCCCATAGCCGAAAAAACTGGCATTTGCAAAGTCCGACCGCCTCCGGTGAGTGTGATAAACGACGATAAAACGTCGCACCGACACGGATGCTGAATTAGAGCACCGTTAAGACGCTGTAGATGGACCGAGCGCTCGGGATTTAAAGGGACTGTTCAACATGGCGGATAAACGGCTATGTTCATTCTTTGTGCTGCCACCGCTAGCTAGCTCGTATTCGTGGTTATAAACGTCGTAACCTGGCTGGTTTGGTCGACTTTGAGCTAGTTGGTGGTAATACGGCCGTGTCAAGTTATTAAAAGTGGATTGTAGTCGTGGTTCACCGTGTGTCAACAAAGCCTCGGCGGTCCGGTCATTGAGCCACTTAGCTAGCATGCTAACGCTAGCTAACAGCTCTCAACCAACCTGTCATAATTTTTAGCTCGCGGCTTTGATAGAGGTGGCGATGCGGAAGCCATTCGGCTGCGCAGAAAATCATGATATGGTCTTTAGATACACATGGGTGTTAATGTTGTGGATTCTTTTAGCCCTTAAATGTCCCGAAAGTCCTGCAGCCGACGTTAATTATGGATTATTTGTTGAAGAGCATCCTGCTGCAGTTGGGTCACTCAGTGTAGTCGGGTCTGTGTGATCCATCACTTCTCGGTCAGCTGGCAGCTTGTAATGAATATATGAACAAGTGTGTGTTTTATGGGTCAGGCCAAATTAATGTTCCCTTTATGGTGGAGTGTCAGAGAAATTGCATCACGAATGGGACAAGAAGCACACTGGGTTACTCCATTATAAAGACCACTATTATTGTTAAATAACAAGTTGGGACTGTTGAAGTTGTGGTTTAACCCGCCACGTTACACAACATTGAAGTCGTGTTGCACTTTATTGAAATTTAAGGTTGTTGAAGATGAGCCACTGTTCATGTGTGAGCCTGTGTTGCAGGGTGTTGTCCTCCATGTTGGCTTTGTGGTAAGCTGGGCTGGTGAGTCTTCCATCTGGCCATTTTGTGTGCCAGTGGGGGATGTTGGCTACTGACTTAAAACAAGAACTTGGGTCCCCGCTTGCAAGGGGGGGTTATTGTCATAGCGTGTGCTGGGCTGTGTGAAGTATTGACACAAATATTGATTGGTGTTGTGTGTTAGAAGCTGAAAAGGATCACTGTGTTCTTTCAGTAGCAGCAGGCCTTGCTTTTCAGCCATCCTTGAGTCTAACGTCAGTTTAAAAACCTGCAGCTGTGTAGTTACACGCTTCCTTCATGTGTTTCAGCATAGTTAATTCACCATGACTTAAGAATAGGAGCATTCCTTAAATTTGGGTCCATCTTTTGAGAAAAAAAAGTGGTTAGAAGGGAGCCATCTTGAAAGGAAAAACAAATAGAATTAGTGATATGACTTTGCAGCACTGAAAATTGAAAAACTACTAACTACATATCCCCACCCAGGCTACGTGTTGTGATGACCTTCATGTGCATTTGTGTGTATTTTGTTTCTTAACAGGGTTGGCAGCCTCCGTTTGCTTGTGATGTTGACAAACTTCACTTTGTTCCTCGGATCCAGAGGCTCAATGAGCTTGAGGTGAGTTTTGTCAGTCAGACTGTACCAGCGATTATTTCACTGAATCCATTTTTGCTCTGAAGTTGTACATTAATTGCCTTATTTTTACCTCATTAATGTAATTACTACCCCGTAACGGCTATGCTGATAATAACAAAGAGCAGTAGTGTCATCAGTGCCTTGTGATGCTGTTATGTAACAAAAGATAAATTACAAATTTACACTGGAAATTACAATGCCTAATTGTTATGTAATCCAAACATTTGAAAATGAAATTAAAAGTGCATTTATTTATTTATTTATTTCAAACAACATGTCACACTGCCTCGTGATCTTGGATACAGCCTGTTCGGATCATTTTTGGCCCGTATCATATTCTCCCCAGTGATTATCTTGGTTTTCCCAGGATTTTCTGTCTGGCTTTATTTCCTTGAATCTAACTTCGTTGTAGTTGATTGTTGTCTTTTCTTCTATTTTGTCCCAGGCACAGACCAGAGTCAAGCTCAACTTCTTGGACCAGATTGCCAAATTTTGGGATCTGCAGGGATGTGCCCTGAAGATTCCTCATGTGGAGCGGAAGATTTTGGATTTATATAAGCTAAATAAGGTTGATAATTGACACCACTGCACATTATTGTATACAGAATTTTCAAATACAATTGATCAGCTCACACAGTAGCCTAACTCACTGTCGTTTCAGCTGGTGGCAGATGAAGGTGGATTTGACATTGTTTGTCGGGACAGACGATGGACTAAGATTGCACTACAAATGGGCTTCGCCCCCGGCAAGGCTGTCGGCTCCCACCTGCGAGGACATTATGAGAAAATTCTTTATCCTTACAATCTGTTTCAAAGTGGAGCAAACCTGCTGGTGAGTTGGACACATGCGTCATTGTGACAGAAGAACTTCCTCTTCATGATAAGCGCAAAGCATGTCACACACACAACAGTGTGTGGCTCATCTGTAAACAAATTCCTAATAATGTTTATTCATACTGTTTATTACTACCAATTATTGGATGTTGCAGTAAAAGTGAAATACACCTTTGTTATGCTTTACGTTGAACATGAAACAAGTCCGATCAAAGACTTGTAGGGAATATGGATCACATACTGACCAACAGACCATAAAGATAAAAAGAAAGAAATGCATTATTAGGATATGCATGTTCTGTGCTGGTTATATCTATGTTTTATGTTGTATTTTATTTCAAAGTTTGAGTTTTTTATAGTATTTTTGTTTTAGTTGGGAGGGTAACTGATGTCTGACTAATACACTGAAAGCCGATTTATTATCTAGTGTCTTGTCATGTCAGCTTTTGCACCCTAATATTCCATAACATGTTGCAAGAGAGCTTGTCCAAGGTCATTGGATTGGTACCATGTGACCTTTGGACAGGTCACTCTAAATTGTTTAATTACCCAAGCTCTCTCTTGCCTCAGGCACCAGAGGCAGCTTCCAAACTGATGCGTTTGGAGGCTGATCCTGAACTTGAAAAGGTATGTTTGTGTCGTGGTTAGAAGCCTCTCGGCCTCACAATTAACAAAATGCACGTTTGTCTGTACCTGGAAAGTGTACTGTATGTATGTTCAGACACTGTATTGTGAGTTTAACTTGTCCTCAAGTAGTCATTTGCCAGTTTTACAGCAAGCAGGCGATCCTCACCATAACAACTCAGTCTGCACATAACATGTATCTTGGGACGAATGTGAGATATTTGGTTTCTGTGCCAGGCGGCAGTCAGCAGTTGAGTGCTAATTATGTATCAGTTCATAAACATTGTACTTTTCTCTTTTATCTTTCAAAAGTGCTACACTAATTATTCAAACCAATGCACATGTAACTCCTGAAAGTCTGACATTCATCACCTGCACACTTCCACTGATGTGGCATGTCCCCCCTTAGTTTCTGTGCTCCTTGTTTGAGCTGACAAACTGTAACTAACCACATCCTTCTTACAGCCTCTTCTGTCCTCCGGCTATTCAAAGTGAAACTATCATCTACTGTCTTTGATAGAGTGTCCCAGTCTTTCAACAGCATTAGGTAGATTCTGACACTTCCTAGTTATTGTCACACATTGCCCTGTTTCAGTGTTATTACAGCTGGTAAACTGAAGTAATAATAAGAAGATCCCTTTAAAATGTAGGCTGTGGTACATGTACACTCACACTTCCTCTCTAAGACACTCATACCATTTATACCTGACTGTTCACCACATTTTAGCATACAGGTATTTCCAGTTAGGCCCACATTTGCTTTTTTTTTTAATATCGAGTGAGCTGTGGGTTTGAACTCTCACACTGTTCCCTCCAGTGTGTTCAGAAGCCAGTCCAGCCATTGGAGAGTCCAGTAAGCATGGAGAGTGTGGACACCATGGAGCACAAGCTGCAGGACCAGGCTCAGAGACAGCCTGCCCAGATGCCAGACACGTGCCCCAGTGCTCGCAGAGCCAAGCGCATGAAGTATGAGGTGGGTGTCGTTGAAGAGCGCCACACAAACTGTCCTGAAACGAGCAGCACAAACTTCATTCTTCACTGTTCTTCACGTAGTTTCACATTTATATCACAGTTTTAGTTTGCCCGCCGTCTCACATCCCACTTTTTCTGCAGGCCTTCTGTGTGAAGACTGAACCAGGCGAGCCCGCGGACAGCAAGCCGAACCTGAGGCGGAGGATGGGCTCGTTCGTCGCCAAGCAAGAACCAGGTCAGGCTTCAAATCCCAGAGTGAAAAAATAGTTATACTTATGGCGTTTATAGTATCTACAGTAACACCCCCTCTCCCTATTTAGGCATTATATAAACCTTTCATAAATGCATCATAGTTAGAAGAAGAAATACGTGTTGATTTGTGTATTTTTCAACAACTGTAACTCCTCCGGTGGTCACTCATGAATGGAGGCTGGTGCGTAAAAAGATAGCGAATGACAATATGATAAAACATTGGTGTAAAAATACAAAATATGTCTTGTAGGAGAAGTTCTAATTGTTAAAAAATAATGTGCACTAATAAGCATTTAAAAGATGTAAGCACAACTACTTTATAGTGTGGTATAAACAGTTTATTAAATGTTTTGTATACTGTTTGTAAATCCCATGGGGGGCGATAGAGTCAAGTGTTTTCACTGTAGAAGTTCTTATTAAAACATGGCAGGCTGCATAATGATATAATTAATGTTTCCTGTTGTCTTGCAGAGAAAGAGATTCCGATTCCAGTTAAACAGGAACAAGCTGAGAGTAAGGAACCAATAATTGAAGCTGACAAATCCAAGTCACGGTACAAGAAATTCATCCCTCCTGTTCCTCCGAGCCCAGTGAGTAGAAATGTCTTTGGAGGAGATGAAACCTGCATGAGACATCACATTTCTTGATCAAAAATTAATAAGCTGGTCCGTTTAATGCATCATCGGAGGTCCAAGCTCAGTTTTAATCACGTAATATTAGACTTAAATATCTTTTCTGTGTGCATTGTTTATTTAAAGTTTGTTTAGAGGAGCCACTGTAGCTTCTGTTAATGCAGTTTTTAGTCTTAATGGGGTCCGCAAGTAAACACAAATAGATAATGAGGTTAACATTCACATGGAATTGCATAAAAGTTGACATTTAGACCCCATTTGCACACTGGCACATGTGTCTTGCACAGATGGGCTTGCTGTCCCACCCTAATAAAGCCAAGAGTAAACACAAGAGGCGCTGAGGATGGAGATGGTGTGAGACACATTCTAGCCAGATGATGAAAAGAAAAAGTATCTGTGTCTCCAAAACGCCTCCGTAATCTTTACTCCTTCCAAAGTGTAACTAAAGCAGTAAGCAGTCTGTCTGATTTTCTTAGCAAATCCATGTTCTGTCTCCTCTGTTCCAGCGATAACAGCAGCTAAAGTTACACAAACATAACGCAGAAATGAGCTGTTTGTTCTCCATCTGATTAAAGCAACAAGAAAAACTTCAGGGAGTTCTACAAATGCGATCAAACACAAGCTGATCTGGCCGACAGAGAAGCTTATATGTGGCTAAGCGTGAGACAAAGTGAATCAGATCTCAGCTGGATTGACCAGTGTACATGGAGCCTGCATTAGACAACATTTCTAATATGTTGTACTTGCATTTTGAAACTCTTTATATCTGTAAATAATACATTCTGTGTGAGCAGATAACACGTTCCTGATAGAAAAAGCTCTGTGGAGAAGAGAAGTTACTTTTCACTCCTGTCTTGAAGCTGCTCTTGTCAGTCGTTGAAACAGAGTCATCACAGGCTTCCCCTTTTGTTCTGCAGGTGGATCTGGTTGTGTGTCTGGTGTGTGGCAGTGGGGGAGAAGAAGACCGTCTGTTGCTGTGTGACGGTTGTGATGACAGCTACCACACCTTCTGCCTGATCCCACCTCTGCACGACGTCCCCAAAGGAGACTGGAGGTGCCCCAAGTGTCTGGCTCAGGTGAGGATGAACTGCTGTCTCGCTGAAGCAACATTATGCAAGAATTGGTATTTTTTGCAACTTAAAGCAGTTTCAGAGTGCGATTCACTTTTACACCACTGTCATACCGAGGTGATTCTCAGCAGCTCCCACCAGGACTCTGATCTTGATCTTATTTAATGTAGAAAATGTCTGTGTGCTCCCTTCAGATGTCAGCCTGAGCAGAGGCAGCTAATAGACCAGCTAGCTGCATGGATAACGAGCTAACTGCGGTTACAGTTAGCACTTACTAGTTAGCTACTGTGGCAGCAAGTAAAGCTGTCCATCAAGAAACTGTAAATCAATTGTCTTCTCCATAAAACATTGTCCACCAGAAACACTCTCCAACATCTAATTCGTGTCTCCGTTGTGGTTTGAAAAACAGCACATTCATCAAATTCAGTGGGCCACATTACCATTTGTAGCTGTCACATTTTGCCTGAGCGTGGAGCAGGTTGGAAAAAACGATAAACACGTACTGAGAATGTCGAGCTAGCTCGAAGACAAAGTTGGTGGTGTGTGACGTAGTGCCTAAAGCACTAAATGTGGATTCTGCTAAACCCAAGTTACACAGTGCAAAAGCAGGCGTGGAATGAAAGAGGCACCATTCCACTGTGTCAGTGTGCCATCAGCATGATTTCGAAGCTGTTAAAGTAAAACAGTTGCATAATGTTGCTTTAACATGATACAAATTGACTCTTGAGTAATGGGCTGTGTGAGCTATTAAACCAAGTCTGTCTGCTACTCGCTGCTTTTTTTATCTTACTCGTAGGAATGCAACAAACCTCATGAGGCTTTCGGCTTTGAACAAGCGTACAGAGATTATTCCCTGCGTGCATTTGGGCAAATGGCTGATGCATTCAAATCTGATTACTTCAACATGCCAGTTCATGTAAGTAGAAGAGGGTTCAAAATAGATCAGCCTCTCCTGCCGCGAGTATTTTAAATTTGAATGTGTTTTGCTTGTATTCACTGCAGATGGTACCCACGGAGCTGGTGGAGAAAGAGTTCTGGCGTTTGGTGGGAGCCATCGAGGAGGACGTCACTGTAGAATATGGAGCAGATATTGCCTCAAAGGAGTTTGGGAGCGGATTTCCTATTCCGAACGGAAAATTTAAGGTTTCCCCTGCTGATGAGGTATGCCCCTGAATCAAACCGCCCCAAAGCTGTCCAGATGTCTGTGGAATCAAAATGTGGCCGGCGTAGCTGCTTAAAAAGCAGTGAATTCAGTTTTAGGTCATTTTCTCTTCCCTCATGCTGGCACTAATGTTAGTCCATTTTTTATGTCTGATTGTGGGCTGTGGGGAGACTTTGACACACCTATAAACTAAAAGTGGGATTGTTTCGACAGTATATTGTGCTGTAGGAGCATAAATGTTATATACTGCTAGTATTAAAAACTGTGATATTATAATGATAAATGATTCTCAGCCATATCGCCTCTGTTGGTTTTCCATCATTCTTTCATGATATGATTATGATTTGGGTATTAAATTATGTTCCATTTGTTATTGAAATGCCTGAAAAAAATCCAAAATTTGACTTCCTGTAGAAGCCCCCATGTGGCAGCCACATCTGACTCCATCAGATATCATCAGTCTAACATAGAATTAAGTGGTGTGAACAGTATTTTAACAGTGACTCCTGTGTTATTAAACTCGCCATGTTTTCTGTCTTTCAGAAATACCTCAAGTGTGGCTGGAACCTGAACAACCTGGCGATGATGAACCCTTCTGTACTGACTCATGTGACAGCTGACATCTGTGGGATGACGCTGCCGTGGCTTTATGTTGGCATGTGCTTCTCCTCCTTCTGCTGGCACATCGAGGATCACTGGAGTTACTCCATCAACTACCTGCACTGGTACTTAAGAAGAAAAGCCTGCTGTTACTAAAGCTCTGCTACCGTCCTTGATGAGAGCATAGAGATTACTTACGGTGGCTTGTGATGGCAAAGATCACATCAAGACTTTGATGTTTTTGTGTCAATTTAACCAAAATCTTATGTTTATCTTGCTCTCTCCAAGGGGGGAACCCAAAACCTGGTACGGAGCTCCTGGTTTCGCCGCAGAGCAGCTGGAAGAGGTGATGAGGAAACTGGCCCCGGAGCTGTTTGAGTCTCAGCCTGACCTGCTGCACCAGCTAGTCACCATCATGAACCCCAACACCCTGATGGCCCACGGGGTGCCAGTACGTGTTCATGCAGCTTTGTTCACATGCGCTGACGCTTTCTACCAGTTACACGCTGTCATGCGCAGCTGACATTTTCCTGAGCGAGCAGCTGGTCTTTTCAACAGGATCATAAATCATCCTCTTTTGTCTCTGCCGTCCTTCAGATTTACAGAACAAACCAGTGTGCGGGTGAGTTTGTCATCACGTTTCCCAGAGCCTACCACAGCGGCTTCAATCAGGGCTTCAACTTCGCAGAGGCGGTCAACTTCTGCACTGTGGACTGGGTATGCATCACTTCATTCCTGTTGCTCCTAACAACGCATCCTGTTGTTTGTAACGTTAATGAAAATGCTGCCTGAAGCATAATTACATTGAGTGACAGCCTTTGAAAGACGGGGAGCTAATTTTCAGTTGTTCTTTCATTTCTAATTGTAAACAAGTATTGCACAAAGAAACAATTAATGTGGTTTACAGTACTGCAGTTTTCATATGGTGTTTTTTTAAAGGCCGTCGTTATGAGCTGCAGGGAAAGACTGGTGCAGATTGTTTTAGTTTTTATAACATGTAGGCCTGCAGCTATTATTTTCATTATCAATTAACCTACAGATCTTTTTTTCAATTAATCATCAGGTCTGTAAAATGTCAGATATTGAAAAACAGCCATCACAAGCTCGCAGACAACATGGTGACTTGTCAAATGTTTTTCTGAGCAGCAGCTTCCAAGGATAATCAGTTTTTTTTCAGTGTTCAGTTTCAGAACCAGAAAAAATTACCGAGTTTGAAAAATGATTTAATCAATCATCAAACTTGTGGCAGATTCATTTTCAGTGAATTTCATGCATTAGCCAGTCCCATGACTTTGCATTGTTTGCGGGTTCGTCACGTCATGAACTGTCCTTTCACACCATCTCTTTGCTCTCCAGATGCCGCTTGGCAGGCAGTGCGTCGACCACTATCGTATGCTGCACCGGTACAACGTGTTCTCCCACGACGAGATGGTGTGCAACATGGCCTTGAAAGCGGAAACACTCGACGTGGTCCTGGCTTCGGCTGTCCATAAGGACATGGTCGCCATGATCCAAGAAGAGCAGAGACTGAGAGAGAAAATTAAGAAAATGGTAAGATAGTCCTCACTGTCATATAGTTTCTGTCGATGTTTCTTCCTGTTATCTTGCATCTGGCCTAAATACAGACAGGATGTGCACACAACTACCTTTCTGCAAAATAAAATTTCCTCTCGGTGGAAAAACACATAATAATTGCTAACAGTCGCTTTTACTGTGTATGTTTTGTGTCTTTACAGCAAGTACGTGTTTACCACCGTGTGAAGCGGTGGTTCGAGCGAACACGCTCACCCTGTTGCGTTCTACCTTGACTTGTTTTTTAACACCTCTGTTGTTGTCCCACACCTTCAGGGGGTGGTGCATTGCAAGGAGGCAAGATACGATCACCTCCAGGATGACGAGCGGCAGTGTGCCAAGTGCAGGACCACCTGCTACCTGTCGGCCCTCACCTGTCCCTGTAGCCCCGGGGTTCTGGTCTGTCTGCACCACATCAGCGACCTCTGCTCCTGCCCCGTCGCCAACTTCACACTGAAGTAAGTCCCTCTGGAGCTGATCCAGAGACAGTAAACAGGCTTTGTTCACAGAGATCAGAGAACACGGTGTCTGTACGATGTGTGAATGTAATGAATATGACATGTCTGGAAGGACCTCCCGAAGCAGATTTGTGTCTTATTATTACTGCATACCTCCAGAAATTGAGGGTTGTGTTTGTTTGCAGTTACAGATACACACTGGACGACCTGTTCCCCATGATGAATGCTGTGAAGCAGCGAGCTGAGCTGTATGATGATTGGGCCTCCCTCGTGTCAGAGACTCTAGAGGCTAAACTGGAAAAGAAGAAAGGTAAACAGCAAGAGCAAATAAGAAAATGAAGTGTTAATGGACCAAAGCGGTGGTTTATTGAACACCGCCGGCACGTCCAGGTTTTCTTCATTAGAGCTCCAGTTTACATGTAGGCGATATGTTGGTTTCACAATGTCATCTCCACAGCCAGTGAGAATAGCCAACGAGAGTTAATGCTGAAAAGAAGTGCATTAAAAGATTGAGCCAATTGTAACCGATTGTGCAGATGACTGGCGGTTTGTACAGCCAATGAAATTCTGACAACAGGGAAATGCTGCGTCAGTGGATCATTTACAGCTAAATCAAAGAATTGCAGTGCAATTCTTGTGCAAATAGGTGTATTACACAGGATTTGAAATGATAAATATAGTGAATGGAAATAATGGAAATGTGAATATATATGGACTAAACATAGATTGCCTGTTTTAAATATAGTTATTATCTGGGTAATTACAGGAAATGGCCTTTTTTGGTGAACTCCTGGATGTACCATTAGCAAAAACATGTGTGATACTCATTTTCTGTGGTATTTTTATTAAACTTGGACAAGGGTAAGGCTTCAAACTGTGGTGTCATTGTGTTTACCAGCTAATAAGATCCAGACAGAGTCATCTGCAGGCATCTGCTTACAAAACAATATTCAGACGGAAATAAAAGTCTTCTCTTTCAGTGTGATCAAAGCTCTATTACTCAATGCCAGCGGCACTTACAGTGATTGAAACTCACAAATCAGCTAGTGTCAAAATGATCCATTACCTTTGTGAGCATGTTTCGAGCGCGTGGAGGTTGATTTTCGAGTACTAAAAACTGAAAACAGTGTGACCCTGGACACATTTCAAAACTGCAGTTTCTCTTAAATGCATCTGAAATAGTCGTTGTAATCTAAGTTATTAAGCATGTCGTGTTTACCAGGCTGGTTGGTTTCAAAACAACACAGTCACTGTGGCCAGAAGTGATGAAAGGCAAGTCGGCGCAGCGTGTCGCAGGTTATTTAGACTGAATGTTTCGTTATGTGTCAGACGGATTAATCAGATGTTCTCTCCTCAGGCCTGCCGGTGTTTCGCTCCCTTCTTGCTGAATCTGAGTCCAGGCTGTTCCCCGACAACGACTTGTTGCGTCGGCTACGTCTGGTCACACAAGATGCAGAAAAGTGCTCCTCGGTGGCACAGCAGCTCTTAAACGGCAAGAGGCAGACCAGGTAGGATTAATGCACTCAAATACATCAGCTTTATAGATTAGCTGTCTCCACGGTTCCCTACTTGTTTCCTCCAGTCAGGAAACGATACCAGTTCGTTAATGGGCTTCAGTTCTTTAACTCGTCTGACGCTGTCTTCTAGGTATCGGTGTGGTAATGGGAAATCCTGCAGCCAGCTGACTGTGGAGGAGCTGAGCTCGTTCGTGAGGCAGCTGTATAACCTCCCCTGCAGTCTCCCGCAAGCCCCCATGTTGAAGGTAGGCTGCGGAGGAGAAATCTGTGATTTTAACTTGCCTACCAAAAGAATTGTAACTTGAGCAGATAGTGACTTGATTCAGCTAAGGCAGACTGCTGAAGCCTGATTTTCACCTTTACAGCATGAAAAAAGGAATAATAACAGCCAGCAAAACCTGCTTTACTGTTCATACAATACCTGACTGTTGTTTTAAGACTGACCTGAAAATTTATAAAGCTGTCCTCTGAACTGTACAGTGTCTGTCTGGCTTAGGACAACTATATAGTTCGTTGTTAGGCTGCAATGACTTAAATACAGAACTCAGGTATGCAAAATGGTTTTGACTGTTTGAATTGACGTCTTTCTTCAGGAGCTCTTGAATCGCATCGAAGACTTCCAGCAGCACAGCGAGAAGGTCCTGGCAGATGAAGTCCCCAGCGTGGCTGAGATCCAGAGCCTCTTAGACGTCAGCTTTGACTTTGACGTGGAGCTGCCCGAGCTGCCCCGCCTCAGAGTGAGGCTGGAACAGGCACGCTGGCTGGAGGGCGTGCAGCAGGCCAGCGCTCAGCCCGCCACGCTCACCCTGGAGACCATGAGGAGGCTCATCGACCAGGGAGTCGGCCTGACGCCTCATCCGTCCGTGGAGAAAGCCATGGCGCGCCTGCAGGAGCTGCTCACCGTGTCCGAGCACTGGGAGGACAAAGCCAGCAGCCTCCTGAAAGCCAGGTGAGGGCAGCACTGACTGATCCGTGATGACGTTAGCGTCTGAGCCACAGTGTGGACGAACATCCAAAACCCTGACAAGAGGATGTTGTGATCGGCTTTAATCCAAAAACGAACCATGTCTGTTTCATGTATCCTAGCTGTACCTTTCTGTCCAGGTATTTGCACTGATTGTACGTGAATAATGTAATATTACGTCAGTGCTCCTGATTTTGCTTCATTTTAATTACAGCTAGTGCAAAATGCTGCTGCTAGAATATTCAACAAGATCAACAAAAAGTGAGCATCATATTTAGTTCTGCCCTCATTTCATTGGTACTCAGTGTTGTTCAGTATTAACTGTCACAAGTGCTTTTCAGAGGCTTTAATGGCATGGCTGTCAGTAATGTGCATCCTTTCTCTCCATTGTCAGAAAAACTAATTTCAAGTCAGGGCTTGAATTTCTACATTTTTCAGAAGTTTTCTGTTCGCTCACCATTGCTTAGTTTCCTGCAGCTTTGAATTTTGGGTTTCACTGTACTAAAAATCTGGTTTAGCATTGTGTTTTATAGTTGTTTTTAGCCTACGATGATTCAGTTAAGTTCTTTTCCATGTGTAGAGTCTTATTTTGAAAGTAATTGTGGGCTTTAAAGTGTCCTATAAAAACTGTGTGCGTAGGAGATTTTGAACATTTTGAAAGTGCCGGTCGGAAAAATAATGTCAGAAAGCTTCCAGCGAAGGTGTCGAAAGGAAATGCCATGACAGTTCTTGTTATAGGAGTTACTGACTTGATGCAGGTATTGTGTCTTAGTGTTTTACCTACAGTACATCATTTGTGGTTTGCTGCCCACCACAGACCGCCACACTCCATAGAGACTCTTAGTGCTGCTGCTGAGAAGGCGTCTGGCATCCCTGCTTACCTCCCAAACTGTCTTCTCCTGAAAGACACCATCAGAAAAGCCAGAGAGTGGCTTCAAGAAGCCGAGGAGCTTCAGGTTAGGACACACCTGACATTTCGTGACTTATTCTCTCAGCGGGTTAATTAGCGGCTGATTGCACCGCTGAAATAATCTGCTTTTTTTCAGGCCAGCGGCAGCCAACCGATGATGGACAGCCTCTCTGACATGGTGCTGCGAGGACAAGCTATTCAAGTCCACCTGGAGCCTTTAGACAGGCTGGAGTCTTTGATGGTGGAAGTGCAAGAATGGAAAGAATCTGCAGCTACAACTTTCCTTCAGAAAGACTCGACCTTTACCTTACTGGAGGTAAAATCCCACACATCACTGAAAATGAGCAGGAAGACCACGCGGCCGTCAGGGTCCAGCTCTCTTACTCCTCCTGTCCACCGGATGTGATTACATTACGGCTCCTTTTGGGTTTTATCGTCCTCTGGACATGTTTCAGTGGAGGAGCATTTGTTCTTCAGCTGCCACACTTCTAATACCAACATTTATGATATTGAATACACATTTGCAGCTCATGTAGATGTTGTAACACATGCTTTAGGAAGACGATCTTAACTTTTCATTTTCAAAACTCTAACACAAACTGTAGCTGTGATCATTTTCCAGATGACGATAATAATAATAAAAAGAGGATTTGATCAGAAGCGCAGCAGCTGGAGGATGGCTGCCTGGTTAACATGTAGTATTTATGGGCCATTAAATCTCTGTTTCATAGTACAGAAACAGAAAAATATGTAATGAAAGCCAGAAAGTCATGATGGTGTCAAAGCAAAGTATTTACCTCCATACAGAGCAGGAGGAGACAAGATGGAGGATTAAAGAGACTCTCGCTTTTGTCCTTCTTTTTCTCCATCTTGTTCACTAATTACAAACACAAAAAATACTTTTGTTGTACATGTGTTAAGACATTTATCTGAAATTGTTCATTTTCAGCCAACTGCCAAGAAATACAGGCATTTTCATACATTTACACAAGTTCATTTCACTTCAGAGATGTGAGCCGCTTTGGCAAAAATACACTGAAAAGAAAATATAGCAAAAAAAAAAAAAAAAAAAAAGTGCCAGTGAACTTTGGTCTTTACTCCTCTGGGCCTGTTAATGCAAAACACCTGACAGTTATTTTGTTCTTCACAGGTCCTGTGTCCAAGATGTGAAGTTGGAAACATTGGTTCTCCAAAGAGGAAGGCGAAGAAAGGGAAAGAATCACCTAAGAGCAACAAGAAGAAAACCCCAAGGCTCAACACTGTCAGTGATGTGGAAAAGGCGCTTTCAGAGACCAAGGACTCTACCTCTGCAGTAAGTGTCGCAATT
Organism: Chaetodon trifasciatus; assembly: GCA_037975065.1. Taxonomy (NCBI): domain Eukaryota; kingdom Metazoa; phylum Chordata; class Actinopteri; order Chaetodontiformes; family Chaetodontidae; genus Chaetodon; species Chaetodon trifasciatus. The sequence continues at coordinate 4,759,561 of JBBMOE010000025.1, forward strand.
CTAAGAGTTGCCTGCAAACATAAATATATATAAGAGGCTGGAGTCGATGGTATTGATGTGTGGTCGCTCTCAGGAGACGTTCTGACTCTGGCCTTGTTTTATTCACCAGCTGGCAACTCTGGAGGAGCTACATTTGAGGGAGATGGAGGCTTTCTCTAACCTCAGGGCAGCAAATGAATCAAAGCTCCTTCCCACAGCAGACTGCATGGACCTGAGAGTGTGTGTCTGTCAGAAGGCGCCCATGGGTGCCATGCTACAGTGTGAACTCTGCAGGGATGCCTTCCACAGCGTGTGTGTCAGAGACCCCTCAGACTCCTGCGAAACACAGCCGTGGCTCTGTCCACAGTGCCAGCGATCAGAAAAGCCCCCCTTGAACAAAGTCCTCACTCTGCTGGCATCTCTGCGGCACATAGGGGTGCGCCTGCCGGAGGGCGACGCGCTGCACTATCTGATCGAGAGGACAGTTAACTGGCAGCACCGAGCGCAGCAGATCTCACAGTCGTGCAACCTACCAGAACTGGAAGAGAGGCCAGGAACTCCTCCCACCTTAACGCGCTGGGCATCAGGCAGCCATGAAGCTCACAACAACACACAGGTCACCTTTCATCTCCTTGTGCCACCGTTTGTAGCAGTTAAAGGGCCATTCGCAGTTGTTAAGTTTGGGTGTGTTGTTTTGGATACAGGCGCCTTGCTTGACTCCAGAGTGGAACAGGACAAGCCACGGTCAGACGGTCTTCTACACCGAGCAGAGATGCATCCCGCTGCAGGGTCAGTGTCCTCCTGCTCTACCTGCAGTAGTGGCTGAATGAAGTTTCTGAACACCATTTGAGTCATGGTTAATCGTTCATTGATTGTTACTGTTAGTGATCTGGGTATTTTCCTGTGTGACAGGCTTAAGTCGGGATCTGGAGGAGCTGATGGTGGAGGGGCTCCTGCTGCAGGTGTCTCTGCCGGAGGTCCAGAGCCTGTACCACGTTTTATTGGACAGAGCCAGCAGCCAGCACACAAACAGATGCATGTCGCCACCACAGGACACGTCCACAGACTGTGACACACACATGCAGTTTAACTCTCAGGGAAACACTCTGCCAATGAACCAGGTACGAGCTCTGACCACCAAACGAGCTGCTCAAAGCGCTCCTCGACGCTGCCTCGCGATCAGCTTTAATGTGTGTTCCTTCTGTTTTCAGGATGGCATCAATGGTGTGAGGGGAACTGTGATCGGCTCAGAAAAGAAAGCAAAGCGGCATCTGGAGAGGGAAGATTCAGACGCCGAGCGCAGGGGGAAGGATAAAAAGCACACTCACAAAAGGCAGAAGATGAGTAAAAAGAACCTGCAGCGCAGGCCGACCTCGACCTCGTCCTCTCCGCGCTCTGACTTCTCTCAGTCCGACGACTCCGATGAGGAAATGGCCGTGTGTCCGGCAGAGAGGTGTCAGCTGCCGGAAGGAGACGAGGTGAGAAAAACCTCTGAGTCGAGAATCATGTAAGATACTTGACTGTTTGTGATTGGACCACCTGCTCCGCCGCCATATTTTAAGAGAAGCGTCCAAAGACCATCTGACTCAAGGAGTGCAGGCAGAAAGGTGATTGGTCAGATATGATGAGTTTACATCCAGCAGTAGTAGTATTTATCCTGTGAAGTGCATCAACAAGAAGCTAACTTTAAAATATCACGTAATTTAGCAATTTAAGGAAAAATCTTGACGTCTTCTCTAAGAATAGGCATGTTTTCCTCTGCAGTGTAAGAAGGTGCTTATTGAGGCAGCTCTCCTCTCAGTCTTGGATTATGGTGACATTTTCTGCGTGCATGTTTCAGCTGCAACTCTGAAGCCCTTGGATGCTGTTTATCACTGCACTTTTTTACTGGTCATAATTATAATATTCATCATTGTGAGCTGTCTGCTAAGGTTGGGCGGTCCTCTCTCTCTGCGCGTCGTGATGCACACTCTGACTGGCTTTAACCCCCTCACATCACGCCTTTGCAGTCTTTTAACGCAGGCTCTTATCAGACACTCACAAATGACTGGATTGTGTTGCAGGTGCTTTTACCGAACTTGCACTTCCAGCTGTTCTTGTTTGAGTTGATTCATCTGAGATCAAGATCGACAATGAATTTACATTCGTCAGGTGGCCACAAACGCGACTCCAGATGAAGAACGATAATGTTGTGTCTGCTGGATGTGTAAACATAAGCGTCTGTTGGCTAACAAGTTCACCTTATCAACTGAGAAAGTGATCTATGAGTGCTGTGCTGCCCCCAAGTGGCCCGAAAGAATCTCTTATCGCAGGTCAAATGTTAAATCAACCACTTGTGCGTTTGCCTGCAGGTGGATTGGGTGCAGTGTGACGGCAGCTGTAACCAGTGGTTCCACCAAGTCTGCGTCGGCGTTACGGCCGAGACGGCGGAGAAGGAGGACTACATTTGCGTGAGGTGTACACTGAGCGATGGACACATGAGAAAATGAAGAGAAAGCGGAGATTTTCCCGAATGATGGCTGAAGAGCCGTCGGTCCGTTTGTTGGAGCCACCAGTCTGGATGTGTCACTGATCCTGTACCCCCCTCACCCCCGTCCCGTCTGTCCGACCCTTTTGTAACAACGGTGCTATCTCCTCTTTGACTTGTTGTCCAGAACTATAATGTTTAGTTATTTTTTTGTATTTTTACATATATATTATATATATTTCTTTCTTCTTATGAATTGTTTGTGGTTGTCAAAAAGAAAAAAAAAAACACAGGATGTGAAGTGTGCTGCATGGGATTCCATTACGTTGGCCCGAAGGAGTCTAATTCATGATGCACCCGGGGTTAATCGAGGGTTAATATTCTCTTCTCCTGAACCTCCTTGCATGTTAAACCAGAGCTAAGGGGACAGAAGTCAAGGTTTTCATCCACTATCCCCCCAAAAAATTACTATTAAAATTTGTTTCTTTGAAATCCAGTGTTTAGTACATGCATCTTAATATAATTATTCCCTTTTTTTTGTAGAATAGGTTTATTTATCTGAGCAATAATTTTTTGTCTGAATTGACTTAAATGGCTTGATCTCGGCTGAGTTGTGTTGGTGCTTTAGCGATGGTGTGATGTACAGAAAGCTTCACAGATGGGCGGATTACGGCTCCGCGGCGGCGATGCGGCAGGACGACGCTGACGTGAGCCGCCGCGGCGCGTAACCCGGTGGAGGATACTGTGGGAAGGACTTGGAGGAGCTGAAGATGTTACAAGTTTATATTGTGGAATAAAGCCCTTTTGTTCTATGGAGAAGTCTCGTCTTTTCACTTGAACATGGGAGAAAGAAACCACTAGATGTCCTCATACACATGATTTGAAAGGGAGCGCCTTCACTGCTCATTCCTGCTGTCTCGCACACATTCACCCCAATTATTTCCATCGTCTTTGTTGACATGTTGACCACAAAAGTGAGAGATTATTTCCTTGCAGAGACTTCGATTTCTCTCTGTGGGCCGTAATAGACTGACGCTTGCCAGAGACCAATATTAAAAAGCACTCAGGCAAAACATAATTTCACAAAAGCAGTTTGAGGCTTGGAGTTCAGTGTGATGGATAATCTTCCTCAGCTTTTTATAAGTGGATTTCACAGCTTACTTAACAAGAAGTAATGACTTTAACGGCTTCTTTTGCTGACTGTGGGGTCACAAACTTCTTTATTTTTTCACTGACCTCAAATTGAGGTAAAAATCAATATTTGTGTTCTAACAGCTAAAGCTCTGCATGCAGTTATGACATGTTTTTAAGACTTCAGACGGGCTGAAAGCTCCATGTTGCACAGTTAAACCCGACTCCTCCTCTTCAAAACTGTATGGATGAAGATGACAGCAGGCACCGGCAGGAGGAGATCCATTACTGTGTGACCATAAAGCCTCGATGGCAGGTGTGAAAAATACATCCCATGAACCACGCCAGCTGTATCCTTCAGGCTGTCTAGCAGCAGTGACGGCCACTGAGTGCAGAAGAGCTGCAGGATGCAGTGATCATCAGCTGTCTTAGAAGAATTATATTTCTGATGTGTCAAGAACTTTCAGTCTATAACAAATGCTTTATCAGGTGTGATGTGCAAACTGATGCAGGCCTGCTCCACACTGACGGCTGGTTTTTGCAGATCTCTTCAGTTTTCTTGTCACAGATGAACACAGCAGGAGCTGAAAGAGACAAAGAAAGTGACGTTAAAATAAGTCAAATGAATGCCTTCAGTAGATGAAGGTTGTCATCTTTCATCCCAGCAGCCACCAAATATAAACAACAGCATGTGCCTTATGTTTAAATTGTGCTTATTTCAAAGCACGGCAGTGACTATTCAAGTGTTGTTTTCATGATGATCAAAATTAAGATGTGAAGCATCAATAAATCAGCCGTGTTGGGGGGAAATGTCCTCGTCGAACAGCAGAGAGTGAAGCAGACAGCTCATGTGGCTTCGACTGTGAAGACAACTTAAATTCCTTTACAGGAAGCGGCTGCCAAACCACAGAGCCTTTCACACATACAAAGACTATTGAACAGTCTCCTCCAGTGTTCTGTGTTATTACTCTGCAGCAGCTCGCCTGTAGCGCGCTGACCCACGCTGCATATTCACACACCATCTCGCTGCCTCAACAGATTAAGGTGATTTTTTTCAGTTGCATCTCAGCAACATTGTCCACCTGCAGTTTGTTTTTGGTGTTTTGATTGACAGGGCGAGAGCCTCGAAGACGCTCAGCTCTTAATCTGCCTCTCGCTGAGGGGGGAGCCAAAAACCAGCCGAGCCAGAAGAGGAAGCCAAAATATGATAAACACAGAGGAAGTCAGGACTGCTGAGACGCCTCAATGATGCTGCCACACACGAAACGCTGACTCCAGTGATTTGATCGTACGGTAAATTGTGTGGCAGTGAAAACATGACCTAAATAAAAATCAAAAAGGAGAACAAGGCTGAAGTGGAAGAGGATAAAAAAAAGAGTGGAACAGACGTGTTGACATGCCACAGCAGTAAAAGCACAGGTGTAAATAATAATTGAAATCTAATTAAATATGGTTGAATTCAATTTAGCTGCTTCAGCTTCAGCGTCCCTGTATTGTTCATGCTGTCACACTGTCATGGCTGAGTGGGACGCTTGAATAGAGCTGAGCCATTGTTACTGTGAGCAGCACCTGCTCTCCAGCTGTGAAAATGGCCCTTTAATTTTGTGCAAGACCAAGACAGGATGTAAGAAATGATGAGGATGCACAGGAAGTAATAATGATCCACACTGTGATCTCAGACGATCTACAATGCAAGAAATAAAAATGAAAAATGAAAGGGAATATGATTAAAATGCCAATAAAAACAAAGTTAAATAATTGTTTTCAGATAAGACGACAGGGTCTATTAACGATTAAACACAAACTACACAGAACAGAACAGACGACTTTAGTGTCGGATGAACTCTTTGAAAAGTTCAAATGACAAACTGAAGATGATGCACAAACAATTTGAGGTCAAAAGACAAAAAAACAAAACTGTCAGTTAGTTGTGCTAAAATAGTTCAGAAAACCATAAAACGTAGCATAAAGGCTAAAGTTTCATTTTATTGTGCCAGCAGTCTGCCTCATGTTTTCAGTTCCTCACTTCTTCAGATTGTTTTTTTTTTTTTGCATCATCCATCCTGAGGCCCTCTACTTCCAAAACCTGCACCTTCTTCTTCAATCATACTGACTTTCTCTCATTTTAAACAACTTCTGGATCCTCTCAGGTAACAGCACGACCATCGCCAGGTTTCTCCTGACGAACACATGAGGAGAAAATGAAGTTCCCTCTGAGCTGACAGACATCCTGTGGACCAGCAGTCAGTGGTGGAAAATAACAAAGTGCATTTTCTCAAGTACATCCTGTAAGTGCCATTCTGAGGTACTTTACTGGAGTATTTCCATTTAATGCTGTTATACCCCAGGTGCACTGCGTTTCACAGGGAAATATTGTACTTTCTACTACAGTGTATTTATTTTACAGCTATAAATTAATAGTTCAAATTCATCAGTTTTGTCACCTCATGCCAGTCCTGAACCCTCGCTGTTTAAGTGCCAGATGACACTTGCTGTATGCAAGGTTGCTAATATCATACGCCATCAGGAGTCAAAGTGTCAGTGCATGGTTCCTGCCTGGCAGCAAAAAAAGGGAAGATTACACCTCTGAAGTCGTCTTATTCTGCCACATCGATGACCCTGACAGCTGTAACAGTGTCCTGTCGTGCAAAAGTGGCCCTCAGGCAAAACAAGCTGGCTGTGACATATGATGAGAAATCAGCGATGGGGTCATTTTACTGCAGAACAAGTACTTTTGATACTTGTAGTACTTTTTGCTGATCTTGTTTCTTTACTTTTGCTCAAGTAGGATTTTGATTGCTGCACTATTACGTGTAATAGATGGAGTATCCTTACAGTATTGTTGTGTCAGTACATTTACTTAAGTAAAGGATCTGAACACTTTTCACCGCTGCCAGCAGCTCTAACAGCAAAGTTAGAAAAAAAAGAGAAATGCAGCATCAGTGAGACTCCCACTCTCTGTTTGACCGACCCTCACTTTGACCGAGGTCACATAAAAGGTGGACAGTCCAGGTGTCTTTCTGCTCCTCCAGCGTCTCTTAATTCCAGCTGGACAAATGAAGCAGAAGCAGATGTGGTGACAGAGGGATTACAGCTGTTGCAAACAGCATAACACAAGGTTAAGACAGTGAGTGTGTCATCATGTGATGTTTAATGAGGAGGAGAAAATGTGGCAAATCATAAATCACATGAAATGGGTGGATTTTCATCAATACACATTGTGAATGAAAATAAGTGAATTAAACCTTAATCTGAAACATCTTGTTACTGATCTGGTGTAATTGGTGGAGGAAGTGACTACAGCTGATTATTAAAATGGTGTTTTTAGAGCCAAAGCCTTGTGGGTTCTCCTTGTGTTATAAACCAGTGGTTCTCAACTGGTCTGGCTTCAGGACCCACCATCAGCCCTTAATGACAAGCGTGTGTGGTTTTAAGGGAATCTGTAGTTTATATAAAGAGGCGGCAGGACGAGGCACCACTGACACGATACTGCAGATATTTCTATGTACTTTGCTCCCAATATTATTTCAAGGCTGTTAATTATAACTTCCATATCTGCAGTTTATGACGATGACTGTGGTAATAACTCTTTCATTTGTTTGTTCTGAATGAGGGCAGGAACATTTTGTTGAAGTCGCATAGCAACGCTGTCCACAGTATACAGCACATCAAATGATGTACACAGTCATCAGTCATCTGATGCTGCACAGCCTCTCATCTGTCATGAGCTCCATATTTAGCCAGTGTAATGAGGAAGATATGCAGTAAGAGTAACTCATCTAATCCCTGCAGTCAGTGGGCTGTGACCCGCCAGGTGTCTGCGATGTGGGTCTTTGTTGTGCCAACAGTAGCAGAGACTCAACACAGTGACAGAGGGAACATGTAAAAATGAAATGGATGTTCACCTGGAGGAAATATTTAGATACTGTGACAGCTGATACACAAATTAAATGTGTCTCAGGAGCAAAAGCAATGTTAGCAAACCGAAGTGCAAACTGCACACGGCTGACACACGGCCTCAAACACTGAGAGTACAACAGTCTGCAGCCATGCTAACAGCTCTGTGAGGCTGTTCTGAGGCACTTTGAGCTAACATGCTAATGTCCTAACATGCTCACAATGACAATGCCAACATGCTGAAGCTTAGCAGGTATAGTGAGTTCACCATCTTAGTTCAGCATGTTAGCATGTCATCACTGATGATGCCATCGTGGCTTATTTATTGTAAAACTTGTGGATTTTAGTTTATTCATTGTTTATTTAGCAGGCGCAGTGCACAATACATCCACCAAATGTAGCTGTAAGCTAATTTTCTGCCTCCTTTGTGAACCTCTACTGTTTTATTGTAATGTAGTTTTTACAGCTTTTTATATATTGTAATTTTCAGTTGTGTTTTATATGTGAGCTCGCTCCCAATAGTTTTCCCTGGAGAGATAAAGGTAATATAATTAGCATTAAATGATTAAACACAAAGTACAGCTGAATCACTAGAAACATTGAAAATTTGACTTGAGGATGGTGCTAGATGAAAAGTTAAGGGCAACCCATCCAATAGTTCTCAATACATTTCACTCAAATGCCTCCATTTCAACCTCATGGTGGCGCTAGAGTAAAGTACCATCAGAGTTGATGAGATTCATTGTCTCAGAGCATGTTTAAGCTAATTTTGTGCGAATCCATCACCCACCAAAGTTAGCAAGGTTCATCCTCTGGGGAACATGAATGTCTGTTTGAAATTCTTCATATAAAACGAAACAGGAACAACTCCGACTGATACTTTGAACAACATATATCTGTTCCAAAACAAAACAACCTGAGATCAGATGGTTAGACCATATAGAAGCCAGAAAAAAACAACTTCCAGTTTGGTTGTTATAGCCTGGAAACAAAATTCCCATCTCACTGCAAATCTAAAACACCAGCGTAAACAAACACAAGAACTTTTACGCCACACGGGGTTCATCAAAGCACTTGTTATTGGATTCGACTTCAAACTTCACCAAGAAATTCACCTGCCAAACATCTGCTCTCAGTGCAGCTGTGCTACTTTTCATAATGAAGGCACTCCCGCTCTCCGCTGTGTTTTTACTTCTTCTTGGAGTGTTTGAGCGCCAAATGTGACTTTTCAGATGTCACGAGAGGCGCTTCAGCTTCCTGAGCAAGAATATAAATAAAGTGTGAATCCTAAATGTCACTGCCTGCAATGTTATCAGAGAAAATTTGATTTCTTCAGATCTTTAAGCAGAGAAAAGACAATGCTTTATGTAAGATGAAGGTTTCTCCACCACAGATTCTTGTCCTATAGAAAACATGCATCATGCACACATCAGGATTAAACCTTTTCAGTCATGCTATGTTTTGAATATTAATCCAATTTGTTCATGAGATGCATTCTAACAATAGCATATGTGAAAGGATCTGAATACTTCTTCCAGCACTGGTAGTTCAATCTAAAGCAATGCCTCACATTTAAAAAGATAATCATATGTTTGTACGTAAAATCTTGATATGTAAAGTATCTAGTAACAAATAGTGAGGAAAAAAGTACAATCACTTCCTCTGATTTGTGGTATAAAATTATAAAATGATGGCATCAAATGCAAATGATCAAGTAACGTAGAGGCAGTGAAGTACGTAACCTGAGTAAATACACTTTGAATGAAGGACGTCCTGGTTCAACCATGTAAAGCACTTTATAAAAGTTCTGTGGTTATGCAGTCTGTGATGGTCAGACATGAATTCACACAATTACAGGTGAGGTGATATCCTAACTCTATAAAAGAAACATGCTTTTCATTTCCTGGTGTGTTGAGAAGATTATTACTAATAGAAACACACTGTTAACAGTCAACATGCTGTACCTCATTTTATTAAGCTTTTAAATGGGACAATATATTAGATGCTACATTCTTTCTGGAGATATCTTGTAAACAACAGAAGGAACAGTCCCGCGCGGTTACTGAACGCTGTACTGAGAACAGCTGAATTAGAGTATAAAACTGTTTGAACTGAAGAGGTTTAAATTAGACCCTAACCTGGGCGGCTGTGATAGGCTGATCCTGAGCCAATCAGTAGCTGCTATCCCGACCCTTCCGTACATTCACCCAGTGTGATTTAGCGCACACATAGCGGAACACGGTAAGTCTCCTGTGAAGCTTTACCCCTGTGTAAAATTAGCAATTTAATAGCTAATTATCCAGCTTGTGACTTCATTAGTTTAACGATTAGTCCCTAAATACTTGGTTGTCTCCGGTGAGACACTAAAATGAGTCCCAGCTCCACTCTAGCGAAATATTTTTTGTGAGCCAAATAGCTTAGCTTACAGGCTAACCTAGATGCCTGGATTCAGTAGCTAACGTCAGCTAATGACTAACTAACGAGTAGTCGATACAAACATGGTTTGTGGTTCAAGTACTTTAAGTACGATTTTATCTCATTCGCTTCATGTAGTTTGTAGTTTATCTACACGTTAACGAAAACCCGACGAGCGTGCGAATTCTCAAACGTAAGATGAAACACAGAACGAGATTTAAGAGTTCAGCCTAATGCTAACTGGCTAACTAACTTATTAGCCGGCACTGTAGGCTAAACAGTCAATGTTAACCGTTTGGCGACTTAAAGCGGAGTTTAATGTTTCTCAGGCGTGAACTAACGTTAAACTGTGAGCTCAACTTAATCTTCTCCACGTAGCCAACGTTAGTTACCACAGTGTTTGTGCCGCACAGCTCGCCGTATCTTTTCTAGGCTAACACCCAATAACGTTAGCTAGCATTTACCAAATGTTGCTAGCCCAATGCTAACATTTGAGTTGTTAAAGCGTCGTCGAAATCAAGCTAGTTTTTGGCAACGACCTCTCGAACTTTAAGTTAAATTCACGCTTTAGTTATGTTGACCCATTAATACTGCCGACTTTGGCTGGTCATTTTAAACGGTGAACAGTCAGTCTGTTGCATTGGGAAACTAATAGCCACACCCTTCCTTTCGAAACCAACTACCCCAGAAGTTGTCCCGAAAATAAGTTCGTTGTAATTTGATGTTTCGCACGTTAACAGAGCGTTACCCTTTTAACTTAAAAAGTCGGGATGGACCATTTAAAAGTTCTAAGAAAGTGTGTTTGTGGAAATATTTTCTGTACTTTGAATTGAACTGCAAGGTAGCTTGGAGTGACCTAGTTAGCCATAATAAAAGAAAATTGTGCTGAATATTTTAGACAAACAAATAATTGTTTTACTGTTTGTGTGTTGATCAGCAACAGGTGTTATAAGGAATAAGTTTACTGTTTGTCATGTAACATGCAGTATTTCACCTCCAGACTCCATAAAGTAGAGTCATACAGCTTAAACCAGCAACAGAAAGTCATCCCTCCAAAACATAATCAATACTCTCTGTGATTGATCACACTGCACAGCAGATTATTTTAATAATAATTGTAATCGCCTGCTTTTCCAATGGCCTCAGGTGAAATATTTGCCTCTCTAAATATTTGTCTTATTTGTGTGCCTTTCTATACATATAAGCAACACCTGGAGGTTTGAACTAAATTACTCCAGTTTCATGTAGACTGCTAATTTAGTGCTGATCTGAATGTAAACTTAAATACTTGGTTACATTTGTATGGTTTCCTGTTTCAACAGCTTGGTGTAGCCTAGCTTTGTGGCACCCAACCGACCCTCAGCACCCACCCGCTGACATCAGTGTACCTGAGGATCTGCCGGGCCCCCCATCCTCCCCAGATGTAGAGGGAGTTGTCATCTGCAGCAGCCGTGTACAGAGTAGGTTAAGTTGTTTTCACAGCATGAATGAGTACATTGAATATGTCAGGCTTTTTTCATTTGTAGATTGGGGTAGACATTTTCTTCTTGAACATAAATGTGGGATTATGTGTTTATTAACTGTAAGCATTGTGGCCTGCCAACAAGGAGGCACTCATAAGCAAAGCCATAAAATTCATGAGTAGGATTGGTGAAGGTTGTCACCTCAAATGCTCGATACTTGTAATGTTTGAAGCCAGGCTCATATCTAATCAGAGGAAGGTTTAGTTTTCTTATCTGATATCAAGGTTTCCAAGAAAGTTTTGTGACACCCACATAATTTGCATCTTGAACAAAGACTGGCTTGCCTGTAATTGTATTTTCAGGCTAACAAATGCATCAGGCGCACGTTGGTGTCAACCTTAGGTGCTCCCCCTCGCCCTGGTAATGATTTCAGCGCAGTGGTCATGCATGCACCCTCTGATCTCCATTTTCTGTTTGTATGGTGTACTTGAGTCGAGGAGGGTCATTACAATGGCTCTTTGTAGAGTGCCTCGTGTGCCTGTCTCACACTGTGGGTTTCTGGTGGTGCTTCATACGTCGTAGTTAGAATTGCAAATGCCATTCGAGTGTGACAGAGTGGTTTTTGTATTGTTTTGTCTCTGCATTTGACAAATGTCCGACAGACCTAGTATGATTAGTAGATTCAAAGAGGTTCTTAAATGAGATTTTTACTGTGCATCGCCCCCTCTTTGACATTTGTACATCAAATGAAGATTACATTTGCATTTCAGAATGCCCTTTAAAGCACAGCTCCTCGAAAGCGCTTTTCACCACGTGTGCCTCTGTATGTGTGCAGGAACAGTTTAGTTATGTGACTGTTGGCTAAGACAGTGTTTTTCTGCGCTGTTACTCATTATCTCTGAACTTCACCTTAAAACCAGAATTCATTTGCTATATAGATGTAACTAAACATGAAAATTCCCTAATTTCACATCCCCATTCAGTCAGAGGACAAAGGACTCTGCAAATTAGGCAGATCTAGAAGTTTTCTCTGAAATAGCAGATTGCAGAATAGTGTTGGGGGTGCTTGTTTTTGGTGGAACAAATAAAGGGTAACAGCTGCTAGCTTGTTTTACATTTGTATTGTTAGCAACCAGGTGAGGGTAACTTGCTGTTTTCACGATAGATAAGCATGTTGCTTGCTAGCTCGAAGGCTGCTGTTTCCTGTAGTGAAGGGTATTTTGAATATGGTAGCACACAGACAGCAGAACGGTTTGCGGCCAATGGCAGGCCTATACCCGCAATCTGCATTCAGTGAGTCAGACTATCTGTGAAATGTTCATGTCATGTCAACCCAGCAATGATGGTTTTGATTTTCAGTGTGATGGGGTGATATCCAGTCTTCACAGTTACACTTTCACAAGACAAAAAAAACATGAACGTTACATGGAATTGTGGTGGTAATTGGCGCCACAGAAGAAAAGCCTTCCCTTTACCCAATTGCTTAATGATGCATGTATGGTTTTAATTATAATCAGCAGAGTTATCAAAGATGTTAGCACAGACCGACCCTGTGCGATTACAGATAGTTTGAGGAAAAGCGTCTTCATCCTAAACACTTTCATGCCTGTGTCAGTTCTTGTGACTGCTGCTATTTTCTAGGTCACATACACTGTCTAAAGTGTGTCAGCCTGATGGAGTTGATGATGGGTCATTCTATGTGGCCTTTCTCCTCCATATTGTAATGAGATTAGGTTATTTGTGGCACTGGAGCTGATACCTAGTGACTACTCTGTCATTTTAACAATCTGGAGTCTGTGGCTCCACATTTTATCGTATGGGTCGTATGGATGTGCGTTTTTACTGTAGAGATGCTTAACTATTCTTTGATGTCAGTGCTGCTGCTGAGTGAAACACTGGTCTGGAGTTAAGGAAGCCCATCTATGGTTTCCTTCAGCTCTTCTTCTTCTTTTTTGTTTTGTTTTGTGTTTTTATTTAAGGCAACGCCCCCATTGTCATGACAGCTGAAGTCCCATGGTAGTGGGTGGGAAAAAGAACTCCTTTTTTTGGCAGAGGAACGACATTTTAATCTGCTGATGTTAGCAGTGATACTGTATTGACAGGGTGTTCACACGGACACCAGCTCGGTCTCTTCAGTCACTACATGATGAGACACGGTCTTTTGTTGCAAGCAGAATAGACTCCCAGTGACTTGTTTGTGTTGATGACAGTCTAAAAGCACTGTTCGGGAGATTTTATATAAAGATTCAAGTGAAACAGTATTGTTGTTGTTGAATTGTGGATGTGGCATGAATTAACTCCAGTTAGGTTGTTAAAATTACTCTTAATTTCATTTGGTTTTTGTTTAGTTTCATTTGTTATCCCTGTCTGTGGCACCTGTCAGACAAATACAGCAGAGTGCTCCCCAACAGCATCACCAACAATCCAGAATAAGGAGATTGTCCTTGGCACAGGGTGATTTGGATAAAGTTAACGCTTATTTAGATTAATCTGGCTCATTAGCTTTTTTTTCCTGCAGCTGAAAATGACACAAAGATCCTCTGTCTCACTTTCTCATTCTCTCCTCTGTCCTTTCACAGACCCTTGTGCTGTCCAGTGAAGTTGCCCACCATGCGCGAGTACAAGCTAGTGGTGCTGGGATCAGGAGGCGTGGGAAAATCAGCACTGGTGAGTAATGGCCGCTACCACAGAGGGACTCAGCGGCAGGGACAACTGAGTCATATGTTCATTACAGTTTTATAGTCACGTGGTGTCACTGACATGATTATTATGCAATTTCCAATTAGTTGGAGTGCTGAAAATGAGAAGGCCAATTATGTATAAATATCTATATATAAACAGCATTGTGGTACACGGCTTTATTCTGCAAATAACAGTATTTGTGGATTTGTGCAACTATAAATAAAATAAGGACGAGGCGGGAAGAATAAGCCTGGGTTGTGAGCCGTGCAGCTTCAAGTGATCAAATGATCCTTGTTATGAAACCAGCTTCTAGTCAGAGATGAGTGTTGATGATGTATTATAAGATTTGAATCTACAATAATTGAATTTTTCATTTGCACAATAGATATGAATGAAGTAGCGCCAACAGTGAAAACTACGTAATTGACAGTTTGATTCACAGTGATTTTGCGTCTTGATGTTTTCTTTTGCTTCATTTGTCCATTTCAGACGGTCCAATTTGTGCAAGGCATTTTTGTGGAGAAGTATGACCCCACAATAGAAGACTCCTACAGAAAGGTAAGCTCAGAAACGCCCTTCACGCTCCACATTTGACCCCCTCAAAGCAGCTCAATAATCGGCTGCTTAAATGCTTCCACTTGTATTAATGCATTCATGTCTGTTTTTCTCTAACAGCAAGTCGAGGTCGATGGGCAGCAGTGTATGCTGGAAATCCTTGACACGGCTGGAACAGTAAGTCACGTCAGAGTGTCAGGTCGACGGGTCCTACAAGATCAATGCAGACGGGCTGCTGATGGCTTCCCCCCTCTCTTATTGTTTCTATAGGAACAGTTCACAGCTATGAGGGACCTGTACATGAAGAACGGCCAAGGTTTTGCTTTGGTATACTCCATTACAGCACAGTCAACATTTAACGACCTACAGGACCTCCGGGAACAGATCCTGCGAGTAAAGGACACTGAGGACGTGAGTGTTATACTCTTAAAAATGTCATTTGTCTTCTGTCATTCATACTTATTGAATTTTTTATCAGTAATTGTAGAGGAGGAAGTAGGAGACAAGCTATTTACCATAATGCAAGGAAAAGCAACAAATTCTCATATTTGAGAAGCTGGAACCATCAAATGTTTTGCACTTTTGCTTCAACAATTACCTAAATGATTAAAACTACCATAAAAGTAGTGGCAGATTAATTTCCTATTGATCGATTAATCAGTTAGTCGGATAAATGTTGTAGCTCTAAAAACAGATCTGTTGTTCAGATGTGTTTTTAAATTATTTACGTGGGAGCATTTCCTCAACCCATAAAGGAACACTTAAAAACAACAGCTCTCTTTATTTTCTCGTGAACAAAAGGAGGAACAAACGGTGGACGTGCTGTGTTCACAGAGTGTGAAGGACTGTGCAACAGAAAACATCTGCAAACATCTGCAAACATACATGTGAATAATGTATAAAGAAGACATGTAAAAAGACATGATGAAACATTCAGTCCTTCACTTCCTGCAATTCAAAATCAATCATGCATGTTTCATCGTGTCATATCAGTATTGAAATGTATTTTCCTCATTGTTTTTTTCCATTATAAGCCTTTCTTTTAATTCTTTAAGACACCTCCTCCGTCTGCGCAGAGTTTCTCTTCAATGATAACCTTTGGTGTCTCTCTGTATAATCTGCCGGTGTCGCCTCTCTGGCTCATCACTCCCTCATTAAAGTCAGCTCTGTGGGAGAGAGGGCAGAGCGAAGGGGGGCAGGAACTTAGTGACAGGGTTGAAATGTCAGAGCTGTTGTTAGATGCTATCTGCCACTTTCTGTCTTGGTCTCCTCATCTCTTAATTTAGAGAGAGGATATACAGCATGCTGAGTGTGTGCTTTACTTATTCATCGCAGGTTGCTCGCTCGGTCTCTTGGCTAAAGCGTCGCTTTGCTAAAACATTTTGCGCATAAGATCATAAAACAGTGGCAGGTGATGAAAACACAGAGTTGAAAATGCTGTTCAAAGTGATTTTGACATTTCTGCTCATCATTCAGGTTCCCATGATCCTGGTGGGAAATAAATGTGACCTGGAGGATGAGCGAGTGGTGGGCAAGGAGCAGGGTCAGAACCTGGCCCGTCAGTGGAACAACTGTGCCTTTTTAGAGACTTCAGCTAAATCAAAGATCAATGTTAATGAGGTGAGTAATACTACTATACCACATACCCTCTAGGGCTGCAGCTAACAATTTTCTGGTTTGCTTGGTCTGTAGAAGAAAATAGTGAAAATGCCCATCGTAATTTCTCAAAGCCCATGGTGACACATTTTCAAGGATATTCAATTTACCATCATATACAAGCAGGAAATACAGAAAATATTCACATTTGAGACCCTAGAAAGTGGTGAATTTGGGCATTTTTACTTGAAAAATGACTCAAAGCCATAAATCAATAATCAAAATAGTTGCTTGTTAATTTTCTGGTGATGAATTCATCAATTTATTTTTGCAGATTTATGGCCTGCTCATACACTTCTGCTTCAACAGTGATAAAAAATGCTTAATATGTGTGTGTTTTGATGAGAAAACGTTCTTTAGTGACTTTGTTGTCCAGTCAACAGAGAGCTGCAAGCCTCCATTTAACAAAACATTCTCTACTTCCATCATACGAGGAAGAAAAATGGCTGAAATCGAATCAGTGACTTCTCACTGCAGGATATTAGCTCTGTGTCCTTTGCTGCAGCAAAATGTTGAAACCATGGAACTTCCTCTGTTGTAGATTTTCTATGATCTGGTGCGACAGATCAACAGAAAAACGCCGATGGAAAAGAAGAAGACAAAAAAGAAGTCGAGTTGCACACTGCTCTAAAATGCCCTCCCACAGTAGCTCCAGGCCAGGTGAGTGGGTGTTGAAACAAAATTTATTCCAGACATGTGCAGGGCTCCCGCTGCTCTCTGAGCTCTGGATTGTCGCTGAATGTTTGGAGGTTTATCGCGGTGATTATTAAAGCAAGCGTGCATTGTGTTGCAGTAACAGGATAAACTCGGTAAATGGATGTTGAAAGCGTCACTGATGTCGCTGAAACAATGATGACTCATAAAGCATCACTGCAGGTTTAAGAGTAAACCTTTTGTTGGTGGGGCAGGGGGTTGAATTAAGTAATGGAAGCCCTCTTTAGTCCCCTTTTTGCCTTGTGGTGCCGTCACTGATACATCCTCTGTTTTCTCATGTACTTGCAGCCATTGTTCACTTTCAGATGTTTACTCACACCTAAATGTTTAGAAACCATTTTCATGCTTCACCCTTTACTTTGAACCCAGACGGTTCATAATGTTTTATGTAAATGTGTCCCATGAGAATCCTTTCATGAATGTTGTGGCTCCACCTGCTGTTGGAGCATTATAACTGCACTTCAGTAAACCAGTGTTCCTGCATGTTCTAGCCTGTTTTCTGCAAATAATGTACACTATGAATACACTAGACTTAACATAACCAGCCCCTGTTTCCCAAAGCAGGCCACCGTGTGTTTGTGTGTGCCTTGAGCTTTGTGCATGTAAATATTGTAAGTGATGGGATGACAAGACCCTCTTGTGTGGCTTCGTATAAGCTTTGCAGCACATTTTAGCCCATAACAAGGACTGAATGTTGTCCCTCATCACACTGACGGTGCTTTAAATGGCCAGTATGAACAGCAGCAATGATCACAGCAGGCAAAACCGGTTTGGCACTTGCCAAAAAAAATGGAACTTGTCCTTTTCGATGTATGATTTGTATGGCAGGGATAAAATTGTTAAAACACTGGTTTCTATTAGTGGTCTCAAACCTTTTTGTTCTATTAGAGCGTTACGACCTGAGAGGATGTTTTACATTCAGTGAGGTCGTCCAAACTGCCATACGCTGGTGGTTTATTTTGGCCACTGAAGTGAATGGAAGTCTTTTTAATTGCTGTCTTTATTTCACCAGGATAAACTCCCAAAGCAGACTCAGTCTAAGGTCCCCCACTTACTGAGTATACGTGTTTTTTCCCCACGTTTGATTTTAGAGCACTTTTAATTTTATCACAGGGCTGCCAAAGCGGAGCATAAAAATTGGCTTTTTATTTTACACTTAACAAGCTGCAACAAAAGCGCTTAAACTCGAACCAGCAGCACTCTGATTTACTGAGACACACCTGGCACCAAAACGTCTCCTTTTAAACCTGAGAGGGTGGTTTACCTGCAGCCCAGGCAACTTCAAGAGCCGTAGACAGCTGATTGTGTTTTCACTGAGATTTAGCGCGACCGCTTCCTGTCTCATCTGCAAGGAGGAAGCTTCTGTCAGCCAAGGGTACGATGTCAGAAGCAGCACTCTACTAACATGCTGAGCAGTGCAACGGGGAGAGGATGGAAGTATCGCTAATTGATGGAAAAATAAACTCTGGAGTTGTTTTTTTTCCACCTCTAACAGTTTGAGTGGCACCTGTAGCTCCCATGTCCTTTGAGTCTGAGACCTCTGCTCTGAACTGAGGCTCCTCTTGTCCCAGCAGACGGCTCATGTTCTACGCAATGTTAAATATGCACTGACATTATTTCTTTTCTCGCTCGCAGAAACTTGTAATGATTAACTGTTTCCCAGTGGATCGTGCCAGCATTCCAAGTCCTCTCCAGAGCATTTTGAAAAAGGCTGACAGAGATACTTCACCACGCGCAAAATGGCAGGAGACGGCACATACTCTCAAGATACTCCTCTCTGCTTTTTAATGGCAAAGAAATCCACCTTTTTTTTTTTTTTTTTTGTATTGTCAGCCTGATGACAACTCTGTTTTTGTTTTAAGTTTGTTTTTCTTCTCCAAGGTGTCTTTCTTTTGGAAATGTCGGTGTAAAAGAAGAGACCGTGGGTTTAAATCCGTGTATGGGAACTAAAATGTTTTTATTAAAAGTAACATCAGTCTTTGGCATATTGTGACAACATGTTTGCAAAAGAGAACATGTGAAATGTTGGCCTACATTTCTGCACTAACGGTGTCAACAGAGATGCATCATTGTCCATAAGTTACTCGCTCCTACTTACAAGGATGTGTATTGATGAGATAACATCTTTCCTAAGTGACTTTGTTTTATATTGAAAGCTGCAAGCCTTCCATATTTCCCATAATATATTCTACTTCCATTTTTGCATAATAAAGCTAAGGAAATTAGTATTTTATAGACTGATGGGGAAAATGGTGTGTTCTGATTTGTGTCTTGAGGCTGAAAATATATTGTACTAAAACCAACTCTAATATTGCTGTCACAGATGATTTTCCAGCTTTTATGAATGATTAAATTTTAGTACATTTTCATTATTTTTGGTCTCCTTTCTTTCCTTATTGAAAGTGTTGTTAAACACCTTATGTGTGCTGAAGCTGCAGTTTGCAAACGAAACTTTTTTAATGGTTTTGTCCATCGTGTTTTCTCCACAGAGGAGAACGGCTGAAGCTGGTGATGTATTGGTAAAGTTCTGGTTTTGGTTGTCAGGACACACAGCAGTGACAGGATCGATACCTCCAACAGGGCCTCGACAAGCTGAGAGTGTAACCGTAGTGTTTCCTGTTGGCAGAAGTGACAGCCTGAGCCCAGGCCACCAGAGTTTTAGTGGAGGAGTTGAGTCAGCTGAGCTGCAGCGGAGGCTGGAGCCAAGAGAGGAAGGAGCAGAGAAAGAGGAAGCCTGACTGCAGACTGAGAGATGAAGGCAGCGAAAGCAGAATAGAAACTGATCAGATGGTGGACTCCACCTCAGAATGATGGTGAGACACAAAGGCCTCTTTATGGTTCAGTAACACTTCACTGCAAACATCACCTCCTGATTCCTTGACAGTATATGATGTGAAGTTTTACAGAGGAGCAAACAGCTGCGAGTACATCCACAGACGTGTGCCTGTGAACTTGAACTACGCAGTGACAGAAAGTACGTTTACTCAAGCACTGTATGAAATAATAATCTTGAAGTCTTAGTATTACGTAAAGTTTCTTTATAAAGGACCAGGTTTGATGTACACAGCTTGAGTGTTTCCACTTTGTCCTGTCTGATAGCTGTAGTTACAGATTAGTATTTTACATAAAAATACTTCTGAGCATACAAAAATGCAATGTGCTGAGATCAAACCAGTAGTTCCCAACCTTATTTCTTGTGAACACTTAGAAAGAAAACTGTCTTGTTGGGGTCTCGTCACATCAGATGTCTTAAATTTGTCCCCCAAAGTGAGATCTGCTTGTAAACTTGGTTCCATTTAAATTACTCAAAGAGGTAAAAGTACCCAATATTTCACAAAACATGTGACCATCTTAGGACCTCTGACGTATTTACAGTATCTGGTGACCCTTTTGAGGGCTCCTGACCCCCCTGTGTTCGGAAACGTGGTTTAACAATCTAACTGCAACATGCTAATCACATTGATGCAGTATGATCTGATAATACATAATTCAGGAGTATGTTGTGGTACTTTAAGGGCGCCTTGCTGATAATATAGTACTTTTACATAAGTGGGTTTTTGAATGCAATTCCTTGTAGTATTTATAGATAGTTGTACTTTTACTTATCTGAGTAATTCTGCAACCACCAGCTACAAGCAAGCTGATTTCTGAGCTGCTAAAGGTCACAGTCCCTCTGCTGCTGCTGTGTAAGCGGAGTCCAGGCTGTGCAGGAAGAGGAGCGATAAGAACCTCCAGCCTGAGTCCAGCACTTAAAGCCCCCCTTTGGTCCGCAGAGACCTTCTTTCTGAGAGCACCAGACCAGACCTGCAGCTTTTGTGTCGTCGCAATTAAAGTCCCATTTTCTCTGTATTATCACCGCTGATTGATGAGCGGCGGTGACTCGCCATCTCTCTCACCTCTCCCGGCCCTCCTCCCTGCCTCCTTTCCCCTCCCTCTCTCCCGCACGCATGCATACAGAGCGACGGGCTACGCGACCCCCCTCCCCCCCTTCCATCATTTTCCCATCTCTTACTCACTCTCTTCCCTACAACAAACATGGCCGCGAAATCTGATGGTGCACCCGTCTCTCTACGAAACGAAATCCCACCCGAGTGTCCCTCCAGGTCGGACCCGCGGCCTCCTCAGCACCGTCCCTCCGAGCAGCGCTACTCCCTCCCGGACTGCTGCTGGACGCTCTGCGCCCTTTTGGTCTTCTTCTCGGACGGGGCCTCAGACCTGTGGCTGGCCGCGGACTACTACCTATGGAGGGAGTACTGGTGCTTTGCACTGACTCTGGTCTTTGTGATAGTCCCGTCCGTGGTCGTGCAAGTGTTGAGCTTCCGATGGTTCGCCTACGATTTCTCGAAAACCGTCGAGAGCGGCACGGCGGCGGCCGCCGTGGTGGCTGCGTCGGGAGCGGAGGAGAGCGACTTCAGCACCAAGGGCAGCGGCGAGCGGGGCGCTGGCCGCACTGCCGCGGCCGGGGTGCTGCCGGGGCCGGGCACCGGGGGAGGAGCCCGGGGCTGCTGCAGGGTCTTCATGTGGCTCTTCCAGGCTATCATTCACATATTTCAGCTGGCACAGGTCTGGAGGTAAGTGTGAACACTCATAAACGTGATCTGAGAGGAGGGGGAAACTATACGTTCTGCATCTGCTTTTGTGTGTGTGTGTATGTGTGTGTGTGTGCGCGTGCACATGCAGTCTCCAAAGCCCAGCATCACTCCCTGTAGCTTAACGCTTATGAAACGTAATCATTAAGGGAGGACTGTGCCCAAAATGCCAGAATGTCTTTTTGTATTGTTTGACGTTTCTCCCCAGCTTGGAAAGGGAGAATCAGACTCCACCCACTCCCACCCCCCCCCACCACCCCCAGCCCCCTGACGCGCTTTTAGGTCAATCATCTCCCGGGAAAATCATCAACTCCACACCAGTCGCCTTATATAGAAAACTAAAAAAGCAGTCTAACTGCTGAAGAAACTGAATAGTCATAAATGTCATGAGAGTTGCTTCCTATTTGCAGTGATGTGTGTACCCGCCTCCCTCACTGTCTAGTGTATTTTCAGCTCTTGGCTTGAGGCTGCTTCTCTTTATGTTTGCAAAATCCATATTCTCAAATCTCCCGGCAGGTTTCAGATTGTGAGCCGGCTTCTCTCCGCTGAGCCCGAACATGTTTAATTACCAGGCATGCTCTGAGACTAAAAACAAACCAGTGTGCACTTTGGCATTACTCTCACTCGGATGGTAGTAGGTCTGTAGGTCAGCTACTCAGTCAGAGATGGTGAGGCAGTGCTCAAGCCTCCAGTGCCCTGATGGGGTTTGACAGGCTTGAACTGCTGCCAGTCAGAGGGAGGCATTCAGCTGAACTGTGGTGGGAGGAGGGTTAGAGGAAATGTGATGTTACTCAAAGACAAGTTGTATTTCACAGACTCTGGGATGTTACAGGGAGGCAAATTAACATGTAATGATGAAATCACATGCAAATCAGCTTTGTGATTTATCTGTAGGCTCCTCTCTGTGTCTGTCTTTGTGGTCTCTCTCTTCCTGCCTCTTTAGACAGCCCTATGGGTAATATATATTGATTCTTCATTTCCTCTTGGAGACTTAGACCTCTATGTGTGAGTGTGTCCAGGAGCACATTAAAACATTGCGGCGGCACAGAATTACCGGTAATGCCATTAAAGCTGTTGTGTGCGCGCCGTTCATCGCTGCTGCTCTCAGACCGGCATGTCTGCACATTAAGAGGATTACCGCTGTGTGTTTTACCTTCAGCTGTTAACTCAGGAGTGATCCGTCACTGATACACAGTTAGGCAGGTGAATCGGGATCAATTTAGGCCGGCTACCAGAATTAAATGTCAGCGCGCAGGAGATGGGATATGGGGTTGTGTTACAGACACAGTGAGCGTGATGAAACTCTGTGTGTATGTGTGTGTGTCCTCCTGAGCATTTGACCCTCATTACTGCACGTATTCTCTGTTTCATCAGTGTGTTACATCCCTAGGCACACTTTATGTAGCAGGAACCAGAACAAAAAAGGGTTACACAAACTCCCAGCGTGGTTCACTGGGCTTGTTGACATCGGGCTCTTCTGACCCTTCTCCTCGAGGCAATTACTGAGACATTTATAGCTCCAGTCCTCTGTGGCGAACCACCATTCTTTTCCAAACAATTAGGTGCCGTGTAATGCTAAAGTTAATCATTGACGTTTGTGCATGGTAGGAAAAAGTGTCACGTGTCAACACATTGGTGCAGAAATGTGTTTGCACAGTTCGTGTGTCTACAAAACGATGTGCGTTCGTCATACAAGGTCATTATAGAGCAAGAAGGGGGGGTGGGACTGCGTGTCGGCAAAGCTCAGGAGTTAAACAAGGGATTTATAGCGAGCTCTTTTTTTTCCTCCCTAACCTTCAGTCTGAAGAGTGGATTGAGAGCGTTTATTTCTTCGCTCTCCTCATATTTTTCTGCAGCCCTCTGACTGATTTTATGTGAAGCGAGATTGCAGACAAGCTCTACATTCACCCCCCCCCCAAAGCCTGTACTAAAATTAAAACCACAGAGCTGCTTAGTTCAGTTTCAGTCTAATCTAAATCCTAGAGGAGCAAGCAACTAGCTTTTTGGCAAGAACTACTGACAGCTCCCAGAGTTTGGAATAATGAGTTATGACTTCTGAGAGTCTGTGTTTGATGTCCAAAAGTTTTTGAAGCACAGTGTTAAGCCCTAAAATTCTCACTTTTTTCCCAAAATGCCCTGATGAATGTGTCTGAATGGTGTATGCCTCTGATGCGCAGGTATGTCCACGCCTTGTATTTGGGCGTGCAGAGCCGCTGGCACAGGGACCCCGAGCGCCGTCACTACTACTGGCGCATGATGTTTGAGAGCGCCGATATCAGCATGCTGCGCCTGCTCGAGTCCTTCCTGAAGAGCGCCCCTCAGCTGGTGCTGCAGCTCAGCATCATGATCCAGGCCAGTCAGGTGCTGCCCCTGCAGGGTGAGTGCCCCGAAATCACCACATCAGTCAACCATACTTCTGCAGCCCACACTGTGCATGATGAGTCACTTGTGCTCGCCACAGTCAGGCCTCCACAGAGTGTAGCTGTGCTAAATGCTAAGACAGCGACCCCAGAGCCATTTCCATGTCTTATTTGCTCAGTCTCTGTCTTCCCTCTGTCCCCCCAGGGCTTTCAGCTTCTGCCTCGCTGATATCCCTCGCCTGGATGATCGCCTCCTATCAGAAAGTCCTGAGGGACTCCCGAGACGATAAGCTACCCATGACTTACAAGGCCGTCATAGTCCAGATTCTGTGGCACCTGTTCACCATCGGGGCCCGCACTCTGGCCTTCGCCCTCTTTGCCTCCGTGTTCCAGCTTTACTTCGGCATCTTCATCGTGGCCCACTGGTGCATCATGACGTTTTGGATAATTCAAGGCGAAACGGACTTCTGCATGTCCAAATGGGAGGAGATCATCTACAACATGATGGTGGGCATTGTGTATGTTTTCTGCTGGTTCAGCGTGAGAGAGGGGCGCACTCGCTGCCGGATGCTCATCTACAGCCTGACTGTGTTCATCGAGAATGTGGCGCTCACCACTGCCTGGTACCTGTACCGCGGCTCTCGTACCTCAGACTTCTACGCCGTCATCATGGTGTGCGTGGTGGCCAGCAGCTACGCTCTGGGCACCTTCTTCATGTTTGTGTATTACTGTCTGCTGCACCCCGACGGCCCTGTCTCAGGGTGGGGTTATATTGTGGAGAAGGAGGTGCCTGTGGAGTCGCTGGTCTCCCCGGCCTCCAGCCTCCCGCCTGACCTCGTGAGCAGCCCTCCCAGGACCCTTCAGAGAACTAAAGGGTCTGACAGAGACCAGGGGCCTGGGATAGATGGAGACGTGTTTCAGGTGCGACCACCTCGGGGAGCTCAGGCCCCAGTGACCCGCCTCACACCCAGGACAGAGGGGCCTGTCATCCGAATAGACCTTCCCAGGAAGAAGTACCCTGCCTGGGATGCTCACTTCATCGACCGCCGGCTGCGTAAAACCATCCTGGTGCTCGAAAGCGCTGCCCCGGTCACGCCAAGGATTCAGTACCGCTGTCTGGGCACACCCAAAGAAGTGATGGAGTACGAGACCACCGTGTGATGTGCTGAAGGTGCTGTGACTCAGCTCGCTGCCGTGTGGACACCCTGCCTTACATAAAATGGCAGGTGGATGACTCTCACTGAGCGGTCTGTTTCAGCTCCACGCCCACTTGATTGCTCTCTGTACTGTCAAGCGGTGGAGACGGACAGGCGAGGAAGGGGACGGAGTGTGGTGTCTTTATTTTTTTACAAAGGCAAAATGCTGTGACGTTGACTCACGATGGTGCGTATTTCGGTTTCTGTATCATTTCTCAGGTCAGGGCGTGGTACAGGAAGAGGTCGACGACGGCGGCGAAGCTCGCTGTCCGGCGAGCGTAGAGGAAAGCACAGGTAGGCAAAGAAGTGCAGCTGTACGTAATCAATCAGAGGCAGAAAGTCCTCCTCAGTGAAGGTGCTTCAGCACATCCTCTCAAGGCGGTTCGACAACAGAGACGAGCCTTCAACATGCATGATTATTTATGGCAGCTAGATCTGAAACATCCCTGAACCGGATGCAGGAGAGGAGAAGGTGAACTCACGCTGTAATCTTAAACACAAGCTACAATAAATACAAACGCAGGTACTGATAATCCCCATCGTGATTTTCCATAGCTATTCACTCATGTTGAAGGAGTCTCTGAGAAGGCTGCTTCAGATCTGAAGGGCGGTTTAAAAGCAACATTTGAGTTGAATGTAAAAACAGTTGAAAATGTGATTATTTGTGACGAGGCTTTGAGCATTTTCATGCTGTTAGTGGGATTTACAACATTCCTGTGGTACTATATTTGTTTTTTGAGGTAAGCTAGAACAAAAAAACAAAAAACAAAAAAGAGATTTGTGTGTGTTTACAAGCAATCTGTTGTTTTTGGGAGATGCCATCACTATTATTCTAATAAGATGCACCTTCATTCAGAATGTGTATGTACTGAACAATAGCTTCATTATGATTTACATTTACATTTACAGGATGTATTCTACTGATAGCACTCTCGACAGTTGTATTTTCATACTGCATCCACATTACACAGCAAACAGGACAGACATGAATTTCCATGTATATTAAACTGTACAATGAAGTGGAGGTTTCAGAGGGACAGCACCGTCTGTAATTGTACTGTATCCATACTTTGTTGTCCAAAAAAATGTTTAAAAAAAACAAAAAAATAGCTGCAGACGCCAGACTCCTACGAATAGCTTTGATATTATTGATGGTACAGGCATGTGGTACTTTGGTAACACTTTATTTTAGAGGTCTGTCATTATAATTTCCTTAAAACTTTCCTAAAATAAAAGAAATATCTCATTTGGTACAACATAAAGATACTGCTGCTAGTTTAGTGCTGATTTTAAAACCAGTTGTTGATTTCCAGAGGAATCTCTGCTCTATTTTAACCAAAGAAATGATTTATTCATAGTACACTAATTATCTTAAATCTTATTCTTCTGACATGTTGAATTGTATGTAACCTGAGAGCGCCTGTGCTTGCAGTTATTATTATTATCTGGAGATAACAAAGCTTGTTTTCTCCGGATAACGAGATAATTTCTGATGATTCATGAGTGGGCCGTGACGTGGACTCACCGCTCTGTGGGGCACGTCTGACGGTCTCAAAACAAACCATGTGAACTTTTTATGAACTTTTGCCATTTGTTGAAAAGATATTTTTCCAATG
Organism: Chaetodon trifasciatus; assembly: GCA_037975065.1. Classification (NCBI taxonomy): domain Eukaryota; kingdom Metazoa; phylum Chordata; class Actinopteri; order Chaetodontiformes; family Chaetodontidae; genus Chaetodon; species Chaetodon trifasciatus. The sequence goes on from JBBMOE010000025.1 coordinate 4,786,281, forward strand.
ATTTCATGTAAGAGTGATTACACTGTGGTTAAAGGACAGATAGGTTTACGTACAGTAAACTCAAAGCACATCTGTTACCACAACCAAAAGAATTCTCACTGGCATACAGGAAGTGGAAAAGAAACTACCCACTCTGTTGGGTGTTTAATTGGTGTACTACAGTATGTATATGAAGAAGTACAGTCTGATGCGGTAATGAGTACTCTTAGATTTGACTTTTTCAGCTTAAATCAACTATCAAGACTCAATCTGCTCGAGCTGGCACGGCGCTCCTGATCTCTGATAAACAAGTAATTGAGATAACAAGATAATTAAACCCAAACTGTCCTGTCTTGAGATAGCAAAATAATTAACTTGTGATCTTGATATAACGGCATTAAAAAAAAGTAATTCAAGCACGCCCGTTGTGACCTGCTGTCCACTGAACGAAAGAGTCCAGATTACACATGCTTAGCTTTTAATTAGAATTGATTATCTGGTATTTACCACTTGAAAACTATCTATATTTTAATTAGAATTAGTGCTAAATTGCAGAGTTCTTCCTTGGAAATTATTCAGAATTTATGGACCTGTAAAATAAAGCGTTACCGTACTTTCTTTTATCAGGGTTGTTTTTCTATAGAATAGTGACAAGAGGGAAATTTCTGTGTGTGTCTGTGTGTGTTTGCGTGTATGTGTGTGTGAGCTCACATACCAGCATGTGTATGGGTGTATGTGGGGAAGGAGTCCTGCCACGTGCATTGAGGTTCATTTGAAAGCGTGTCACTGAGATATGACAGTTTTGTTGTAAACGCTGTCCAGTCAGCTCATATTTCTCAGATGACACTGGAACAAATAAATAGCCCACCGAGCACCTTTACCACCGCTGTCGCACTAACAAAGCCGGAGGGGCTTCAACTATGGTGCTAACTGTTCAGATCCACCGCGTAACAACCACAGGGTGTACCATGAAATGGGCTTGTTGTGGCAGGAGCGGGCCGAGGCTGTACCTCAAACACAAAGCTAGAATCAAAAAGCCTTAAACTGGTCATGCCAGACTGTTGCTGTTCAGAGCAAGAAAAAAAAAAAAAAGATGAACAAGAACGTGAAGACAATTTCATTATGTTGTTGTTGCTGAAATAAAGAGCAATGTGTTTACCTGACTCGCTGTTAGCGCCTTTTTACACAGAAACAAGACAATTAAAATTAAAGATGTTAAATATAGTAGCTTGCTAGCTGGATATGTAGCTATCCTGCTCTGTGCCAAATTTTAAGTATTTATAAGAAGTAATTTTCATGTCATGTTAGCAGTTCTGTGCTAACATGCTCACAATGATGATGCTAACATGCTAATGCTTAGCAGGTATAATGTTTAGCATCTTACTTTAGCATGTCCCTGCACTGACACTTGGCAATTAGCATTAAACACAAAGTACATCTAATGCTGATGGGAATGTCGTTAGTTTTGCAGGTGCAAAGTAGAAGAGATGTTTATCTGATGATGGCACACGTTTCAAGGTTAGTAGATCCCCGCAGGACTTACAAATCATCCTGAATGTCTGTATGTAATTTTATTTTCAATCCAGTGGTTAATATTTTAGTCAGCAGTGGACTTGATGGACTAACACTGCCATCCTTAGAGCCACACTGCTGTCATAGCTAGAAAAGCACAAAATAATTAATTGATTTATTTATTTTACTGTTTGATTTTCTGTAAATTGTGCCTCTGTGCATAATGACATGATGTCAGGTAAGGTGTAGGTTTACAGGTATCTTATACGTACACAGGCATAGTTCTGGTGTAAAATACCAAATCCTGCATTATGGTTATATTTAATTTGCCTAAACAGAGTCAAAATTAGCCTTAGAATATATTTACAAAGCATGAAATATATTAGCATAAAGACATTTGGAACATGTGTGTAATTGTTGACTGTAAATTCTTTCATGTCCGTATACCCTCAATTTTTAGAAATACTAGCAAGGAGATGATAGACAGACAGGTCTAAGGAGGCAGATTGTTCTGATTGGATTGAGACTAAATCCCATCTCTGTGACAGTGGAATGGTGGATTAGTGGCTCTGAACTTGTCACCTCTGCTTACTGTATATCCACAGAGGTTAGTGACCTCTCCACAGATGAACCTACTCTCAAACACTCTCTCTCACATGCTGTCATTTTTTTATTCTCCTAAAGGGAAGGTTCAGGATTTCCTTCAGTCTATTCTATTGATCTCTTCCCTTCAGGAGATGGAAAAGCTTTCACGCTCCAGTTTCTGTCTCGGAGACACAGACTTAACATTCATGCTTGCAAGTCAATGAGATGTGAAACCAAAATCAAATCCTGTGCAAACTGTCCCATTAACTCCTATTGCTGCAGCGAAATGAGAGAACAAGCAGCTGAGCCGTTTGCTGGAGCTCGTCTTTGATCTCACAATCACAGTTTCACATTCCACTGACTTGTTCACAAATGCTAAATAGATAGCTGCTGCCATTTTGTCAGAAGGAAAACACTCTGATGTGACAACAGTTTGGATACCACAAACCTGCCTGAATCTTCCTTAATTTCATCAGAAAGACACTGAAAATGCAATGTAGGCCACCTGCCTCATAGGAAAGATTTGGTGAGCATCTGGACCAAAATCCATTTATTAACAACTTATTATCACTTACAACAGTAGACTGGATGGATTCATGTAAAAAAAAGAAAAAAAAACTGACTTAATTACTTATTAACATGAATAATACAGACTTGATAACTTTATTAGAATGTGAGAAACCCATGAGAATTTAGCAATAGATTGCCAAAATTTCTAACTACATTATTACGAAATAGAAAACACAAACAGCAGTCAAAAGCATTTGTTCACAACTGAAAACCTTCTCTCTTGCACTTATCTATAACGCATCAGTAAATGATTTACTAACAATCAATAAAGCCGTTAGGCCTAGCTACTGCTTATAGATCCTTTATAAATAATTATCTTCTTTTTAGCCCTTAATTTAAATGTAGAAATCATCTTTTCTGTACTTTGTGTGATTAGGTTTAGGCTCAAAAATCACAAACCCAGTGGTTTAATCAGTTCATACAGATTTAAATTAATCAGACATCCTACTGAATTGGGAAAATTAGGGGAATACTTTCTTTGTCTCCAGTGCACCGCCCACTCATATACTACATCCAATCACCTACGAGAAACAAGAATATATTTTCATAATATGACTTCTATCCAAACACCTACGAGCTTTTGCACCTCTGCGTACGCCCAATTACCCTACAGCCAATCAGAACGTATAAGGGCGGGGCTACAGCACTGGTACCAGTCACTCGTTGCCTTTGCGACTAACTGCCACATTTCAAACTAGAATGGCGACCGCTGTTTGCGGTCTGCAGTCCAGCGGCCGTACCAGCAAACCTTCAAAGACACACCGGGAATACCGGAGGAAAGCGAAGGATTCAAAAAGAAGACAGGCGGCTCTCTTGTTCCTCAGTAATATCTCTCTCGACGGACGGCCCCAGGTTCAGCTCAACGATGGAAATACCGGCCAAAACCCCGCCGAGGAGCTGCGACTCAGGGAACGAGACGGCAGCGCCATGGTCGTGCCCCTGCCGGCGGATAGCCAAGTACCGGTCCCCCAGGTGACAGAACCTGCCACCGCCGGTAGTGACTCGTCCTCCAGTTTTCCAGGGGTACTCAGTCCTACCCGCCCTTCTTTGGTAATGTCCCCGGGACTTGCCGGGGTAAGTGCTGTGGGGGCCAACGAGGTATTTTTGGAGGGTGGCAGTGCGGCCGAGACGTTAACCCCGGACACCCCTCTGTCGCCCGTGACCACCGGACACCAGCCCTGCTCCCGTGTCAGGTCAACGCCAGCCGCCCTGAGCCCGGTCCCGGCCGCTAATTCTCTGGATTCACGACAGAGGTGAGCATATTAATGGTCGGTGTCTCACCACGGGCCTTTAAACGGGCTACAGACTTCCGCATAAAATGAAACCGGCAGATATGACGAGAAGGGTCCATTCTCATCTAACGTCAGTGATGTTCCAGCATTTTCTATGGGGACACAATGAACCATAAAGGATGTATGATGGGTTAAGTGTGGATCGATGTATGGATGACACACTGGGGTGTTCCACTGCTGCCTGGATATAAATCAAATCACTTGCCTGCTTTAAAACAACACTTCTATCACTCTTCTATCAGTGTGACATGAGATGTTTGCTTGGAGAAAACACCCCATAAATCTTGTCCCTCCTGTGAAAGCAGGTCTGGGTTTGACCCTCAACTTTGACTTTACCACCAAGTCTCTGATGTGAAGATATTCACATTGCTGAAAGAGTCCAGACTGCAGAGTGAGCAGCATGTGAAGGCCCTTTGTTTGGGCCGTGTGATGGCAGCATTAATCAAGTGGTCTTTTGTGTCTTTGTTTATCTCTTGTCCAGGTTGAGGAATGTCTCTGGTTCTCCGGGACCCAAGGTGCCAAAGAAAGTCCACTTCATCAAGAGTATGAGGCAATATGATACCAGGGGATGTAGGTGAGTCTCCAAAGCGCATTTACATATACAAATATATTTGCATACTACATGCAGTGGATTAAGTCACAAACATTTCTGCTACACGAAGTTTCCTGTTGGAGAAATGTGCAAAAACAAAGGGCTGTTTTATTTTGCCCTCTGAAGCGGGCCTTTAACTCAGCAGTGTTAGACTTCTCCCGCTAGTATTGTAATAAGCAGCTTAACTCTGGCAGAGAGACTTAGTTTGGACTGCAGAGGAATAACAGCAGTTCAGCTGCTGAGTGGTGAGTGCTACAGTGAATTTAATCACCATTGGAAGCTTTGCAAAAGCCAAAAGAGGTGCAGCGTGGAAATATAACACCCGATTGCACCAACTGTGCGGCAACCTCAGAGAAAGGCAGGATTGAAGTATCGCTCTGCAGGCTGTCCTTGCTGGTGTTAGACCAGTGTTAGGAAACAACAGCGTGGTTATGTTTTCCCTTTCTGTCTGTAGATCCAGAGGAAACATGTCATGTTTTTGTTTTTTTTTCCTCCACTAGCCACACCATGTGTTTCTGACTCCCATTTTCACACTTCACTTTACCAGTATTTCACGTCCACGGACATGACGGTGTGTCATGTGTTTTCTGCTGGTGTGTGTCGAGCAGTGGTGTAGTAATCCTGATTGCTCCACAGGCCTGACTCTCAGTTTCAGTTTTCAGTGCATGTTACTTACTGAGCTGAAGCGAAGCTATTTAGGTTATATAACTAAGCTAAAGTAGATTTCTGTTGTGATATTGCCTGCTGTAGGACATTCGGTATCTCTCCTGGAGAAAGGCTGCTGGTTGTTTGTTATTGGCTGGTGGTTTGTGAGGAGCTGAACTGTGTGTGCGGTGTTGTTAGTGTCCATCACTGCTGTGTTCAGCGGTCGTGGTCCCGTTAAGTAGACTGTGAGTGGTTTGTCCTTGTTTTTGTCAGAATAAGTCAGCATGGCAAGCAAAAACAGCAAACATTGATCAGACATTGGACTGTTGGTCAGACATATTGCAAACTGAAGAAGTCACGTTGGGCTCTGGAAAATGAGAAATTTCGTATTTTGATATGTTTTACAGACCAATTAATTGATTAATGGAGACAATAACTGTCATATTAATAATAGTTGTTATGTGCGGCTAATCTGTGCCCATTGTTCCTGATCCAAAGGTGGTAGCCAGATATGACGTATCTCCTTGATCAATACATACAGTGTCAACCAAAACTGTGTTTTCTCATATGTTGATGTTTTTACTCTCATACAAAATAATTACTTGACGTTTTGCCTGATTTTCCAAAATCAGTGTACATGTGTCATTTCCAGCTTCCTGTTTTAAGAGATATGGTCGCTACTGCTAAGAAAAATCTTTTTTTATTGTGCAGCTACAGAATATTTTTTCATCCAGGTGGTTAGAAGAGTCTTTGAGGAGTCTGGAAATACCTTCAGCAGCGATAAATGTTGTTTAACAACCTCCAGGGTTTTTTAAAGATCATTTATTTTTGTTATCGATTAATCTGCTGGCTATTTTCTCAATTATATGATTAATTCTTTGGTCACAAAGTGAATTATGCCCGTTATAGTCCAAGATGATGCCTTCAGTCTTGTTTTGTCCAACCAGCGGTCCAGAATCTAAAGATGTTTGGTTCCTTTTCATAGATGCACAACTGGGGGCTGGCCCTGCTCTCAGGTTTCCCTCCTCCTGCTCGGAGCTTTAGATGTATTCATAGCTGTGTGGCTTCTGTAGTGATGCAGATCAACATAGACTTGGTCCTGTGCCTGATTTTGCTGTCACTGCAGCGCCAGCACTGATGAATATTGTGTGTAGGGTAGCTGTTGAGTAGCAGTGACTGTAGCTGTTGCTTGTAGACTGACACACCATCTGTTTTGTCTGCCTGTACTTGCTGTGTCCTGCAGGATCGTGCTGGTTTGTGCCAAGCGGTCGCTATATGCTGCTTTCTCAGTGCTGCCCTATGGAGAGAGTGCTCACCTCAGGTACAAAGAAAGCACCATCCCAAGCAGAGAGCACCCACTCCTCGCTTTTACGTTCTCATCGTCCTCCTGTTTGATCCATCATCATCATCATCGCTCTCAGGAAAGGGCTGTGTGTGCGTGTGTGAGTGTGCATCGTCCGCTGAAAATGACATAAATGTGACTCTTCCTGAACAGTGATCCCAAACTGGACGCTCAGAGACAAAGGCTGTCTTCTGTGGTGGCTGCTGACCTGCTTCCTTCCCTGGAGGGTGTGGAGCTGGGCTCCTATGGCAAGGTTAATGTCTCTGTCACACAGCACTTTGGTGACAAACAGAAATAGTGCAATTACTCACAAATCTGCCTGGTTCGTCTCGTTTTCCCTCCTCAGACGGTGTCATACGCTCAGTTCCTCTATCCGACCAATGCCTTGGTAAGACAGAAGAGCGGTGGCGCCCCCGAGAGCTGCACCGCTCAGACCCCTCAGTCCCGTTTCCGCGGCAACGGGCAGAGGAACTTCACCCCTGCTCGTCTGAACAACGGCGTGGCACAGGAACCATGTAAGGCTCCAGTTTAGGCTGACGAACACACACCTGCTTCACTCACCTCAGATCTGACTACACACACTGATTTTTGTGTGTGTGTGTTTGTGTTTCAGGTGTAGAGGAGGTGACGGAGTATGATCCAAACCTGCTCAGTGACCCTCAGTGGCCCTGTGGGAGGCACAAGAGGGTTCTGATATTTGCATCATATGTGGTGAGGGCGTGTTTACATGCAGTCAAATGTCAGCGTTACAGTCGACTCCATGCAGGATGATCATGGAAACGTCATTTAAACAGGGAACCTTGTGGGTTAATGTTAATTATGTTTTTGTGTTTGATTACAGGCAAACCTTAGCACACTTAACACTAAACTAAAAGTGGAATTGTTTCAGCAGTCGATTGTGGAGTGACTCATAATGGGAAATTAATTAATTCAAGTTTTAGCTAAAATCTGAATATTTTCTTGTCGTTTGGTCCATCCATCCTTTTTCTGCTGCTTATCCAAGTCGTGATCATTTAGTTTTGAAAGCATTGCAGTCAGCAGAGTGCAGATCTCTGCCTGGTGTGTCTGGGGGCACATGGGTGAAGCAGTTGATCACTTGCGGCCACCACCAGCCGGTTAAGAGGGACGAAGGGTCAGCAGTCAATGACGTTTAAAACAGAGCAGGCAGTGAAAAAGGTTTTTCAGAAAGTCTGAATCACTGCAGCCACAGAGGTCATTGAGCACACAGGAGATGTGTGCTATTAAAAGGGCATTAAAAGTCTTAAATTGAACTTGGTGAACCCTTCAGAAACTCAGACTAACACAAAATAACCTCCAGAAGTTGCTTTCCAGCCCTGTCTGCCCTCTCACTGCTCCGACACACGATGCATTTTCTGCTGCTCGTCCAAACACGACAGCCGCTCTGGCTTCTTAAACGCATGTAAACACACTGACTGTCTCATGTGGATTGAACTCGTGTGTTTCTGAGATCACTCATTTGACACCTCTGAACCTTCAGCGCTTTAGAGAGTAAAATACACCCATTCTGTCCCCCCACATGATTTTATTGCTGCTGAGCAGATGGTGTCACAAGACTGTAAGCTCTATCACGAGCATATGTCTGAAACGATCCCTACAGAGACGCTTTATAAGCAAAACTGTAAAGCTTTCTGTTGGCTCTGCTGACACGAGGCATTTCTGTGCTGACCCGCTGGTCTCTCCTTCATCTCTGCAGACGACTGTTATCGAGTATGTGAAACCGTCTGACCTGAAGAAGGACATGAATGAGACTTTCAAGGAGAAGTTTCCTCACATCAAGCTGACTCTGAGCAAGATAAGAAGGTACAGATGTATTTCCTGATGTTCAGATCCTTCAGCCCCGTTGCGCTCTCTCTCATGTCCTTGTGGTTTTTGATCTGGTTCGAACAAGTCACGCAGTGCGGCCTCTCTAAGAATATCGATGAGTAACAGTCACCCCTCCTCTTCACTAGCCTGAAGAGGGAGATGCGGACCGTGAGCGAGGAGTTCGGGCTGCAGCCTGTCACCACAGCGATGGCTTTCGTTTACTTCGAGAAGCTTGTGCTGCTGGGTCGCCTCAACAAGCAGAACAGGAAGCTGGTGGCGGCGGCGTGCGTGCTGCTGGCTGCAAAGATCAGCAGTGATCTGAGGAAGCCAGAAGTCAAACAGCTCATTGATGTGAGTTTGCACAGAAACAGAAAACAAAACAGGACTTGTTAACATGCGTCTTGTCACACGTACGCTAATAAGAGACGGCTAAACAAAGAGTGAAGAGACCTGTAACACACACACAGGAAGAGCTCAGTGTTCTTTCAGGGTCTTTGATTATTAGGACTGGAAACAGGGAATGTGCTCTTCACTATGCAATGCAAGTAAAGGCTCCATAGATACAAGCTGAATTATTCAAACTGGTTAATCCTCATAATAATAATAATAATAATAATAATAATAATAATAATAATAATAATAATACTAATAATAATAAGAAGAAGAAGAGCTGCAGCTTCTTTAATTCAGCTGCTGAAAATTTAACCTCACCTTCTCAATTTTCATTAAACATTGATCATAGATGTCCTGGTTGTTTTGCCAGCTGGATGCTTTTAATGTGAAGTAGCAGCAATAGGAAATGTGTGTTTTGAATCAGCGGTAGCTTTGATGTGTCTGTCAGAGAGCGAGCAGTAAAGGCTGCTGTCAGTGAGGTAAAAGTACGAGCACGACGCCGAATGACACACATGCAGGTGTTGAGTCACTGGTGTGTGCGTGACGGCAAGGCACCACGAAACATGACCCTCCTCAGCACTTTAATATTTCAGAGGGTCCTATCATCTTCATCTCCAACACTTTCAGANAATAATAATAATAATAATAATAATAAGAGCTGCAGCTTCTTTAATTCAGCTGCTGAAAATTTAACCTCACCTTCTCAATTTTCATTAAACATTGATCATAGATGTCCTGGTTGATTTGGTGAAAAAAAGCTGGGATGTCATGTAAAACATAAATGAAATAATAGTTTGTGAATCCTTTTTGACACACACTCATCAGAGTAGTCAGTTTGCAGGCTAGTTAGCTAATTAGCTGCTCAGCTGCAGCACATTGAACAGCATATAAACAATAATACCAGCCAAGACTGTAAACTGACCTGAAACTGCTTCACAATAAAAGCCACTATGTGTTTTGCCAGCTGGATGCTTTTAATGTGAAGTAGCAGCAATAGGAAATGTGTGTTTTGAATCAGCGGTAGCTTTGATGTGTCTGTCAGAGAGCGAGCAGTAAAGGCTGCTGTCAGTGAGGTAAAAGTACGAGCACGACGCCGAATGACACACATGCAGGTGTTGAGTCACTGGTGTGTGCGTGACGGCAAGGCACCACGAAACATGACCCTCCTCAGCACTTTAATATTTCAGAGGGTCCTATCATCTTCATCTCCAACACTTTCAGACCCTAACCACATCACAGCATGTAGTCCTTCAAACCTTCCTGTGTTTTCTCCCTGCGGACGAGCAGAAGCTGGAGGAGCGTTTCCGGATCAACAGACGAGAGCTGGTTCCTCTGGAGTTCCCGGTGCTGGTTGCCTTGGAGATGGGACTTTACCTCCCCGAGAGCAAGGTCATGCCGCACTACCGCAGGCTGGTGCAGCAGGGTTAGACCGGATACGGCGACGCCTGACACTCCGGTGATTATTTATTCATCATTAATGACATCAGCAAGTGTGTGTGCGGACTCTGAATGAAGCTCTGTGCGTGTGTGTGTGTGTGTGTGTGTGTGGATCGACCAGTCTATAAGCTGTGGTGTTTGAAGCAAATAATTCTGGTACTATTTAATTTCAGTCAGCCGTGACTCCAATCACTCGCTGCACGTGAAGAATAACTCGTTTACACTCGTCGGCATGTTCGTGTCTCCCTGAATGTCTTTTTTTAGCGTCGTGTGACGTTCATGAGCTCTACGTTAGAGACGTTCCACGAGCACGTTAATTGTGCTTTTCTTTGGGTTTCTCGTGGCCCGTTCTTTCCGTACATCCTGGTACTCTTCACCCGTTCAAATGAAACGTACGCTGTGAAGTCTGTGGAAAACTCTCCTCCTGCACCTTTTTCATTGCTACACGCAGCATGTACAGTATTTATTATGAACTACAGAGAACCATACTGTTGATTTTTGTAAATGCCTTTTAAACCCACTGTGACATTGAATCATTTTTTGCCATTGGACTGAAACATACTGTGGATCGTGGGTGGAAAACATGATTTTAGATTTAGTCTGTTGTTGTTAAGGAAGTGGCCTTTAATTTAGGTTTATTTCATATTTGTACTGTCTGTCCAACAATAATCCAGCCAGCCATATTTATTTAGCTTGGCTCTGTGCTCAGACTGACGTACAGTATAACCTTGTATGCTGTGAGGAAACAGGACTGTGGAGGCGTCCCATTTGTAGTAAATCTGTTTTTTATGTTTTGTATGTTTCACGTTGTTACCCAGGGATGTTTTTTGTAAAATGCACTGGAATTTATTCCTCAATAGTCCGGCTTATTGTTGTCGTATTTTTCAGTTCTCAGGAATTTTACTTTCTTATATCTTTGAGTGGCTCATAAACGAATCCAAAGAGAAGTTGTTAGAGTAGCTCTGTCATCATTGAACTGCGCTCCATTATACGTCAGTGGAGGGTAACTGGTTGTCGTGCTTTGACGGAGCAGGAAATGTGAGTCTAATGTGAACAGATGTACTGTGAGCTGCTCCTAGAAGTGCCAGACAGCATTAAGCTGACTGCAGCGCTCATAGTGTAGTAACTCTTCTGATTCGGATGCCGTTAGATGTAAAAGTATGAAAAAAAAAGTGCCTGAAGCTACAGTGGCAGTGAAATGGTTAACCATCTTATCATACGTGATATTTAACGTTGACATTTCTCAAGTCTCGCTGCTGTAGAGATCTTTAAATGTTGAGGTTGTTCTCGTCACGATGGTGATTTTTGTCTGTCTGCAGTGGTGAAAAATGTATTACAATAAGTGTCCAAACAGATCTTTGTTACTGCAGAAAATGTTGTACTTGTACGGTTGTTGTTGACGTGTGAATATTCATTGTTTTCATACTGTCAGATGAATGTTTTTAAATATATTTTCAGACACTGAAAAGTCTTTGGAGTCTGTTTTTTCAAGTCAACAGGCAATCATTTCTGGCGCGTATGAAGCCGTTTTCATCTCCTCAGGACGCTGCGACAACTAAAGTCTGCAGCAAATGAAGTGACGGTAAGACGTTCTGCACAATAATGACAACAGACGAGCGTTTCTCATCGTTTTACTGTTCCCCTCGTGTTTGGACAGACTGACTAGAAGCTGACATGCAGGTAGAAGATGCGTTCATTGGTTCACATCAGTAATATTAACTCAGCGCGCTGTTGGAGGATGAACACTGCATTATCAGCGAAGGGAGAGTCTCAGTGACAGTTTCTACTGCATTAACCATGAACTCTATCCTTTGTCTGTAATAGTTACAAAACGGAAGAAGCAGCTAAATAAATACATTAAATAATAATGTTAAAGGTCTTAGTCCAAACTCATGTCCTCGTCGTCGTCTTTCTTGTCTTTGGAGTCTCCCTCCTGGTCTGACTTCGTCTCCGTTTCCATGGCTTTGGCAAAAGCTTCCACATCTGCAGTGGGAGAGATGTCAGGACGTTAGAGCTGCAAATAATGATTATTACTCTGCAAATGAGTGGAGTGTGTAAACTATCAGTCCAGTAAAGAGAGAATATCACTGTCAGCCTCGTTTCCTGAACAAAAAATGGCCTTTAAAGTTTCCCAGAACGAGAATAATATCAGAATCGTTTCCTATCAACTGACGAATCGTTTCAGCTTCACCACAAAAATAACAAAAAATAATGTATTTGTTGAGCTCATAGAGTCACTAGACCTGCAAAACCAGCCCAAAAACTGCAGTTCAGTCTGTTCAGGGTAAAGAAACCTCATAACTCATTCACACGTTCATCTAGAAAATGAATTCAAACTCTTCATTGTTTGTCACAATTGTTTGTCACCCCCCAATTTTATGCTTTAAGCAGTTTTTCAAATTTAGTATTTAAAATACTCCAATTCAATAAAAGTATTATCAGCAAAATGTACTTCAAGTCTCAAAAGTTGAAGCACTTCTTACGCCGCAGTCACTGCTTTATTATATTACTGCAGTAACTACTACTTCAAAGCTGCAGCTCATTTTATTCACTTTGTACTGTTTGGTACTTTAATCTGTCTTAAATCTGTGATGTTTCGCACATAAAATCTTGTTCTACAAATATACGAGAAACTGTAGCCCTCAGATAAAAGTAGTAAAAGGAGTAAAAAGTAAAATATTTCCCTTTGATCTCTGGTGAAGTAGCATCATTTGGAAATACTCAAAACTGTACTTACTCTATGTTCAGTGCTTGAATAAATAAACTGATACTCCACCGCTGATAAAAAGTAACGCCACTGTTAGTGTCGCAGTTTTCTCGGTGAATCACAGCCTCCAGTGAAAACATGAAAATTCAATTTGGAGCAATGAAACAGTTACAGCGTCTCTGCTTGATGTGGGCAAACACACTGACCTCCTTTGTTCGCCGCATCGACGGCCTCTGCAGGCAAGCCAAACTGGTTCATTAGAGGCCCTAACTGCCCGGATGCCAGGGCGCTGCTGAACATGCTCATAGCCTGCAGAGAGACCAGAGATACCAAGAATAAGGACAAATATCACAGCGAGATGCTAAACACCAACAAAGAGAGCCTCTTAATTGCCAGAACGCAGCATCTCGTTTCACGTGCTGCTTCTGCGCTCGAGGACACACAAATGTTGAATGTCAAACTCTGTCCCCGAGATGGAAGTAAGAGCCAGGAGAGGTGTGTGTGTTCATCAGATGTCCCGCCTGAAGCTGCACACACAGGCAGCAAATAAGAGGGCAATCTGATGAGCTGTTAAATGACTGACTGAGCCGAAATCTCTAACAACTCTTTAAAGGAATAGTGGTAATGAGTGGCAAACGAGGAAACAGTGAAAACCTGCAATACTGAGTCTCTACCTCTACCGGCGAGGCTGCAGCGGCGAACACTTTACCTGCTGAAACTGAGGCGAGCTGAGCGTGTTGTGGAGCTCCTCTGTGCTCTGCGGCAGGGACTCTCCAGAGGGCAGATAGGGCATCAACCTCTGCTGCACCTCAGGGTTGGCCAGGATGGGAGCCATGATCTCAGGCGTCAGGACGCTGGCGAGGTCCACTGCAGGACACAAACACGTGGCGTTTTGAAAAACAGCCTTCAGACATGTCTGAAGACGTCACATGCTGGTGTACTGAAACATTTTCATGGGAGCATTCATTAATGTGTGGACTCTATTTTCCTATTTAAGAGTTTAAACATTATCTTTGATGGGACCACTGGTGCATTCAATGGCAGTAGGAAATGTCAGATGATAACATAAATGGAGATGTAGTGTCGCTGCGCCCACAAACGCACACTCAGGCTGAGCAACTAACTAGTTTCATCATCAATTACCTGGATGATTCTTTTCCTCAGTTTATAAATTGTGAGAAATGCTTTTAGAATTCCCACAGCCCATGAAGGCATCTTCAAATTTCAGATTTTTTTTTACAATCAACAGTGTAAAACTCAAAGATATTCAGTTTACTATCATATTTTCTGGAACCACAGAACATTTGGTGCCACTGCTTAAAACCCCTCAACCAGTTCTGCCTCTTCCTCCTCTTCCTGCTCCTCAGGCTTCTAGTGTTAAATGTGAATCTGATCGCAGGGCGATAACCTGCGTCCATGAAGCGGGAAGCAGAGTTGTGCCTAACGTACTGCGGCACAGTAAAACTGAACCAAAACAGCAGCAGATTGCAGTATTTGCAGGGGGTTCCTGCTTCTGCGACAAACTGAATTTATTAAGTTAAAATTACACGGTATTACACTCTGTTGCGTTCACAATTTCCTGCATAATTAGGTGAAAGTGTACTAATTAAGCCTAATTTTGTATTTTCCCTCCGGACCTTCTTTCAGCTTTTTACTTATCTCGGTTTTAAGGGGTGTAGCTTTCAGTCAGCCTGAAGCTACGCTCGCTCACCTCCCTGACCGCTGGCGGGCACGTTCATGGTGGCCAGGATGCTCTGCAGGTCCCTCAGCTGGATGGGCTGCGTGGGGTTGGCCGCCCCCGCCGCCAGAGAGGACATAGCGGGGGTGGAGGGGGTGGTGGCTGTGGGGGAGGCCGCCGAGGTGGCGGAGGGAGTGATGGGGGTGGTGGGCACCTGGGAGGAGCCGAGCCGACTGGCGGCAGAGGTAGAGGTGGGGGTGACGGCTGTGGACGGACTGAGAGAAGGCAGACAAGAACTTAGGATCAATCTGGATGATTACTCCAATGTGAGGTACAAATACACAACCTGGTAACACTTGATGCTAAGCTACACGCCTGCTTCATTAACTAGCTGCTCATTAGTATGCATATTAGTCGCATATTGGCTTTTTTCCGGCAGAAAATTAATCTGCAACTGTTTTGATCATAATTTTTAGTCATTTTTAGACCACAGACTGTATAATGAGTAGGCGGAGCTTCTGGGTCTGAACAGTGAAACTGATGTAGCCTCCAACCTGCATTCTTCCTCATGGCCAGCAGGGGGCTGCAAAAAGAAGTCTGATCATATGTTAGCTTATGAGAAATGAGCCTACTTCTCATCAGATTCATGACCTCAGAAAACATTTTCCAAGAGGTTTATGATTTAAATCACTAGTTTTAAGTGTTTTTCAACACAGCATGATGTCTATTTTGTAAATTATGGTCCCGTTTAGAGTCAAATGGACAATAAAGCAGGGTATGTTTCAGGGTGTGGCTACATTGTGATTGGTTGGTAGCAACCAATCACGAGGTTCTCTGTTAGATCTCATCAGGATAGAGGTGTAGCAATGCTAATCCTCCCCAGCTCCACCCTTTCATACAAATAGGTTGACTTCTGGGTCAAAAAAGCTCCAGAAAACGTGGAGCTTCTGCTCAGAACCTTTTCCTTGTCAAGGTGTTATTTCCAAAGCATATAATGAACCTTGAAGGTCAGGATTTTTCTCAGAGTTACTGTTGGTGTAAAATGCTGAGTCCATACAGAGTCCTTTGATCTTTGATTATAATGTACTGTCACTAAATTGGTGTTTACTGTTCCTCTCAGACCTCTGAGTCTGTTGTGTTTTTCTACCAACATCACATCTCCACCAAACACACAAAAGGGCCAAAAATAAAAAACAACAGACAGAAAGTGTTTAAACAGGCAGGTATTAGATGGATATTTCACAGGAAACACACCTTGTGGAGGAGTTACTGGCTGCAGGGACGCTGCTGCTGCTGCTGCTGCTGCTGCTGCCCAGGAGGTTGGCCAATCCTGGACCAGCCAGAGCCCCGAGACCACCTGAGGTTGAGAAAAAACATCCGCCATTATTCTCCTGAAAGCACGAAGCTGCATTCATCAACATGTTCCCCTCTGTCTGATCATCATCTTCTCCAGATCTGCAGCTACGTACCGATCCCGCCCAGCCCGGTGGGTCCAATGAGCTGCATGAGCTGGTTGTGGCTCATGTTACCCAGAAGGCTCTGCAGGCCGCCTTCCCCTTTACACAAGAAAAGAACAGATGACATCAGAGTGAAATTCAGTTTCGAGGCGTCTTCCGGCAGCATGTTTCAGGTTCCTGAACGCAGGAAAACAAACGTGAGCTTCTGTTACCTCCCAGAGCGGACAGGTCGTGTCCTCCGCTGCCGCCACTACCGAGAGCGCCGGGCATGGGCGGGTTGTTGAGATACTCGTTCACTTTACGGCAGTTCTCCTCATCCTTGTCAGTCTTTGGCTCCTGAGACCAGAAAAACAAAGCTGAGAGGTCTCATCTGGTTCATGGTGATGAGCTTCTGAAAGAGAAACTGTTTCCACGTGAATGTTCATGTTCATGGTGAGTTTTAGCTGAGCTGTGATATAATTAAGCGTTAATAATCACTGGTCTTCTCTCTGCAGTGATCGTCGCTCTCATGTTGATCTGAAATCAAGATAACCTGAAAAGCACTGAGAGATTATCATGTCTTTGAAGGATGAAGCCGATATTGTTCTGTATTTTTCTTACTGTCAATAAATTCCTTCCTCCCAACGACTCAAAACACCTTTAAAGTCTCTATTTTATTGAAAAAATATGTAACAGTGAATTCACGGGGGACTATTTTCAGCTGTGGATTAATACGCATTCAGTGCTGTAGTGAATGTTCACAGCAACAGGACAGTTTATGAGGGACTGAATCAAACAAACTACAGAGTCCCTGTTCATCATAAAGAAGGAACATGTGACCGATACAACAGTGTGGCTCAGTGATGTGTTTTTAATAGTGTTTGGACAACAATGGAGCCCTGTGGCACAGAGGAAGAAGGTATTTCAGGCTCTGGCTACAGAGACGACTCTTCATCAGTTTGATAAATTCATGGCTGGTTTTTGTCTTTTCATGGGATTTGTTGACAGTAAGAAAGATACAGAGCACATGTGTGTGCAACAATGCAGATTACTGAAAACAACCCAGAGCAGACCGTCCTGCTGCGTACCTGCATCCAGAAGAAGAGTCTTTTGGAGCCGGCTTTGAACTTCAACACGTAAACTCGCCCAGTGGTGCACTGGTTCACCCGTTTGAACTCACAGTCGTCGGGGAAGATGATCAGATCCTGAATTGGGACATGAGGGGGGTTAATATCAAAGGTCAAACACAGGTCAAGTCAGTATGAACATGCACACTGAGTCGCCTACATCGTCCACGTTCCCGGTGGTCCGGTCCTTCCAGCAGAAGTGGATGAGGGAGTCGTCGGTCTGCTGGATGTAGACCTGACCTTTGCGCTTGTCGGGGGTGACCGTGCTGCCCTTCATGGTCATCTTACCGGCCCGAAACTCCACCAGGTACTTGCTGGAGGAGCCGCGGGACCCAGACACCATGCTGGGGAACAAAGCTCCAGACGCCATGATGAGGAGGACAGACTGCTGCAGGGACAGAGAGGAGGAAGGCCTCGGTCAGACACAGAGACACGGGCTGGGGAGGACAATAAGAGCAGCTTTGGCCCCAGATATTTCATTGCTGGAGACGTCTTTCTCCTGCTGTGTCAATCCACTCTGCTAATGGCCATGTTGTCCTGCAGTCTTTAATAAATGCATTTTTAAATGTAAATTCTTGTTTGCACATTTCCAGCACAGCACCCTCATTAATGTACAGATATTATTTTATTATTATCTTCCAGGAATAATAGCGCTCTAGACTCTAGACTGACATGAAAATAAAGGAGGATAATAACAAAGAAGCAGCTTGAAAAGGACAACAGGACAGGAGCAGAACTCATCCCAGTGCTCCCATTATGAAGCGACTACTGGAGCAGCCACAGTAGCCACAGATGACTCTGCATCCTGAGGCGAGCGGCGTGTTTTCAGCTCACTGTGGTCACGAATGAGCTCCATTTTCACATTTCACACACGTGGACTGAAAACACACCTGCTTTCCATGTTACGAATTCAAAACGCAGTCAAAAATAAGATGTTTATACTCACATTTGCTCAGTGAAGGATCCTTCTGCCGGAGAGCAGTCAAACCAACTGAAGATGGCCGTGATTGGCTGGTTGCCGCCGGTTCTTCCCTGCGATTGGGCGTACCGTGTGCCAATAATGGGGGCTTTAAATCGAATGCGCATGTTCGGTAGAGACAGCACAACAGAGCAGCCCGTGTATTAGACTGAACCTACGTTTTTGTTTTTTTTTAAACTACTTTACAGATAAATATAGCTCAGACATATTACTATTACTATTACTAGTACTATTGATCACAATAATTGATATATTATACTATGGTTAGTATTAGTATTAGTATTAGTATTAGTATTAGTATTAGGATTTCTCAAGTGCAATACAACATATGGCATTAGTAGTTTTTCTCATGAAAATATTGGCAGCAGTACTTTCTATGGCAGTAGGATTTTTATGGCATTTAGTATTTTTCTATCTAATCTATTGTTTTATTGATGGGTAATAAATCAAGCATATTTATAGATCAGTTTAAAGGCATTAATAAGGACAACTTTTTCTAGATTGTGAAAAATCCCTTTAACTGATTGGACTGTATGATCACGTCTCTTCTGGAAAACGTCTGCAGAGGTTATTAACAAACTAAGCATTTATTGACGAGTACTAACATTTCAACATTATTACCAAACACATAACGAACCACTTCATGTACAAAAAGTAATACATCACATTACCAACTCAAAAGTATGTTCTTTGCAGTATTTGTATTTTTTTATATATATAATTTTACAGAAACACTTCACCTGTATACAGACATTGTATGTTGTTGGCCATTGTTTTATTTCCATATATTTATAGATAATTATTCTGCTTTGTTGATCTTGTTCGTGTTTTTCGCTGTATGTCTGTTTCTGTGTTGTTAAATTTAGAAATTGTGAAACTATGTGTAACACTGAGAGTCAAATTCTTTGCATGTGTACAAATACTTGACTAACACAGCTGATTCTTAAATGAAAAGGAACAAAACTAAGCCAGATACCAGTGCTAAAACTGCCGTTCTGTACTGACAGTCAAATGAAAATGCCAGCATGCTTACCTGTGTCGTTGTTTTAGTTTGTTGCCTCACACTCATTCAGTGCTGAACTTCTTTTAAATGGTCTTTTTTACAGTCTATTTTAACTTAATTTTATTATAGCAGTTATTCTCCAAGTGGGTTTTATTCTGTTTTATTTGACAATAATTTTCCGTCCCTGCTTTTATGTTCACCCTGTCTTTTTCATGTGAGGCACTCAGCATCTGATTTCTTTGGCGTAAAGCACTTTAAGCTGCATTTCATGCATGAAAGGTGCTTTAAAAATAGTTTATTATGATTATTAGCGTGTTAGCATGCTAATATTTGCCAGTTAGCTCTAAAGTACAGCTGAGGGTGATGGTGGTTTCACAGGTGTTTGGTCATAAATGTAGAAATTAAGGAAAATGTGTCACGTTAGCACAAACAGGTAGTAAAGCAGGAGCCACTTTAACTGAATCATTCAGTGGATACTGTTTTAGTGGTGTATATAATCAGAATTAATCACAATGCAACTATAAAACTGATGTTGTTCTGGGGACCTGGACAGTTGCCTGCTTTGCCCAGAGTTGATAATTTCACCTTGATGTCCTCAGTTTTAGGCTGAATTACATTTGATTTTCACAGTAATGTGGATTTGACTTTCTTTTGAACAATTTTAGAGACTCAAAGGGACATATTTCCACAGGAAACAAGGAAAAATTTAAAGTAGAAAGAAAAAAAAAGCATGATGTTGTGCTGCAGTAACATGTTTTTTCTTTTCTATGCCATAAATCCTCTTGTGACCCCTCAGCTGGGATCCACTGGTCTGAATAACACACACTGGTGTGATTAGATGCTACAGAAAGCAAAACCTGACAGGGCTGGTCGTTTCAATAGTCCATAATTTATTTCTCCAATATGTCGTGTATGCGCATGGGGGTGTGTGGCTAGTATGAAGAGGAACAAACACGATGAATGAACACAGAATGTAAACATTTTCAAACAGATGCTGGACAAAACGAGAGGGGAAAGAGTTTGAGACGAGGGAGGAGCGTCAGACCGAACCTGCACCCCTGAGCGTCTGCAGGCCTCACAAAGTGCTTTGAGTTCAGAGTAAAGTTGAGAGTAGCTGAGGGAGGACATGGCGGAGGACATTCCACTATACAATATGTGCAACGGACTGTGAGCATTCAAATGTGCAGTTTATGCAAGGTTAGTGCTCGCAAACAAAAACATCTCTGCGCTGTAACGACCGCACCGCTGTATGTATGGAGGCGTTATATTATGAGCGGGCGACATTCATGAACCGCTGCCTCCGTAGTGTCTGAAGCACACGTTGGCGACTAGCTAAAGAGGAGCTGAGTGTTTGATTCTTATTTTTCACATTTCTGGAGGCAGACTGGACGATCAGTTTGCATAGGTTTATGATGGCTACGGTGTCCTGTGTTATTCACTGCTGCTGCGTCTGAAGACGGTCGGAAAAATGACTCGGGGCATCGAAGTGGAAACTCTGGCAATATTCAGAGTTGTGAAGGAAAATGTCTATAATCAGGAGCTTTCTTTCTTTCAAGTTGCCTGAAAACTCCAGACTGAGTCACTGATATTCAACTCTTTAGATTCAGAGTGACTTACGCTTCCTGGTGATATCTTAAACATCCAAACGTCTGAATAGAAATCACAAACTAAAGTCGCTCTTTATAGCTGCAGAACTCGCCTGAGAAACATCACATTTTTACATTTTCTTCGATATCAAAAGATCCCAGTGACAGCTGTCTGTACATCGATGGGCCCACTGAAAACAGGAACTGCTAAAAGCCAATTCGGTGTATTTTTAATGGTGCCAATTTGTCAATATGTAAACAAATACAGGCTAAAAAAAAACAGGGTTCAAGTAGTAGCCCACAGCTTACTGGCTAACTGACTCCATGGCAACATTATACTTCCTGTTCAGAGCCTGTGAATTATGGGATCTGTAGCTCCAAAACTCAGAGAACGATTACGCCCCAAAGAAAATAACACAAATAATAATAATAACAGAATTATTGTTTTGACTAAGGCTCAGAAAATCCCATCGACACGGTTTCTAGTGTCAGAAACCTCCTGCTTCAAACATTCTGTGTCCCTTTGCTTCAACTCTCATATGAATACACTATTATACTTAGTGCAGAAAAGGTTTTTATGGCTTTAACTTGTGTAGATAACCACCTTGGTGAGCATGCATGCACCACTTATTAAACACGTCATCTATGTTACAGTGGACAACAATATAATGTACCAACATTACGCTTACTGTGCCAGTAAACATGGATATAAGCAGCTTTCATCTCTACTGTAGGTGTGTATTCACAGAAAATGACCACACCTGTGACGTTTTAGGGATGTTTAGAGCTAACTAAAATAGATATCTAACACTCAAATAGGTTATATATAAAAGTAACAGATGTGTTTAAATAACCCCTGATATCTGAATGCAACTGGACAGAAGTGTGTGGCGTGTCTACAGGTAAGATTATTAAAACTGAATATATCATCTAGAAGTCAGAGCTTTGTGTCCTGCAGCAGCATGGTCACACACACACACACACGCACGCACGCACACGCACAGGTGACTGGTTTAAAACCCTGGACAGGTGAGTAACATACAGGTGGGACTATCATCGTCAGATCATGATTAGGGCATATAAAGATGAAGATGTTTGACGTCAACATTTACAGTTAAGTAAACTCTAAAATTCTCCTCAATATAACATTTCGCCTGTGGAAAAGGTTCACAGTCGTGATCTGATAAACTGCCTGATAACATCTGGATATCAGCCTCTCATCGAGTCACACGGAGTCGCGGTACCAGTGAGCGTCTGCGAAGACACAAATCTTAGATGCTGAGAAATAAAGTGAATCCTATCAGGGAGGAGATCTTGGCGCGGAGCACCTCCTGCGTCAATAAATGTTGGGACAGTCAGTGTAATTCCTGTCAAAGTATCCACCTGCGTACAGCCAATCCTCCGCTCCCGTGTGAGGGTTTGTTCCCAGCTGGAACCATCTGAGGAGACAAAAAACACGCAGGACCCGTTTTTAATCACAGGGTTAAAGAGCGTTACATAACATGAGCGATATGCAGCCCTCAGAGGACGTTAACATGACGAGCTGAGGAGCCTTTTCTGCATTCAGCAGGGAGAGCGTGAGAAACAGCCTCGGCACCACAACGAGAGGCGGCTGCAGAGGGAAATATCTGTATTCCAGTCGAACGTTTAGTCAAAATTCTTCATTATAACACAGCAGAAATCCACTGCTTTCTTCATCGACGTGCTGAAGTGATGTTTTCTGTCATCCATGCTCACTCACATGCTGCGTGTGACGGGTTTGCTGGACAGATTCGTACAACTGGCACGTGTGAAAACTGAAATTATCGAGGGGAGATTCTGGTCTCATAATTATTACACAATTTTTTTTTTTACTTTTTTCAACACACCATGAGAGACCATCCCAAACTGACCTTACATGAGGAAAATCTCCTCAAGCTTATTTTATCTGATCTCTCTCTGAGGCGCTGCAGCCTTCAAATTAATCTGACAGCATCTAAATCAGGCCAGAGATGAGGAAACGTTACCTGGTCTGACACAGTAAGACAGCAGCTCCGGTTTATTCTAACACGAGGTCGACATGTTCAGAGTTTCATCACATTTATCTAACGAGGTGCATGTCAGAGGGGCTGTAACTTATGACAGAAAGCTCAGAAAGAGACACACCTGGTTGACCACTCCTGCTCATCCTTGGAGCGTTCCCTGCGAGAGGCCCTTTGTTTCTCCTCTAAGCGCTCCTTCTCTGTACTCGCTGCGTCTATAAAACAAACACAAAGTGAATGAAGGCGCCTTCAAAGACTGACGCGGGGGCCCTGCTAATGCAGTCACAGGTGTCACAGTTCCAGCTTCTCTCAGCTTGGATAAAAGCCAAAACATTCATGTTTACGTGAGGTCGCTGTTACCTATGTCTCCATTTTCCATGGCTCTGATGTCGGGCCTCAGCCGGCAGTCTGTTGGTGCCAGGAGTCTCTCGGTGCCGGGCTCCAGCTCGTTTAGTGTCATGGCAAAGCTGGTGAAGTTATACATCTACACAGCAGAAGAGGATAGGGAGAATAAAAACATGGAAAAATATTTGTTAATAAAATTAAATTAGCTAATCTTGTGGTTCTTTGCCTTTGAATGAATTTAATAAAAACGCATTTGGTGTATTTTCTGGCAAAACGGAAGTTATCTCTGTATCGACATGTATGATTCCAGTGAGAGACATGCCGTCTTCACTCAGGGAGCTTCATCACATGGAGCAACAATCACCTGAAGCTCAAAATCAGCAGGACCAATCAGCTCGTAGTGAACGACGAAGCTTCAAGTATGGACGCTGCTGCGAAGAAGCTACGAACTGCAGAACGTGGCTGCTTCACACACGTGTTCGACCCGACGGCATCGCCGGGCTTCACGAACGTTGGATGCACACAGAAGCTTTGTTTACAAGAAAAGTACACAGGGCGACCTTTAACTCTGTGTGTGTGTGTGTGTGTGTGTGTGTGTGTGTGTGTGCGCGTGTGAGACACTGACCTGTGCTGAGTGAGCAGGACGCGGCGTTATCCTCCACAGTAAGGCACTTCCTGGTATCACAGTCACAGTCTCTTGAACTTCTGGCATCTCATCTGCTTCCTCACCTTCACAGCTATGTTCCTACACACACACACACACACACACACACACACACACACACAGGTAAAAACATTATCAGACATGGGCTAACCAAGCTAAAGCTTACAGTACGTACAGCACATGTGCAAACAGGTGATTCACAGAACTACAGTTGCCACAAATTCAACACGTCTCTCAAGCAACAGTGCATGTCATTGCAAGACATTATGGATTAGTGCTGGCAATGATCTAATCATACACTACACTTTGAACATAACTTCAACTAGACAACAGCAGCAGCACACTACAGATATCAAATACACTTTTACCTTACCTTCTACTAATGCCACTGCATGTTATTGTGAAAGGAAAAGATACCATTTGAGAGACAAATTTAGAGCGGTGGGTAAAATTCAGATCACTTCACGATGTACGACAGGTAAAACAGGTCAGAGACAAACGTGAGAACAGATCAGATGAAGCAGAATTAACGGCAAATCTGAGCGGCGCTCACCGGTTTCAGCTTTTTAGAGTCTCCCGCCGTCTTCTTGTCTGACTTCCTGTTTGCTTCGTAAACCTTGGGGTCCACGCTGTACATGCACTCCGTCCACTTTCCGTAGATCACCCGCCGCTTCTTCTTACTGCTCCCACAGCAAAGACATCAAATTCAGCTCAGAGGAAATGAATCGCAGCCGCTGGCTATGAACGGCGCCGCTGGCGTCGTGCTCTTACCTCTTGTCTTGGATATAACCTTCTACTTTGTGCAGCTCTTTCCCAAACATGCCACACGGTTTGAAGTTCAACACGCACTTATCTCCCGTGCTGAAGAATTAAAGACAAGATAAACGTGTCAATCAATAGTCGCTGCTCCAACCAGTTTCAATCCCGAAATTAAACGTCACCTTACCTGTGATTGACGATCTCCACGGTTCCGTATTGCTCGATCCAGAGTTTCCCCAGGATGATGTTATGCACACAACACATTGGGTTTGTCCACGTGTACGCTTCTTTATGTCTGTAAGAAATCCCCAAAATCTTAAAGGAATACTTCTACATTTGAGGACGTGCCCACTAGTGTTGCTTTCGTCAACGAAAATTATGACTAAATATCGTCAACGAACCTTTATCAGGTGACGAAAATGAGACGAGACGCAACGTAAATGCTGGTCATGTGACGAGAACTATAATTAAATATATAATGCAACATTGTTGACAAATAAAAGCGAGACTAAATGTGGTTTACAAAATAAAAACTCTGCTAAAATGTCTCTTCATTTTCGTTGACGAAAACGAGACGAAATGTTATGACGTTATTTCCTCTCGTTTAGTCATGTCATCATTATTTTGCAGTATTTCTGTTTCCTGTGTCTCACTTCAGGGGCTGCATCAGGTCGCACTGCGCAGTTGCAGGCGACGTCACGGCATTAGTTCCCACTCGTGGCGTTATTTACAAGATGCAGTTGCGGTGGGTTAGCGTTAACGACAGACAGCTGACACAGAGAACAGGACCAATGGCCGGCCAGCCGGCTTTGCTTGGTAAAATAAATATGTTGTGAATTCAAATCAGAGCGTCTTCGTGTCTGAAATGGTTGTATTCTTGAGTCTATAAGGTAACAATAATATAATAATAAGACAACCTTGTTTGAATCGTGAAATGGGTTTGGCTAAAAGAACATTTTGGTTTAGTCTATACTACGAGGTACTTATACTATATTGACTGGGTTAAATAGAATTGCATTACTAAAAAGAGACTAAAATACAGTTTTCATTGACTAAAACTAGACGAAAGTCATGGATAATTCTGACTAAAGTAACACTAAAGTGCTCGGACTTTTAGTCGACTGAAGCTTGACTAGACTTACCCTACGTTTACACATAGCAGGGTATGTTGGAAAACGGATATTTTAGCCCCTCCGTTTTCAAAAATAACATCGTGCACACAACATCGTTTTCAGAAATGTTGTCGTTTACATCAACCCGGATAAATACGCCGTCGAGTGCATCATAACTATGCCAAACCAGACCAGCAGCCAGTTAGCTTAGCTTAGCATAAAGAGTGGACACACTGGTCTGTGTCTACGTGTTTATAAATATAATATAAAGCTTCCACGTTTTATTCTTGAAGTCCTCAAACAGAGACTGAGCCTCTTAAAGTAGGCTCAATAAAAAAGTAAATTCAATGCACATTCAGAAACACTCTGGAACTAATGTCGGCCTCACACTGGACAGGCAGCCAATCATACTTTAGGATAGTGGGGAGTGGCCAATCAGATTTGTCCCCCAATGTTTGCTTCCTAAAACATCAAACTACTGCTTCAAAGATAGTTCGGTGTCATGGCCACTTTAATCTTCATTTTTTCAAATGTACAGTTTTGGTGTAAATATTAAAGTGACCAAAAAAAACCCATATACTCAAACATACACGCAAACATAGAGCAACTAAAAGCACAACAACAACAGAGTTCATCATAAAGTGAGTCAGCGTGCAGACGCCTCCACTGATACTCACTTCAGCAGCTCCAGCGTCATGGTGCCTTTGGGCTCGGCCTCCACACTTTTCCCCCAGAACTTGAGTTTCGGGTAGATGGAGCCGTGAAACTCGAACTCTTGCTTCAGAGACTGGGCGTGGAAGGCACTGACAGGGGGGTGGTGGCTCACCTGCTCCGAGATCAGTCTGTACCCCTCGTCCTCTCTGTCAGAGAAACAAAATTCAAAACTCTCAGAAATGACTTAAACCACTTTGGCTGGTTTATGTCGAACATCAAGAAATAACTGTTTAATGCAACGTACGCCTCTGTAGGCTTTTCCAATACCTTATCAGCTCATATGTCTCCCCCAGTAAAGGATTAAATGGCTTTCCAGTCCTTTCCCATTGAGATGCTACAGAAGAAACAGCAAACGCAGCCACCACCTGTCACAGAGACACGAGGAGAATCAGAGCAGAACGAAGCTGATCATCTGACAGACGGGGCCGTCACAATCAGGAAATCTTACCGATTTGTATTCGTTTTGTGCCACTATAAAGTAAAACACATGGCTTCACGCTGTCCACCAGCAGTAAGGTCTTAACAGATGTTTTTTTTGCTGTCATTGGATCAGCTAATTCTCTATTGGCTGCAACATCTCTCACATTAACCAGGTTTCCAACCACATGTAGCACAAATTTTAAGTGGATTTACAGAAAATGTGCAAAAGAAAATGCAAAGTATTTTCATCAATAGCTGAATATCTTTGAAGTGCAGGTCGGAAAAAACAAGCTACTGTCGACTGGCAGTTTTCTGACATTTTAAGGACCAAATGATGAACTAACGGTTAGACTCATTGATAAACAATTGTTTGTTGCAGCCTTAAATCAGGTACATCTGGTACATCCAACTGTCCAGGTGTCTTTAGAACAATGCTCACACAGAGGAAACTCATTTCAAAGAGAAATAAAAATAACCCGAAAAATCGAACAAAAGCGTAACATCTGAGTCATGTGTTATCTCTACCTGCATGCGGTCTATTGAGTCAGACAGACTGCAGGCTTTGTGGATGAGGTGAGTGTGCTCCATGTACTCCGAGATTCTCTGGAGGAAGCTCAGCGGCTCGTTAAACACAACTGGCATCGCTATTTTGGACAGCTCCTGTCAGGGCACATAAAAACATCAAAGAGCGGTGAAGACGAGCGAGCAGGAGCACACAGAGGCGACTTTTACAGCGGATCAGATTCACAGAGCCAAACTCACGTGTCACAATCACCTAACTTTTACGCAACATCAGTGCTCCGCCTTTTAAATCTAGGAGCGACAAAACGTGTGTGTTTTATTCATTATTCTGATTTTCAGTTAAAATATTTGGTTCTTTCAGATGGCTGCCAAAAAAAAAAGCAACTTCCAAGTCAAATATAACCAACTGAGCAGAGAAAAGAGCGAAGAGTTCAGTCATGACTAATCTTGCAGCAGCGCGATGAAAGCTGAAACATGAATCTGACCACGGCTTGTTTGTCGCAAATTTGATGTCAGATATTGAGATTAAACTGTCTGAGTAGCTGCACAGAATATTAGCTGTTCTGATCTGTGAGGAAGGACTCACCATGCCGATGCATTTCTTCAGTATACTCCAGACGCTGAAATTGTTTCTGGAGATCATTTCAGCAGGCAGGGCTTTCCTGGTGCACATTTGGACCAAGTAAGATTAAAAGGTTGTGAGACGAGAATAAAATAAATGTTTGACAGAGTATCTGTTAACAGCTGGCTCCTGTGCACAAAAGGTAACAGGACAGCATCGCAGAACACAGTCTTCTACATCAAAATCCAGATGTTTCTGAGTTAAAATTGTCTCGATAAGCTTCGGAGAGGAGGTGCTCACCAGCTAAGAGCCTAAAAACATGGTTGCACTGGTCGTCATTGCTTCCACATGTGTGCACAAGGCATGCAAGAGGACACGCTGGAAGCCCTCACAAGGCAAATGCGGTCATGTGGTAACATGCACACAGACATGCATACCATACCACACTCCTGCGTGAATGCTCACCTGCGCTCCCACACTCCATTCTCCTGCGTGGCGCGGCCGTCAGTCACCTGCTTGCTGTCAAACACCAGGGCATCTTTAAAACTGACCTCACAGGAATCATCTGACTCCAGCCCTGATGGACACAAGAGGAGGGTGAGGGGAGAAAGGGCACCGGAAGCGAGCACGTTTCACCATATGAGACCTCTGTCCGGCTGCCTCACCTGTCTCAGCGTCGTAAAACTCTTCTTCGCTGTTCATACTGAGCACAGAAAGTAACTATGCGTTACTCAGAAGTCATGTTTCCACTACCGGCCTGTCCCTGCAGTCCAGCCTCTCACCAAGCATCACAGACAGCCAATCACAACCTGCAACGGCACGGACTGGTTACACCAAGCAGGGTAGCTGGCTCTGGTCGTTAAAATCAAACATTATTTACTGCATGCCATGAATAAAAATAACAACTTTCTACTGTAGCTCGCTGTCAGTAGCTCTGTTCCCCAAAGAGCCTTAACTTAGCTGTTAGCTAGCTATCCGGCTAGCTAGCCGTTAGCACCGCTGCTACACTGAGTTAAAACGTCGGCTGTAGGGTGAACAGCAGAGACGAGCTAACGTTATCAGCACATACACTGAAACGAAGGCTAAAACACAACTCAAATAAATGTACCTGTGAATTAAGGTCAAATCAATGCTCTAGTAACGTAAACAATCGAAGAGTACACTGCCTCTATAACAGGGCGGAAATAGGCGGCAAGGACACCGTGACGGACAGGTCCGACAGCCAATCACAGCGCAGGAGCAAGCTAGAAATAGAAGTCAAAGAGCAGAAGTTCAGCCCAGAAGCTATTTTCAGAACAGCATTGAGAAATTAAAAAGTCCGAATATTACTTTAATTTAAGACGGATGGACTTTTCTCAGCTTGTATGTGTTTTTTACTCTTTTTCTCTGATGGATGTCTTGATGGACACACGTTGAGTGAACAGTGTTTCCAGTGGACGGGTGGTGAGGAGGAAGAGGCTGAATAAAAACTCCTATAAAAGACCCAAATCACTCTGTGACCAGGGATGATAGTTGTTGCTTAAATTAATTGTAAAGCCTGTGTTAGAGCTGCATCTCTCCATTTAAAATCTGTCTTCACTTCAGACAAAAGGGAGCAACTTAACAAATGTGATATGATGCACCATGTGGCTCTTTCATAATAAGAGTCACCCTGCAGATTGTTAGTGGCGCGTCTGTTTTATCTTATTCAATTATGTTGACTCATGGATGCAACACTTGTGATTACTGTGCCAGAGAACCAACGGACCATTTTCAACATCTTGAACAAATAGGCCGACAGGTCGAGGGCAAGGGGAGTGAGACAAATAAGTCCTCATTCATTTTAGCTGCAGAGCACAACTAATATAATGCTCAAGTAATCCACAAGGTGGCAGTTTAGACCTACCTGATCAGTTACCCCTAAAATTAACTCACAATTTAGAGAATCATTTGAAAACTAAATTTGGAACACATTCAGCAAATATCTAAAACCTAATAAGAATCCTATTGGAAGTGACACGTGAATATTGAAGATCAGAGAGCTAAAACTTGTTGACTGTTTTAGCATCAGCTAAGTGGACTGTAGATATAATCAAGCTGCTGGTTGTGCAAATAAATTGTTGAATAGTCGGAGGGATAAATGGCAAGTTGGCAGATTATATGATTGTCAGATTTCCACAGGAGAAAGTGGAAACTGTTCGCAACACCAACCTAAGGTCAAGCCACCCAGAGTCACGGTGAGACCGGAAACACTGATGATTTTTAAAATAAAAGCTTTAATTGTCTCCTCGATGAGGAATTGGAGGTGATGTGGGAAAAAAAGACTGTTATTAAATCATAAAACAATCAGTTTAAGTCTGTTAACTGTACTCAAATGTTGCTATTTTAGCATAATTTATCATCAAGGGGAGTTTTCCAATAATTTATTCCATTCATTGATAACTCTTTCTCAAAATAGGGAACGATTTGGAAATTTGTAAAATGTGTAAAAGTAATGAAAACAGAACAGAAAAAGAAATCGCGAAGCGTTTTTGTCAAGGGTCAATGACAGGGCTTTATTTTGAAAATGAATACCGGAAATCAAGAACAGTCTGTATTCAGTCACTGCTTCGGACTGTCTGTCCTCTTTCTGTGCGTGCCCGTTGGGCAAAGTTTCAGTCTTCAGGATGCGGAGCGGTCAGACGGATCACCTCAGTGAGCTGTGAGCTGCGGACTTCAGGACTTTTCTCTGCGTTTATGTGAATATGTTCAGCTTGAACTGAAAAAGCAGCACAATTCACTTATTTTGTCCCCTGAAAGAGTCGCGGAGTAGGGATGAACAGAGACGGAGAGAAGAGTGCAAAGACTGCGCTCCGGAGCCAGAAGCAGCCCAGGACGCAGCAGCAGGCTTCTGTCCAGAAGAAGAAGAAAGATGCCCAGAGTGGCTCCTTCTCCAAAGACTCACAGTCAGCTCAGGGCGACTCTGGGAAGGAGGTGAAATCGGCGGGACAGCAGGGAAAACGACCGGGGAAAGTGTCATCAGGTGCCACCGCGGAGGGCCACAGGAGCCCCGGCGCGCAGAGGAAACTGTCCGATGCCAGCAACGCTTCAGAGGACCTGAGCAAAGACTCCGGCTGCCTGTCTGGGAAACTCTCCTCCTCAGACAGCAGCTCAGAAATATCCGATTGCCCCTCGGAGGGCAACAAGCACGACTCTCCGAGCTGCGACAATGATTTAAGCTGGATAGACGGGGCGGCTTATGTGAGCCCGGACAGCGGGGGGGAAGGCGACGGCAAACCGTGCGCAACGGCAGCGAGAGGTACCTGCGCTCCGCAGCCTGATGCTGCTGGAGGGGCTTTCAGTTTGTTTAACTCCTCGGGCTCGTTTATGGATCTCATGATGGGGGAAACAACCGAAGACCTTGTCAGAGAGGTGGACGATTTGAGATCAGAGAACGAGTACTTGAAAGTGAGTTTTTTTTTTCACTTTTAATTGAGTTTTAATTTAATTTGATTTGTGTAACTTAGTTTGCGTGCCGTCCTCGTGGCTTTCAGCTACATTTCCACATATTTGCATGTTGTTTTGTGTGTTCCTTCTTTATGAGGTCTATAAGAGGCCTTCAGGCTCTGGACACCAGAGCCGATTTTCTGTAAATGCTGCTGTCAGTCTTCATTAGAGGCTGCAGGACAAGTAAGGGGAAGCTCTCGGCCAAGAATCAAAAACCAAGAGCCACTACTGACACCAATTACCTGTGGCGTCAGCAGCAGCGTTTTGCACGTTATACTGAAATAAAACTGCTAGATGGAATCAGGTCAATAATGATCACAGTGCTATTTTTTTTTTAAATTGCAATTCACAAGTAGAAAATAACTCTAGAACTCAGAGCAGTGACTTACACATTCATGTATTTGTTGCCATTTATATAGCAGTAATTTTGGTGTTTGTACTGGGCGTGATGGGTCTTATAAACAGACCCTGCCATTCACTACGTCACTTGCGCATTATGTTGCACTTTTACCGTAAGAGTGAGTGAGACGTTTGAAAACTGCAGATTAAACCAATCAGAGGGTCCAGTGGGAGGGTCTATTTCGTTTTGTAGCATTTAAAGGGAACTTCAGCAATTTAGTGTTGCACTTTCATAAAGTTGTGGGACTTACAAGAGAGAGATTAAAAAAATAATAAAAAAAATTCAAAACTGAAGCAGCAGATGTCGAGAAATCCTGACTTCTACTCCAAAAGTACTGCATTGTGGCAACCACAATGCAGCTGGACAACATCTGTCATTAGGCCACTTTGCCTCCTACGTTCATCCTTCTCTCACACGCTGCACCTCCACCAAGTAACGCAGCCTGTTTGTTAAACTTTTAAAAGTCAAACCCAAACTGAGATTACTCTGATGACATCACAGTGGCATCATCAGGGTAATTTTCTCAGGCACTGTAAAGCTCCATCCACAGTCACAGAAGACACCTTCAAGTTTTGTTGATTTTGTTCAACGCAGCAAGTGAATCTTTTCTGGATCAAAGGATAGAAAATACTACACATGAGGAAACCTCATCTTCCAAAGTATCAAATCCATCAATTTAGCTTTTCATTTCTGTAACATTTAAACACTACAGACAGTTTAAAAAAGGGTCAAAACATGCTGCCTACATTACCCACAATGCTATTCAACTGCATACAGTTTGGTTGAGATGTGGCTGTATTTCACTCATAGTGGGCTGATGTAGCCTTGAGTCTTTAGCAGAGATGATGCTACACACCCCCATAATTTTAGCATTTTTACATCTTGTAGTCTCTTGACGCAGACTCAAGTGACATCACTTGAGGTAATTTACCAAACTACATGCAGCTTCCTCTGGAGCCACAAGAGGCTGTCTAAGTTTTCACACATGCAGCAGTGGTTTAACATCTGTAAACACAGTTTGTGAAAGTTCTCCTTTGATCTACTGAGCATAGACTCATAGGATGTTATCTCTACCTTTTTAATTTACCCAGTTTTTAAAATCTGGAGCTTTAGTTGTTTTCAATGCCTTTAAATAAGTGGAAGCTGTAATCACATCCACCATGATTAGAAATGTATATTTTGATATATCAGGTATTTGAGATCTGTCCCTAATAAGAATAAATAAGGAGTCAAAGGGATTCTTGAGCCAAACCAGAATGGTTTTAATTAAGGGACCTTCCTGTGATACACAGCCTAAGTGGAAAAGTTATGGACTATCATATCATGTAATTACACACAGGGATATATAATCAAATATATAATCTGAAGCAGAGTCTTCCTGTGTTGTTTGTCCCAGGATGAGGTGGAGGAGCTCCGCTGTGAGATGCTGGAAATGCGCGACATGTTCCAGGAGGAGGAGGTGTACCAGCTGCAGGAGCTGCGGCTGCAGCTGGAGCAGGCCAACAAGACCTGCCGCATCCTGCAGTACCGCCTCCGCAAGGCCGAGCGCCGCAGCATCCGGGTGGCTCAGACGGGACAGGTGGACGGGGAGCTGGTCCGGAGCTTGGAGCACGATATCAAGGTCAGGAGTTCTCTCCCTTTTCATTACAGTTACTCCTCCTCCTCCTTCCTCTGCGTGTGTTTGAGATCATGCAGCCTCATTAAAACTCACTCGCCACCAAACAAACAGTAAAAGCTCCTTCTCCGAAATTTTGACTGAATCACTGCTGTTCCAGTTGCCGACATGAAAGTGAGCGTTTTCTGTCAGTCCCACAAAGTTGTGTCTCATTTCAGCTCACTGGCAGCGTTGGTGTTGTTCACACACACTGAAGGACTGGAATCAGTTGACGGTAGTTTGAGTCACGGCCGTCTCTTTGCTGTAAAACACCCCCTGCTGTTTGAAATGTCTTCATCATGCTTCCTGTGTATATTTTTGTCATACCATGGCGTAATTATGTGGTGAGCTGCTCTCCATGAGCAGGGAACATAAAAGCACGGTAATCTTTATCAGAATCCTGGCCGGTCAATTGTTAAATGAGACTCTGTGGTGGCAGCCAGGCTCGGGGTGTGTGCGGTGGTGTTGGATTCCCAACAGCCTCACCCTCAGCCCCCCGCCTCCTAAGCCGCTCATATGGCGAATTCCTGTCACAAACATTTCCTTGTAAAATCTCGCAGCTTTACCCAAAACAACTGCTGCAGAGAGCAGACTGCGGTCACAAAATGATGCTTCACGAGTAAAACCAGCGCCAAAAGATTTTCTTTACAGTGTTTTGCCTGATTGGAGCCACATGTAGATTAGTGAATAGGCCTACTGCGAACAGGGTCAGGGTCGATGATAAGTGACCACAAATAGATGAAAAATAACCACAAATAGACAAAAACGACCACCAGAGAGACGCAGAATGATCACAAAGCAACGCACAACAGCCAAAAAGAAAATAGAATTGACCACAGTGTACACAAAATGACCATAAATAGACAAAAACAACCACAAAGGGACGCAAAATGGACACAAAGAGACAGAAAATGACTACAAATGACACAGCCTCATTCTTTGTAGTGATTTTATATCTCTTTGGTGGGGGGCCTTTAACATGTCTGTGCCCAGGGGCCCATCATTCTCATAATCCATCCATGATTGGAGCTACAGTAACCTGCGGCTGGCTGTGCTTACAGGTGGCAAAGAGCGTGTCCCTGCGGCTGTACAACGAGCTGGAGGTGGTGCAGAAGAAGAATTCCCAGTTGGAGTGGGAGAATGAGGCGCTGCGTGAGAAGACACAGGAGCTGGAGGTGGCCCGGCAGGTGTTACAGGCCGAGGCGGAGAAAGCCAGAGAGGTGCGACATTAAGGCAGTTTTACCTTAAACCCCCATTCAGTCACTTGTATGTTTGAGCTTCACCGTGCACTTACACTGAAAATGTTTTTTTACCTGTAAGTAAAACTAAATTTGCACATTGACAGTTATGGATTTTTCAGTGGTGGCGTTGGAGTAGATGTACTTTTACAAATTTTGCACCAGTAATATAATATTTTGTGGCGAAACATGTCAAACAGATTCTTACTCAGAGTATTTTTCTAAGTTGGAGGGGATCTTTAATAAATCTGTACATTGGGTCAAGATATTCAACCTAAATCTTGGCAGAAACATAAGCCCTCCATCCCTCTGCTCAGGAATCCTCCTCTCCATTTCTGCGGCTGCACAGCTGCACCCATCCCACCCAGCTGTCCCCCTCATCCCTCTGTCACCCTGATGTCAGGTGACACATGACCCTGCTGCAGATCAATGATATGGGAGGGGGGCTCGGCCAGCAGCTGCCTGGTGCCCGGGCAGGGGGAAGCAGCCTGGTATGCTGAGGCCTGAACTTCAGGCGCAGCTGAACCGAAAAGGGAGAGAGAGATTACAAAAATAGACTCTCTCTCGCTTTCTCTCTTTCTGCTTCTATTAAGCTAGGCTAAATCTGGATCAGCGTGCATTATGGCATTCATAAACTCGGGTGTTTGGATGCCGACACACTGACCTACAACCGTCGCCGCGCATGCTTTCATCACACGGCGGCCACCACACCCTGCAGTGATTGAATTTCCAGTCCACCTTTTATTCTCGCGGCCCCTCCTGCCTCAATGGCTCCTGCGATAACGATCCCGCACTTCAGTGACACGTGTTCAGTTTAATCCAGGATTCGGTGCTTTGGCATGAACTCAGTCTGGTCCACTCGTCGGAGACAGCTGCTAGTCCCTTTGATCCCAACAGGGAAATCCACTTAGATTACCTAATCTAGGAGCACAAAACACAGTCTAGATGGATGTGAAGGAGGATGAACATTTCAGAGACCCACACAGCAACTGGATGGTCTGTGACCCTGTTTGTGCTGTCAGGTCATGATGTACTCGCTGTACACACTTTTATTTTGAAAGGCAGCACAATTTATGATAATATGATACTCCCCACCCCATCTCCATCATGCATATTACTTACTTTTATCACATTTGAAGTCAGTGCACAGTAACTCTACGGTGACCTTGAATTTAAAAACTGTTGCCCAGTCCTTATGTTTGCCACTTCTAGCCTGCAGAAGATGACTATTATTAACACAGTGACATCCTGTCTAGTGTCAAGGAGTGAGACAATGGTGCCAGACAGAAGCTTACATTCCTCTCATGCTCAGACTTACAAATACATTCACTCGTGTAGAGCAGGGAAGGACTCTGACGTGAGAAGAGGTTTGGATCAGATCTCACAACGGACGGTTACTGCATTTGAGGATGTGGTGGACAATTTATATGATATTTACTTAAAGGAACAATGTGAGATTTAGGGAAATACAATAATTTGCTTTCTTGCCGAGAGTTAGAGGAAAAGATTGATACCACTCTCATATACAGCCTGCAGCCAGTTTAGCTTAGCTTAGCATAAAGACTTGCTCTGTCATGGGTAATGAAATCCACCTATCAGCACCTCTAACGCCCACTAAATAGCTCATTATCTCTTGTGTGTTTAAATCATACAAAAACAGCAGTTTGTGGTCAATAAGACTGCAAGAAGTCACTCCACCCGACCAAGAAATAGCCTGGTGCATAACCTGGTCTAACCACAAACTGATGGTTTAAACAAGACGTAGCGTCTTTAGAGGTGCTGGCTCACAGATTTTGTTACCTTGAATAGAGCCATGCTAGCTGCTTCCCGTCTCTATGCTAAGCTAAGCTAACTGTCTCCTAGCTGTGGCTTTGCACTGAATGGACAGATATGAGAGTGGTATCCATCTTCTCAATAAGCCTTCTGCAGGAAATGTTGAATTATTGATTTATGTATTTTTGTATGTTGAAACATCCCGATGAGGTTTTGAAACAGTTGTCATACAAAGGATATCATGTAAAGACTTCTCAAAAAGTGCTGTTGAGACATCTAAATGAATCTGTTGTTTGCTAAAATATTGTTTGTACTGCAGTGTTGATGAACTTCTTTGCCATGTTTTTATTCCCCAGAGCACTCTGAAGAAGAAGAGCATCCGATCAACGTCCAGTAAGGCTGAGAAGAGGCTCTCTCAACAGATTGAGGTTTGATATGTTTGTAATTCGTCTGATTTGATTACTTACTTAAAATCTTCGAGAGAATGATATTGATCATTTCTTGTTTGCCAAAAGGATGACAGTGCCGATCTCAGGTGCCAACTCCACTTTGCCAAAGAGGAATTAGCTCTCATGTGCAAGAAGCTCACCAAGTTGGTATCAGAGAGCGAGGCCATGCGCGAGGAGCTGGCCAAATACCACTCAGCCTACGGCGACGTAGACGTCACCCAATCGCCTGAAGGCAAACAA
This sequence comes from Chaetodon trifasciatus, assembly GCA_037975065.1. NCBI lineage: Eukaryota > Metazoa > Chordata > Actinopteri > Chaetodontiformes > Chaetodontidae > Chaetodon > Chaetodon trifasciatus. The sequence continues at coordinate 4,823,306 of JBBMOE010000025.1, forward strand.
CACTCCGCCCGTGCCAGGGAGGCAGAGGTCAAAGTTCACCTGAAGCTGGTGGAAGAGGAGGCCACGCTCCTGAGCCGGCGCATCGTTGAACTGGAGGTGGAGAACCGCGGCCTGCGAGCAGAAATGAGTGACCTGAGAGAGAAAATGGGAAGAGGAGGAGTGGAGGAGGAAGAGGAAGAGAATCGGGATGTGTCGGAGGAAAATGTGTCAGCTGGCACACCGGTGAAGGAGCGAGAGGGAGGTTTGAAAACAGGGTGCAAGTACGAGCAGGTTCAGGACAAGGAAGCAGAGAAAAAAGTTGAGGGATCTTTGCTTTGCAGCCAAGCACAGACTGAGGGGGCGATTACTGCTTGTCATATCACTCGAGAAGGTCCTGTGGGTGGTGAGTGGGACCCTTCAGACAGTCCTGAGAGTGATCACAACAAAAGTCCTGACAGAGGTCTCAAAGGAATGACGGTGAAGGACTGTGAAACCCTTCTAGCTCTCAGAGATCACTCCTGCATTTTGGGTTCAGCCATCCAGCTCCTGATGACGCCGCCGAAGAACGGCCACTGCTCATCCCCCTCGAGTGCTTTTACCTCTGCGGCAGAGGTGGACTTGAATGGCAAGGCACAGAAGACGTGCCTGCCGGGGCCTTTAAATGAGGCTTTGGAGCTCCTACAGGCCATGCTGTTGGCTTTCATCGGGAGGGTGGAGACGATTCTAACAGGGGAAGATTTCGGCAAACTCTCCGCTCGCAAGGACGGACACGAGTGGGATTCCTACACTTTCTCCTTTCTCTCCGGAGATCGTGATGTGGACGCTCTGAGTAAGCAGGAGCGTGAGGAAGACCTCCGCACCACAGAACCTAAGGAGAAAGAAAAACAGATGAGAAAAGCAGCTTCCTCACAATGGGACCTCATCCACAGCTGCAGGGACCCGAAAATGCAGCTTTCCTTGCAGATTCTGCAGATCCTGCATCAGTGGTGTGAAGTTAAAGGGCCCGGGCTGGAGGGAAAAGAGGTAAAACTAAAGCAAAGTGTGTATGTTATTTAAAGCTACAGAACAATTCTTGCATTTCTAAATGACTCTGCTTTTTTTCAGGGTAAAGACAAAACCATGTCTGTGCTGCGGGGGTTGTTGCAGGACCTCGGTGCAGAGCTTCGGGATGAGAGGATTGAATCTGACAGGGAAGCCGAGGCCACGCAGGGCAAGGCAGCCGAGGTAAGGACGGTGTTTACCCTTCAGGCGTGTCCCCCCCCGCTGTGTGTGAGGCTGTGTGATACAGCGGGAAGTCCTGCCGATGATCTGTCTCTCTGGCCGCACGTCCTCCTGACAGTTCAACCGGCATCATGAAAAGACTCATGCCAGAGTATTTAGGCTAATCTCTCGTGGCGGCTGCGGCCAAACGGGACAGGCGTGGCGAAATCTGCTGCATAAAAAACACTCGGCTATCCAGATCTGGTGCATGAGTGTAAATTCTTCAAATGAACTTCACCTGCTCGGTCAAAGGCCAATAAGAAAGCCCCCTTTAATGCTAATAAGAGCTTGCAATCAAACATTTGAGCTGTTGCCACTGAAATGCTGGTGTGCCCTTTGCACAGCGTGACCCAAGATCTGCTGTGAGGGGCCGGATTTATTTCTTTAATGGTTGTTTTTCCTCCTTATTCCACTGACTAGACTGTAATCCCTCCTTTCCTAAGAGGCACATTTTGTTTGACATGAAAAAAACAAGACTTAGAGTCTGCAACCATGCTAGCAGCTCTGTGGGGCTGTACTAACACACAGCAATGCTTTGAAGTGAAGTGCATGCTAACGCCACATATCAGGGTTTCATCATAATTTAGTTCTGACTTATAACTTGCTTTGACATCAACAGCCAGATTTAATGGTTAAGGTGTTTTGGGAATGGGACTTCTGCCATGCATCACATATGATGTGAACACAGCAAAATGTGTAGCATGTTCACCATCTTAATTTAGCATGTTAGCATGCGAAGGATGGTATATCCAATAGTTGTTGAGATGTTGTACTTTAAACGACAAATGTTCGCCTCATGATGGCGCTATATAAAAAGTCAGGGGATCACCTAAATCTGTTAGGGTGCATTATCCATGAATTCCAGTCCGGACCACAGCAGTGGATCTACAGGCCGATACTGAAGTAACACGCAGTTCAGTAACGACTGCTTTGCTGATATTTGTTTTCTCTCTTTGCTCAGTGTGCCGTCAGTCGCATCTTTTATGATGAACAGCACGCTGAAGCTGACAGGTCGGTGTTTTCCGCCTTCACATCTTATCCATGTGTTCCTGAGGTGACTGAGGTCGTAACTCACGTGTCACCTGCTGTTTTCACAGGATGTGCAGCTCAAAAAGGAAAAGATTTGGACGACAGTTTCCTCCGCGCGGCTGTACGAGGAAGAACTGGTGCTATCTGAGCCAGGAGGCCGCCCAGCTGGACCGAGAGGACCCCGTTAAGACGTGGGACCATCTAATCATGCCGCTTAGCTTCCCTGATCTTGACTTTGAGCAGATGTCCCTGGAGCGAAGCCACACCGCCCCAGAGAAGTCGGCCTTCCGCATCTACTACAGCCCCCCTTCAGCTCGCAGAGTCCAGCTGGCTCAGCGGAAGCAAAGCCCCGTCGCAGACAGCGAATCTGTCGACACAGCCTCTCCCTGGTGCACGCCGCCGACCTCCTTCGCCTCGCTCTGTCTGGGCTCATCCGCGAACCTGAGCGACGACATGAAGGAAATGACGGCCAGCTGGAGGCAGACGGTTCACGCCAGTTCACAGGAGCGGAGAGGGAGATCACAGGGGCGGTGGGTAGACGTGGTCTGCTCGGGTACTCAGACCCACCTGAAGCCACAGATGGTGAGTGTCGGTCTGCAGACAGATGGGACAGTTGGTGTGAGAGGCAGTCCCTCCAGAGTCCTGAGCACCTCCCTGGTCTCCGCCCGCTCTCACCACATCTCCACCTCACTGGACGGGGTACCGAGCAGAATCGAGAGGTCCAGAGCCTCCACCTCCTCGCCTAAACTGTACCGGAGACACTCTACATCCGGTGCATCCTCTCCCCCCTCATCCACCAGTTTGAGCTCCTCCTCATCTGCATCCACCCCTAGAGATCGAGCCCTGTGGAACCTGAATCACCAAAGCAACGCCGGCCTCTCGTGGACCCGACAAACCAGCCACAGAGCAGGTGCAGGACAGACCCACGGCTCTCTGAGCAGCACCAAGCCTCCCAGCAAATCCGCAGGCGCCAACCGGTACGGCGTGGTCACGGAGTTCCTGCGCAGGGTGAGCGGCCGGGCAGAGAAACCCGCACCGGGGTCGGGGCAGAAGACGAAGAGCGGTCCGAAGAGCCTGGAACGCGTTCCGACGAGGCCTCCTGCCGCCCCGCTGCACAGGAACGACAGCGTGACGAGGATCGTCAACCAGAGGTTCATGAGGCAGAGAGAGGAGGCCACTCGGGCCCAGAGAGAGGAGAAGGGGAGCAGCCTGAACCACGGCGTCCGACACAGCCTGAGTCCCGTCAGCACAGAGGTGAGCGTAACCAGCAACATGTCCGTCTGCGTCATCTTTATACAGCTCTGATATCTGCTGCTGGTTCACCATGCATTCAAAGAAGTGGAAGCTGGAAGCTCATAATAATGCACTGATGACGTTTTGACACGTCACAGTAGGAAATGCACTTTTCATTTCGGCAAAAATGAGCGATGGCTGAATTGCATTAAGCTGCTTCAGCATCAGTGTCCTGGTGTCACAGCTCACTGGGAGACTTGAATAGAACGGAGACATCATGAAAGCAATGGTTCATTACAGACCCAGCAAGCTCCGACAAACCGGTGTCGTAACGCATTTCTGTTGTTTCATCACTGCGTTTCTGTCTCATCTCTGTCCTCTGTCTCTTCTCACTCTCTGACCAGGATGGAAACTACGACTGCAGCTCCAGCAGCACCTTGGCCTTCTGCTTCGCCCGCTCGTCTCGCTCCGCCCAGAGACAAACGTCAAACCAGAGCAAAGTCCAGCGGCACAGAGACTCGGCCGCAAACTCAGAAGTGTGAGCGAACGGGAGGAGAACCAGCAGCCGTCCTGAGACTTCTGACAGCTGAGAGCGGCCAGAGCCGCCGGAAGGGAATTTAACGTGTAATGGGAGAACTGGTAGACTGTATGTGGGATGTTCAGGAGAGCTTTAAAACTCAATGTTTTCTTTTGGTGCAATTCATAACGCTCATCTCCTTTTACAGATGATGCTCAGTCTTTTTTTCTTTACCACAAACTTCAATGTTTCATTCATATTTACAATAAAACTTAATGTAAAACTGATTCTGCACTTAAATTGGGAACTGCAAATTAATTTTTTTATTATCTTTATCTTATTTTGTAGAGAATAACTTCATGTTTTATTGAATAAACTTCTAAGATCAGAGCAGCTGTGTTGTCTGTCTTTGTTTTACAGTCCCACCCTGAAGCCGGTCGATTTGATTTAAGCTGCAGAAACGTGTTTAATCTTCAGGAAGGGGCGGCTGGCTGTTACGTCACATGCTCAAAAAAGAAAAAGTAACCGCTAAGTAGTTAATAAGATAAGATTTCCTCGCCTGTTAAGAGCCTGATCCCCTTCCTCTCTCTCTCTGATCATGTGACTCCTAACTTTCACTAAAAAACTGTAGCCAGCACATCAAGGTGTAGCTCTCTGTTTTGTAACTTTGTGCTACACCTGGATATTTAATGTGGATTCACAGTGCTAAATGGACGCTCAGATTGTCTTAAAGCAGGAATACTCTGTCTCCAGTCGGCGGCAGCTGGCCCGCTGTGGTCAAGGACAGAGCGACTGGAGGAGTCACACAATGACACAGTGTCACATTTCTGCTGGGCGCATGTGTTCATCCTCTACTGTTACACACAACAAAGTGGGTTACGTCTCAGAGGAGTGCCTTCAATTCACCATAACCCAGTTTCACATCAGTGAATAGGTGGCAAAACACACACACACACTCAATAAAGAGGTCAGTGCAGTAAACAACTCAGAATTACCTGACAAAGGTAATGAAGAATCCCTCTTCATTCACATATTCCACAGTGCTTCATTTCCATATGGGGCCCCAGACCCCAGTATTAGATTATTTGCAATTTCTGTCAAGGCGTTTTCACCACTAAATACATGAATATAATGACATTTTAATGATATTTGATAAAGTTAGTGTCTGCAACATTATTAATCTCACCATGAGTTCTTACAATAATATTATTGATGTACAGGCCAATAATAAAATGTTCCTTTCATATACTGTTGACTTATCATCGGCACAGGCTTCAAATTACAAAAATTACATGCACTGCAGACATATTTCTAGTTTTTCTAATACTGTGCATCATTTGTACACAGGACTACACTAAAAACACTGCAATGCTGCCATCTTTGGCTCGCCTGAACAAGAGATTTTTGTGATCTCACAGGGACGAACCAGCTTAAATAACAGTTTAATTATGAAAGACCAAAACTTCAAGTATGAGCACTTCAACACAAAAATATTCAAGAACAATTGTTATCACATATTTCAGTGCAGTAGTTGTATAAATGTACTGTTACACTCCACCAGTACAAGCATACAGTTTATATCATGAACCTTGTGAGGCGTTGCAGTACTGGAGCTCACCTGAGGGGGCGCTGAGCTGCAGCTCTGCTCTCTCAGTCAGCTGTGTTCCTTCTTTTCAAAGATTTGTTGACGCCAATCAGAACAATGCCGGAAGTGCTGCGCTGCTGTGCTCTGCTCTCTGCTCTCTGCTCTCTGTCGGCTGAATTAAAGGGAAATCAGAGTTCAGATGGAGTCTGTCTTCTCGAGGTTTGACTCTTATGACTTCGAGGCTGATCGGCGGTTTCAGGACGGACTGAAGACTTTAGGCGGGAGCAGCGGGGACGAGAGCAAACTGCTGGACACGAAGCTGTTCTTCTACAACAGGTGAGAGACACCTGTGCAGCCTCGGCCTATCATTTAACAATAATAGTCAATATTTCTTTCGCTGTTCTAACAATCAGAGCTGCAACGATGAGTCGATTAATTGAACTGTTAATGGAAATTAACTGGCAACTGTTTTGATAATCGATTAGTCGCTGGTTCCAGCTTCTTAAATGTCAGGGTTAGCTGTGTTTCTTTGCTATTTCTGATTGCAAATGAGGATTTTCTGAATGTAGCTTTATGTGATTTATCAACCACATGATGCATGGCTACAGATTAATCAGCCAAATTGCATGTAAAGTAGTTAAAATCAGCTCCAGTCTGGGTTTGTATGATAACTTCACATTTCAGGTTTCATTTCCACATCATGGCTTTTTTCAAGTTCTTTGAACTTTATGAATCCTGGCTCATCTTTCCCCTCTGAAGTCTCAGCGTTATTAAAACTGCCATCATTCCTCCCGTCTGTCCACCAGGTTTGTGGAGCCCATCGACCGGAGCAGCTACAAACTGTGGAGCTCTGCTTCTCCTCCTGCGACGCAGATGGAGCCGAGGACACTGTCAGACTCTGATCTCAGCACCAGGCGGGCAGCAGAGACCTCTGCAGAGACTGAGGCCACGCAGCTCTCCTTTGCCGAGGTGATGCGACTGGTTCAGGAGGGAAAGGAGGTGCCCGGAGTGACAAAAGTGGACATAAAACCCACCAACCAGAGTCCCACTCCCTCTCAGATGGAAAGGATACTGAAACCCTGGGAAATATCATCTGTTTCAAAGTGACCTTTCCCTCTTTTTAACGCTGAGAACTTAAAAATCATTTTTTAATAAAGAAAACGTTTAAATATGTGACTGAGGTTCGAAAGGCAAAGCAGGAACAAGAGCAGGTTAGAAGCAAAGGTCGGGTCAAAGAGTAGACTTTACAACTTTGAGGTATTTGTACTTAACGTGAGTATTTCCATCCTGCTTTACACTCACATAATATATAATAGTAAAGAGTACTTTTACTATTGAAGCTTAAAATAGTAGCAAAATTTACTTTTTTACATTTTGAATGCAGGACTTTCACACTGTGGTATCACTACTTTTATTTCAGTAAAAGACCTGAGAACTTCTCCCACCAGTGCAAGAACACAGTGGACAGAATTGAAGTAACTGTACTGCGTCTCAGTACCTTAAAGAGCCGTGCAGGTGGGCTTCACAGCCGGCCGCTGATAGGCCCACGCGTTCAGCACTGACGGCTCTGCAGAGGAGGGACCCTCAGATCCTGAAGTCTCTGAAATGTGTCAGTATCAGCCAGCAGCATTTTCTATCACCTCCACAGATCTACATGGAAACAAGTGTTTGATATATTTTGTGTTTACGTGCCCAGATGTGGCTCCACAGGAGGTGGATGGGCTCAACGCTGAGCCACCGATTCTCTCCCCTTGTGTCTCAAATGATTTTGGAGAACAGTGTCGACATCTTGTGGTGGAATAGAGCTGCGTTCAGGTGTCACAGGCTTCAGGTGTGCTACAGCGTTGGGTACACTATATGAATATCATGACCAAAACGGGTCCTGGGAACTCTGCTTTGAACTTATGAGTGCTTTATTAGTCATGGGGAAGCAATAAACCAAGCCATAAGTAGATGTGTCAGCTCAGGAAACGTTTATTTTTTGGCTAAATTAAAAAAGAAAGTAATAAATTTAAATGTCAGCCCTTGAAAAACACCTGTTCACGTCTGCCTGAGTAAAACTCACAAGTACACTTTTGCTCTGCGTGTCCTGACAAGTCGTTTGTTGTCTTCAAATAAGAAAACGGGTTACACGTCACACTAATGTTTCCCTACATCACTTTGTCATTTCATTAAAAACAACACACGATGAAACAATCAACACAGCAAACACAACCTACAAGAAGAGTTCACTTTTAGCTGCTGCCTTCTGAGGGCGGCGGTGTACAAAAAGCTAAGTTAGCACCGTTAGCGTAGCACCACCAGCAATTAAAAGTCCCAAACAATCAGTCAATGAGGTAAAAGTGTGGACCACATCAGAAGAGTGGGACTTCAGTGGACTCCTGTCCGTCGTGCAGTGAGGAGATGCAGCACACACACATAATCTAACTGATCCGAACTGAGGGCAGCACCGATATCTGAACTCTGTCAAGTTAACAATAAAAACACAGGTGTGCATAAAATGTGGAAACAGTACTGTGGATGCTTCAAGAGAACCACACAAAAACAGACCAACAGACCTCAGAACTGAGAACTGAGCGTCTACACCACATGAAGAAGTCACTGCTGACCACACGAACAAACACAGGTTCCTACACAGATGTTAAAATAACATTCCATTCCATTTCTGATCAACGTGCTGATTATTTTCCTGATCAATCAATGAATTTTTTTGGACCATGAAAAATCAGAACATGGTGAAAAGTGTCCGTCAGGATGTTTCTGGATGTCTCGTTTTGTCCGATCGATGGTCCAAAATCCAAACATCAGGTGCAAATAACTTATAGAATATATCATAAAATGTATTAATTGTTTGGCTGATGAAATGCTAAAAAATACTGAAAATTGCCCACCACCATGAGGAAAAGTTTGAGGCTCGCTGCTTTGTTTGAGTAAATATGTTTAAAAGTGTTTGTCACTGCGGCAGCATAACGAGAAAACAGTGATCTGAATGTTCAAACTGGGGTCATTGAAGTCATTAACCCCCATCTGAGGACGCTTTCAGGCTGAAATATGAAATATGAAATATTTTGGACTGGTTCAAGCTGAATGTCTCAATATGTCAATGACGTTATTGATTATTAATCTTTCATTCACTGAATTACGTGCTGATTAGTTCCAGCTCTAATTTTTCCAAAAAACAAATGGATTTTTAAAAATTATTTGCTAGTTTCTTTTCATTATTTACATTTACATTATTGCTTAATTTGTTTTTCTTATTTTCTATTTATCATCTTTTCCTTTTCAGACAGTTTCCTCCTCTCACTGGAGCTTTTTATTTGTCTGACATTGCTTGAGACAAACAAACAAACAAACCACAACAGAAAAAAAATCTGTATGTACAGTACATGTATGTTTTACTTATCTTGTTCTTACAGTATTCACCCCCGTGTGTGTGTGTGTGTGTGTGTGTGTGTGTGTGTGTGTGTGTGTGTGTAGTTTGACCCTGAGGAGAAGTTACGTGTTGGTCTTGTTTTTATAAAAAGGAAAATGAAGACTCAAACAAAGCAGCGTGCCTCGGCTTTCCCAGTTTACAGCTCGTACATGTTAGAAACACGGTCGTCCTTTTTCTCTTACAGTGTACAAACGTTGATAACACTCACGGCAGCTTGTTCTCGATGAGAGGACGCGTAAAATTTTTGGTCTTGCATAAATAGTTTTCCTTAAAATAGTTCAAATGTGCAAATCCAGTGAGGCAATTTTGGACAAAATCACTGGTGCACCACAGTGAGATGAATGTGATTTGGATAAAAATGTTTTAAAAAAGCTGGCCAGTGGATTCAAATCAATCACAGCTAATGATTAACATGATTAGATCAGACTTAGAATCCCTTGTTAAGATTATGCTATAAAACAATATAAAATACAGATCACACAGAAAGACAGTCCATATTCATAAATTAAATACAGGAGAAAGAAAGCTAACTTCAGATTTTTAACCAGTAAATCAGAGTTGAGGTAGAGACCTGGACCCTGAACCACGAAGCCAGTTCAGCAGCTCTGTCTGGGTCACTGAGTCTGACGCTGGTGGTCCTGAACAACCAGGATCCTGAGGTCAGTATGTAAATATCTCAATACAAAAAGAAAGGCTGTATTCAGGCGTAGGTGTTACGATAAGGCATTTTCAACATGTTCGGTAGTCAACAACAGTGACATGCTGGTGTTTTTGTCTCCTGATGAACTGATTTTGGCCACTTGGGGGCAGCAGAAACAAGTTCTAAACATTGTTAGGCCACAGATGCTTATTTACACAGATATGAAACATTCAGCCTCCTGATTTCTTCAGCTCTGGTTCGGTCTCTACTCCTGAGGTAAATATCTGGCTCTTTAGCTGCTAACTGCTCCGCTAAGTTCACCAGCTCGTGGCTAACTGTGTCTGTCTGCTGTTCGGGGAGAGCAGGAAGCACATAGATGTTGTTAGAGCCTTTTCGCTGCAAACAGCTGCCCGCTGAAGCAGAAAATGACGCTATGAGCGGTGAGAGTGAACCGAAACATTGATGTTGTGAGCTAAAAAAAACAAAACAATGAGCTGAAAGATGCTAAAACGCTCTGAACTGCAGAGTCATCACAAAGTGACTCCTTTCACTTTATACACAACAATCTGCTGATGTAAAAATATTGATTATAGCCGCTTTAAGGTCTATCTGACAAAAAAAGCTGCTTTTACATTTTACTGAGCTCATTAAAAAGAGTGTGTGTAACTAATGTGCAGCTAAAATCAGCATTCGTTGATGGTGATGGTGGCTGACGGTGTGGAACCATCTGTGTGTTTATTAAAAGTCCTTTCTTAACGTCGCACCTCCTGCTTTATAAAACTGTATCTGTTGTAACTTCATCACGGTGTTTCCTGCCAGGACCCTGCAGGGCAGACTGAGCTGACCGGTCAGTCATGGAGATGTTTTTTTTTTTTTTTTTTTTGCAGGTTTTGATCTAATCTTGAGTTCGGTTACCCTGAGTTAAGCCCAAACATGGCTGGTGAATCTGGCTTCGTGATTCAGGCCCATGTTCTGAGCAACATTATTGTTTGATCACAGCACCATCATTTATCACAGGGAGCCTGAAAAGAGAACAAAACTGAGAAGTGTCGGTGCCTCCTGGTGATTGCGGATGACCGACAACTCACAGGATTCACTTCTAAAAGCCAAAATCTTAAATACTAAAGTCCTTTCGGGGGAAGGAAAGGAGTTTGAACTACCGAGTGACGCAGGGCAGGATAAGGCAGTAGGGTTACCGCTGCTGCTCCGAGACGAGAGCGAGGAGTCGGTTCACAGTCGTTATTCACATTCGAAATAATCCTTCAGCGGAGCGAAGAGGTGGCGGATGACAGGGACGCTCCAGGAGCGACCCAGGACTTTCTGCCTCTGCGCCCGGCCCATGTTGTTCACGTCCGTGTAGTGTTTGGGGAAGCCAAAGATCCTAAAAGAGTCAACCACATGGATTAGATTCAGTCAATAAATAACCTCAATTGTGTCACCAGGTCGCGACCCAGACGTGGTCTGCTTGGACCACGTAGTCGTGGACTCAGCTGTGTCTGCAGAGAGTCAGTATCTGGCTCAACCTGGCTTTTATTTCTTTTTTTAACAATGTCTTTAGCCTCTATGAGACAGTGACAGTGTACAGAACAGACAGGAAACACAGAGAAAGTGACAGCGGTGTGACATTCAGGAAAAGAAGCCGAACTAAGAATCTTTAATGCTGCTGGAGGGAATAACCTCAGCTTTCTTATGAGCCAAACATTACCACCACCAACACCTCTCCTGCTACAACTACGACTACTTTATTTCTATCAGGTACAAAGAAGAGGTGACTGAAGCGTTTAGAAATTACCTTACCCAACTTCCTCATGATCACCTGCTCTGTATCGCTGCTATTCAGGAGTATAATTCGTTTTTCAGCCGTGTTTGGAGAAATAAGCGACATTCAGACATGCTTACTGCTCTAATTCGGTGCACCACAGGTAGTCCTCCTTGCCGTTCATGTCGACGGGCAGCGGCCCCATCTTGCCCTGCCTGATGGAGTTCGACTTTGTTGTGATGGTGCGCACTTTGTCAAACTGAAGGGAGACACAAACAAAAAACCACAATCAGGGAGTTGAAGCATTTTTAGAATAATTGAGCTTTCCTGAAGGTTTGTGCCGTGTTCACCAAATTAAACTTTCTCAGAGCTTTTTAATACGACAGTTTAACACCTGTTTCAGGATCATTCTGGACAATGTTTTGAAATCATGACCAGCAAAGACATGTGGCACAGAATTATTTACTATATCACATTTTTTCACCACTTCACAGTATAAAACAATAATTCTTCTTAAGATAGAAATAATATAATAATGAGACTGACTAATCAATTTCAAATGACTTCTTTCTAAAGTTGACCTTTGTCCATTGAGACGATGAGCCTGGCAGCTACTGAAGCTCAGAGTGAGCACAGTGTTTGTTACAGTCTGATGGTGCCGACTTAATAAACTGAAGCCTCCCGCAGAACAAAACTACTTTCAAAACAATCCATCTTTATTTCATAGGTCTCCCAACAGCCTGTAATCAGTAATGTAAAAACATTTCAGAACATTACTGTCAAAACTATCTCTGGCTTTTCTAAATGAGGAAACTGGATTCCATGCTTTTTTAACCTTTCCAAGACCTGAAGATGCACTAAAAACTACAATATCAACACTTCAGGTCACACACAGCAAACTAAAGGCTTCTACCTTCGCCATGCGTCCGACCTCCAAGCAATCCTGGAGGGCCACTTTGTTGCCTGGAGCTGTACTGAGAGATCTGAAGAGAAAAGCGGACAGACGTGTGTAATAAACACTTGTGGAACAAACATTTTTGTCTTTCAGTGTGAGAATATGTACTAAGAAATGAATAAGACTGTGTGTTAACATGTACCTGTTCATGCCCGGGAGGTTTCCCCAAAAGTAGCGCGCTCTGTGAGCAGGACTGACTTTTACTGCATCGATAAGAATCGGGTTACACTGTAGAAAGGAAAGTGAGAAGACAAATAATGAGCGATCAAACTTCATGCAGTCTGTTCCCGGCCATCGGGCAGTCATCAAATATCATCACCTCGAGAAATCTGCAGATGTCCGACTTGTCGTTGGCGCTCATGAAAACCACGTTCTCAAACAACCAGAAGAACGGACGGTTGTCGCCCTCCTTCGGCTTCAACATGGTCAATATGCGGTAGAACTCGAAAAAGAGCCTTCCAGTGCCCTCTGCAGGACAAACGGGGCGAGACACACAGAGAGCGTTACCAAAGAAGAAGAGTTTATGTGCGTAAAGGAAGCTGAAACACAGTGGAACATGATTTTCTCTGCATTTTCTCAGTAACTGCTTGTTTATTGTTCAGCATGCACAGCTGCAAAGATGCCTTCAATGGAAGTTTGGAGCGTACCAAATAATCCTTTCCGAAGAGGGTTGACCATGGACAGGTCGTTACACGGGCTGCCTCCAATCAGAACATCAAAGGGGCCCCATTCAGCCAGCTGCAACACACAACTCCAGAGCTTCAGTTGTGACATAAACTCAACAGATATGAGAAACGGCAGCGTTAAAGGCGATTTGTTCGACACGCAGAAAAACAACAAACACCCACGTGTTTCCTGGTGATGGTCCGAACGTCATTGACGTACTCGATCCGCCCCTCGTGCTTGATCATCCCCAGGGCGATGGAGTCCTCACAAATCTCAGATGCGATGTAGCGCTCAATCTTGAAGCCCAGGTCTTTGAGCACCAGATATCCTGCCATGATGACACAGCAGTTAAAGTAAGTTACAGACAGAGGAATACACAGTTTATATGTAAACGTATACGGCTGTTTCCCATTTAAAACTGTACTTTTGGTTCAGGGTGGAAGCTTCTAAAAGCTTCTTTCACTCTTCTTTTCTCCAGACTGGGCCCAACATATGTGACCTGGCATAGGCTTTCCATGCCGGATGCCCTCCCTGACGCAGCCCTCCCCTTTTTATCCAGACTTCAAACACCAATTAGGAAAGCACAGGCTTGTGGCAGTGGCTGAGGAGCAACCCCAGGTTCAGTGCACTGCCTGAGGACACTTTGATATGTGGAAAGGACGAGGAGGATGGAGATGGAACCACCAACCCTCCAACCAGCAGACGACCTGCTCTACCTCCTGAGCCACAGCCGCTGGTTTCCCTCTCTTCCCGCATAAACTAAAGCTCACAGAGACCGAGTGTGAATTTACGAGACTGTCACATGACGCGATGAACCAACCTGTTGCAATGCCGTCAAAGAGCGAGAGCACCTTGAGTGGCCTGCGCTGATCAGCAGGGATGGAGGGGTAAATTCTGTGAGGCTCCTGTGATACAAAAAGGTAAACAGATGACTTTCAGCACCAGATATATAACAGGATGAACACCAAGAGACCTGCAAGCTGCTGAACCAGCTGGACATTTGTTTAGTCACCAGTGGAACAGTGTGAAGAGTTGAAGGCTGGTTACTTTCACATTAAGCTGCCTTCATGTATTTGCTCTATAAACAAATAGAATAAGCCTTGACTAGCAGTGTATTTCAGGACCAGCCCTCCCAAAGCCCATCACCAGGTGTGAGGAATCATTTTTATGGCTGAAACAATTATTCAGTCCACATAAAACAAAAATAATTTTCTTAAAAACAGACACACCCAATGCAGTCCTCTGGATTCAGAGTATATGTTGCACAGAGATGAGGAGCAGCTTCACACACACACACCTGCTATGAAAACAGATAACTAAACAGATAAATGACTGTAACATATTGTGCTGTAGTCTACCCATCAAACTAATACACAGCCTTTGATAATGTGCAAGGCAATTACACAATCCTGCAAAGCACAAAATGACCATAGCTGTTATGATGGATGGCACTGGATGTTGACTGTGTATCAACACTGAAGCTATTTCAGTTGGTGCAGCTATTACGTTTTTATTGAAGAATAAACATGATGAGAATCTAAGCCAACATGGTGGGTACGTACAAACTCCATGGCGCTGTTGTTGGCAAAGAAGTCTTGAACTTTAACGCTCCAGTCGGGTCTGAGTTTGAGGTTTCCGTCACACTGTGAGGGCTTGCATATGTAGCAGCTCCAGGGGTCGACATCTTTCAGCTTGTCGAAGGTTCCCGGGCCCACCAGGATGTCCAGGCAGTCCATACAGAAACATCTGGGAGACACAGAGAACACACACACACGGATGAGAAAAAACACAAAGAAGAAAACAACGCTAATTCTTATTGGTTAGTACAGACACATCTCCCATCAAAGTTTGAAATGGGCTCAGATTAAATGCTGATAGTCCTCATTCCCCTTGACCTTGGTGCCACCTTCAACACTACTGACTACCATCTTTACTAATCCGTCTTGGGAAACGGGCAGGTCCCTCTGGTGCAGTTCTAAGCTGGTTTAATGTATTCCCGGAAGGAAACTGCATGTCAGAATTGAAGGAACGCATATTGGAAGCAGTAAAAATTGACCACATGTGGCTCGAGGCACTGTCTGAGGACCATGCTGCCACTGGGATCCATAATCCGTCCGCGTGGCGTGAATTTCCACAGCTATACTGACGACGTACAGCGGTATGTATCCGAGAGGCCACATGACCCAAATACTACTGACTGTGTGCCAGCCATTAATGAGCGGATGAGCAGAATTTCCTAAAGCTAAATGAAGACTGAGATCCTCCTACTCGGCCCCAAAAAATAAGAGGGATCCTGTTCTTGCTAAACGGGGACATCTCGCCTCGCAGACATGTCGTTTTTGATTCTGCCTTCAATTTTGGAGCCCATTTCAATCTGTTCACCAAAACTGCCTTTTACCATTTGCACAATATGGCGAAGATGATAATCTGCTGAGTTGTCTTGACTACCTTGTACATACGAAAAGCAGCCATTGACAAACTATTCAGAACGCTGCTGCTGTCAGGGTTTTGTCCAAAAAAATAAAATAATGTCATATGAAACCAACAGTGGCTCTTCTTTTAGAGCTGATTTTAAACGCTTTTATATCACACACCCGATCATTTAAAGATCCTCCACTGCTGCTCTTTCAACTATTCCCAAGCTCGCCATGAAAACCTTTGGGGACGCTACTTTTATCCTCAACGCCCCAAAAATATGGAGCACTCTGCCTTTAAATATCAGACTTGCCTTGTGTTTTTGCTGATAAGCTGCGTTCTGTGCGTAAAAGGTCCGACATAAACCAAAACTCATCTATTAATCATTCAGAAAGCTGAAATTTAGGCTGGACTGTGGACAGTAAATACACATCAGGACAACCAGGAGACTTGTTTAAGTGAGGATTAAAACTAATTATCAGTATCAGCTCAGATAAGACACTTTAAAACCCTCACTGTTCAACTGCTGCTATTTGAATTAAAAAATCTTGCTCCTCCTCAGTCAGTAAAATCTGAACACATGGGCTCAATGCACTATATTTTTACATTCAGGCTGACGTTCCAAGGATACCATCATCACCTCTCGTGTCCATCACTGATAAACATCCATAAAACCGCTAAGAAATCATATAAAAATGCTCCTTATACCTTCAGAACATGCTTGAAAATGACCACATTTTAAAGTTTTCGCCCACATCAGATCAATCCAGTGACAGTCGTCTGTAGCACAGCACGTTGCAAAATGCTAGCAGCTCATTTGGAGTACTTTAATTTGAATTTAAAAATCCCAGATTAAGTTACAGTAATATGCAGCGTCCTGGCCTGTCAGAGAAAACACCTGAGCAGCGTTTACCTGCAGCAGCTGGCATTGCCACACAGAATGACCTCTGAGCCGGCGCAGCACACGGTGCAATACGACTGGTAGCCATCTTCATCGTAGCGATACAGCGTCTCCGTGAAGTTCGCCTGCAAACAGTGACATGGCCGTTTTGCAGCATTTGGGATGTTAGCGGCAGCTGTGTTTCAGATGGAGGTTAGACATTCACACACTGGGCTGGGATGGAGCAAAGCAGACCACGTAGAGTAGACAGAGGTAGATTATGGGGTTATTAGATTACCTTGCATTTTAGACAAAGACCACCTTCAAACAACGGGTGCTGCACTTCAATCTCAGGTGATCCACAAGACAAGCAGAAATCTGAAATGGCAAACCATTACCTGCTTAAAGTGAACAATTTGAAGTTCATAACAAAGAAGATTTCAAACCACAAACTTCTTCCAGACTCTGACACCAAATGTACCTTCAATTGTTTTGCCTTTCCCTTTGAGGTTTTCTGTAATTGTTTCTGTAAAGGAAAACATCAAAACAAATCACAAACAGGGAAAGTAACGATGACGATAACACAAAACCGAGTTCTGTTATGTTTGTGGACTAAATGTGGACAAAAATTATACATACTTCTGCCATGGGTGATGGCGAATGCTTGTGCCTTATTTTTAAAAACATATTTCCTTTTTGCTGGCGGCTGGTAGTCGGACAGGGCAGAGTCAGAAGAGTCGTGTGGGGTGGCAACTTGAAGAGCAGCAAAAGATGGAATCAAGATAAATGTCATGGAAAAAAGCTTCTTTTGTAAATCAGCTAGGAAAAGCAGTTAAGTTACTGACAGACACAAATACAAAGTGACACTGTCTGAACAGGCTTTCCATAAATCTAATCATTGTAAATAAGCAAATGCTTATAAACGTGCACCTACGAGGAGGTAAGAATCCCTCAGGTCCTGTAGGCAGGAATCCTTCAAACGCCCAGTCCAGCATCAGCTTCAGCTCTTTGTCTTTATTTCCTCCCGCCCCAGCAAAAGACTTGGCACATCGCTCACCTGCCAGCTGCAGAGAACAAACATTTCCTGTCACTGAGTTAAACACGTTCTCCAAGAGCGTCGGAGCGATCGCTTTCATGTGACGATGCACGAAACATCTCAACAACAGCTGAGAAGGTCAAACGGTCACTCAGCTGTTTGAACGGTGATCAGTGTTGGGCACTAAATTTTCATAGCTTGTTCACAGTTTGGTCCTGATCAGCAAACTGATTCTCTCCAATTTAAAGATAAAGAGGAGAAAAATAACTGCTGCAGCCTAATTCCCCACATAAATCACAATAACAGAGAGATAAGAAGGAATAAATATGAAGAATGTTGTACTTAAATAGGTGGAAACTGGTGGAATAATGGAAAAAGCAGGATGTAGTGAACATATTTTAAAGGTTTAAATACCCTGATGTATCATAATAACAAATCACTGTTTTCCATAAAGCCAAACTCTTCTCATTAAACGGATAAAACCCCACTGAGGACTGAAGTCACCACAATCATGAAAAGAAAGGGTGCAGACGACCACCACTGAGTTAAGATGTCAGTATTGAAGGGATTGGGGGACCGAAGTCATAAAGGTCATTTAGCTGCTGTTTCCTGAGTCTGACCACGGCTAAACGTGGTACAACGCTGTGTAAAAAAGTTACATTGGTGGGCATGAAAAAGCTGCTCAGAGGATGCACAAGAGGAGAAATGATGAAAAAAACAATCCAGATTTGGTCCTGAATGTTCTGATGACAGTCTTGTTGTCTTACCTCGATGACCTGGTAGATGGCTTCCTTGTAGAGGGGCAAGCTGGCGAAGGAATTTTTGCAGAAGCACTTGCTGAAGGCACTAAACGACAGCAGGCCCTCCGTATGGATCTGCGACAGAAAGCGACGTGAGAATCCAGTTCAACTCATGTGGTGTGTCTCTGCAGCTCGAGCACGTGCAGCGCGCTTCTAACCTCTGAGAACATCCCGTCGCCGAACCACTCCACCCGCCGCATACCCGGGGGAGCTGACTTGGTTTTCCAGGGAATCACCAGCCCAGGCCACCAGGAGAAGCCCTTCACTTTCCCCCACACGAGCTCTCCGTCCAGAAACCCTTTCCCATCCTGCACACACCGAGGAACAAGCTCAAAACTGCATGTTCATCCGAACAATGCAAATCGAACACATATTTACGGCGATGTTTGAACAGAAGACTTTGAGAACAACTGCACTCCAAGGTGCTGCCACTGTTATTTTACCTGGTAGGCTTGTTTCCGTCGTCCTCTTGGTGTAGATTTACTGGAGGACGATGTCTCTTCTGACTGAAAATCAACCACATTTAAAACAGAGAGATGTCAAAAAAGGTAAAAAGTCAAGACAATTTACCACCAATCACTTGCATCGTCAGTTTTTGATATTTAATTTCAGGTGAGACGTAGGAGAGAATTTGTTAAAAACAAAGAGCTATAGAGCCCTTCACCGTTAAGACATGAACATTCACTTTGTTCAACACAGCATAATGTCCTGAAATCTAAGTAATCAAACTGGAAGAATCCATCAACAATCAAGGAAACAAGTTTTCCACTGTGGTTTCAAACTAAATGATCAAATTTGAATTTGAGCATGAGAGGATATGTTATCTCACGTTATTTTAATTTGACTCGGCACCACGTGAAGAAAGCGAATGATGTCTCTGAAATGAAGGCGTGTGAGAGGCAGGATTGGGCTCTGATAGCTTGTTCTTCATTTTTCCCTTTGTTAAACTCAGACAAGTCTAATGGGCAATCTACATAGAAAGTGTTTTTCATGTCTGTCTTGGTCGTCTCAGAGCAGACGCACTTCCGTTTTATGTTAAATGTAACATGAAATGTAACTGGTGTAACAGTGACTGAATTTAGGTTAATTTAAAGGTTCCCTGTGGAGTTTCAGACACCTAGTCGCGGTGTGGAGCTGTTATTCTGTGCATGTGTGTCAAGAAGACACTTGCATTTACATGAAGATGATGGATACTCAGGCACAGGTGGCAGAAACATGGCAAGATATGCTGCAAAGCACCGGCAAAGCAAGGAAAGAAGAAGACGGCAAGCTAGCAAACATGGACGTCAACACTCACATGAGTAAGAAAATGCATTTGACATGTTTGTTACACTGAAAGGATACACACAACACATGCTGGGGAGTAACACTGACTGTAAACATATTCATTTTGTTTGTTTACAAGAAAACTCCACAGGACCCCTTTATGTTTTCGCCAAAATTAACACCCATGATGAGTTGATTAGCTTCCTCCTGCGGCTGCAGGTCTGATGGTGCTGACTGAAGCTCTTCTTTCTGAAAGCTTCTGTTGCAACTGTGTCGCTACAGCCAATAACCACGTGCAAAGTAAAGTAACCGATGTTACTGTCTGTTGAAGGCAAGAGGACGAACAAATTCAACAGATTCTGGCTTTTCTTAATGGAACAAATTTAATGCTTTTTAAGACTTTTCCAGACTCGCAGATTCCCTGTGAATGGACGGACACTTCAGTAACACTTACTTGCTGCAGATATCCTGATGTGGATTTGCAGTAAAACAGACCACTTACTTAACATTTTATATGGTAATTTAACAACATAGTAAATATTTAAGAGATCTTTTCTGCCTTAAAGCGTATTTCTTTTGATGTTTGTTTAATTTAAGGCTAAACCCTGACAGATTTGATATGAGATTTGATCAAATGCTATCAAACTCCAACCCTAGCTGTAAGCAGCGTTTTTGTTCTGGCAGCATTTCAGAGGGCAGAGGGGCCTATCATGGCCCAGGGGTATTTTGGTAGTATACCTGAGTATACCTACCACCTCTTGGGACTCCAGACCCTTTTCGCTGTCCTTATCAAGATTTATGGGTTTGGACCAGCTGCTATCACCAGCCTGAAACACTGCACGGGCCTTTGGCTTCTGGCGCAAGCTGCTCTCCCAGCCAAAACCACCCCTACTGGTCCCCTGAGAGACAACACACTCCCATTATACACTCAAACAGCATGCATATGCAAATGTATGCAAACACACACACACACACAAAGAAACTTACTTCAGTAACTGCTGGGAAATGATACAGATTTACTTTCATTTCCTGGAGGCTCACCGTAACCACTACTTGTCTCACTCTTAACCTTAACCACTGACCCAAAAATCTGCTGTTTTCCAACTGGAGAAACAGCTTTGGTCCCCAGTTGCACCAGCAGCCCCTAGTTAACTGCTCTCAGGACTGAAATGTGCCCCTGAAAGTAGCCTAAGACACACACACACACACATACACACACCTATATATATATACATATATATGTATATAGGGGTAAAACTGCACCTCATCACACCAGTGACCACCATAAAGATGAGAACACATGAGGGCAAAAGACTCACTTAGTGAGTGAGAGGGAATGAAGAATGGAAGATTTTCAACAACTTTGAATTTTGAGAGGCAAAAATGATGCACCAAAGGATTTTTCTGTCTTCTGGTGTAGCTGACAGTATTTACAGTCAAATACTGGACATTACAGTTGCACTAACTTCAGCACAGCCTAGTCTTATGTCATTAAAACTAACTTTTTTTTTTTTTAAATCAAGTTGCTTCTGTTCCACATGGATGTAGTGGATAAAAAACCCAGAGGACAAACAGAGACGAAAGCCTTTACCTGTTTCCACATGGCAAAATGTTCATGCTTGAGCTCTATGGATGGAAAGGAGAGAATGAGATCAGAGATGAGAGCTGCATTCTGACATGTTAAAACTGGAAATCTGGAAACGTGACGCTCTTTACAAAATGTTTCATGAGTAGAAGACTTGAGTAATGTTTTACTTTTCTCAGCTAAAAAGTTAATCTGGTGTGCTTCATTTTACAAAATGGATTCACAGTATGCAAATGAAAAGTGAAAAATAGATTTTCTTACGAGTGATCTTCGTTAGGCGGACTTCACACGGCTTCAGTGTCACTAAAGGCCATTCAGTTAAAGAAAATGAAACAAAAGTGGAAATAATGTGAGGTCCAAATGTGCATCATACAAATCATTACCATCATACAAGGTGATTTATTAATCATATGTCACAAATTAAAATGCAAATTGAACCTGATTTACCGATTGGACTATCTTTCTTTTTCCATTTGGGGTGAATTAGGGAGTCATTCCTGCTGATGTTGTCAGAGAGAGCGCTGTCAGATGTGATGTCAGACTCGCTTTCTGTTAAGGCTTCACTCTCAGAGAACAGAGCAGCGTCATCATTCTCCAGGGCCTGAGACAGGAAGTGCGCAAAGTTAATTAAACGTGCAGGAACTAAACACAAGCACAGACAAACTGTGCTGCTGCAGCTCCTCTGTTTACATACCTGAGTAAAAACCTGCTGAGGCTCAAGAGGAGGACAGGGGAAAGACAACAGGGCCAAAACAAGCTTCCTGAAGATTGAGGTTGGCTTGGCGTCCTTCAGGACGCCGGCCCAGTGCTTCTCCAGTGAATCCACTGTTGAGTTTTCCGTCTCTCCCTCCTCGGCCAGCTGATACTCAAGAAATTCACTCGTGAGCTGCTTGGCCTCCTCAGGGGAGCTGCAGATTCCCAGCTTGGTCCCAAGCTCCCCTACTGCCTTCCCTGACACCTTCAGCCTGCTCTTGGGGTTCAGCAGTTGGGCAGCGCTCCTTAGCACCCCCTCACTTAAAGGCAGCTCCTCTGCAATGCAACCTGTGAGTGCGATGTAGAAAGACAACGCCTCCTCTTTTAGCAGCAGCAGTGCCTCTGCAGCCTCAGACTCATTCAGGAAGTCCACAGCTTTCCCACCCAGCCTGAGCTCAGGGCTCAACAGGTGGAATTTCTTGTTCTTAAGGATTCGGGCATCGTGCTCTTTGAGGAAACGAACTGCAGCCTGAGGATGAAGGAAGTAGGAGGTGTAGGTGCAGAGCAGGCTACTGGCTTCTTCCAGGATGAGCAGGATATCAGCTTGGGCCGCTCTCTCGTCTGTCTGTAGATGTCTTTGGAAACTGTGCAGAGGCTTCAGGGCCTGCTCCAGGAACATGAACGTCGCCCTGACCTTGGGGTCCTGCAGCTGAGAGCAGATTAGCTTGGCTTTTTCGTCGTCCTTGTCACAAGACTTAAAGTATGATATGAGATCCATCCATATTTCCAAGATTTTTGTGACTGACTGGACAAACTTAAGGCAGCTGGTGTTGAGATGAAATAATGAACTGTCTGCGCTGACTTCTGAGCCAAAAAGAGCCTTGAGGTTGTTGTTCTTGGTGGAGCAGGAAGAGTAGTGGGCATGGATATCTACCATCAGCTCTTGAGCCTGATTGGACAGCTCCTTAACCCCTGCATTGCAAGCAGCATCAGCCATGGCGTACAGCCTTCCTAAGGCTACTATGTTCGGGTTGAGATCCCTGAGCTGCGAGCAGATCTGCTCTAAGGCCACATCATTACCGTTAGAATAAACAGCGACAAGATTATCTCTTGGTAACCCGAATTTCTTCAAGGTCTCCACCGCTGCTGCCGCCGTTTGATCTCCTGCACCACCCACTGATTGAAGAGCATCCAGAAATCGGATGCAGTGCCTGGAGGCTTCAACATCAAAAAACCCAACAAGGACCACAGAGACAGTGTCATCCTTTCCCAGTGTTACCCCTCCATAAATGTATACACAGTAAGGAGTGTGCTGGCAAACAGCTGTGATATCTTTGGGGTACTGCAACCCCAGCCTACAGCGTGCAAAACGCCTCGACACCTTATCACCTTCAGCAGAGCCGGTGTAACAGTGTTTGTAGATAAACCGAATGGCTGCGTCGCTACAGGGCAGTGGCTTGGAGAGTTGGTTTTGCAGGCTCTTGGAAATTTGAGTCCTTTTCTTGTGTTTGGATGTTTCCGCGTGTCGCCGGAGTTCAACAAGGCCTTTATGAAATGTGCTCAGGTTCCTGTCACAAGTGCGACAGTAGGTATAGTGCTCTCCAAGAGTACTACGCTCAGCCCAATCAAAAATGTCCTTCCACTCCTCAGCGTTAGTGTGTGATGTTTTGGTCGTTCCAGTGTCGTTCTCTTCCGTGCCTGAGTCCATTTTAAGTTTCCCTGACAGAGTAAGAGAAGAACGAATTATTCTTGCACGATTACTGTAAATACTGAAGTCAAAACACTGCCTTATGTTATCACAGTGAAAGTGAAAGTTGTACTTACGTGATTGGGGAGATGCCACTAATGGGCTGATATCGCTGCGGCGCCGAGCTTTCACAGGGTCGTATTCTTCACTCTTCACATTTTCCGTGTAGAAAGTTTTGAACCACTTCAGGATCTCAAAGTTGCTTTTAAAATCCCCTTTTATGAGCTCCTCAACTGAAATGGTCTAAATCAAGACAAAGAAAAAAAAACATAGCTTTCATATTGAACAACAGGGATAGAGTATGCAATAAAATAAATCTCTATCCAAAAAGGGACATCTACACTTGAATGCATATTCTTCTCCTTTGCGAGCATAGAGGGCATCTGAAGTTGAACATTTTGGGAAATACACTTTTTCTTGCAGTGAGTTAGATGAGAAAACTGATACCACTCTCATAACTGCGCACTAAAAAGAATGCTAGATAAAGCATGTGGTTAGCTTGGCGTAGCATTGAAACTCTGTACAAAGGTATACAAATGGTACACAAGGAAAGCTGTATAAAAAAAAAAAATCATAATTTGTGGTCTTACAGGAGTTATGCGCTGAAATTACCTTTTGGCCAGGAGCAAGGAAGTCAGTGCTCCTGGCACTAAAATATGTCACTACATATGAGCTTATGATAACTAATACACAGTTTGATGTACACAGGCATGGAAAAACACTGGCAGGCTCCTTTTAAGTCTATTTTTCCTTATAATGGATAGATTGTGGAAATTAACTCATTAAACACATTTAACAGAGAAGTAAAAAACAGGACATACCCTTGTGATCCCGTTCTTGATGAAGGCCTCACGAAGGAGACTGAAGTTGTGCTTACAGTCATCGTCACCTTGTGCATCAAACTTCACCTTGGTGAGGTCAACGGAGCCCGGAATAACACAGTCCATGATCTGACAGTGGCACGCACCTGTAGGATCACAAACACATAAAGACGGTTCAGAAAGTGTTGTTTCAGCAAAGGAACTCTTTTTAGCAGCTTTTCAGCAGCAGTGGGGATATTGCACCAAGATGAACTGTGAGCAATCAGGACCATTCGAGCTGTGTCAGCATGGACGAAACATGCACTACACGGCTCCTCCTAACTAACTAAACATAGCTCAACCACAAGGCTGATTCAAAAAACGTTTGGACGCTGTGTACAACAAACAAAACACAATGTGAGAATTTTACTGATGTTTTTTGACAAATACTCAACTGAAAACTATACAAAGACAATATATTTAATGTTTCACCTCATCAAACTCATTGATTTTTGTAAACATATACTTATTCTGAATTTTATGCAGCAACTAGCTTCAAACAAGGTGGGACAGGAGCAACAAAAGACTAGGAAAGTTGTGAAATGCTCAAAAAACACCTGTTTGGAACACCGTGCTTTCCTTCTTGTCACCAGCACAGTCATACACAACCATACACAGCCATACACAGTCATACACAACCATACACAGTCATACACAGCCATACACAGTCATACACAGCCATACACAGCCATACACAGTCATAGTGAGGCCTTACAGGGCCGTGGTGCAGGTTGGCACAGTTACACACCGCTGAGCAGTGATGGAAACACGTGTATTCAAGGCTTGTTGCTGCTCAGCACGTTTAAAGCAGGTTAAACCAGGTTCATGGAAAAACTGCATTAGTTCTGCTCATACTGATGAATCACCTGAACCCATCTGCTGCACATCTTCAAAGCTTGTCTTCAGCAGGTTGTTGACCCAGGTCACCAAGGAAAAGCGGGTGGATTTACCATGGGCTGAGTCTGGAGTCACAACCGCTGTACTTGCCATCCTGCAGCTCTCTAAGACAGAACAGAACAGCAATGACATTTCAGAGTATTATATTTCAATGTTTACATCCATACCAAACATAACACCACACTTCATACATTTTGCCTGTTGCACAGGAGATCAACCACTAATGCCGGTGTTGGTGATTCCCCCTGCCCACATGAAAAGACACTGATCCCCAGTTTGCACCAGATGGTTAGGCCAGCACCCTCCATGGTAGGTTTCTACCACTGGTGTGTGTGTGAGTGTGAAAATTAGAGATGAGTGATCCCACTCTCTGTATAAACAGTGCCACATAAATGTAGTCTTTTTACAGAGAAATACATCATAGAGGCGTCACTATTGCTAAATCACATGTCTCTGTGTTTGAATGTTCCCTAAACCACCACACCCAACCCCCTGCTCTTCCAGCTGCACCTTAACAGACACTCCCACAAAGATAAAAGATCTCCAACCTTCAGGGCTTTTAGTCCTGTCACCACCCAAATCACGGCAGAGCAAAGCAACAATCTGTTTGACAAAAAAATATTGACTTTTTACCCTTATGACCTTATGTTATTTGGTTAGTAATTCACAGATTTGTTTGAATGTTTATTTAATTGTTTTGTGTTGCACTTACACATCAAGTAAGATCTGAGGACTGCCTAAAAACCAAGATTGTGGATGGATTTAAATTAAAAGAACCTCATCTACTTTATTAATTCAATGCTTTGTTTTTCCGCCAATGTTCTTACTTATAATATTATACTTAGTTATAACACAGCTTTGTCGGATCCTGTGTTTAAATGTGCACCCCCACACCAGATGTTCTGTGAGCCAACACCACCAGCATCACTGTAGTCTCCTCATTACTCATACAATTCTGACATTCACGCAATAATCTACATCTTGGTTTGTCATACTTTTCCAAAACGTATTTTTTCAAAAAGGAACGTTCACATTGTTATTCATTACAAAAACATGGCTGTCACCCCTGCCAAAGCTACCCCCTACCCCATGACTGACTTGTAGGGGTGGGGGGTGGTGGGTGAGACTGGGCCGGTGGGTGGGTTCTAATCCTCCTTTTGTCTGACTGTGGAGGATAAAGGCCGAGGGCTACCTGTCAAATAATCTTCACTTTTGGCTCGTATCAGAGTATTTTCCTCTCGTGTGTACATCCACACATCGGGCTGTGCCGAAGCGGAGCACTAACAGGCCACTTGAACCGCGCTGCTGCTGTCTCCTCCCCTTCCTCCACAATGTATAGAACATAAATGAAATCTCGCGTTGTCCTCTTTTGCCGCGAACATCCACAGTGCACAACTTTCCCTTGCAAAGCAACTTGAGCTTGAACATAATATCCTGTTACTTTACTTGCAGGAAAAACAAACACAAGCCACCACAAGTGGCACATAACAAGCCCGCAGACCGGCATGCTCGTTTCTGTAATGAGGGTTTGTCATCAGCGTTTCACGTAGCATGCATGGCGTAGCGACTGCAGCCTGCTCTCACATGTGAACAACAATCTTTATGTTTTTTTTGTTTGTGCGCTGAAGTAAATGTAAGTGATGCATTTCAACAACCGCTTGAGAAAATGTAATCACAGCTGATTATCCGCGCATATGCATGTCAACACAGCTACCGGCACAAAGAAACTAATTGAAGTCAATTGCAGTCATCGTTAAGTCAATCCCTCCCCGGCTCACGACCCCATCGGCTGGTTTCGCCGTGGTTTATATGAGCCGGTCTTTGTGTGGTGAGCCGGCAAGAGGCTGGATTTACAATAAACAAGGACAATAAAACTGCAACAACATGACCCTATGCGTATCACCCGGAAGCCGCCGTCATAGAGGAAAGTGTCAATACAGTTTGAGCGGCTGGTTTTGTATAAATCGTTAAATAACACTTTATAACTTACCGCGGCGGTTCCCCTACAGATGATCCTCCCGACTCTTCGCTCCGTCCTGAGGCACATTCTCCAATAGGCAGACCGGCCCTGGTGACGTTCGCGTTATCCGGGGACGATCCATTGGACGATCACTGCTGGAGGCTGTCCCATAGTACAACGGTTAGCAGTTGAACTGCTGAATAGAATACCCGCCATAAAATGGAAACAGACCGATCAGTATTTAGTAAAATATAAGCGCCACGTCTGCCGCAAAATATGTATGTCACTGATTTTCTGTTGGCCGACAAGCAACGGTATGGCTGCTATATCACTAACAAAGCCAACTCTAGTTTTAATCCTGAAAAGTAATCTTGTATGCACGGAAACCACAACATGGGCAAACGTTTACCACCCACTCAAAGCTGATCAGTATTTAGATCGTTTAACTTAATGCTAGCGCTGCACCGTAGTCAGAAAACATAACTCACCTATTTTCTGTGGCTGGACAGACACGCTAACGTGACTAGCTAGCTAAAGTTAGCTATAGTTTACCTACTTAAGAGCTCGCAGTTTCTTTCTGAAACATAACAACGTACTAACAGCAACAGGCCTACATAGCTAACATTGTGACGTGTCCAAAATTTGTTTTTTATGGGTTAATATTAAAAGGTAATTACAGCAATAACATGAAGATTAAAAGACAGTACAACCTATTCTCGTTTGATTTAGTACAGGAGTAGAGTATTATTCATCGTGGGCATAACGTTACTACAGCCACACAAATGTCAAAATGTTCTAAGTTAACGTTAGCCTAAACATCCTGCGAGCGTTGTTTATTTCGTTTATACTGGCTAGCTAACCTAATGGTCAAAATGTTTTAAGCTAACGTTAGGCTAAACATCCTGCGAGCGTTGTTTATTTCATTTATACTGGCTAGCTAACCTAATGGTCAAAATGTTTTAAGCTAACGTTAGGCTAAACATCCTGTGAGTGTTGTTTATTTCGTTTATACTGGCTAGCTAACCTAATGGTCAAGATGTTTAAGCTAACGTTAGCCTAAACATCCAGTGAGCGTTGTTTATTTCGTTTATACTGGCTAGCTAACCTAATGCTCAAAATGTTTTAAGCTAACGTTAGCCTAAACATAAACGTGTTGTTTTTCGGTTGTACTGGCTAGCTAATTTAATCAAAATGGTATCTATTTAAACACTGATCATGAGAATTTAACTTGTGACCATGTGATTATCGCACTTGGTCACAGTTAACGCGTGACTGTTACATGAGATACCGGCTTGATAAACGCAGCCATGGCGAATATACTGGTTTGGTAACAAGCTTGTTTTCTACCGCGTTTCCGCTTCGCGCTCTGCTGTAACAGTGTAATGGCCAGATGTGCGATAACAGCGCTCTTAAAGGCCGACGATTGGGAGGATTGTTCACTAGACTCTATCACGGCGAAACTTTAAAGACGGTTTCGGCCTCGCCATATATACGAATAGCGTCGCTTAACGACTCGAAGAAATCTTAGAGGAGGAAGCTGCCTCGCGCAGTCAAGATGGCCATTTTCTGAAATCATCAGAAAAAGAGTAGGGAGCCATTACACTACCTGCACCACTTGTTACAATCATACTGATACTGAGGCCTAAATAAGTGTAGGCCCCTCTTTTATTTCAAATACCCTGCACGTCCAATTAAACAAATGGTTTCAACAACAATTAGCCTGATACTGGATTGACATTTAAAACCAAAACACTGGCAGTGACAGTTGGCGGCCTGTACAAATACTCAAAACAGAAATTTACTTAGAGTTGTATCTGTGTTGTGGACCCTCATAAGCAAAAAATGAGCTATACAACTAATTTCGGCCACTAGCCAGAGTGAGTATGGACCACTGACAGTCAATTCACAGCTTGGGTTTGGTCTTATTTGGGATAAGATTTATTTGGAACATATAGAAACCTGGTGATTCATATCCTGTATACAGCATCCAGGTTTCACTTAGTCTTTCCCCCACATTTTTCTGAAAGAAGAAGAGAAGAAACCTGGATAAGTGAGTCCTCAACCTAGCCTATCCATGCTTCTCAAAACCAGGATAAGGCTTTATCAGGTTTCTGAAAGGCACTAAAATGTTGTTATATAACCGACCAGGGCCCAAGTAACACTTTGTGCCGTGGAAAGACTGAAATGAGTTACAGCATTTTTCTTTTAAACATGCGTTATAGACAGAATGGTAGTGGCAGTCACTGCGGAGGTCCAGGGATTAATGTGTGTCTGAATTTATATTCAAGCTCAGTCTCGAATTAATGTAAGTGAATGGTCAGAGACGGGACCACAAATGGCTGTGGGTCCACGGGGACGCTGGCGTTCATGGACTGAAGCGTACAACTCTTAATGCGAAAATGCTCTCAGTGTGAAATATTGCTTTAATACCGAAAACAACAAATTGTCCCTGAGTATCTTTTCGTGATGTCATTATGAAGATAACTCTGGGCCCCTTTTGACACCATCTGTGCTAAGTGTAGATCCACTCTAGTAGTTGCCTACAGCAGGGTCATAGTGTCAGGGTAGGCTTTGTTTGTCTCTCCACGTCTCCACCAGCCCATCCTCCCAAAGGGCACGGTCATCAAAGTGGAGATGGAGAAAGCAAGGCATTGGATGTTTGCTTTTTCCTCACGTGGGTGATGTTTACTGCTGTTTTAACAGTGGAAAATGTGCGAATATGTGGGGAAACATCTCTAAAAAGCACTGAATATTGAGATTTTTCTTTATAGTTTCATCATGTGGTGGTTTCAAAGGTCAGGAGTCTCAATTGTAACTATGCATACAAAAGGAGAAAAAAACCCACCATAAATTCCACTACTCAACAGCTTGAATGACTGGTCTAACAGGGTCTTATACATGGAGGAAGCACTTGTTCAAGAGGGCTAAATGGTGAGAGCGTCTTCTTTTGCTAGCTTGTCCTCATGCTTCCTCTGCAGAAAATAGCCAGTTAATATCATTGTGGATAGCAGCTCTTATCTAAATAAAACAGTCATTAGTCTAGGATTGCATGTTCTTGGGGTTTAATGATTAGACTCAATGAGACAGACATAGTATTGCTGTTTCTGTGAATGATTAAGTCTGAGTAGACAACCAATAACCTGAAACTCAAAACATTATAGAACTTTCATTTTTGTTTCAGTTTTTCCATTTGATCTTGCATGAACGTCTGGAATGATTCACTTGCTAATTTCCTTTGACCGTGTGTAAGATGTTACTGCGGTGCCTGAATCATGATGAAAATTGGACAGAAAACTGAAATAGCAACACAGTTACAGCTATCACATAATATAGGAAGGAAATTCATAACCACTTTCACAGGCGTCATGCGGACAGGGCAAAGAAGGAAGAACAACAAGTCTGAGAACAAGGAAGAAAAGTCTGGAAAGGGGAAGAAAACACAGACAAAGGTCCTTGGGAGCATTCAGGGCAAGAAGCTATTTGGCTGACACTTTTATGAATGAGTATCATTTTGCTCTTAGAGGTGCTGAAGCTGTGGCTTTTCAGAACAATTTAACTACTCAGCCGTCTGTCTATACAGTCTGCAGCTTTGTGCAAAATTGTCTGTTTAAAGGCTGAAGAGGTGTTTCTTCAATGTGAATGTGGTCATAGATTTTTGGATTGATCACATGTGACAGACCGCATGTTTCACCACATTTCAGGGACCAGGTTTGTGATATTTTCCTTATCGTCAACACATGCAATGAAAAGACAAAAACGTATAATGAACTGATCCCACTGACAATTAACATCTATGCATCCAGCGCATGCTTGGCTTAATCCTCAGTGCTCTAGATCTCCATCGTGATCAGTGAGCCACACTGTTGCTCTGGGTGACATTTTCCTTGATAACTGTGAGCATGGGCACTGTAGTTTATTGTGAGTCAGCAGCGAACGTGTGTGAGGTTGCATTCAGACAGACAATAGCACTGTGTGAAAAAATGCAGCCCCTCATTTATCTGAATGGAACCAATGTAATGACATGGAGGGGGCGCAAACACAGAGGAACCTGGAAATAAAAAAAAAAGACACAATGCTGAACATGAAGGTGCTGCAGTGGCCAATCAAATACCTGTAGGTGCACATTCATGGTAGATTACTCTGTGATGAGTACGCTGTTTTTCTACTGTGTATGTGACAATTATCATAATACATAATTACATTTTTACGCCTTTATTATTCTTCTTTATTATTTATTTTCATATTGGTATTTTGAGCCTGTTCAGCACTGTGGTCATCTGTGGTTGTTTTAAAAGTGCCATAAAAATAAACTTTGACTTGATGATATTATAAAGTGCTGTGCAGTGTTTCGGATTCCAAACTCACGCTGCCCAATCTGAACACTCGCTGCATCCGCTGCTGAAAATAGTCCCAACTAATACAGTTGTTATACTTGTTTTGTGTAATGTTAGCTTTAAGCTACAGTATCCAGTTGTGTAAGAAGCTATGGGGGCAACAAGCTGTAAACACGACACTGACATATCATCTCCCTTTAGGTTAATGTGGTGAACTTGTTAGCGAAGACTTACATATTTAAACATCCAGTAACATTATAAGTCATTTGGAGTCATGTTTCTGATGTTTGTAAGTCATACAACATGAAAATTCCCACCAGCAACAACGACTTTGCGACTGTTAAAAGTTTAATTCAAAATCTATTTCACACTGAAACATTGATGGTGGCAGTCCGTCTGGAAGTGGCCTGCAGAAGCTGAGACAATCCAGCCCTTTAAACCGTAAGCTTGGAGGCTGGAACCAATCAGCTTCTTGGAACAACCTACACAAACAAACATAATCAATCATTTATTCAGTCAATCAGTGAGAAATGAAGCCCATCACACACACACACCCGCACACAGCAGAGAGAGAGATCCACAGCACATGCACAGAGGAAATTATAGCACATAGACAAATACATAGTAAATGTTCATGTTCCAATATTTACTCTCTTTAAACTCTGTTTTGGTTTCAACAAACCTCAGAGGGAAAAATCTGGATTCTTAGCTGCTAAATGCTCCACTGTATGAGACTTTTCACTGAAAACTGCTGCCTGCTGCAACCAAAAGTACTGAGGGAACGACAGAAACACACACTGGGTTTTGGTTGTTAATGGGATTTGTTGATTGTAAGAAAAGCACAGAATGACTCCAGCCTTACGCCTCAACTTGTGCAATAAGAAAGATCATTCAAGAGTTGGATTTAAAAGGAAAAGCAGAAAGAAGGTGAGGTTTGAAAACGGGGATTTGTGTGACTCCTGCTGTTTTACAAATGAAATAAGAGATGCCGGCAGAAAGCATCAACTGTAACATCAAATCAACAACAATTACAATATGAACCACTTAATATCAACATGTGTGAGGCTCTGAGACTAAAAAGGTCTTTAAATCAACTGCTTTCGAAGGGAGAATCACATGTGGTGTGAGAAAAGGCAAGAGAGAGCTGAAAAGGGGAAGAAGACGGAGACAAAGGTCAGCGGGAGCATTCAGAGGTTAAGGCTTTGAGGACAGAGCCTG
Source organism: Chaetodon trifasciatus (assembly GCA_037975065.1). Classification (NCBI taxonomy): domain Eukaryota; kingdom Metazoa; phylum Chordata; class Actinopteri; order Chaetodontiformes; family Chaetodontidae; genus Chaetodon; species Chaetodon trifasciatus. The sequence goes on from JBBMOE010000025.1 coordinate 4,856,053, forward strand.
ACAGGTGCAATCAGATATGTCACACCACCACGGTAAAGTGGATGTCAGTGCAGCCGCAGGGGGCCACTACAAGCATGTCACAGCCAATCAGGAGGGTAGAATAAGCGCTGGAGAGTGTTCAGGCAACAGGGAGCGTGTGTGCCTCTCCTCCGTGAGCCCATTACACCTGTCGAGAACAAGCAGCACCGGCGAGATCGAGGCCACAGACACAGGTGACGCTGACGGGTCGTGGCTTGAACAAGCAGCTACATGCAGATCAGCTGTTCACGAATGGACACATCGGGTCACATTTGACGATGTTAGCAGTTGGCCCTCTGACAACTTGTTTATGACTCGACTGACAGAATTTGTTGCCACTTAACTCGCTCGCGCACGGCAGTTTAATAAGCAGATGTTGTGTCAAAGATAAAGCTTTAGTTACGAGCAGTGGTTGGGTCACCGGGGTCACGGATACAATCCTCCTTTGTGTGGAAGTCACAGGCTTCCTCTGGGCCCCTCGAAGCCCCTCATGCCACAGAGGGTCGGGCTGACACACATGCAAGTTCTCTAAGATAGTCGCGGAAATACTGAGGTTCTCTGAATGCATTAACTTTGACTTCACTCTATTTATTCCATTTCATTAAAATTAATCCAGTCACAATGATCTCCAGATAATTTGCCCACACATTTCATGACGTGTGTCAACCTGCTCTACACTCATTTTAGGAGCTTGTATTTTAAATGTAGATTTTCATCTTCCTAGTGACATAATTACATGTCAGTCAATCCGTGAAACATATGGGAAAATTATTTAGCTTTTTGTCTTCAAATCATGACTTGAAGTTTCCATTCCACATCAAAAATTTATAACAACTCAGACAGCCAAAAAAAAAAAAAAAAAAAAGACTATGGAAAGATCAAAGGGCGTCATTCTTACACAGCATGGCGTTCAGTTTAATACCAAGAGTTTCAAAAAAGAAATATAAATATTTTATATGATACCTTCCAGGAAGTGAGTGACCAGTGGTTCTGGCTGATGTCAGTATGGTAGAGAAATCAACTTGCTGAGCCTTGAGCGTTGCTTGAGGCACCGCAGGAAATCCATCAGAGCGAGCGTTCAGTCACCTTCATTATTCTTCAGGTACGTTGTTACAAGTTGTCTGTTTCTGTTACTGTTCCTTATTAATTTATTTCATTTAGAGTTGAGTTTCTGTCTACCTGATGAATGTAAGCACAATATTCAGTCCCTTTTAGCTCTGTTTTTGGTCTCTACCAACTCCTGAACTGACTTGTTAGCAACTAAAAGCTCTACTGTGTTGATCAGTATGTGGCTAACTGTCTGTCTGATGCTGGGCAGGTCGTGTGCGGCGGCTTTTTACAGCATTTTCTCGTTAAACAGTGAGCTGAAACTCACTAAAGCGAAAGCTGAGAGGAGCTGCAGGGTGAGATGATGATTCTGTGCAGGGTCACCACCACGGATGACCCCTTCCTTTACATTATCACATTGTCACTTGACACATTATGATTGCAAAAATATTGATCAAAGCCACTTTAATATCAACACACACACTCACACCCTCACACACAAAAGCTCAGTTCAATGGCTGCGCTCCTGCTCGTTCCTCCCTTCCTCGTGGTGTGTGCTCATTTACACCCCCTCATGGATTTACAAAGAAACTGATGGTGGAGGCAGGGTGGAGGCTGCCTCTCCAGCTCACGCTGACACTAATCCAGTGTCAATGCAGTGCACGTGTGGAGGCAATGAGCTGCTCACGCTTTGGAGGAGAGGGGTCTGCGGTGAGCCAGAACTGTGGCCCTTATCTCCCTGCCATTGTCCCTCCCTTCCCCTCTCTCTCTGCTACCCCCTCTCCTCATGATTACCCAGACTCATCGCCCTCTATGGTCCGTCGTTTCCTGTTACTTAGTTACCAGTTGCCATGATTTGCCTGGGCCGCTTGTGTTTCCATGGCGACTGTGCCCATTCTGTCGTCTCCCGGCTGCCTCTTGGCCGCGCTGTCCCGGTGGCCTGCAGCCACCCCGGGCCCTGACCCACAGCTCCCTGCCTCCCTGCCTCATGGTCCCACAAGGCTGTCAGCGTGTGTTCACGTCGCACTGCAGCCCCTCGCCATGCCAGACTGGTAAATGCAACTTCTGGCTGGTCGGCGTTGAGGCTGACTGAGCAGACAAAGAGAGAGACAGTTCATATAACAGACTCTAAATATGCAGTCAGCGTGCTCCTTGTCTCCTTTACACAGCCACATCTCATCATGCATCAGACACAACACCAGGATGAAGAGAACAAAACGCTGTACTGAACTGTGCGCTCACAAAAATCACAAAGAAAAAAGAACAAAAAACAACATATTCTCCAAATCAAAAAGTCCTGAAGGGGTTTCACCTTTTCCACCAGAATCATTTTATAAATCCTGTAAATAAGACTTTCTATCCCCTTTAGTAGAAAAACTCTAAGCTCCTTTGGAATTAAAAGAAATGATCGTACAAATGTTTTAAAAGTAAGACTTTCTTTTGTCTTAATAAGAATAACCAATAGGACGATTATTCCTGACTAAAAAATTAACTTGACTATGTAAAAGTTTGGGATGCCGGTCTATCTCATGTAGCTCGTGCTTTACATGAGATACATTTAACTCCTCGTATGTCACATAAGAAGACACAATAGAGGTTTGCTTGAATAATTATTACAATTTAATGTTCTCAATAAAAACTACAATAAATTCATCACAGTCAGACTCTAACAAAATGCAATTACAGTACAATTAAAAAAAATCTGAAATTACAGATAAAGTCAAAAATTTCTGCCCTGAAAAGAGAAGACTTGATGATCATGTTTAGAAAAACATTTGTCATTTACACACTAAAATGTATGAATGCAGTGTTGTGTTATTGTACTTTATGTATGCTGTATGTATTTGTGAATCTCACAGCCTTAAATAAGTGAGAAATTCTCACTCTATAGTGGTATGGAGCCAGAGAGATAATTCCATCACGGTTCAATGTGAATTTGATTTTTTCAGTCTATTTTTATCTGTTCGGTTGCTTTGTGTCTTCTATGTGTCTAACTTATTGGTTATGCATAAGCAGTTTGAATGGCACCCACCCTGTATGAAAGGTGGTGCGCAAATCCAGGTTGACTGATGTGAATGGAAAAGAGAGAGCATGTCTTGGTAATGGAGAATAATACACCGAGCCAGTGGAAGGAGAGATGTTTGCTGTTTAGTCTTAAAAATGTTCTTTTTAAATGCTAAAAGCACCAAAAATAATATAAATAAAACAATAATTATTCCATTCACTTTCATTGTTGAAGAATCTTGGAGGCTGATATTTCAAAACCCCAGAAAATAATGTGATTTCATGACCAATCGTCCATACCACCGGTGGGAAATGGGAAGTTTTCAATGTGATTTAGGTGAACTGGCCCTTTAATCCACAAAGAAACTTATTATAATATTCACATATGTTGAAATATTTCAATTTAAAATACAAACATTACAACACACAAACAAAGCGTGCAGTTAACTGAAACAAAGGCGTGTTACTGACGTGCAGTCCTCTGTAGGACAGGTCCGGCTCAGGAGGTGTTCGGGGAGGGGGGACACACAAAGGAGGTGCTGTTTCCAGCTCCGCCATCAGGAGGCAGTAGTTATCAAATTGTCACTCAGACTTTATCAGGAGATCAACACGGGGTGAGCAGGGTAAACTTGTCAGCCTAACAGAGGCTGATTCACCGTCACTCCCCCTCACAGTGTGTCTGCCTCTCATACTCTTATTCAGTGTAACACTCACAGCGCTGTGTCACTGTCTGTCTCTCTGTTTACCGTCTATGTCCCCCCTAAAGCTCTACTGAGGTTGTTGAACCCTCCTGAAAGACAGATTTTGTTTGTTTACACTAGAAGTACACGAGAATTCTCTTTACAGCGAGATCTGCAGACACCCTCTTTGTGAGCAGAGTAAACACCCCTGAGGAAAAACTCTTGAGTGTGTCTGGCTCACTGATATTATCAGCGGTGGAAATTAAAGTACATTTACTCAAGTATTGCACTTAAGTGCAGTTGTGCTGCACTTTATCGGAGTACTTACATGTTCTGCTACTTTATACTTCAAAACATGATTCATCATTTGTGATTTAACCACCCAAAAGTTGCAAAATGCTGTTTACGTGTTAATAGATCCACATAATACATTTATTTTTATACTATTTTATACTACAATTAGGCCCAATAAACAAGTAGAAACAATAAGATAAGATAAAACGTTATTAATCCCACGCCAGTAGAAAAATACATAACACAGTAAAAATATATAATATAAAAATAGAAGTAAAATCTTCTACTTCAAAATGCATATATATATAAAACAGATGTGGAGTTAAAGGGATCTGCATAATAACACAGTAATATAATGTACTGTATGTACAATGATCTAGTGCTCTCTAACAATTCATTTGACCCCATAACTTCACTTTATGACCACCTTTACTAATTACTAATTCTTTATTTCTGGGTAATTGGGACAAGGTCTCAGTACTGCAATACCCATAATCCCTGTCTGCCATTACTATGGAGGAAGCCACTCAGAAAACCTGAGCTTTAGCAAATTCAAGAAGCTTCTGCGTTGGACCTGTTAACACAACAGGATGCCATAGTTGCTGAATTCATCCAAAATTGATCCAGAAATAAAAAGTGAGCGATGCACTTTGCAGAATTTTAAGCTCTGTGATTGGATATTTCTTGCTGAAATGCACCTTGGGAGGCGTAGTCTCTTCCATGAAATTAAACTTCACAGCTATTAACTTTAAAAGCTGCCTCCTGAGCCACAGAAAACATTACACTACAGTCTTATCATGACTGGTAAGATCAGCGGACTGCCCCTTTAAGGAAGGAGTCTGAATGCTCCTTCCACCACTGGATACCATGAAGTTCATCTGTGTGATGGAGACGACACTGAGCAGGGAGGCTCATGTCAGTTAATCCAGAGGTTAGGGGAGTGCAGGTCAGGGTGTGAGCAGAAGGCTGTGAAGCTGCTGCCAGTTTTTAAGTGTTTTATTTTAGAATCTCAGCCCTCGCTGTGGCCCTCCAGGACAGCAGTCGTCCACCTCGTGGTGAAAGCAAAGCGCTCGGTGGGGGACTGTGAGCGTAATTACAGCAGTTTTGCATCATTAGGAGTGAGGAGGCGTGACCCTGCCTACAGGTCTGACAGCTGAACCACACGGATGGTGGCGCTGAGAGATGATCCCTGCTCAGAGGACGAGAGGCAGCGGCGTATTACAAGAGAGAAATCCTGTTTAGTCCTGTTCAACGTGTGTGTGTTTGTCCGGAGGAGGGAGAAGTATTCACATCATTTACTGCAGTTAAGTAGTAAAATGATGTAAAAACAAGGCCTGTATGCAAAATGCGCATGAAATATTACAAGCTAAAATGTAAAGCCTCAAAGGTTAAAGTATTTGTGTGTGTTTTATTTCTATATGATATTACTGGATTATTATTACTGATGCATTAATGTGTAAAAAGCATTTTAAAGCTGTAGCTCAGTGCTTCCCAAACTGGGGGCCAGGATCCCGTAAGGGGTCACAGGATAAATGTGAGGGTTCACCAGATGATCACATGAAAAAAATCTGACATTTCATTCTGTTTTATTGCTTTTCTCTCACGTATACTTATTTCTTGTGAAATACTGGATACTTTCACCTCTTCGGGCGTCTAAATGTCCTTCAAATGTGACAACGCCAAGAGGGAGAAATCACTGGGTTTGGATCTTTATAGCACTAACAGGATGCTGTCTTAACTTCACCAACTGGTTGTGTTGAACCAGTGTTCGCATTGTTATTTATATTTAACTAAAATACGGTTATTCCGATCTGGTGTTAAACACAACAAACTCAAGTTTTACCTTGACAGATTTATTCTTTATTGTACAAAATAGAGTGCATGTGAGTTTCAAACCTGCAAAGGAAGCATGTCATTTGCAATCAGTTACAGGTGAGTTTACAAGGAGGGACAGTAGATCATAACAGCCATATTTTAAGGTAAATAAGTCAACAGCAGTATAACACAAAACAGTAAAAACAACACACGGTCTTAGTTTGTTTCCTACACATGGGTGCTGCTTAAGTTCCCCCAGTGTTGCGCTGGTGCTTCACCCAAATAGTTTGGCCCAGTGTGACCAAACTAAGCTCATGAGGAGTCCCAGTTGACCGTAGCTTCATTTTAATTTCACGTCATTTGACCATTTTCACAGGCCAAACAGGTTGGGAGCCTCTGCTGTAGGTGGTGCAGATGAAGCTAATCTGAAGCAATTTAACTAATTCGGTTGGTAGTTTCATCTCGCACTATATCTGCATCTGTAAAATAACTGAGTCTGTTTGAGAAAAAGTGTAGTGGAGTACAAGTATAAGTAGCATAAAACGTCAGTATTCATGTTAAGTACACATACTTCACTGAGTAAATGCACTTAGTTACTTTCCACCACTGGTTTTCTCAAGTAATCCACGTGGAAAGAAACATTTTTTATCAGTAACAACAGATGTCTAAAACCTTTCGAAACAAGCCCAGTGTTGAGACGTTTCCTGCCCTGGGGGTGGATGGGGGCCCTGGAGCTCATCCTGCATGCAGGCCAGTCCTGAGAGAAGACCCTGCAGGAGACCAAATGATGAAATGAAACGAAATAGCTCGCAAAGGCCTCGGCCATGCACCACACACGCAGACGCACACACACACACACACACACACACACACACACACACACACACACGTGCGCTCAGTTTTTCTTTATCCGACGAGTGTTGAGCTGTTCGTCGGGGTGGGGCTTTTTTGTCCTGCATGCCGTTGTCTGAGTCAGGATGGAGAGATGAGGACGGGGCATCCCACTCACCCTCTGCACGGCCGGAGACACTGCTGCGCTGCTGTCATGGCAACAGCAGCAGTCACCACCGCCAGCATGGGCCTATAATGCACAGGCCAGGAGGAGTCACACACACACACACACACGCACACACGCGCACACACACACACAAAATGAGAGCACGACACCACACAGGCAGAAAACTACACGTAAGACACAAATATAAATCCTAAGTATTTTGCAGTTTTTCCTCCACTTGTCCCCACATATGAGTGGGAATTAAATTAAAATGTTTTATTTTGTTAATTATTTTTTATTTAAAATTTTAATGGGACTGATGTGGCAACGTTGAGACTTTAAATCAACTCAGGAGAAACTTCTTCTCTCAAATCTCTGCCTGTGAACTCTTTGTTAAACTATTTTTTTTTTAACAGAGTACAGTACAGTCGCATCGCCAAAGCAGAAAAATCGGCCTGGATAAACTGTTACACGAGGAGGTTTTTGTTTGTCTCATGGCTGTAACTATTTTACCCACATTTTATCTATCTAGGCATCACCGGACGCGTATATCTGCAGGAAGAGTCTCCTGTTTAAAGCGAAATTGTGTTATCAGTGTTTTCTCGCATCTTCTTCAGACAGTATCATATAAATTCTGCCCCCACCCTCTCTCACCTTCCACGTCTCCAAATCGGACATTTTCTCTCTGCGTCTGGGCAACATAACGCGACTTGTAAACCGCAGGCTTTGCTGCAAATTAAGCCAGTTGCGAGTGCAATGCAGATGCGAGAGTGTTTTTCACGGGATAGAAAGAGCTCCTCAGTGCAAGCGCGAATCACATTCAAACAGGTGTGAGGAGCAGAGACAATCCCAGGTGGCGCATGTTGATCGGATATGTGGCCATATAGGAGCACATCGTGAGCATCTTTGCGCTTCTCTTCAGGGTTGAGCAACCCGCATCCGAAAATAGTGTTGTCTGTTAGAAAGTAGGTCGATAGGAACTGAGAGCGACGTTTGTTTCCACGCTTTTTGTCTGTGTTCTTTGTTGTTTAGCGAGGACTGTGGGGGTTTTTTTTCAGCCTACCCTTTAGTGAAGAGCCTTTTACGCACAGGTGGGAGATACCCGCTCAGCGTAGCTGCTGTAGGACAGCCCCCCTCTCTGCTCCTCGGCGGATGATGTGAGGAAGTGACATTTTTCACCGCTGCGGTTCGGGACAGCACTGCTCCTCTGCAAACAGGTGTGCTACTGTCCGGGCCACTTTTGCTGGGAAACCACAGGGAGGTAGCGTCCCAAAACCTGAACCAAGCCTCCTGGACGCGGGACGGCGGGGACCACAGGAGGAGGATCAACCCGTGCAAGTCTTTTCTTTATTAGCCTGGGCTGTTTGAACGGGTTCAGACAGAGGGAGAGAGGGAGCGATGGCAACGAAAAAGGCGTGCGTGGATGCGCCCAAAAGGAGCCGGAGTCCGGTCGTGTTGGAGGCGGAGATGTTCAGTGAATTTCAGGACTGGTGTCTCCGGACTTATGGAGACTCCGGTAAGACAAAGACCGTCACCCGGCGAAAATATAACAAAATCATGCAGACACTGTTGCAGAACGACGAGTCGGATGGCGTTTATATCGACAACAGCCACATCAACGCCAAATTCAAATTTTGGGTGAAGTCTAAAGGATTTCAGGTCGGGACCAACGTTTTGGGAGAGCACAACAAGAAAGGAGCTCCAGGGAAACCCGTCCTATATGTCCCGGTCAAGTCAACGGTAAAGTGTGTGATTGTGTGCGTGCATGCGTGCGTGCGTGTGTGTGCGCGCCCGCCCGTGTATGTGTGTGTACGTGTTACAGAGAGAGAACGTGCGTGTACACGCGCACGAGATGTCCCATTGCCGCCTATAAGTTGTCATTATTTCAGGCTGCACACATGCATCTGTCACATGAATAAAACGACTACTTGTAATGTTTCGTCGTCCCGGCTCGCCCTCGCCTCCTCATGAAGCTTCACTTTGTCCACATCCCAACCAGAGCAGCCCTACTCTCATCCCTTGCTGCCATAGCAACGCCGGTGCCTCCTGGCAATCGCAATTGTACAGGTTGGCTATCACGCTCAGCCATCTCGCCAGTGAGGTTGAAGTCCTGTCAGCGGCACGCTGCCGGGCGCAAAGCACGAGATAATTGACTATTGACAACATTTAGTTTGAACCGTGCTGTTCGGGGCTCGTGTCGCCCGATATGGTGATGCTGTGCGCGCGCGCGCGGGTGCAACGGCATGTTCGTGGGTCGGGTATGTCAGGGCACTCCGGTGTGCTCCTTGGGGGACTAGAGGGTATTAACGCCAACTTAGAAGATGTCAGATTCACCTTCCCGCTGTGGGGTTGGCTCAGCAGGTTTGATTGTCAGCGATTCATCCCTGACACGCGCACTCACTGTCCCATCTAAGCCGAGCAACACGGACTGTGTCCGCGCGTCGGCAGGGCTGGTTTATCTTCCTTTCACAGAGCAAATATGGGGTTCAGAAATACTCAAATATCAGTCTTTTTCATGGAAATGTGATTGCGTGGCAGCCAGTCTGAGCCTCGGTGTTTGTACCCCACTTTTCATTGTCCTGGGAGGGATGCGGATCGGCTCGCAGGCACTCGTTGCTCTGGCAACACCTGTATAGTCCAGGATAGCCTGCCTCTGCCGCATTTTATTGTGTGCCTTCCGACATTAAAGCCTGTAACCCCGTTTAAGAAAGCCTTCGCAAGAGAAACATTTGAAAACGTATTTCTGCATCTGATGGAGGGTGGCAGCTGTGCGTAATTGGTGACCACGTGAGGGGCTGTGGCGGAAACAAAAGGGTCTGCACGGGACTGATAGCGACATACGCCCACAGTTAGTGCTCAGACTTGACTTGTACATGTCTTTGATGATGGGCTGTGATGGAAGTCAGGTCACCGCACGTCCCGCAGCACGTTATTGAGGCTGCAGGTGTATTAAGTGTTAAACCGCTCGTTCTTCTTTTTTGACGGATTGCCAAGATAAACATGCACACGGTGAACTGTCAGTGGCTCTCCTTATGGGCGCGTGCGTCGGTGCACGCGCGCCCATGTCTCTGTATGGTGTTTGGGCCTGCTGTGCCAGCAAGGAGACAACCACCATTTTAAATAAGCGCCTTCAGGGAGTAGTCCCCCCCCACCACCACCCCCACCCGCCCTGCTGGGACAGAGTCTCTCTGGACCTCAAAGAGCAGAAACACATTTTCTGTTAACAAACTAGAGGAGCTATTGGCACAGATTAGAGAGTGAGTCCTTTGATTTGGGTTGAATAGCACTGATCCCTCCACAGGTGTTGTACCTGTGTGAATGCGCAATTTAGATTTAGGCCAACTGCTTTTACAAAACTCCTCTAATCTCCACTCAATATTATGTTTCCCTCTGGGTAAGAGGGCAGGTGTGAGCTGTCTCTGCAGGTGCAGATGGTGTCTGAAATGTGTTGTTGCTTAGCTTCTGTCCGTGGCTCTTGTCAATACTTGCTGAGGTGCATTCTGATATGTCCTCTGTGTATCAATGCAACAATCTCCAGGTCAGCCTGATTTCTCTGTGTGGCACCTTTAACAACGCCTGGTCTGAAATAATCCTCTGAGGTCTGGTTAAACCGTCGGAGAGCCTGCGAAAGGCAAAGTCTCACTGCAAAAGTGTAGCTCACTGTTCATTGGAGAGGAGTGCACACGCTTTGGAGCTGGTATCATAAGGCAGGGGGAAACCTCCCCCTGACTCTGCTGCACTTGGGAAATTTAAACAACAAACAAAACATCATCCAACACAAGCTGCTCCTAATGATGAGTCAGAAGCTACAAATCAACCAGTTTGTATGCATGTGACTATTAGAAAGCATGATTTTCGATTCAGCGTTCGTGGGCTTTATAAATAGGCTGTCGTGGGCCCTTGGAAAAGTGACACACACACACACACGAGCAGACGTACGAACACGCACACACAATGGTCACTGCCTCCTCATACGGCTGCAGGCCCGGGGGCGTGTCTCTGGAGCTCCAGCACTGGAAGCCCCGCTGCAGCTGCTCCCAGGGTGTGCCAAGTTTCTGTATGGGGGCAGGCAAGGGGCTAAATGACGGGAGGCTGGGTGGGGGTAGGGATGGATGGTGGCTGATGCGCAGACAGAGAAGGTCTCTTCTGTGTGTCAGTGAAGCATACAAGGCGGCTTCAGTGTGTGACGGGACAGAAAGGCAGGGCACAGTAGCACAGACTCAGTGCAGATGCCTTCTTTTCAAGCTGGACGCAGAATTATTTCCTCTCTGTGCTCTCTGGCCGTCCCTGTCCTCCAGCCCACGTCGTCTCGCCCTGCTTCTGCACAACTCGGAGCCCTCGCGGTGCTCAGAGAATCCAGCAGCCCTCAGTGTGGAGATGCAACCTCGTTTAGCTCTCATTATGTCCTGATTAGAGGACGCTACAGAGGAGGAGGGGGACAGGACCAGAAACAGACACAGAGATGCACCACAGAATTGCACACTGTGTGAGCACAAGACTTTCCTGAGACGAAGGGAGTCAGAGGGCAGCGTATTTGAAGAGAAACGCTTAAACGCCCTGTGCATTTCCTCTCGGCTGACACGAGCATTGTACTGAAAAATTTGAAGTACTGCGAGCTGTTGCTTTTTGTTGCCATGCCAACTGAAATCTGTAAATATCTCTGTTCATCTCTCACAACTAGGTTTTGGTGGACATGCTCTCTCTCACACACACACAAACGCACACACACTCGTATATATACCTGTAGCAGTTTAGAAACACTTGACACGATGATGGAAAGTTGAATCGTGCTTGCTGGAGGTGAGGCCGTAATCAACATCGGCTCGTGTCAAGCTTTATATTCTAACATGTATAATTAGTCCAAAGCCTTTATTTACAATCAATCAGACCAAAAATCCTAAAGCGGAAACGGTTGATCAGTTGATCAGCAGAACATTAACTGGCAGGCTGCAGCTAACTGCTAATTTTCATGAAAATGTCCATCACACGAAGCTCAGGTGGATGTTTTGTTTGTGTCACAGAAGACAAAGACCAGAAAATACTCACAAATGTAGCATTTAAAACAACAAAAGACTCCAAACAACTCATCATTAATCAGCACAGGTGCAGATTATTTTCTGGCGAGTAACTAATCGGTTGGTTGACTGAAAGTTTCTGCTCTATTTATAACTATTTTGACAATCAAATAATCATTTGAGGCATTTTTTTCAAGCAACAATACAAACATTTTCTCATTCCAGCTTCTCAAATGTGAGGATTTGCTGCTTTTCTTTGTCTTGTATGAGAGCAAGTTGGACATCCCTCCGTTTTGATTAGATAAAAGAAGAAATCTGAAGATGCCGCCTCTGGCTCCAAGAAGTTATAATGGGTATTTTTCAGTATATTCTGACATTTTATCAACAGAAAGAAACATTCATAGAGTAATTAAGAATAATCAGCAGACTGATGAAAATGATGCTTAGCCTGAAAGTGACAGGACAGCATCAAATTAACCAGGACCGCCACAGAAAAATGTCCTCAGAATACAGGATTTAATCACGCTGTTAATTTACAAAATAAAGGTCTGCAAACCAGAAACCTATTCATAATCTGTGCCTCGGAAAATGGGCCCTAAATGTTTGTCCCTCACCGTCAGCCGGGAAAGAGGAACATCATCATTATTATCTGATTAATTAGTCCACGTTTCCCCTGAGAGCTCCTCTTTTGTGGAGGGGCCACAGAGTCAAAAGAATACTGGCCCTATTATTCAACAGCATTTGCATTAATGCCATTTTTGCATAGAGGATCTCCAGTGCTTTTGTCCGGTGTGTGTGTTTTTTTGCCTCAGCCCTCTCTGGCAGTGCTTATTAGGGGCAACACACGGGCTCACACTCATGGGTTCAAATGCTCGCCACCCCAAACAAGAAGCACCTCATTCGTCATCAGTCCCAGATGGACTGGAGCGGGATTTACCTGTGCATGCGTGGTGGTGACGGACTTTTCCATCAAGTGGCTTAAAGGTGGAGATGTTTCTGTTCGAGGCTTCTTTGTTAAGCGAGAGTCAAACTGGGATTCACAAAGAAATTAGTTTATGTCAATATGTGTTCATTCACGTCGTTACCGTGTGACTGTGGGTGATGAAATCCATCCATCCCTGCACGTATGTGGCAGTTTTGTGTGTGCATGTGTGCTTGTACAAAGAGGGGGTCGCTGATCGCATGCTCTGTGTTTCCTCCCTTCAGCACCCTCTCTGTTGCCATGGAGAGACCGTTCTTTGCTTTCCCATAGGAGGAGAAATTAACACCATTTTTAACTGGCCCGGGGGCCTCCCCCCTGTGTGGGAGATAGTCTGAGTTCTGCTCCACACACACACACACACACACACACACAGAAAAAGAGAGAGAGAGAGAGATTCTGTAAGACGGCAATAATCTTCCTACCACACCGCTACTGTCATTTTTAATACCTTTGCAAGGCCAACGTTTAACGAACTGGGACAGTGTGATAATAGCCTGGAAATGGTGGAATGGACTCTGGGATGTGATGATGTATGTGCGAGTCATTTACATACCATTTTTAGCCAGTGACTGGAACGTCAACAGTGCCAGTCTGCAGGGCCGGTGGGACCGTCTGTGTCTCTGGCTCGGTGGGATATTGGGGATGTCACACACTCTATCAAATAATGTTCATCATGGGAGCAGCCGAGAGAGAAACACACACGCACACACACGGACGTCGGACAGAGGGGTAGAGCTCAGTGCACCTAATGTGGATTTAATGACAAGGGCTTTATAATTGAGGCAGAGAGGAGAGAGGAGGAGGACGGAGGGAAGACGGAGAAGGAGACGGGATTTATGAAAAAAAGATTTGTAGAGGTTAATAGTCTGTTTTATTACACTTTTTCTGTCGTATTTACTTTTATCTTGCACCATGTTCCCCTTGGCGCACACACACACACACACACACACACGCACGCACACACACTCAGAGTTTAAGGGTTGCCTAAACCTTATCCCAAACCCAAGTCTTCACACTACAATTTAATGATTTACTTCATGCAGACTTGTGTTTTGTCCCTGCAGTGCGAGTGTGTAAACAGATTTATGTCCCCACAACATGAGTAATACACATCCACATGCACGCACACACACACACAGGCACATACACACACGCAAGCTCAAGAAACAAGGATTGTTCCATTTACGTGTCCATTAGCCAGTTGATAGATTTACAGAGGGGAGACGGGGCTTTAAAAGATGACCTGTTGTCACATCTGCAGTGAGATAATCTGAGTCATGAGTACTGTTGACACAGCCATCTTTACTCGCTACTTGCTGGGTGCGCACACACACACACACACACACACACACACACACACACAGAAAGTACCTGAGCACACATCCCTGCTGCCACAACTTAAGCTCCTTATTGTGCAGCCACCTTACAAAATAAAACACCACCTTCGTGTATGTGCTGCACCTTGACTTTTCAAGTTAAGTGCAAAGCTAAATGGAGATTTTTGCATGTGTTTATCCGTTCACCCATGGAGCTAATTTCTTGTGTGATGCATCTCCTCTTTCTTTGCCGGCCTGTCTTTGTGACCCAGCTGCTTCCCGTGAACCCCCTCCACCCTCCCTCCACCTCCTCCTCCTCCTCCTCCTGACCTGCCTGTGTGCAGGACTGCTCCTCTCTCCCCTCAGCGACTCTCTGCTACAGTGTGTGTGTGTGTGTGTGTGTGTGTGACTGCCAGCGGGGGTGGGGGCAGCCGACTCAACCCCTCCAGTCTCCTAGCAACAGAGCGGTTTGGTGCGGGACAGGGAGAGCGCGCAGGGGATGGGGGCTGGTTGTACAGTGGCTGGGGGAGAGCAAAGTCCTCCAGGATTAGAAAGATGGAGGGAAGGAGGAGAGGAGGAGAAGGAGGGCAAGAGTTTTGCGGTGTTGTTGGCGATTAGGGATGCTGACATGCCTCCTTTGCTCTTTAAAACGGCGCGCTGCTGATGAGACCAAATATCTACAGCGCTGTTTAACAGCTGTTCTCCTCTGAGATGCTCCAGCTACAAGGTCCGCCCGGTAGACATGTGCTGCACTTAAACACACATGGCACGCACTAATACACACACTCAAAGCGTGTTGTGTTCAGAGGTGAATGTTTAACTCCCTGTTGACTTGTGTTTGGAAACTAAAGCGCTTATCGGTGCAGAGGAGCCCGAGAAGGCCTTCAGGTCGCAGGACTGTGTGGCGGCTTGTGAAGGAAATGCTCTCCTGCCTGCAAGTTGTCACTTGAGGAGAAGAAGCACGTAAAAGTAGAGTTAGAGTAATTGATCAGGACAATTTTTATGATCCGAGTTGTTTCCAAACAAAAACACAAAACTATCTTTAGCTCCAGCTTCATGCACGTGGAGATTTGCTGTTTTCGTATCATGGCAAACTGATCATCTTTGGGTTTTGGACTGTTGTCCAGACAAAAAGACGTCGCTGAGGAAATTATGTTTATGGGCATTTTTCTAACATTGATGGAGAAAATAATCAGTAATGAAAATAACAGTTGCAGCCCTTCACAGAAGCATTGCAGGTACTGGTCTTAGATGGAGACTTCAGCAGTGCTAGTCAACCTTACCACCAGGTCCAACACTAGCATGCTGCCATATTATGTATGTGTGTGTTTTTCTGCTAGCTTTCAGGTCAGAGAACGCGTCCCCAGCAGAATATCCAGAGTGCATGTTGGATATTTTTTTGGGGTAGAATTCAGTGGAGGATGCAGCCGCGGTGTGGGTGCACTGCACACCCCACAGTTGTATGAGATTATCTAAATCCAGCGTGAATGGACCTGACACCATTGTCCCAAGCAGCGGCAGCAGCAGCGGCAGCAGCGGCGGCGGCGGCGGCGGTGATGTCACCAGGGGAATGATGATGATACCTCCAAGTGCGATAGATTACAGCTGTGATGATGAGGTGGAGGAGCGCTATTATTTCATTTATTATCATTACATTTAGCCCATGCTGACAGGGGAGAGTGGCTCGAGAGAGAGAGAGGGAGAGAGAGAGGGAGAGAGGGCCGGATTAAAACAAACCCGCTCTGTGAGCTGGTTTTAGTTGCCATGGCAACGATCATTACCTCGCACTTGGGAGAGCAGGAGCAAGGAGAGAGAAGAGGAGGCGGGGGGGGGGGGGGGGGTTTGAAAGAAAGGAAGAAAGAGAGCAAGACGGGACGGAGGTAGGGGATGAAGCCACGGAGGCAGGAGAGAGGGAAAAGGAGAAAATGAAATGTCAGATCCCAGGAAGTGTGCAGAAATGTCAAGGAGGGGAGGGAGGAAAAGTGTGATTCCTCAATGCCAGGGGGAGAACTTTTTGAACTCGGGACCCTCCTCTCACTCAAACAAGAAAAGATCACTCCCCACCCAGAACCCAATCTCCAGAAAATGTCAGAGCTTGTCTCATATCTGCGTGGACGAGGTGGACTCATGGAAGTATAAAAGCTAATTAAGGGCAGGTACTACAGGTGAAAACATGGCTCCTCATGCATCGTTCAGTTTTGGGCCTGTTTTCTTTAACAACACGTCTTCTTTCAGACCAGTGGATGACTGAAAACATCATTCGAGTGTTTATTTTAGGTTAGATTTCTGTTGCATACACCAAACTTTCCAGTTTTATTCACATCTCTGTTTTGAAGGTTTGTTCACATATCAGAATATCCTTTTTCATATAACATTTCTTCCTAAAAACAAGGCAAAAATTGTTTTTTTTGGACTGTGTCCTGATCTATGGAGTGATTAAAAGAGATGTTCAATATTCCCTCTGAAAAAAACAACAAAACGAAGCAGGAATTTTAAACATGGCTTCATCCAATGTTCAGGTTTCTGTTCTGGAAGTTGATGCTAATTAGTGCATAATTAATGGGCAACGCCTAATTTTTGTATTTAAACATAAAATTTCAGAAAAATGATCACACAGGAAATAATTACTGTAAATAATCAATGGGGGAGGCTTCATGGTGACATAGCTATTAGATTGCATTTCTAACCTGTGGTGTCTTACCTTAAATACCCAAATCCATTTAGATTTCACATTGTTATGGTTGCTCAGGCACTTTAACGTATCAGCAGGTGCAGAAATAAAAAGATAAGATCTGGTGAAAAAATGCAAAGTGTGGTATGGAGGAATTGAGGGGATGACAGAGTTAACTTGGAGGAAAAAAATGGAGGCAGAATGGAGGGGAAGCCCCATGTGGTGCTGCGGATGGAGGCCGTTGTCCTGGCGATCCCGCTTGTATGGCTGGTCACGTGACCCTTTGCCCAGCACACCTGCCCGGGAGAAATCAGTGGCAGTTTCTATGGCGACAGGGTCAGCAGCACGGGCGCCAGAGGTGGTGGGAGGAGGGACTGTTGGTCCTGTACAGAGTGTGTGGTGTTATTTTTAAACATGGCAGCGATGAGGCGAAGGCCGGGCCGAGACTTCTCCACCTGAGAGAGGAGTGTAAAGACAGGATGATGGAGGAGAGCTGGACGGAGAGAGGGGTGTTGTTTCAAGTTTCATTCCCAGTGCGGGTCAGGACACCTTGTGCATGACCGTCTGTAAGCACATGACCTGTGACTCATGCGCCTTGGATGCAGGAATCTCCATTTGCAGCTTTAATATCAGAGATCTTCCAGTGCAGATGATACACACATGTCATCTCTGCAAGCCTGAGGCCGGACATCAAACTAAACTCCGGTCTCTGTCTGTGTTTCAGTGTTCAGATGGGAGTTCGGCCCAAGACAACTCCTCCCTGAAGCGTGTCGCTGTGGTGGAAGACTTCTTTGACATCATCTATGCCATGCATGTGGAGATGGGCGCCGACCCTGGCAGAGCACCCAAGCATGCAGGCCAGAAGAAGACCTACAAAGCGGTGAGTAAATCCAGCCATCAGTGTGTCTTTATACTAATGAACAGTACCCTTTTGCCTCTGCAGTTTCATCCATATCTTTTTCATCCACTTTTGCCAGGGCTGTTGCTAGTGGTGCATAACAAAAAATGGTGTACAAATAAAACGGAAATGCTGTCTGCACACACAGAAAACCATTTTCTTTGTCTGACTTACAAGGTCTTTGTCAGAAAAAACATCCTTGTGAACAATAAACAGGCCGTACTGTATGAAAGAGTCTGCAGCCATGCTAACAGCTCTGTGAGGCTTTTCTTTAGGATAGAGATGCTTTGAGCTAAATGCTAATGTCAGCATGCTAGCATGCTCACAATGGCAATCAGCTATCATGCTGATGTTCACTAAGTGTAATGTTTACAGTGTTAACCATCTTAGTTTAGCATGTTAGCATGATAACATTTGCTGATCAGCTCTAAATATGGCAGGCCTAAAGCTAAGGCTGATGGGAAAACTGTTTGTTTTGTCAGTATTTAGTCATCAACTAAAGCACCGGACAAACTAAAAGTTTGATCTGATGTTTTGCTAGAGTTGAGCCGAGTTATTACTATTATTTCTAAGGGGAACATGAAAGTGTCATACTAGCTGCTAGCAGCTAAAAATGACAGCTCCATCTACAATTATGGGATCACATGATAACACATATTATCCCCAGATAATCAATCTTCAACTTTGCTCTTAATAAAAGACATTGTGACCAACAGAAGCCCATACAGGACATACATGGGCACATTTTTAGCCAGTGCCGGTTGGTCTACCACTTTGGTCCAGACTGAAATATCTCAACAACACCTTCATTGTTTGAACTTTTGTACAGATGTTCATGGTCTCCAGAGGATTGATGATCCTCTGAATTTAGCGCCACCAGCTTCTCAGTTTCAGTTCCAGTACTTCGATCTAGCAGAGTCTGCTTCTTGTTGCATGGATGTTTGCCAGACACTGACCTTTTTGAAACTGTGCAGACAACTTCTTCTTTTCCTTTGTGTGAAAAGAGAGTTAAGGAAACCACAGTGGGATTATTTTATTTGGAAAAGCGAGGGTCTAAAGTGAGGTCAGGATTCTTTTCAAGGAGTCAAAACATCCAAGCTTCCCTGACTAAAGGCATGTTTAACACCCAGAAACCACCAACATTGTTTTTCTGTGAAAGACAATAGGCTACACTCCTTAGCTCTGACAACATAATATAGCATTTTTAGCATCAGGAGTTACCAAGGGAACCAATGAGCACCTTTACCAGGAAAACAAAGTAGTTGTGGATGCCTCTGGAACAAAGGAGTTTACACTGCAAACTGAGGTGTGGTCTTGGGCCGGGTGTGGTGTCCTGAAAAAACGAGGGGCTTTGTATGCAGCTTTCATGCAGTATTTTGGGGGGGGGGGGTTAGCAGGACTTTGGTACCCCTCCTCTCCTCCCTCCTGCCCCCCCAGGATTGAAAAAAAAAAAAAAATCATCGAGCCAATTCCTCCTGCCCTGTAGAGAGGTCCTGTCATGTCTCATAGAGTGTACCCTTTTGAGGAGGCAGCATCACTGGGGCAGGGCATAATATGGAACTGTCACTGTGGCCTTCTGGGAGGTGCACGCTCCTCTGGGTGGCCTTTCCCTCTCAGCTGCCTCAAGGGGCCAGGAGGGGTGGGGGCAAAGGGGATGGGGAGCTGTGGCAGTGGTGATGGTGGTGGGCCGGTGGGGGTGGGCACCCCTGCTGCCTCTCCATGGTCACGTGAAGGTCGCATTTTACAGGGAAACGCCAGAGGGGGGTGAGGAGGGGAGGGTGGCATAGCAGTGGAGACAAACAGAGGAGGAAGGCTGAGCATGAGAGGGAGGTGGAGATACGAGTCGGCTGCACCTGAGAGAGCAGGAGGAGAAACGGAAAGAAATGACGAACACCGCTTGTGTTTTTGGGTATCAAAGCAGAAAAATGCACAGGGCTGCAGCTGGAATTAGGCCATCTGAAGGCATGAGAGATCGCCCAGAGGGAGGATTCCTTCTCATGCCACATCGAGATAACACATAATCACTGACCCCAAACTTTCACACATGCACAGTACAAAAAAAAAATAAAACACCTGCACACATTTTGTGCTCAGCCACAGCCTGAGCCATATCTGCTGCCATTTTTTTTTTTTTGCCATAACCCAGTCTCCTCTGCTCACTCCCCCGGCACAGATAGCAGAGACCTACGCCTTCCTGCCCAGAGAGGCGGTGACTCGGTTCCTAATGAGCTGTGGAGAGTGTCAGAAGAGGATGCACATCAACCCCAGCACTGCAGAGTTCAAAGGTAAAGGCACACGTCTGACCTGTGGATGGCTCGCTAATTCTGGAGACATCATTAACTCATTTACTATTTTTGAGATTAACCTTTAAGAGTGGATCATGCTCAGATCCTTTCACATACTGACATGGAAAATGCTTAATTGCTATGTAGCAATGCATGCTGAGATGGTATAAATCAATCTTCTACTACAGCAGCCAGACATGATTGTTGTGGGATAATTTCATCATAACATTCATAGACATTTTCATTTGTTTTGTCACATGAGGTAGAGGCGTTCAGTTTTTTGGTTGACGTCTGAATGACAGACACGCTAAGTTCTCTTCTGTCCTGTCAGACACTAAATACGAGCTGATATGATCTTAGGTGTTTGTACTTTGAAGAGTTTGTGAATCGAACCCTCATTAATAAAACACATTGTATATATCCATCACCAACATGATGTAACAAAGACTCAAGAGGACCACATCTCTGGGATTGTGTGAACCCACTAAAAAGACCAGAATCCCTCTAGTGGCCGATGTGGAGACTGCAGACAGCTCTCAGCTACATTGTTTGATTTCAGGTGTTACATACAGTCAAAGCTGCTGCTCGCATTTCAGTCTTTGGCTGGATATTGCAGCAGTTGTGGCTTTCCATAATGAATTTGTCTGTATGATTAGCTTACAGGCTGTGCAGGATTTGTTTACGGAGGGATTCAGTGAGAAAATTAATTATGTTGGTGCTGTATTTATACGCGCACTGTCCAGTTTGATTACTAATCTTAACACTTGTAGTTAGTCTAGAGCAGAGGTTATCAAACTGTGAGCCTGCCAGTGCTCTACAAACCAGAGAAAATTAATTATTACAATTTGGTCTGCAATTTGCATAAAACATGGCTCCTTCTCAGAGTGATATCACAGTCAAACCTGAAACCACTGACGTGATACACGTTTTTTGATTCAGTGTGACTCACACTTTCTCATGGAAATGATTTTTTCTGATGCACTTTGTGAATAAATGTCCACCTAGAAATAGAATAGAGTAGATATAGAAAAAAAAAGATGCTCCCTGTGACTCCAGAACTTGCTTGGGAATTTTTACGTTTTTGAGTTTTCTTCAGTAATAAAGCAACCCAGCAGTAGTTGTTTGTACAATAACAGGTACATTTCAAACAGGAGCTAGTAATAGCTAATTCAGCATACTTTTAATGCCACCAATTAAAAATACTGGGGTGAGGGGCAGCACAGGTGTCTCGATTTTTCTGAGGGGGCCTTAACAACTTCACAAACACAGCTATAAAATCAATATAGGATGTGATCTGACCCAGTGTAAATGACAATTACAACATTACTTATATTATTCAAATTATTATCATTATTTAATATTGTACCCCCTGTAAAATATTATATTTATATTTTTGTTCATCCTTCGACTAATGACCACAGTTAATTTAAGAAATGAAACCTCTGTTTACTGAATAATTCTAAAGGTTTTTGGTCGGCTTGTCTGCAGCGGTGAAAGAAGTATTCAAACGCAAGTTTAAGTCCTACAGTTATAATACAACTTAAGTAAAAGTATTAACAACACAGCTGCCTCACAATATGAGAAGTGAAAATATTCATTTTGCAGAATGGCTCCTGTCAGTTATATTAATATATATGACTCAAAAACTCAAGTCAAGTATCTCACAATTGTACTAAATCATTTGAATGAATATAGATAAAATAGACGTGATTCATTGACGATGAACTAAACTTGATTCATCTGCTTGCTTCTGTTTTTACTAGACGTAATCATCAGTCAGTGTTTGTGTTTCAGACATGCCTTTTTTAATCGGTGTGTGTTTTTTGCTTTCTTTGTCAGAGAATGACAGACCAACCTCACTGGTCCCGGACCTCATCGACTACAACATGCCTCTCACTGCCACCTACCTGAAACAAATGAAACTGCAGTGCATGACTGCCACAGAGAGGGTGAGTACCCCTCAGTGCTGGGGGGCGGCGTGAATGTCTGTGAGGTGTGGATGGATTGATTAGAAAGTCAGCCACTGTTAAGATCTCCTTTCACCGTAATCGTATTTGCATTGGCTGCACAGATCCCCTGCTTATTTTCTTCTTCGTCTCATTGAGGCTGCAGGGAGAGAGGAAAAGACATCCGTCCTCTGTACTTTTAATTCAGTCTTAAAGACCCAGCGTGCTCCTCGTGCTCGGGGGAGGAGCTCAGTGTGAAACGAGGAGGATTAGTGAATCTTCTGTGCAGACTGACGTCATGTGTGAGACCACTCCCATGTTTGGCTGTGACAGAAACACTCACAAACCACTGTCACTAAAGTGCAGGGAGCGGTACTTGATGATGATAATGTCGACCTCACTCACGCATAATTAGGATTATCCGGAACAATGACCCAGACTGTGATTTGCGGGTGAGTACAAATTAACAAATGCTCAGGCTGTTGGTCGCATCTGTGTGCAGACTGAGAATGAGCAGGCCGATGATTTAATAATTAACCATCACTGAGGGTTATTCCAGTGTTGCAGGAGACTTGTCGTAATTTGTTCCATATCTCTGCGGCGCTGGTTTAGAGAGCGGCTCGAAGCAGCAGGTTTGCTCTGTTGACAAAAGCAGAAAATTTGTGAATGTGTGTGAAGTCTGTTGTCACTTCTCAGCTGTTTGCATGTGGCTCTGCAGAAGTTTTTGTTTGGTGGTAAAGAAGCAAACAATGTACATTCTGTTCAGAAAAGGGGAGATTAAAAAACATGCCGCAGATCTGTTTTCCATCCTTTGTACCAAACTTTCTCACTGTCATATACTTCAGTGTGGCCATTAAGATGCAGGCCTAGTTATAAAAACACCACTGAAACAGGCTGAGACCGACGATTGCTGGTCCTCATAATATTAAAAACCAGTGAAGAATGGCAAACAAAGCCTAAAGCAGCATCTCCAGATTGCTTGTTTTGTGCTGTACATTAGTCCAAAACCAGAAGGTATTCAGTTTACTATCACCATATGAGACAGATCATCATAACTGACGAGCTCAAAACACTGAATGTTTGGCATTTTTGCTTGAAAAATGACCCAAACTGTAAACTCTACTGAGTGATGCACCTGGTCTCAGTTTAAGTAAGGCCCTTATTTTATCAATACTTTCTTAAAACATAGACATTAATAATGCTACATTTCCAGCTACTTGGAAACTGTAATTAGAGACTCTTTCCTCCTCTGTCTGTCTCCGTCTTTAATGCTCACTTGGTACCTAATGGAGCTGTCACTGAGCATTTTGGTCCCCCTCTAAACCCCTTACAGAGGGACGGATGCATATTCCCAAAGGTTTAGGCCTATCTGTGTGCTCGTGCAGGGGAATGATGAGATGACGAGATGTATTTCTGCTCTGTTTCCATCACACGGTGGTAGTTGTGCCCCCTTCTGCCAGCTGACACACGACGGCGTGTACGCAGGGCAAAGAGAAGTCACCATTCATGTCAGCGTGAAGTAAACTGGCCCGTGTCGCTCTGTGAAGTTCAGCACGGGTCTGAAATGTGTTCACGGCTGTTCAGCAGATGGTAGAATTTGTGCAGTTTGAAGCTCAGCGTTTGGATAGTTTGTGAGATTATTCCGCCCTCCTTTGCTAATCCTTACCCCCATGGTTTACTCATACTTCTGTTACGCTACAACAAGCATCTTTAGGGTCTCTACGTAACAGAGTTAAAAATAGCAGCGCTCCAAGAAACACATTACTTAACAGGGAGGCTCCTGCGTTTGCTATTATTTTCTGCTGCCACAATCCAGCATGTTTTATTAAGAGTGAAATCAAGAGAATGCCCATTACAAGGTAGGTTCACATTGTTTCAAGGCACAAATAGTACACTGAAAGCTTTATTGGTTGCTGTTCCTGCTGTTCAGACTGACTGAAGGAATTCCATCCTAAAGGGATTTCAGTGTTAGTGATAGGAGACAAAATCCTTCTTGTTTGAAATTAAAGACTCAGAATTCACTCATTTGCAAACAAACTGTGTTTACCAGCAGCTGTTCTACAAAATGTTTCTGAGCTCATGTAGTAATATTCTTCATACAGTCATGTGTTCACAAAGTGGTGAACCTCGCTCCATCCTCGCTTGTGAACGACTGAGCCTCTCCATGACACTAATCATGACACTATCACCTGTTACCAATCAACCTTTTACCTGTGGAAGGTTCCAAGCTGGTGTTTTTGGAGCGTTCCACGTCTTTCCCAGTCTTTAGCTGCTCCTGTCCCAACGTGTTTGAAACGTGTTGCTGCATCAAATTGAGAACAAGCAGATATTTCCAAAAGTCAGTGAAGCTGATGAGGTCAAACATGGGAGCGACCAAACTTTCTTGGAATCAGGGTTGCACGATGAAGACAAGGAAACACTTTCTGTGGAAGTTTTATGCTAAAACGCTGGAAGACACCTCCTTGATCTACATCAAACTGCTGAAGCCTCATTCACTTGAGCTGAATTTTAAAATGCATCACACAGAACAGACTGTTGGTTTTGTGCCCCATCACTTACACTGACAGAACTTTAATAGGGGAATCCTTTGTTGACAGCCACCAGCACTACATAAAGACACTCAGTATTGTTTTAAGATAAACTTCAAAAAGTCTGAACCTCTGATGACAGACGGCTTGATGATACTCTCGTCTTTCCTCTTTTCTCGTCTTATCATTGGCTGAATGGGGAACTTGGGGTTGCCGTTAAACGTGTGAGGATCTCTCTCCTGACGCTCAGTCCACCCCCTCTACCGATTCAGGTTTCTTTCTGGGTCTCACGGTCTCTGTCTCTCCCCTTGTCTCCCTTCAGGATGACAGTTCGGTTAGCAGCGAGGACATGAACAGCGCTGAGCCCACATGGGTCGCAGCTGAGCAGCCCCCAGTGCCTGAGCCCAGCCCACCGAACGGAGAGAGAGTCAGCAACCCAACAGCCACCGTTAAAGAAGAGGACGGTAAGACGTCGCTAACAGCCGTCTTGTACCAGAAGATGTTATTGTTTGATGTGTTTTTTTGGTCCGATTCAGTTTTATTTACATCTGGAAACTGAAGGTAAAGCCGCTGTACAGGAGGGGTGCAGATTGGTGTTACGCAGGAAACAGCTTGCCTCGTTCTTAGTGGACTAATCCAAATAAATCCACTCTTACAGGGGGTGGGACACCACTGCAGCCCCAATCCATTGTGCACCCCTCTCTCTCAGGGTACAGGGCTTAGAGAAGTAGGACAAAGGCCGATATTAACCTTCACAGATTAGGAACCACGATAGAAAAGACGAGAAATAGGGCACATCACTGAAAGGGAGAATTACTCTGTTCGAGTGAACATACTGTAGGTGTGCACAGAACACATGTAGAAAGCATCAGAGGGAAATCGGCACACAGCCATAAACTGGGTTAAAGAGCTGTAATGTGCACACACCAGGAAGTGAAGGCTCCCTTCCCCCACAGTCCCTCCTCATCCTCATTTCTTTCCCTCTTTGCTGTTAAAACTCCTAAGATTTCCCCCTTCTGCCCTAACTTTTATTTATCTTGACAGTTGACCCCAATACCCACTTCCTTAACTGTTTCACTAAGCACAACATGAGGCAGGAAGTCCCATCCCCCTGTAGTTACACACCCACTGTGTTGTTACCCAAGACAGAAATAGTTCCTATAGTAGTAAACACACCACATTCACGCTAAATGATGACAAACATCCGCACAGCTCATCTCTGTATGTGCGTCTTCGCCCCGTCCTCTTCTTCTTCTGCTCTTCAGATGATGACTCCTCGGAGAGCGGCAGCGCCAACGGGCTGCCCGCCCTGACCTCTCCGGAGGTGCTGGCCACGGGTGGGAACCCCCCAGATGGTGGGGCCCCATACGGGGAGGTGACAGAGAACGGGCTGAGCGCTCCCCTGGACTTCAGCACCACCTCGCCCTCGTCCTCCTCAGAGGATCAGCAGCCGGTCAATCTGAGCGACAGACTGCTGCCTGCGGGGAGCTCGCCGCCAAACTCTTACCCCGCAGACCCCAACAGGAAGTACCCCATCAAAACAGAGTACGCCAACAAGGTAAGGAGCTTGATTTGACTTGTCAGATTTGTGCTTCATCTCTCTCCTGTCAAACCAGCTTTGTCTTCCTCAAAGAACGGTTATAAAAAAAGCAGCTTATGTCTGTGTAACCTATAAAAATTGTGTTTCTGTGTGTTTTTAGTCCCCTCCTTACAGCTCAGGAAGCTATGACTCTGTGAAAACTGAACTGAGCATGAGCGCAGAGGACTTGACCTCTGGTCGGGCACAGATAATTGACGACGACGATGACGATCACGACGACCACGATGACAGTGACAAGATCAATGACGCCGAGGGTATGGACCCTGAGAGACTCAAAGCCTTCAATGTAAGTAGCCTGTCAGGCTGTTTAATTAAATTCATATAAATAGAATACAGTGCAGTGCTGTTCTTATCTGTGGCTCTGCAGTGGTGATGGATATCAGCCAGCACTGTTAAATTAAATTATCAGTATTGTTGTTATGTGGAGATATTGTTCTTAGAAATATTGAAGATGAGGAAAGTTCTCATATCCTAACCCAAAATAGGAAGTACCCTACACGGCCTGTTTATTCTATGAAACCCACCATCTATGCATCCAATCGAAATGCAGAGAGGTGTAGAGGTGCAAAAATGCAAACGCGAGTGAATAAGCAAACACTAGAAATATTGTCCTGAATATGAGCAATGATTCCATTTCCATCTCTCCTGTTTTCATCACCTCCCCCTCCCTCTTTATCCTCTCCTCTTCCACCCTGCCTCGAATGCTCCCCCATCCCCTGCCTTCCCTCTCCTCTCTTTTGTTTTCCACTCTCACACCCCTCTCCCCCTCCACCCTGCACCCCCACTCCATTTTTCTGCTCTACATCCCCTCTCTCCCCTCCCCCCCCCTCCCCATCTCTGTCAGATGTTTGTGCGTCTGTTCGTGGACGAGAATCTGGACCGCATGGTGCCCATCTCCAAACAGCCCAAGGAGAAGATCCAGGCCATCATCGAGTCCTGTAGCCGCCAGTTCCCAGAGTTCCAGGAGCGCTCCCGCAAGCGCATCCGCACCTACCTCAAATCCTGCCGCCGCATGAAAAAAGGCGGTTTTGAGGTAAAAAGTGCCTCCAGCTAAAATGCTGTCTGTATGAATCAAACATACAATCGTTGAAGCTGAAAAAATGCAGCGTTTCACCTTCATGATGTGTAAAAATCTGGCCGACCCTCGTTTCCAGATACGACCGACACCTCCTCACCTCACCTCTGCCATGGCTGAGAACATCCTCGCTGCTGCCTGCGACAGCGAAACCCGAAATGCTGCCAAGAGGATGCGGCTCGATGTGTACCAAGCGACGGTAAATGTCTCGGCAGTTGGTGTTTGTGAAATTGCTCAGCGGGGGTTCGGGAATGTGTTAGGACTGCCACGCTTCACTGACGCCAAACCGTGTGACATACACTGGAATGTTCTGCCCAAACTGAGAACATTTCTTTCTTCATAGGACGAACCCGCCTCTGCTGACAAGCCCAACTCGAGGGACCCGGCCTCTGTGGCCCCGTCAGGGTTCTCCATCTCCAGCGCAGCTTTTGCCCAAGACCAGCTCTACACCAATGGAGGCCTCAACTACAGCCTGCGGGGATATGGGTCCATCGGCAGCAACCAGCAGAACTCTGGTGTTGCACAAACCAACGGTGAGGAGCTTCTGTCAGTCCAGCTCCTCATAGACCCCCATAATAAAAAGCCCAACTTTACAGCACAAATAAAAAAGAATTAATTTTTATTTAACTCGCTTGTTTAAATTATATTTAAGCTTGAAGTTGTGCGTAATTATAGGCATGTCTGCTTTGAGTGACAGCTAGCAGCAAGGTTTCCGCAACCAAGCTCCACCCTTTGCCCATTTTTGGATTAGCTGGTGGTTTGGTGACGATGCTAAGATGGTGACGGCCGGAGCCACTGTCGCTGAGCCGTTTAGCAAAAGTTAGCAAACTCACATTCACATCACTATGTTAGCATGTCGCCAGTAAAGTTAGCATGTAGCTCAATGCATTGCTTTGTCCTATGAAAGATTAACAGAGCTAGAGGTAAGACTGAAAATACAATGAGGGTTTTTTTCTTCCATTCTTTAAAATTAATTGATAAATCAGAATGAAGGAGTGTCCTTTCTTCATCATAGTGAGCTACTCTTTAATGCTTCTCTGAAACACTAGATGCTCAAAGTTTTCTGCTAGTTCTCAGGGATGCTTCCTGACCCTGATGTGTCTCCTGTATTGTACGTTTTTCTTTAACACCACCGTTGTTTCCGCAGGTCCCACAGATCTGAGTATGAAGTCAGTCGGCCCAAACTCCTCCTCCTCCAGCTCCAACAGTCACGGTCAGGGAGGCGGCGGTGGTGGAGCTTCGGCTCAGCTCAGCCCTCCGGAGGTCACAGCGGTGAGGCAGCTCATCGCGGGATACCGGGAGTCCGCCGCCTTCCTGCTCCGCTCAGCAGACGAGCTGGAAAACCTGATCCTGCAGCAGAACTGAGTCCCAGCCGAGCCGTGGCGAGACCTTCTCCTAGCCTGTCCATCTCTGTCGCTCTCAGTCACACACATTCGGGCAGACTTGCATACAAAGACACAAACACACACGAGTGATACTGCAGCGCACAGTGGGTCCTGTAGGTATGCTACCTTTGCTTATTCCCACATGTTTATGTATTTGGACAGGCCAGAACATATCACAGGCTGAAAAATGTTGATTTATGCATTTGGTTCACTTTGACCTTAGTGCCCTGTTATCTGTAGCCATTCATCCCATTCAGTTCATTTTACCACTTCAACCTCCATTCGTCTCAGGAAGTGATGATCTATGTGAAAAAAAATGATCTGCATTGGTACACAGGGGAGTACCAGAGGTGTTAACTTTAAATTAGCTGTGACCATAATGCCACATTGGCTCATTTGTGCACGTTTGGACAAATTAATGGTTAAATAGCAGTGATTTAGCATCATTACCTTGTTTCCATCTTTACACAGATGTAAAATATGCTGTACAGTGGCATGATCTGATTGGGTCGTCTGAGCCGAGTCGTTTCTAAGCGGTGACTCTCTCCAAATTCACTTCTGCGTTGCTTTCTCCATAGATGAATCGCTGCTAAATCCACTGACCTGTTAACCTCAACAGCTACTGAAGGATGCGCTGACGTACATACACGCAAAAACAAAAAAAAGTAGAGAAGATAAACAGTGTTCAACTGGAAATTCTGCCAGATCCGTCAAGTCGTGTGGTCAAAACTATACCTCGGTCCTGCTCTGTCGGAGGGGTTTCCAGATTCTTAGGCATGTGGTTACTAAGAGACAAAGACTCATTACCCACCGTGACTTCGTTTTCAGTTACTTTATCATGAATATCACGGGCAACTTCTCATTAATTAACAAGGAAGGAGGCTTTTAAGAAGCATGGGTATGCAAATTGAGGTCACAGACACCTGTCAGGGAAAAAAGGAGATTAATATATTGTTTAGACTCTTGGTTTTATAACCAGTGCTACTGGAAAAGTGGAAAAAGGTGCAATATTGAAGATAATCAGTAATGGTGTGCTTACTGAAACGACTCTGTCAGACTTGCTGAAGCGTTTTAAGGCAAGATGGGGGAGTACTTTACCACAATCTCCTCCTGCTGTAACTGTCAAGCTGTAAAAAAGAAATGATATCCCATGCAGCATTGTAGCCAATTTCAATGTTGTTGTTTGTTGTGAATACTGATCTTTATCGCTAACCTCATAACTGAGGCACTTTTCATGTATTGGGATCATCCATAGTGATAAAAGGAAATGAGACCTGGCAGCAAAATGAGACTTAATGTTGCACGTCTTTTTTACTTTTAAGTGATTTTGGGGTCATTTTGTGAAGGAATTGTTCTGTGAGTGTTTTTTAAGTTGAAACGGGCACATCGAGCTCACACGCATCCATGACTGACAGTCAGATGAATGCAGCGGTTTCACCCTCACATCCATGTGGCTTTACTGGATGCGGTGTGAGTGTGTGTGTGTGTGTGTGTGTGTGTGTGTGTGTGTGTGTGTGTGTGTGTGGGCTGCTCAGACAAAAGAAACTCCGTCCGTCTGTATCGTCCCCTCTGACCTCAGCTGTCAATCCCTCATCGCCACTCATTGATGTCATGTCTGAAAACACACTGTTTGAAAAGAAGCAAGAGACAATCTTTGAAAAAGATGTAATCGCATCACAGTTTACTCTCCCAGCTTTCTGCTATGGTGAGCGTGCGTGTGTGTGTGCGTGTGTGTGTGGTCTGAGGACACACAAGAGTACTCAAAGCAGATCTAGAGCACAGTCTCACAACAGACACTTTTAATGGTGAGTCACTCAGCACAAAAACACTCGTGTAAGTGTGTGTGTATGTGGTGTTTTTTTTATTTTGTTGATGTAAGTGTTGCTGTTGACAGTATGTTGATTTTCTGTTGGTGTATAAGTGGAGTGACCCAGTTTGTACAACATCAACCTGTGAAGATTTAATTCAGTCGGCTGAAACATTCCAAACAAGGACAATGACTCTTCAAGCAGCCCAAAGTGGCTCGCACCTTATTGATTTGTCAAAGTTTAGAGAGATATATTTCTGTATTTATCACAAATCTATCAAATTTATCAGTTCTTTGTCATGAATCAGTCTATTTCAGCGTCATTCATATACTTTTCAGGCTGGTTTAGAGTTGGATTTACATACTTAAATGACCATTTTTCTTTTTATTGCCATGTCATGATTGGGCTGTGTTACATTTGCATTTAAATTCTATTATCTATTGCAAGTTTGGAAGCACTTTATAGCTCAGGATTAAGGTAACATAACACAGCGATGAGTGTGTCTTTACCTCATTTGGAATATCAGCTTCAGTTCAAACATAATTAGAACTGATTATAACAAAGGACAGTTTGACGCCACTCAATCAGAAGCAGCTGTCAATCTGTTTTACTGATGATCATTGAAAAAAAGCAACCAGCTCCTCTTTGCAAAGCTGATTGGAGCTCAGTTTGAACTCATCAGTTTGTGTGGTTCATCTGAGGGGTGTTTCGTAATGGAGGCTCACAAAGGTTACTGTGAAAAGCCTAAAAAAACAAACAAATGGATCTGTTTCATAAAGCTAATGTGAGCTGTGGAAGTCTATTTCATGACTTTGACACATCGGACCTGAGACGCCGAGCACTGATCACATCAATCCACAGCAAAGAGAGCAGATGTGTTTTGCCGAAAGTGTAATGTTGGCAGCCAGAAAGTAGCATTAATTAAACATACAGCGTAATACAGAGGGTAAAATATTGCAGCAAAAACGTACAACATCACTGCAATAAGCAGTGTAAAGGAGAGCTTTCTGCTGCATGTTGTAAATCAAATGAAAGGATAACGTCATGGGTTCAAATCCTGCATGAGTGACCCAAACTATTGAACTGCTCTGATGCATCAAATCGGACCTGAGCCAGGTCAGGTTTTTTACTGCAAAACAATAAGATGATTGGCATTTTTTTTAGAGGCTTAAAGCGGCTATAATAAATATTTGTCAAATAAAAATGTGTCAAATGACAATGTGTAAAGTGAGCTTTATAGTGACTTTCAGCTCATTGTGTAACTGTCTGGCTGCAGCTTTACTGTTCTGTTCACTCTCCACGCTGCAGCAGGTGGCTGTTTTACAGCTAAAAAGCTCTAAAATCTCACTGTACACCACCTGCCCAGTAACAAACAGCAGACAGAAGCACAGAGGAGCATTTAGCAGCTTTAGAGCCAGATATTTCCTTCAGGAGTTGGTGGAGACCAAAAACAGAGCTAAAAGAGAGTAAATGCTGGACTTGGAGTCATCAGGTGGACAGAAACATGACTTCAAATGGATAAAAATAATGCTGCTCCTTCAGTGCAACTTGTTTCTGCTGCCCCCAAGTGGTTAAAAAAAACTGAATTATGTTATTAGGTGACACAACAGCCTCGATATAGCGAAAATACCGTTCAAATACCTGTGACCAATGACCTGAATTTGACATGTAGTGCAAAAAGACTCATGTTCACAGTGGAACCTTTAAAAGAACACCATGTTTCAATGTGACACATTGATTGTAACACTGCTTAAGCCTGAGGTGAAGCTGAGCTTGAAACCTAACCTGGGCCAGTCTGGAGGGATGAGTGTCCAGTTTAACTCTCTGACCCGTGAAGCAGAATTCGCTCACTTCCTGTAACGAGCCTGTTGTGACCCTCGCTTTATGAAACACCCCCGTGGGCTCAAACAGACGTAATCATAGATGTACGTGGGACCTGAGTCCTCACACATGTCTTCCTCGTCTCCTCCAACCTGCTCGTTTGTTCCTGTAGCCATAGCAGATCCTCTACACTTCATGTCTAACTCAGTGATGCCATGGTGAGCTCATTTCCACTGCCAAACATTTAGCTTGCAGATCTGTAAACTGTCTTAAGTCCACGCTGAGCAACATTTTAGCCGTGTGCTGGAGTTACTGTGATCAACGACAACCACGCGTTGTCATGTTGTTGTTTTTGTTTTTGCTTTTTGTTTTGTTTTTTTCCTTTCTTATAATTCCCAATGGATTTTCTCTTTGTATTGACTGGACAATGTAATCTATTGGTGTTGATTGAAAATGCCCTGGTAGCTTGTGGATTGCTAAAGTGGTCAGATAAATGTACTGTATAGCTGTACAAAGAGTGATAAAAGATGTTTTAAACCTTTCTTTTTCTGTGGGTACAGCACTGTTTAAAAAAAAATCAAAGTGGTTTTAGCCCTTGCCTGTTTTAACTTATCATTTGGTGGTGGTCTGTATTACTTCTATTGTTATTTATATTATTTCAGTTGTTGCCTCTCCTGCACTGATAAGAGACTGTAGCTCTGTGCAGGGGCTCGTACTGTAAACCTGTGTGAAGCTTTGTATTTTCCCCTCTGGTTTTGGACTCAGTGAAAGTGTGATGTTTACATGTACAGTTTTTCAGAATACTTTTTTTCTTGTTTTGTTTTTTTTGCGTTTTCTTCAGGCTATTTTGTTTTCTCCTCACCTGAACCCCTAATCTGTGTACATTTGCCCAGATATTTTCCTTTCGTTGTTTCATTGCATCAAGTGCAGACGTGACCTCTTTGACTACTCGGTCACGTGGTCAGAGTGTGCCGTGACAACTGGTTGTGGTCGGCTCGGTGTTGTGGTGGCTTCCAGCATTTTAAAAGGTAATCTTAAGTAAAAGGGAGCGTCACAACTTCTCAAAGTGGACCAGCAAAGATTTATCAACGATCAAGACGACTTTAATCAACTGTTTTAGAATACTATTGTGGCCTAAATGGAGATAGGTGGGGTGTAGGTACATTTACTATACTACATTAAGTGCTCAGAATCTTTTAATATCCCGGCTGTATTGTCAGGGAAAACTCCTTGTCCTTAACCCGACTGGTACCCTGAAAGGTACACTTTGACCTGTTGTAATATCTCCTCGGTAACATAAAAGCCATTCCCCTCTCCTGGCCTTTTAAGGGGAACCCATAAACCTCAGGAAATACTGAATCTCCAAGTTTAGTTTTTATCCACTGATTTCTTCTGAAATGAGATTTAATTCTCTAACGAAAACCATTAACATTTATATGAGATGTCTATTGTTTTGTACATTTATCATTGTGATTTAAAAGTGGAGCTTTTTCCAGTACCTGTGACTTAATATTTTGATTTTTTTGGAGTGTTTATAGGTATGGATATTTATTATTATATGTGAAACTACAAAAAGACAAAAGAAAAGGTTGAACCTGTTTCATTTGTATGTTTCATGCAAAACTGTCCAGGTGAGAATCTCTCTGCCTCTTACATATCACTAATGAGGGACCTGTGTTTGTTTGGAAATAGCGCTTTTTCAGTGTTGCATCAACGCTATGAAAAAAAAACAAAAAAAAAAACACCAGTGGTTTACCAACAGCAGAGTTGCAAGGCTCTCCTCTTCTCCTGAGATGTCAGTAATTGAATAAAATAGTGCGATGAGCTATCTAACTGAGACCTCCCCTGTTGTTTCCTTTTTTTCTGCCTCTGCAAACATCTTAGCTCACATCAAAAAGAAAACACACAAGTGCTTCAACACATTTATTGCTTTAACATACATTTATTGCCTTTAGGAGTGAATTCATTGTCCACAAGAGGGAAGCAGAGCTCCACAAAGCAGTGACATACTGTAGGTAGAAATGGACAACGAAGAGGTCATGGCTGCAGACAAAACTTGTAAGGGCTGCACAGAAGAAATGACAATACTGCCAGTATCTTCCTGTGTCTGAGGAATAAATGCTGATAATTAGATGGCTCATCCTTCTGTCCACACTATGCATGTAGGTGCAGAGCTTGCAGTAAGCAAAAGTAATAAAAGAAAACACACTGTCAGAAGAATAAACTACAAATTAGAGACATTACCCTTCATGCCTGGAAGAAATGAAGTATCATCATTGAACGATTAACATAAAGTAGGTGTAAAACACAATAATCAATCTTCTAAATATACATAGTCACGAAGAGTAAACATAACAGTAAAATAGACAATAGTTAGCTCAACAGTAATGCAGTTAGATGGAATGTTGGATTAGCAGCACGTTAGCCTCAGACAGTTTGTATTAAAGCTAGATTGTTGACAGAAAGCTGACACAAGAGAAACTAGAGTTAGCAAAACACAAATCAACGCTTACACATGATGCATGAACATTGGTAATTTGGTGAATAGATAAAATATGTTTGTTAGTTTGTGTTTGGTTAGAAAATGTTTAGCTGCTAGTGGCAGAACACTTTTTAAAAAAGAGCCTACAGCCATGCTAGCTGCACTATGAGGCTGTACTATAGTTCCACAGCTCTTTGCGCTACATGCTAATACCAGCATGCTAACATGGGTTCAATGATAATGCTAGCATGTATATGTTTTGCAGGCTTTAGCTTGGTGAAGTGCAGGGTGTTAGCATGCTAATATTTGCTAATTAGCACTAAGCAACAAGTAGCTAATGCTATTGGAATTTCATGCTAACATGCTTTTTGTGACGATTTGTATTTATTTATTTTTGGTTTATTGACATAAATAGATAGTAAAATGTCATAAGAGAAAATAACACTTGATTTAGGCTCCTGATGTACACATATTTCCTTTTTTCTTAAAAATTGCAAAAATGTCAAAAGGTCAAAATACTAAGAGTCTATGGCCATGCCAGCAGCTCTGGGAAGGTGACCGTATGTGCAGCAGTGCTTTGTGCTAAATGATGGTAATGTCGGTATGCTCTGTAATCACTTAAGTAATAATTCATCCTTCAACATTTGAAACAAAGTGACAAACTGATCAAGCCAATAGTTGTGAAGAATTTTCACTCAAAACCACGGTGGCTGGGCTAGAAGCACAGTCAGGTTATCATCAAAGTTAGATGCATTCATAGTCTGGAAACCATGAATTCATGCTTACAGTTTGCAGGCTGTTATAGCTCTACTTTAAATTTATTTATTTATTGATTAGGTTAACACAAACCCTGATGCTTCTGGTGCATGATCTCTAGTATTTTCAGTCTGGTCATCTGGTCTCATCTAATGAGTCCTTGCAGTGTGGTTTATGATTTCAGACTGGAAGTGGAGCAGTGATGTCAAATATTTTGGCCCAGCAAATGTAGGTCTGGGAACACTTACAGCTGGCTTCACATCCAGTGTCTCGTGTGAAAATGGACCCTGTGTTCTGTTAGGCAAGAGTCAATACAGGAAAACACAACAACAATGACCTGATTCTTTTCTTATTTGCACGCAGCTTTAAGTTTTTCTAGCTTTATTACTTCAAACAGTTACAATCATTGCTTGAAACATATTTTGAAAATACAGATTACAGTCATTTCTAATCACCAGTTGTGGAGAAAACATTCAGGTCCTTTAGTACTAAAATGTATTTAACGTACCAAGAGTAAAATGTACACATGGCCCCACGTGGCATTACTGTGTATGTTGCATTTTAATATTGATCAAGGTGATAATTGTAACTGTTTTACATACTGTTGGGTAGTTACATCTATAACGATACATCATGTCATCATATAAAGTATTGACAGAAGTTTTAAAGTCCTGTACTTGAGTTTGGGAGTAAGTCCACAAACTACAAGCAAATGTATTGCAACCAAAAACCCCTGTGAGTGTATATTCATGTGTATAATATTATTAACAGATTGTTATTCTAGTGGGTATTTAAGCTATGTACTAGTACCTCAAATTTGAACTATATTTGAGTAAATGTCCCAGTTCCTAAACTGAATGTTCTGGTATGAATGAAGTCGCAACAAAGAGGAACTGCATCATTTCTGATGATTTAAGTGAAGGTACGCCAGCTGCCAGGTCTGACTCATTTGAAATCTGTTTTCTAAAAATGTCCTGATCACACAAGAAACTGAAATAAACAACTGTGGCCTGAGGAGATGGTCGATCATGGTGGGACTTTGACAGCGTGCAACTTTTTGTGTTGACATTGAACGTCCCTCAGTGACACGTGGACTCCAGCTCAGTGGTTCACGTTCTCTACTCATGCTGCTGATCAAATATAGACCTAAAACTGGATGTCACCTGATCCTCTGCAGACAGTCTGAGCCCCCTGACCTGAAAAACAAACATACAACATTATACAATGTTGCAATGTGCTTGTTAATACTAAGAATACTGTCTTTCCTCTCCTCTTATCTGTGCAGTTTTAACTTGAATGTTTTATGGGAGTCGGGGGGTTGGATTCATTGGCAGCACTGAGTCATGGACCTGATGCCTTTGCCCCAGATTCCCCATTTATCTTTGAGCCAACTGATGTGCAGGAGCACTTGTGCGGCCTGCCAACACTTTCCACTGAATATAAGCAATGCCAACCGATCACAGTTTAAAAAAAAACTCTGACCCAGGAGTAGAGTTTCAGTGAGCATCGCAAAGAAATATAATTCAAGGTAAACCCAGCATCATGCAGCACTTCTTTCCATCCTTTATTTAAGGAGGAACTGGGAAACAAACTTGAACTCGCTTCATTGATAAAACATTCAACCGCAGCTGCAACTAACGCTTATTTTCTCAATTATTTGATTAAGTATTTGGTCTAAAATGTAAAAAAATAGTAAAAATACATATTGTATTCTGTCAGAGTGGAAGCTAGGACCATCAAGTATATTATATTATATAAATATATTTTGCTTGCGATCATTTCTGAAGAAAGAACAGGATCAAAACATCACGTTTCAGAGGCTGGACCTAGAAAATGTTTGAGATCTTTGATTGAAAAATTACTAAAATGATTGTTAAGTTAGCAAAATAGCTGTAAAAAGGACTCTGCAACTCTGTTCACATCACGTTCTGGTTACTAAATAGTGGATTTTACAATATATATGTATAAATTCTGCACATTGTTGAATCATCAGCATATTGTGTTTGTTTAAGATTAACAGTAAATCGTTTGGCAAATGTAATGGTCCCAGACAGCTGTTCCCTTTAAAAACACCACAAGTAGGAGATCTCAGACATGAAAAATGATCCATTAAAAAGACATTTCCTAACGGTGGAGGCTGAATGCCATAGTCCTTATACGACAGTAACATTTCATTTTGCGTCAAAGTTGAATTAAAGTCGTCATTGCTGAAAATCCTTCCCTGCAGTCAGTCATGGAATCTGTTTCTATTATATTTCAACCTTTAAACGCTCTTCCCTGACTACAAAGTACACTTTTTTTTTCAACAGTGCTGAAGCAAATCCTCAGATCTGAAATTACAAATAGAAACCTCTCTGCACTCTAGTGTTGTATTAAGTCCAGCTCTTTCCTGCAGCGTCACTATAATACAGCTTTCCCCTCTATCTGGTGCTTCGATGAACTGTGTTGTTTCTGTATGAATATTCTGGATGTTTGTCCTTGACCTTGTCCTGTAAACATTACACACGGAAACAAGGCGTGTGCTATAAAAAAGGTGACGTGCATTATGGGAGACTCGTGCCAATGAAGTGACACCAGAGTGTTTGTGCTTGGCCGGGATCACCGGACAGTTTTAGACCCGAGTGCTTCTCTGATGTGTCTCCAGGAATAGCTCAGCTTTGTAGGACGGGTAGGGCAGGTCATACAGTTTCAACAGGAGTTGCTCGAGATTCTGGAAACATGAATCACGTCTTTGGTGCTTTAAATGGCAAAATATTTGTCCCAGTATGTGCCTGAAGATGCTCCACATACAGTACTGGAAGTTTGACTTTTCCTGTTTGAACAGCTTGAGTTCGGCCTCAGCTTTGCCGTCAGTGTGCACATTGCAAAATGTCCTCTACGAACTGTCCATTCAGAGAACTCCTGTATTTATTGATCGGTCCAACAGTATGGCATTACAGTGATTACAGTATTTTAAGGTCCAAAATGACAGGAAATTATGCTAAATTAGATCAAAGCTTCATAAGAGATCTGTTTTTAATGAAGGATTTATGGCCTTTTCTTTGTAAACCTGGTATGTTTGAAAAAAAGGGATGCATGAAATACTCTCTCCTTGCAGCTTTCACAACATGAATAGACTGAATCCTTTATAACAAGGTGCTGTAGCATTTGTCTTTTAAAACAATTCCCGTACAAGTGTAAGATTTAATAGCAGCAGGTTGGACTGCTTTATTTCCATGCTGTGCAGTTATTACGGCAGGAAGTGAGACAAACTGCAGTAGGTCTGTGCTGGAGAATAACTGGAACTAGTGATGTGAGGCTCAGCTGACTCCAGAAATATGACCAAAACATGTGGGTTTCAATCTAATTGTCCTGACATTTGCTTTTCCAGAAGCTGCTGACCCACATTCAGGCTCAGGTCGAGCGTTATGTAAGCTGTATTAACAAATGAATTAACCATTGTTAATCATATCAAAGCTAAACAGATTAGATCTGTTTGGTAAGTCGGCTGAATGTGTCCCTGCGCACAGTTATGACACAGCTGCTCTGCTGTGTGATCACCTGCACAGAGGTGACAACAGCACTGAAGATTCCTTTCCTAAATATAAGATGAGGTTTCTTTTGGTGACTGGGAAGCTTAAAAACAGCTGTGTGTAAACAATAAAGATGTAGGACATGAGTGCAGTCTGCAAGCATTTTATTTATTATCATTATCAACAGTGTCAGTCACAAGAAGAGAAAAATGGAAAAAAACTTTGTACAAACTTGAGTTTTTTTTTGGACTTCTGGTCATAATAAAAAGATACTATACACAAGCAAATATGAAAAGCAAACTCCGCTGACTAACAAACACCATCATCACCACCATCATCTCCATCTCTGCGTGGCGGATGGCAAGCTGGGGGTGAAGGAGGTGCGAGGGGGAGCAGGCGGCAGGCGGCAGGCGGGGAATGGAGTCTAGCTGGAAGTTGGTTCGAACTTTCCGTTTTCGCTGCTTTCGCTGAGTTGTCTGCTCAGAACCATTTCCTTGGCGATGCAGGTCACCTGACCGTTGGCCACTGTGTAGGTCCCGTTCCTGCAGCACAAAGGAGCGTTTGTTTCATTAAAAATCAGGGTTAACTGCACCCGAGTCACTTCGCTGTGGTTACCTTCTCATGCTACTCACTTTTGATTTTCAGATCCGTTCTGCATGCCGGGCTGGAACTGCTTTGCAAAGAAAAAGGAAGTCCACCAGTGTCCAGAATCTTGCCTTGGAAGTCCTGCAAAGAAGTGAATGTTAGGCAGGAACTGGGTTTGGAGCGGGGAGACCTCACTTTGTCGCACTTAAAAAAGGATCAATAAATAAAAAAAAAAGGTTTTCATACCTGGGTGGTGTGGAATGACCTCTCCTATGTATTCTGCACTGCCACAGGAGCTGTTGCTGGAGGCGGACCCGAGGCGCCCTGGAACAAGAACGCACTCTTTAAGAGAGAAAACTCAAAGACAACTGGACTCAGATTGAAACAAAACCAAAGATGTCATCTTCTGCTTTTGCCCTTCACTGAAATGACTGCAATATGAATGCACGTGCAGGCCCCGTCTGACTCACTTCTGTAGTAATCATGGGTGGCGACGAGGGAGCCACTTGATGGAATCGCTGCCATTTTCTCCGACCTTAGATGGAAAAAACCGCTCAGAGATGGAAAATGGTAACCTGGAAGGAGAGACAGGGGAAAACAGGTGGCAGAGGTATTATTAAGCTGAAAATAAAATGACAAAACTGATGCCACCATTTAACTTCCTTCCATTTTATCTTATTTTCATGTCCCCTCCATTGTGTGCATATTGTTAGTAGCACCAGTCTACTTTTAATCACCAGTCTAAACCCAGGCTTCATGGAGACATGAGGTGAGGAAGCACGTCCGCCCTGACAGCATTAAAAACATGTCACTCAGGAGTCGTTTCAGGGAAGCTCCTGCTGGGTTCATTCAAGCCCTCTGGGCCATATTCCCATCTGCGGGCCTTCGATGCCGAGTGATAAAACACAAGCAGCTGCTTTCAGAATCTGGTTTCCTCAGACTCAAATAACCCGAGTGTGCGCAAGAGCTTGTCCACATGTCCAGCTGGGCTTCCTGCATGAGCGGGCTGTGTGACCGTAAAAGTGACCTGGCAAAAGATGATTCCAGTGCTCCTGCCAAATGGGACTGGTAGAGCTGGTGGATGTCCAAGCTACTACTTGGATGGCTCTAAGCAAATATCATAACTAAATGTAACCTGCCTGAGTATGTACAGCACAGCAAAATGTGTTGAAAGTAAGAAAATATGCAAGAATAAATGTGTAATTTCTTATTATTTCACATATGTTTCAGAGTCTTAGAGGCAGAATATGTTTATCAGCCCTGGAGCCAGTTGAAGGCTGTAAAGCTTAGCACCAGGTGAGCAGCAGATGGCTTTGGGGATTTCATGGAGCAGACAAATACTCGTCCAGCCAGCAGCTGAGGCATTAACACAGTACTTATACAACGACCACAAGGCCATTCTACCCTGTGACAAGTATTTACTGTAAGTGTTTAATTGAATGTGGACTTGTTGAGTTAATCTTTCCCTTTTTTTAATGACACCTAACAGACAGGTGTCCTCACTAAAGGACAGCACAGAAGCATTCCAGTACACTTATGCTAAAACTACCTGTGTATATTTTAATGAAGACTGAGGAGGAAGACACCACTGCTGTATAAATGTTGAGGATAATTCACATTCAATGGATGTTTAAGCATACAAAAGAGTAAAGGAGCATAAAACTTGAATCATTTTGGCCTACCTTGAAGATTAGGACGGTGTTTCTGGCACCAGATGCGGTTGAAAGGTGCGGATGGCTTGAAGTAGAAGAGCTTCTAGTTGTTACGATGGCCCATTGGTGGATGAACTCTCTTTGCTGACCCTCTCGGTCAATTCGTTCTGCTGACACTGACTCGGTGGAGAGACGCCGGCTTTTTATAGGGTCTGCCGTGTGCGCGTGCTGCTGTGGCACGGGGCGGGGGCTGTGGAGGCTCGAGGACACGGAACGTGCTGCTGTTCTGTTTGTTACAGGAACCCAGCACCACCACTAGCTTTAATTAACCCGCTGATGGCAGAGGCTGATAACCACGCCCCAGTGCTTAGTCTTAAGAGTGAGTCGGAGACAAACTGACAGAGACAAATGCATTTTAATCTTGGGGAGACTTTAAAATCAGGAGCACGGATTCGGGCGGGCACGTTGAAGACCTTAGACGAACGTTTGTGGGCGTTTAACATTAACGTTATTCTTAAAGTTGTTCTTCCAGCCACGTGACATTTTATCTGTTGTCAGGTCGGTTAATGTTTGCTGACTGACGTTATGTCAATGTTATTATATACCAACCTGTTGTTGTTTGACAGTTGCGTGTCTGTACCTTTAAGAACAGTGGCAACAAGTGTTTGTACAGCTTTCCCTGGTGGTCTAGTGGTTAGGATTCGGCGCTCTCACCGCCGCGGCCCGGGTTCGATTCCCGGTCAGGGAACAGACGTTTTTATTCATCAGTCACTCTTTGCAGCTACTTTTGTCACACAAGCATTTTAATTAAACTTCGGGATGGGATTCCCCGAGGCGTTTCTCAACTAGGCAACTCAAACATATAGAAATGTGTACAATTATAATAGTGGCTGCCACTGGATTAATTGTAGGGCTCCAAGTGGTTACAGATGTCAGCGTGACACTGTTTATGGTCTGAACTGATATTGCACTGCACATGTTTTATGTACACATAAGTACACACACACACACGCAATAATGA
The DNA here is from genome assembly GCA_037975065.1 of Chaetodon trifasciatus. Lineage (NCBI taxonomy): Eukaryota > Metazoa > Chordata > Actinopteri > Chaetodontiformes > Chaetodontidae > Chaetodon > Chaetodon trifasciatus. The sequence goes on from JBBMOE010000025.1 coordinate 4,898,246, forward strand.
TTTATGGGGACTTCCCCATAAGAAAGTCCCTACAATGTGACTGTGTAAACAGATTTATGTCCCCACAGCATGAGTAACACACGGCCACACACACACAACTATTTTCCTTTTTTATTTCTTCCTATAGTGCATTTTCTTTGGGAGTATCAGATCTCGATTTGCATAAAAAATATATTAATTACAGTAGTAGGAACTCTCGCATTTAGTTTCCATAGTGTATAACAGAACTGTTAATACATTTGAGGCCTGTAGCGCCACCCAAAGGCTCGATATAAAACAACGCCAGCACTGCCAGTAGCCTGGGCAGTGCATTTTCCCTCAGAAATGGCAGCAAGACATTCAATTATGAACACACATACAAGTAAATTAAATTGACCTAAGTGACCATCAATGACAAACAATCACACACCATTCAATTGACTTTAATCGAAAAATTTTAAAGTACAAAAATACTTCATGTTAGTGACATTCTCTTTTGTAAAGGTCACAATTAATGTCAATGAATGCATATTGTCAGGAACACCACTTATTTGAGGAGGATAGTTCACTGCAATCACAGGACAAAATCAGTAACTCTCCAGTAACACTTATCCAACATACAGAAATACAATACATTCACACAGTAAAAGTGGTAAAAGACTATCTTTACTCTGAAGTTTAAAATAATTTAGCAAATTTAATACATTCTACTGGTCATATTGTATCAATACCATCAGTCAGAAATAACTGGACAAATTCACATGGACAAATAATCTTCTCTCATAACTTTGCATGGCATGAAAAATAATTTACTGCTGCATTAGAAGGGTCCGTCTCTTGTGCTGTGGCGTGAGGTTCTTCTTTCAAACCCGGAGGTGTCACCATTATTTGCCAGACTGCCTGTCACCTTGTCCTGTGTGATCCAGACAGGAAACAGTATCATTACTCGCATACACAGTAAGAACACTTTGTGCACCACGTGACCGCCGTTTTGACAGACTCACCTTCACGTTGCCGACCATTTCCTCAAAAGACTTGAATGTGGAGGAGTGTCTACAGAGAAATATGACGAAAAATAACACTGAATAGTCTTTACTGACTGAACTGGCCTTTTGTTTAACCACGCAGACACAGCAGTGAGCAGTAAATACAGGAAGTGCAGTGACACTGGTGGTGTTTTACCTCATAGTGGGGACACTGATGGTGTGGCTGAGGGTCACATTGAAGAGGCAAAACGAAGAAGGAAGTTTGAGCATTAAAGGTGACAAGTAAGGCTTACAAACATGAATCAGTACAAGCAGGAAAAACAACCCTTTAATTTGTTCAGCATTTTCATTTGTATTATTTTGCAATTAATGAATTTAGTTTAATCTAAAAAAAATGTCAGAAAATTGAGAAAAATGCCTATTACAATTTGCTAGAGCACGATGTAATGTTTTCCAATAATGTGGTTTGCATGAAGTCCAAAAGTACATATAACATATTTGATTTTGTGGGATATAAAACTGACAAAAGCATGATAAATAATTTGATAAAACAGCAATAAAAACTGTTGATATTGCTGTCAATTTGTTTTTCAGCTGTCACACAGTAGATACAACATTCATGTGAACTCCGTGATCATTTACCACAGCTGTACAAACAGGAAACTCACTTTAAAGTCGCTATATTCAACTTGAAACTTTCTATTCTGATCAGGACACACACACACACACACAGACACACACTCTTCAGACCAATGAGCTTCAGTTCAGTGTCACCGCTCACAGATCTTACCGTGGTGGGCTCGGCAGAGGCAGAGCTCTGTTGAGATAAACACAGATACACAGATGACGTCACACCAGCTTCTGTTTCCACATGAACAAGAACAACAGACTTATCAGCTACTGCTGCTGATGTCCAGCTGTACTAGTGTGATTGGATTATGGTTGCTTACTGGCTAAACAAAAACACAAGACGGGAGGCCTCCGAGCTTAAGCTCAAAACAAGTATCCCCTGTGGACTTTGAAAAATGGTCGTGAAAAAAAGAACGGCCTGGAATTTAGTCTTGATTTTAACGATCCAGTTGAAATAACAGCCAGCATTTACAGCAGAAGAAGTATCAGAAATGTCCACAGAATCTTCTCAGTGATCAACTATTCGTCACCCTCTGTGATGAAAGAACAACAAACCTTTTACAGACACTTTTCAGCTCTAAAGGGGGAGAATGTTTCATACTCAAAAGACAGATTTTTAACATTAACTCTCCCAAATCCCTGCTCTGTCTGATACAAATGTTATTCCAATCATTTGTTGATGTTTTTTGTCTTTTCATAGCATTTGTTGACAAGGAGGTTATCTGTGTCTAAATAGTTAAAAAGTTAAAGATATAGTATGAAACATATAATTGTATGTTAGATTAAACATCTGTGTTTGTATGTTCTTTTCACTCTAATCAAATCAAAATGTAGCTGTGGTGGTTAAACGTTATCATACTGACTGTACTGTTCTTACACTGACAATGATTATAAATTAAACCAGTGTTCTAGTTCTTGTTTTGGTGTTTAGATGAGATCCAAGCAGACAGAGGAAGAAAGTAAGCCACAGAGCAAAAATACATATCACTGGAGATAAAAGTGCTTTCCAATGTTCTGCCAAGGCATCTCATGGTTTCATAATGTTCTTTTCTCTTAGAGTATTTGTGAATTACAGTACTTAACATTAAGTAACGGTAACCTCAGACTGTATTTTAAAGCATCGTTCGACATGTTGTCCAGCCTGTCCGTCTGCCTGGCTGAATTAGCCAAAGACAGATTTCTCAACCAGGCACCCAAACTGTAGTTTCTGCACTATTAATACCAGAGTTTGATGTTGTTATTATGCCAAATGCGCTTCACAGAGAACACCAGCAGGTGTCAAAGCTAATTTCTTTTGCTCATTATGGTTTGTTCATTCATTCACTCATTACCGATCATTAAATAAAATGAAATAAAATAAAGCTAGATTGGAAAATGATTCAACTTTTATCATTTCAGAAACTAGGAAGTAGGAGCCAGGCCAGTCGTGAGGGTACCTCATCTCTGCTAGTCTCCTGGTGATGACCACGCCCATACTGGACAATGCAGAAGATGTCACCTGGCCTGCATGAGAGAGTCTCTCTCGTGTCCTCACACATCTACAGGGAGACAGAAGCGGGAGAGGTCAGAACCTGATTGGAGGACAGTCACAACACTGCCAATACAAAGGTGACACTTAGCAATCAGGAGAGCACATGCAGGGAGCACAAATACACACTCAACAGAAATTAAGCAGTTAACAACAGGCCCATATACGCCAATGGCGTCCAGTCCATCTGGCTTTCAAACAAATGCTCCAGGCTAGTTCTGCCTTCGCTTGTTAATAATACTGCTCCCTGTGCTAAGTCAGGCTGTAAGGCTATTAACAGGGCACCGATCCTATTTGACCTGGAAAATCCCATCACTTGTTTGTTAGAGGAGATCCCTCTGTAACATGTGAGCACAGGACAAAATCATCGGGAACCCCTCCTACGCCATGAAATGCAGCACAAATGCGTTTTATGGGACAGAATGCAAACGTGGCGACCAACACGTACATGTCAGATTGGCTGATGTCCTCCAAAGTGGCGGAGGCTGTGAGGTACCTGAAACAACAGCAGAACACGCACAAGTTGTTACCTCGACTTAAGACAGAGACAGTCATGAGTCATTAGTGTGCTTTCCGTGGTTATGTAACCGTGTCACATGAAAACAATGCATGGCAAAGTTCTGCCAATGGAGAAGCTAGGTGTCTTAAACCAGGTAAGACTGAGGAGATACGTGGAGGTAGTTTAACCATCCAACCGGCCTTACAACTATTTCATGAGACAATGAAAACATCACAAAGAAAGCTACACTGCCAGTCTAAGCATGCAACTCACGGGCTCGAGGTCTGGATGTCTTGCCAGCCTTTGGACAGATTCTGTTTGAGGTTACCGATGGGACTCATTCCCAGCTGCCTCCTGATGTCTGTCGCATATTTTTCTTTGACCAAAAGCACCTGTCGCAGGGTCTGAATTTCATCCTCTGTCTGCGCGTGAGAAAAACACAAAAAACAGTTTAACCAGCAGAAGAGACGACGCTGAGCAGATTGTACCAAGCACATCAACTCTTCCAGTTTTTTGTTTTTACAATAAAATGTGGTGAACCGCAGCCGCAAAAGCTTCATCACCTTTGCGAGTTCAAACCGCAGATAGTCTAAGTCCTCCTCTGTCAGATCTGATGGTGAGCACTGACTTTCGGGTACCCTTGTGGAGAAGCTCATGGATGAGGAAGCCCCACCAAAACCTTCCAAAGAAGCATGGGAGAATAAACATTAGTCAGTCAACAGGAACAGGTATGTCACTCACACATAGGAGACCCTTAGATGACAGTTTGTGGGTGAATAAATATTAATATGAATGTAAATAAAATTTTACATTTTTATGGATTAAGTAGTCCCCCGAAACCTTCAAAAGAGGCATAAGGGAAATATTAGATAGATATAAATATTAGAGCTGGATAGATGGATAGAAGTCTTGTAAGTAAATGGGAACAAGTGTGTATCTCTAACACATAGCATGACAGTGTTTGAGTGACTACATATTAATATGCATATCATTTTACATCTTTACAATTATTTTTAAATCTTGAAAAAGTGCTCTGAAACCTTCAAATGACGCATAGATACATAGATGGATAAGCATGCGAACAACGTATGTAACTGTTGCGTATATATATACATATACATACACACACACACACACACACACACACACATATATATATATATACAGTTGATTAACGAGTATAATATGTTTGAAACTGCAAAAGTTACACCAGTGACAGACGCAGCAGAGTCAGTTTTAACTGAGGAGCTGTCCTCAGTACTGAACTTCACTCGATCCGCCTGGCTAGCTGAAGCTAGCTGGCTAACGGCTAGCGCTACTTGTTGCACTCGGAGCTAACGTTAGCCAGCGTCGAAAGCGGCAAAAAACACACTATAAACACGTCAACCGCCGACTAAAACCGACTGAAATACGTGTGGAAATGAGTTGTACGGTACCGTAAAACCAGAGTGAGACATTCTTACCTGGTCGGTTCATGGCTGCCACCTTCACCTCTGGGTGTTTTCACTAAGTTAGCTTGTTGCTGTCCCCCGGTCCCGTCCAATCAGCTCAGGCGTGAGTAGGAGGCAGGATCACTGGGGCTGATTACGCACACGCACACACACACACACACACACACACACACACACACACACACACACACACACACACACACACACAGTGAAGAAGAAGTAGTACTCACATCTTTGAAGTAAAAATAGCAATAGTCCCGCATTCAAAATAGCACTTAAGTAAAAGTACATAAGTATGAGCATCAAAATATACTTTATCATACTTTCCTCACACAGGTTTGAAAGTTGTCCTACAAAACAAAACAAAACAATGGACACAGTCTTTACATCCAAGATGAGAAATACAGAATAAAGCATTTCTGTTTATATTTTATAGTGATAAGATATGATAAGTTAGAAATATTGTATTATCTTCACACTATAACATAAGTTGTGACCTAGTGGGTGGTTCCTTTAATAGCATCTTATCAAGAGAGGCCACATTCACAAGATCCCCAGTAGACCAAAATATTTCCAAAATATTACCTCCTGCAAGAGGTAATCAGATCCTGTACTTAAGGACAAATAGTAATACAAAAGTGTAAAAAACGTTATGAGTGCATCAGTAGCACTTCAGTGTGGAATTAGTTTCAACTATTTAATAAACTTTTTAATTTGTTTATTAAGGTTTACTGTACTATATATATTGGAGAAATTAGACCAATATAATATAATATAATATAATATAATATAATATAATATAATATAATATAATATAATCAAGCATGCATCTATTCGTATAGATGTAACATGTGAGCGATTAGTAATTTAGGTTGGATTCACTCAACTGTAAGACAAAGTAAAGCAGGTGATGATGGTTATATAATCTCTCATTTTAACTGAATCTATAGAATCCTTAAACAGAAGGAGAGCTGGATTTACAGTTGAAATTTCATTTATAGAAGTTCATTTATAATTAGAGTCCCACAGTAAGTCGGTGAAATGAAAGATTTGTCTCCATCTGCTGGTAGAAGAAGCCACCTCACTGCAGAGAGTTGAGGCTCCTCCAGATGCAAGAGGGCAAGAAGTTGGCAGCTTTTAGTTTTCTGTAGTTATTAGCATGAGTCAGAGTCCCTCATACAGTAATGTTTCACCGACATAAACAGCAGTAAATCAAGACAGCATGTAAATTCAAGGTGAGGATTTAATAATAGGAACGTGTGTGTGGTCCTGTATTTGGTTTTCCTCCATTACAGTGGTTGGATGTAAATAGATTTACTGAAGTACCATACCTGAGTACCAATTTGGAGTACTTTACTCACTTGTTTTATTTCTATGCCACTTTCTAGTTCTACTCCACATTTCAGAGGGAAATATTGCACTTTTTACTTCACTACATGTATTTCACAGCTTTATTTACTAGTTATTTTGCTAATTGACAGTTTGGCATACAAAACATGCAAAGAGCTTTTTAAACTATATGCAAGTAAAGCTGAAATGATTAGTTCATTAATAAATCAGCCAATTGGTAGAAACTGAACTGCTACATTTTCCTGATTAAATACTTTTACTTAAGTGACATTGTCATTGTAGAACTTCTACTTCTAACAGAGTACTTTTACAGTGATTTACTACTTAAATAAAGGATCTAAATACTTCCTCTACCACTGATTGTGCACTTTAAATGTAAGAGCAGCAGTTGCATTCTGAGAAAAAATATTAAAAATTATAAGTGAAGCAGCGTATTTGCTTAATTTGTATGTGTTTTTGTCTTAAACCAAATTCTCCAAATGATGCAAACTGAGGGTGGTGCCATTATGGCACCATGTTGCTCTTGTCCCGAGGTGAAAAAAAACTGATAAGGACACAATGTTCAGGAACATTTATTCAACAACAGCAAATCAGATCAATGATCCACTTGTTTTCTTCCAGACACACAATTACCATGCTACAACATAAACGTTAAGGTTTATACTTTATATGGGCCAAGTGTATGTACAAGCCACCTTAACCATTAAACCATTCCTGCTAAATTTAATGGTTACATTACAACACCATACCAGTTAAAATTATAGCCAATCATCATCTGAAACATGACAAAGTATGAAATAAATAAAATTCATCATATAACCATTTCACTATAGTTACACTTTATACTATGTTGTCTTTTTATGGAGGCATTTCCTGATCATTGATCCATTATAGTTTTTTAAACACAGTGCATTCAACTTAGAACATTTACAGTAGCATTTTTCAGTATCTCAATGAAAAAGCCATGACGAGAACATCTATGTTTCATCAAAGGTTACAGGAAACATCATACAAGGGCCACAGAGGTCAACATCCATACCGTTAATAGCAGAGGGTGGGCAACAGGAGCTCACCAATTGTAAACCATTGAAACACATTATTAGCAGTGATGAAACTGACAGTGGCAACGATGTTCATGGCAATTTATGGCAATTTGCAAATTCAGTAGTATGAAAAATCTAGAGTCACTTTACTTGGAGCTGCCTGTTGCGCTGGCTCACAGATGATATGCCTCACGAGCTCTACATGGATGCAAAAAAGTCAACAATGATAAACGATCACAGCATTGGACAAAATGTCTTCAGACTTCAGTTCAAAACACAAGGACTAAAAACATGATGAGAGTCATATTCCTCACGACTTCAAATATTCCCATGTGGATGCTCTGTAGTCAGCTTCCCCCAGCTGTGAGGAGTGTAACATGTTTTTCACACTTTCACATTAACTACGTGACATGTTGAAGACAGCCCAGAGTTAAAAACATGTCACCCTCTGAAGCAGGTGCTGCTGCTGCTGCTAGAGATCTGTCATTTCTACCTATAAAGAGCTCTGATCAGAGCCGGCTGGATTACCTGGAGCGCCTTGGCTTCATACAAGTTCAATAAGTAGACAAAAATATTTGCAGAATTAGATGAAATGAATATCTTTCAGTCTCAATGAGCCGTGATGTCGCTGAAATGAATTATTTTTGCTGTTGGTGAAAACAAACAAATGAAAAAAAAACAGCAGAAATTCATCATATTCTTTCAATTTCAACCAAACTTTAGACAAATTAAAAAAAATGTATTTCCTCCACTAACGAAAAGCTCCGCAATTTAAATTCTAATTATCAACGCTTTGTATGAGATTCTTTTAAAAGTTTATGCCTCTAATTTATGGATCCAGCGTCAACATTTTTAATAAATCAGATGTAACTACTGACAGAAAAAGCAGCAATGAAACAAATTATATGACACGAAAATTCTTGTAAGGTTTGGCTGAGGGCAACAGATCAAAAAACCACATCATGACACTTTAACTGACAGCCCCACCTGGGCTGAAACCTGCCACAATAGGTGTATGCTGCAGGAAATTATGAACCAACATGACAGTTACCTTGAAAATAACTGTCATGACAACCTGTTCAGTGCTGCAGAAAAGACAGAAGAGTCCTTTCTATCCTGCAAGAGTGAGCTGAAATAAAGCTGAGGCAGAGGAAAGGAAAGCCAACACTTATTAATATCTAAGTAGAAATGTTATGTCAGCAGGCGTTCATGAAATATTGTCTGAAAATAAAGCTCTGTGCCTTTACAACCTCATGATTCACGATTAAAAACACTCAGGGGAGCACACTAAAGACAAACACAGTGCCAAAGACGTACTGTAGGTCTGACTGTGGCAGGTGGCATTTTCAACTAAAACAGCACTGATTGCAAATCAGAAGAAAAAATTGCACTAATATATGACAACTGTGTTGTTGAAGGTTTCATGATGGCACCGACCACCTCAGCAAACAAACGCATCTCCCTAACCAGCACCTCCCTGAGCCATGGCTCTCCTTTCCATGAGCATAAGATATCACGTAAACTTCATCCCCTCCTCCTCCTCCGTGTGTACTGTACTCATTTGAACATATTGCACATACGTATGCACCTACATTACGAGTCTTGCAAAGTAAAAATGTTGCTAAAGGTAAAAGAAAATCTGGAGACCATGTTTTAGAAACAGTGCATGCTACACCATGATGCAGAATGTGGGAGGGGGGGGAAGTGGGGTAGGCGACCTGTGCGGTTAAAGGCCAAGAAATATAAAAGAAGAAATAAAAAGGAAACAATTTAGCTGTTTCGCTTTCTTCTCGTATTGGGGGGAATAAGGTGTGGACCAATCAGGGAGGGGTGTAAGGGATGTGACTTCAACCTTAGTTCCTTTCATGGGCCATGCTTACTAGTCCCTCTCCTCCGCATGGCTGTCTGTCTGAAGTGGAAAGATGGATTGGCCCTTTCTTTCATCTCACTGAGGTGGAGCAGGGAAGCAGGCAGGACCGCAGGCCAGGATTTACAGGAACTGAGGGTTAGTTGAAGCCGGTGTCAGTGTGGTAGGAGTGGTGCCCATCCGATGTTAACTGGGTTGTCTCTGTGGCTGATGGTTGCAGCATTATAGGGTCACCCCCAGCCTCTGTTTGACAAACAGAAACAGCGATTTCAGTGTTTGCATTGAGCCCCCTGCTGTTAATAACCATTGAACCAATTCAAAGTGGACGGGGCGACGCAGGTGATTCCGTCTCACCTCTCTCATCAGACTGCAGCTGAGCCTCCAGGTCCTCGGGGGACACATAAAACTCCTGGTCCTGGCCCTCTCGAGGCCGTGGTTTACATCTTCCACAGCAGCAGTTACAGCAGCAGCACAGGCAGCAACAGAAGTAGCAGCCAGTGGCCAGGCCGCAGAATACAAACAGAGCCTGCAGGCAAGCAGATTCACGGGAGGAAGTGAAGAGTCGGCGTGTGAGCAAAAAGTAAGAGAAGCACAAGCAGAAAAAAGACATCACAAAGCAAACAGCACTGGGTCAAAGCCCTCCCTCCGTCTTACCTTTGCCCACCAGCTTGAAAGGACAAAGTAAGTGTTGACATTCTCCTCTCCAAACTGCTCCGCCACATATAGTCCCAGAGAACCATATTTGTCGTAAATATTACGCTTTGTGGGGTCATTCAGAATTGCATGGGCATTGTTTATCTCCTTGAACTTGTCAGCTGCCTCGGGATTGTCAGGGTTCTTGTCAGGGTGGAACTTCAACGCCAGTTTCCTGGACAGAAAGTTGGCAAAAGGACAATGAGATAAAGCTAATCACAGCGCACATTTCTGAGGTACGTGAGCGCAGCTACGTCGCAGAGGGACGCCTCACCTGTAAGATCTCTTAATGTCATCCGTTGTGGCCACCTTGTCAACTCCCAACACATGGTAGAGAGACTCACCAGCGGTGGACAGAGAGCGCTGCCTCTGCTGCTCAGCCATGATGCCTCACGTCCACAAGCTGGACACAAGAAACAGAAAACGAGATGCAGAGCTTGAGCTGCAGGCCGTGCTTCATAAGCAAACATAGGGGAGCAGACATATTTGTTAAGATAACCTGTTTTACTTGATAAACATCTAAAGTGAGGCCTGTGTGATCAAATCCACCCGACAGCAGGCAACAGTGGGTCTGTCTAGATTAAATACAAGTGTCCTGTACAAGCTATATGTGAAAGACCCATCTCTGTCTGAAATATAGTGAAAAGAAGAGAGTTGTGCATGCAACATCCTGGATTTATTATATTTCCCCTGCACTAATTCAAATTTCAGTGTAATTGCACCAATGATGTCAATTGTCTGGTTACATTTCTGCATATATTTCTACTCTACTGTAACTGTGACATCTTGGCAGGACTACTGACATCCTCCGCTGCTGTAAGTAAATCAGTCACTGACACCCAAACAGCCAAACCCTGCTGGAAAAGAAAAAGATTTAGCAAACTGATGCTGCAAGTGAAAGCGATAAAGCCATTCCTGCTCCCAAATGGGTGTCATCTTGACACAATTGAATAGGCACTGGTCAATTTGAAGCCCTGTAAGGCTTATTTCAACATTTTCTACCAAAAACTGTCTGTTCTGAGAAGTAGTTGTCAAATTCCCTTTTCATACGAATCGCATCCCGTTGTCAATTGTCTACAAGAAGGATTAAACAGTGTGCATACGATGCTAGGAACATAATCTCTGTACAAGCATCAGCAGCAGCCCTGCTATAGCGCACAGCATCCATGTTGGTTTGCTTCCTGGCCTGTTCTTGATGCAAGACAGGGATGGATCGTCAGCAGTAATTTTCAAGGGCATGGACCAGCGTCTCGAGGAAAAATAAATGATCGAAACGCACCTTGCAGGCTCACCTTTCAGTCGGCTCTGATGCGCTGCAAAACTAACGATCCCAGCAGGTTATAATTTTAGACAGTGTAGCGTGACTATGGCTGCATCTCGCACGTACCCGGACCCTCTCTCTGGCTCCCACTACGCAACCATGGACAGCTGCAGCAGTACGCTGGCCCCGCCCCCCAAACACCCCATGGCGACCCGACGTGCGCGTGCACGAACGGACTGGGATGAGGGGGAGAGAGGATGCTGGTTGCAAAGGGAAGCTAATTACCGCATTGTAAAGAGGGGCACAGGAAGAAAGCTAAAATCTCCTCATGCAGTCACAGAAACTGATATTATTTCAAGCAAGACACTGTTAATAAAAAGCACTTATCACTGATTTAACAGACGTAAAGCAAAAGATCGACATGTTGGGAAATACGTTCATTGGCTGTCTGTTGGAGAGTTGGTTAGCTAACCGCTACATGAGATTGTAGCCTGGAAACAACGGGAAACAGCTAGCTTGCTTCTGTCAAATGATAATAAAATCCACCTACCAGCACAAGCTCAATAACGAATAGGCTATACTTTGATATATTTTTTTAGTCTGCGCACAAACTGAAGTGTAAAATCTACAGTTTTACGGCGCTTAAGTGTGGAACTAGCGTATTTAGGGGCCCTGAGCAGTTGCCAGGCAACCAGAGGAGACTCCAGGAAGTGAGCAGTGGGAGCCCAGAGGTGGTCCAGCACTTCCGTAAAAAAATGTCAAATTAACCGTTAACACAGTTCTTGTTCTGATTAAACAAATATGAGAAAACGTGTTAATTGTTAGAGTTTAACATATACGGATATTACCATCTGACGGAGCCAGGCTAGGTGTTTCCCTGTGGTTTCAGCAACACTGAGATAGCTCTACCTTCATTTTACTGTGCATCTCCAAGCTAATGTATTTCCCAAAAGGATTAACATTTAAATATAGGGCCCTATCTGTTTTGGTCCCCTTTATCTGCTTCTGACTATAGACAACAAATGCATGTCTGCCCATGACTGAGTTGACAAATGAATTCTGCACAGGTCTTAGAGATGATGTTATTTTTAACAGGGTGCAGGCTCAGTGCGGGTAGAGGGACGCAGTGTGTCAGGTGTTTCCAAAACATGGCCCCCTTTTGCAGGCAAGATGAAGGTGTGGTATCAAGTGGTGCATCTTCTCAGGGTCCTTGAGATTGTAACCGTTGTCAGAAATAAGAGGATTTACCATACCATGACAGTATAACAGGTGTGAATTATAATTTGCACTTAAGTCCTGTTCTTTAGGATTCACACTGCAGCAGCAGTAATCAGTAGACCTATATGAATAAAGTGATGGAATTTTAGACTACTGACATATAAACATGCAGTATCTCACAACATATTCGTCATGTACTGAAGACATTTTGACATGCCACTGAGGAAAAAGCACAGATGTAGCCTATAAAATGAAATTTAAGATGCCTGATTTCCAATAATCTGCTTTGGTTTCAGGGTCCTGGTTTTGTGCATGCTGGCTCACTGTCCTGCTGCCATGGCTTACAGGGGCAATTGAAATGTAACACCTGTGTTTTCCCTACTATAATAAGTCAAAATGAGACACAGTGTGAGTGAGAAAGGCCTGTCAGACTGGGTTCAGTACTCTTCCATTGTCATAGTGTGACTGTGAATACAGAAAATAGGCCTATTACACAAGATTGAGAGCAACATGAGAAGGAACTACATCACCAGTTAAATGTTGGCTATCATCCAGTTTCAGATATGGAAGGGATTCAAGCAACAGTTACTGACACTGAAAAGAAACATAGGGATCTTAATTGATTTTGCTTGTACATTGTATTTCCATTGAAACTAATCTCACATTGATCTTGAAGCAAATTACAGAAAGTAATGGGCAGATGATGCAACCTTGATTTTAACCATAATCATTTGTCTGCATGTCTAATCTTTCAGCTGTTATCCAACATCTGACTGACTCTTTGTGAGTGGGAAAACCTACAAAGTGGGGTGTCACGCCTGGATAATCCACAGGAAAAGTAGGGCAGATACCTCGGGGCCATGAACCATCCAGGGGTCCCTGAAAGACACTGCCTCGTCTCTTACAACATCTTTGTAATTTTAATCAGGTTTTGTTCCTAGAAATACAGAGAAACATTAATATGAGATTACAAAATTTACCACAACCATTAATGAGTTCTAGTGGCAAGTTTCCTGCTGTGTCAAAATGTCATAGGGCACGTAGACCTCTACAAGTTATAATACACCACTCACCCTAAGCTAAGAAACCCTCACACTACTGTACTCCCTCATATATTCACTAACTAAGCATTTTAATCTTTGTTTGTCCTTTTGTATTGTTTAAGCATACATTCTACACCTAATGTCTGGTGCCACAGCAGGAAGTAGTGTGTCCTTTATGTAGCCAAGCAGAGAGCTAGGATGTAGTTGATGGGTGCATCAAACTTTCATGCAGGAGACTAGAATTTGCATCCCATCACGGACCCGCAGGTAATGTTTAATTAACTGTAACACGGAACAATTTGATTTAATTGAATACTTTAGCAGGGGCAAAGGACCACATGAGCACAAATAATCTAATCAAGGTGTCAGAACAAGATTCTTACACAGGGCTCCTCTACCAGAGACATTAACAACACATGCAGGACCCACCCTGGCTGATATTGTGCTTTAGTGGTACAACTTCGCCAGCAAATTTCAAAATAATCAAATCTCCACAAAACAAGAAAGTGTAGAAAACGTGTGGTTTTTGGGGACTCTAGAGGTCTAGGCAGTTTTGCTGGTCACATGATAGTCACCTCCATCAAACATTTAGAGAACCCACATAGCCTGTATGGAAGCATATTTGTAATGTTTCATCCTTTTATTAATTTAACTTGTTGAGAAAGATATCTATGTATATATTCATATATATAGTATATATATACAGATAGCAGTAGGCTATAAAATCAAACAGCACATCCTTATAGCAGATTAGATTTGACGATTCGCTGCTCTAACTGTTCCTCGGCAACCGTGACGTCACTGTTCTCGCCAATCGCAGAGCTCGCAGGACTGACGTTCCTATCGCGAGGTTATCACAATTAGCTTGGTTTGTTAGCTAGCCGCGAAAAGCTTGTCTGTGTACCCGCAATTAACAGTTTTATTCTTATAAAGCACTGTCAGGACTGCGCGTTGCTGTTTTGGTATTGTCTTCTCACGCCTGCAAGAAAGGATAATCGCCGGACATTGTGTTTGCACGGTTAGTTGTGTAAACGCACACAGTTTGCTAACTAGCCGGGGCTGTTGCCCAGGAGGAAATGGGTTTGTTTTGGAAGCGTCTCAGAATTTCCAGATTATTTTTAGTGGCACTAGCAAGTGTCCAAGCGCTTTTTAAGGGTAGAAATAACGTGTCTGTTGTTTTGTTATTAATTTGGCATGTTTGTTAGTAGCGTGTGGTTTCCATATTTACGCTCAGTCCTTAACATCTATGTCTGCACGGTGGTAACGTTACTGTTCGTGTAGGTACAAACTGTGACCAAGCTGTGTCAGTCTTGCTCACGTTTGGCTGTATTTCCAATGGCTTTTCCCCTTTCTAGGATCCCAATGATGAGTTATGCTGAAAAGCCAGAAGACATCACAAAAGAAGAGTGGATGGACAAATTAAATAATGTTCATATACAGAGGGCGGACATGAATCGGCTCATTATGAATTACCTGGTGACAGGTGAGGCATGTAGCTTGACTACAGTGACTTTGAGCCGAATATACAACAAGCACACGTCAAAAAACATCATTGAAAACTATCTTTAACGTGTCTCTCTCTGCCTTTATCTGTGTCACATCTGTTTCAAGAGGGATTCAAAGAGGCTGCTGAGAAGTTTCGGATGGAGTCTGGGATCGAGCCAAGTGTGGACCTGGACTCTTTGGATGAAAGGATAAAGATTAGAGAGATGATCCTGAAGGGACAGATACAGGAAGCTATTGCACTCATCAACAGCCTACACCCGGAGCTGCTTGACACCAATCGATACTTGTATTTTCATCTGCAGGTACATGTGCACTGCGCTTTGAAATCGCCACCAGTAGTTCTGATTTTAGTGTGTACGTCTTTGAACTGGAAAGTAGTTGGTGCCAAATTCTGCAGGTCATGTTAACTGTTGGCCCAAGATGTTAGCCTGAGATTTATGGGTTGAACTTTACAGACTTTGGAAATGAACAACAGATCTTCACTTAAGTGAGATTAAGGCACAGCAACAGTATTGCAGTGTAGTGAGAACTGTTAAAATAAGAGTAAACATTTAACACCCTCCATTCCCTTTAGGTAATAACCCGCAGCAGAGTGTCATTGTACATAGTACAAGTTTTTTCCTCTTTTAATTGGAAAATATTCTGATACTAGATAAAGCTTGAACTTCAACATTCACTGCTTGTGCTTCACCCCCCCTCTTGCAGCAGCAACATTTGATTGAGTTAATCAGGCTAAGGGAGACTGAGTCAGCACTGGAGTTTGCCCAGACGCAGCTGGCCGAGCAGGGGGAGGAGAGCCGCGAGTGTTTGACAGAGATGGAGAGAACATTAGCCCTTCTGGCCTTTGATAACCCAGAAGAGTCACCCTTTGGAGACCTGCTCAACATGATGCAGCGGCAAAAGGTGGGCTGGTTTGGAGATGTGGGCAACAGTTTTAGGGTGCTTTCACACTGAATGTTCAGTTCATTTGGTCAGGTCCAAGTAAAAATTGTATTATTGTTGCCTTTTATCCCTGTAATATTATGGTACAAAACACTTATTTTTACTTTGTAACTGAGGTCCTGTGCCCTTTAACTCTGGTCTGCAACATTTTACAGACTGTAATCCATTGATTGGACAGTTTTAGCAACTAATAACATGGTTTCCTGAGCAGGTCACAGTCAGCAGAGAGATATAACAGTGGTTTAGTTTTGATCTGATGCAAAATATCACCTCAGTTGTCATATTTTACACCAAACTAAACAGTCTAAACCAAATAAGACCAAATAAGAGTTCATTTGAAATGAATCACATGGGTTTAGTATGAAAGCATCCCATGCAACCAGGTGACTGAATTCTTTCTTGTTGTAGTAGAGGTGTGTCACTACATGTACGCATTAAGAACGCAGTGAATGCAGACAATAAGTGTGCACAAAATTTGTTCATTCAATTTTGACTACAGCACATATCTTGATGCACAGGTGTGGAGTGAGGTGAACCAAGCTGTGCTGGACTATGAAAACAGGGAGTCGACGCCCAAACTGGCTAAACTTCTTAAGTTACTGCTGTGGGCACAGAATGAGCTGGACCAGAAGAAGGTGAAATATCCCAAAATGACTGACCTTAGCACGGGCACCATCGAGGACCCCAAGTGAACACAACAGACGAGAACAACCACCTTCCACGTCCCCTTAATTTATGATCAGTCAGTGACTGTGTGACAACCAGGTAACATATGTGTATAAACAAATGCTACATTGTTTTTTCATGTTTCATTCATGACAGGTAAGATTTAACTCATTGTGCAAACTGTAAATTGCTGTATTTGCAAATTGACAGAAATTATTTAGTTAAATACCGATCCTGGATTTTTAGATAAATCTTGGAGACAACAAAATTCAAATTGCTGTTTTATATTTTGTCTTTCTAAAGCCTAAGCCAGTAGTATTATTTATTGTGACCATTTTCCCCACCAAGACATTATTTTGCCAGAAAGAGAGTTGATGGTATAAATGAACAATGTTAATACTGCGGCGTGTGTGGAGCTTAAAGCTGAGCTCCTCAGGATGGAGGGGAGTACAACTGTAATGGTTTAAACTTTGAAACAACAGACACACAATTCCCCCTTTTTTTGTTTATTTTTTCTTTTTTTTTTGTTTTGAAATGAAGATATGTTTAGATTGAGATGACATACTGCAAGAGTCTAGATAGTTTCAAAACAGAAATATGTTTAAAATTTAAATTTCATACACAAAATGGGAGTATTTTTCAACTAAATGGAGTAACACACTTTATTAATGTAATATACGTTTAATTAATATAATATTTTAGGGTTTTATTTAGGATGATGTTTGACAATTTGCAACAGAATCAGCCACTTGCTTTCTACACCTTGAAATTTGATTGTACCTTAACAGTATGTCTAAGGGATGGCCTGCCTTGTAGAGTTATCAGTTCACATGTGTGTTCGAGACGGGGAAATCCGTCCTGACTGACGGGTTGAAATCAGAGATGGCTCTCTGACTGAGTTTGGTATGCCCTGCCCCCGACATGCTCCAGATGGTTATGTTTGGTTTTATGATAGAAGGGGTTGAGGTTAGAGAAAGCGTCGCTCCTGTCAGGAAGTGCTGAGGAATGACGGGGCCACTTACTGCAGCCCAACTCTGACATGTAAAATCTATTCAGACTGATTCTTTCTTTCTTCTTCTAACAAAGAGTTGACATTTTGGATCTGAACAGGCGTTTTGGAAAGGGTCACAGAACTTGCTGTCCATTTTGCCACTTTTAAAGCTGTTAGTATTTTCACTTTAACTGCATGTAAGTGTATCTTTTTTTCAAAGGGGAAAGGCACTTGTGCTTGTTTATTTTGTTTCTTTACTTTTATAAAAAAAAAAAAAACTTGCTGCTAGTTGTCCATCCTTAATTTCTTTTAAGGTTGTAACGTCTTTATAGATATTGGCTTTGACAAATACTGAGACCCAGAGAGCTCACATCCCTTTTATTATTCAACATTTTTAAGATCAGATTTGCAATTATTAAAATAAACAAAACTTTTGTGAACCATACAAGAGCTGTTGTTCCATTTTCTGAGTTGTGAACGTGCATGTATGCAAACTTTACTCCAGAGTTACTCTTGGTTCTACTCAAAAGACCTGATGGTGGTTTCAAATACGGAAAGCTTGAAACAATGCATATGCAGATTTTGTATCCAGTAAAACCACCACTCAGACCTCTGCTGTCAGTCTTGTGAATCACAAGCTGCTGCGCTTTTTTTCTCAACAAGTTTTACCTGTTTGTCCTGTCTGCCTGAGGACATGAGGTATAGCTGAAGCACACCTCTCAGTACAGTGTTGCACAAACAACAGAGAAGACGCCAATGTTCTCTGAATGGCTGACAAGCACACATCAGGAGATGGAAGGAATGGCTTCAATGGATCTTTATTGGAGCCTAATGTTTACGCTGCCAATGATTGCACCAAAGACGCACCAGAAGACCAAAACCTGTGGCCCAGGTGAGACTGCCTAAGATTTAGATCACATGAAGAATACCATGCTGAGATTTCCTTAATGTGCTGTCTTGTTGTTCCTATGAAGACTCCTCTGTTGTATTAATGCATGTGCGTTTTAAGAGTGTGTGTCACCAGGCTGCCTTCATGTCTTTACAGTGTACACTGCACGGTAAATTGTTTCTTAAAATGCTTGCCTCACTAGAACAGAGTGTTTTTTAAATAGCGATGCTCGTGTCACGGCTCTGGGTAGTGGTAGCAGTCTGTCAGTCGGCCCACTGTTTTGGTCCGGACCGCAATGTCTCAACAACTATTGGATGGATTGTCCTGAAATTTTGTACAAACATTCATGGTCCCCAGAGGATTACTCGAAAAGGCTTTGGTGAGCCCTTCTTTACCTGTAGCGCCACCAGCAGGCTGACTTTTTTTTTTATTGAAATGTCTTGATTAAACTTTGTACATATAATATTCAAGACCCCCAGAGGATCAGCTGTAATACCATGTGATCTCTTAACATACAGTGCCATCATCTTGTCAAATTTATGAAAAACTGAAGACATTCCCATCAGGAGTACAGCTGTACTGTCATTAGTTCTAATTAGCAAATATTAGCTAAACTAAGATGATGAAAGAGATAACGTCTCTGTTAAACATCTGCACGCTAGCAGTATCACTTTGACCGTGTTAGCATGCTGGTGTTAGCATTAAGCTCAAAACACTGCTGTGCTAAAGTACAGGCTTAGCACTGTCTTATTAAATGTTGGTAATATTGACCTGGCTTGCAACCCTCAGGGTGTGTGTTTACCCTGTTGTTTAATTACAGTTGCTCACGGTTCGATCCATGTGATAAAGTGCAAACACTTTCCCATCATTCCTGCAGACCTCTGGCTCGAAAATGGATCCTGACACTGTTTGTGGGCACCTGCCTGCTCTACTGTGCCCGGATGGCCATGCCAATCTGCATAGTGTCACTGGCCAGACACTTCCTGTGGAGCAAGGTGGACTGTGCGCTGGTTCTGGGTGGATTCTTCTGGGGTTACTGTTTCACACAGATCCTGGGAGGGCACGCTAGTGACAGGTAAGAAATTCAGCTGGTAAAACAGTACAGCATGACGTGACATGTCTTTATTTAAACAATGTGCAAATACACTTCATGTAATACTTATTCTTCAGTTTACTCTGTAATTTTTGTCTTCAGAGTGGGAGGAGAGCGTGTGCTGTTAATCTCTGCAGCGTCCTGGGCTCTGATCACAGCCGGTACTCCTCTTCTGGCCCATCTAGGCTCTTACACCCTCGCTCTTATGACTATTGCCAGGTTCCTCATGGGACTGCTGCAGGGTGAGCACCGCACCAGTTACAGCATTGAAATAAGCACTTCAAGGAGTAGCTCAACATTTTGGGATATACAAGTGTTAACTTTCTTGTTAGGAGTTTGATGAGAAGATCAACACCCCTACCATGTCCCTACACAAATTATGAAGCTACAACCAGCTAACCAGTTATCTTAGCTTAGCATAAAGAATGGAAACACAGGAGAATATCTGTCCAGGCTCCACCTGCCAGCACCTCTACAGCTCACTGATTGGCCTGTTATATGCAGTATTGTACAAGCTGTAGTTGTTTGGGGGGTTACATGCTGGATTATTTCTTGACTGGGAGCAGTTTGCAGGTAACCTTTCCCAGCCAGGCTAGCCGTTCACTCCCCTTCAGTCTTTATGCTAAGCTAAGCTAACCAGCTTCTGGCTTTACATTTCCTATGCTCAGCAGACATGAAAGTGGTATCGATCATTTCATCTGACACTTGAGTGAATTAGCACATTTTCCAAAATGTGGAACTATTCCTCTAAAATCTCCGGCGCTGCAAGAAATATGAATGAGTTGAATCACCAACTGTCCAAGCTCACACGTTACATTTGTCATAATGTCTTCTAGGTGTTTTTTTCCCGTCTTTGGCCAGCCTTTGCTCACAACGAGTGTTGGAGGGAGAGAGAGGGTTTTTAATGAGCACCATGCACAGCGGTACCCATCTTGGGTATGCTAAGCTAACACACATACACACACCAATCCACCTATAAACACATCAGCTATTTGGTGACACCTTTTTTGTTGTTGCTCCTTCAGAACGCTGCTAGCAGGTGGGATGGGGTCCGTGATGCTGGACTGGTATGGCTGGGAAAGCGTGTTCTATGCTACTGGTTTCCTGTCTGGACTGTGGGCATTCATTGTGTGGCAGTGTCTCTTAAAAGGTACTGTAACTAAACTGGACAGTCATGTAAAACTGATCATTGGTCATCACTTTGCTGTCCTATGTGACCTGGGCCTGGAGTATGGAGAGGGCTAAATGAGCCTTCCTCTGCCCCTTTATGGACACCAGCATTAGTCAGTCCACCACTTTGCTCCAGACTGAAATATCTTGACAACTCCTTGATTGATTTCTATGATATTTTGTGTAGACATTAATGGTTCCCTGATGATGAATCCTGTCAGTGATCATCTGACTTTTCCTGTAGTGCCACCATGAGGTTGACATTTGTGGTTTTCACATAGACTGTGTAAAACATGGACATAGTCTCCATGATGCCACTGTGAAGCTCAGTGAGCTGAGGCTGCACAGAGGAAGCCTGGTTGCTGAAACCAATCAGCTAACTGTCACTCAGTACTCAACACTCAATGCAGCCATGTGCATAATTATGCATAATTTAACTGACTGAGTTATATAAACATTCGGCTGATGAACTGATTTTGAACCAGGCTGTAAATGTGTTTATTTCTGCTGTAAAATTGGTCATTTTAATATGGAAGTCTATGGGGATTAACTCTCTTTTGGAGCCAGCATGAAGTGGCCATTCGAGCAACACTTCTGCGTTGGCTTCATTTTTCAGATCCAGAGGTTGACACTTGAGCTTTCAGTGAAATGTCTCAAATACTGGAGAGGTTGTCATGACACCCCTTCACACCCCTCTCAAGATGAACTTTGATGACCTCTTAACTGTCCATATAGCGCCATCGTCACGTCAAAATTTTAATTTGGCCAACTCTTTGATTCAAGACCTGCACAACTAATGGCGTTCATCAGCCTTAGCCTTTACTTTGTGTTTAGCACTAATTAGCAAACATTAGCAAGATGACAGTTAGCACGGCCGTAGACTCTCAGACTTATTTGCAGTCTTGTGTTTGTAAGCGATAAACAGTGTCACAGTAAGTCTTAAAGTACACAGCAGTAAAACATAATGTGCAATGTGTGTTTCAGGTGAAGTTGCCCCGAAGCAGATGGGTTTGAGGAGTGACACACACAAGAGTTTGCCATCGACACTCTGGCTGAGGCTCTTTAAGAAGCCACCTGTCTGGTACATGTTCTTTAATCCATCAGTGTTCATCCGCACATGCCTGCTTGAGTTTTCAGCCTCATCCCGTCTCTCCGTCTGTCTTTGTCGTCGACTCTCTCAGGGCCATGGTGTTCGCTCACATGTGCGCATGCAGTACTTCATACACTTTATTGTCGTGGTTGCCCACATACTTCAAAGAATCATTTCCACATGCCAAGGTATTTGTTTTCTCTACACCACGTTTTTACTTAGCCTATAAACTGGCTGAACGTGTCCCCTCATTTGTTCCACGTCGACACCACAAGACAAACAGGTTAATGTTGCTCCCCAACCTGTCTTCTGTTGCAGGGATGGGTGTATAATGTAATTCCATGGCTTGCTGCAATCCCATCAGCACTTGGTGGAGGATATGTTGCAGATTTTCTCATAAGCCAAGGTATTAAACAAAAGTCATTACTTTATTGTTATTGTGTGTTTTTAACTAAGTTACTGTACCTTTGATAAATACAAATCTTATGTTTTTTTTCCCACAGGATATGGTGTGTTATCTGTTAGAAAGATGATGCAGGTAAGTGTGGACAGGCTGTACATTAATTCAGTGCACCACAGTTGTGTTTTCAGGTGATGAAGTGTGTCTGCGTGGAGGGTTTGTCCAGACTAGCTGCGTAGGTGTTTGTGCTGGAATTTTTTCTCAGTGATTCAAACATGTAATTACAAGTCGTAGAGCTGCCTCGGGGCAAACGATTTGGAAGAAATGTGAATCACTGTTACCTTTTGGTCCACGTAAGTGTATCAAGAGACAGGCTGTAAGGGTTCTAGCCACATAAGATACATGTATATACTGTATAATAAGGTGAACTCACAGATTAACAGTGTAAACAAACTGCAGCAGACAGCTGAACTAAGCTTCAATCTCTCTTTAGTCTGAACTAATATGAATCTTAAGCTACTTGAAAGCGATATACTGTAACTTGTAGATTATGAATGTCTTATCCTGCATGTCTCTCCACCCTTAGTTCGTCGGCATGGGCGTATCGAGTATGTTTATTATGCTTCTGTCTGGAACTGTCACATTTCCCTCCGCTGTGAGTTTGGTCTCTGCTGCTATAGGTGCATCCACCCTCACCAGCGGGTATGTTAGATCAACCTTAAGTAATACTTAGACGAAAGATTTGTCTGTGAAATTAAACTAAGTCAACATAAAGCTTGCGTCCTTCTATGTTTTGTAACTGTTACCAAATTCTCATAAAAAAAGACCAAAACTAACTAACTTAGTGTCCCTTAATGCTTTCTGACTCCCACCCTCATCTCCACCTTTATTTATAACACTTCACACGCAACATGGTTGATAGTCAGCACAGAGAGGAACCCAGAACAAAAAGAGAGGAGGCAGACATAAGAAAAACAAACATGAAATATCAAAAAGGAAGAGTACGGTTAAAATCGCATGCTGGCACAGATCAGCATGAAGTAGGCTTGTTGGCATAACAATGAAAAGCGAGCTGTGTTTTTGGGTAATATGTAGTGAAGCCTGTGAACAAGTTCAGGCATCTCACTGCAACATATAGCCTCTTAATCATGCCGCTGAAGCCTTCGGTGCTCCTCTCACTCTGCTGCCACAGCGTTCACCTAAAAGCTTTTCTAAAGCCTCATCTCCACCTCAGCATCCACCTGTAGGCTGTGTGTCTGACTTTCCCAACACGTGATGGGAAATTAGTATTGTGGCTCCTCCACTCCTGCTGTGCTGAACTCTGTGACGCCTTGAGGGAATAACGAGTTCGGAGCCCAGACACCAAACATTAAGAGCAATGCTGTGCAAACATTTTTTTTTCCGATTTGGTGCCTCTACAGTTTCTTTGATCTCTTAGAAGCTGTTGTTTTAGGGTAAAATAGTTACATAATGTTCCCTTAATGTTGGACGTTATTATGCATCCCTACACACCTTAGAGACCTACCATGGCATCATCCTATTGGTTCCTACTGAAGGTCACAAATATATAGTTAATCTTTATTATTATTACATATTTAACACTACTCGAGCATTTGTTGAGGACTATTTCCTGCAGTGGATTAATACACATTCGGTGCTCTAGTTGCTGTGAAGTCAACCTCAGTGCAACATTGAGGGTCACTGATGTGTTTTTAACAGTTTTTTACGGCAACAATGGAGGAGATACATCAGGTTTTGGATGCACAGACGATGCGTGTTAGTCAGACTGATTCATTGTTGGTTTTGGTCTTTTCACAGAATTTGCTGACAAGAATAAAAATATAGTATATTGCCAAACTTATCCTTTAACCCTCCCATATTTTTATAGTGTTGTACATTAGTTATCTTTGTTAAATAAGCTGCAGATTCAGCTGTTTACGTAATGACTTTCATTGTGTTTCAGCGGTGTGTCTGTGAATGTGCAGGACCTCACTCCATCATGTGCTGGTGCCCTCTATGGTGAGTCTATCAGCAGAGATCTCAGCTTCATAAAAGTGTGCTTATCTTAGTTTTTGACTTTTAATCAATGCTCCTTTTCTGCAACAGGTTTTATGAATATGCTGGGTGCTTTTATGGGTATGTATCCAGGATGCTTATTCATGTTTTTGCAGTATGCAGGAGAGGCCTGTATGTTCTAACTGTGTAAAATGTAAATTCTCTGTTGTTGCTGTGAGCACTGATCTCAAATGCTTCCTTTCCTCTGGTGTCTGTTGCACAGGGCTGGTGATGGTCTCCCTGTCAGGTTACCTGATTGAGGTCACGCTGTCGTGGGCAAACGTGTTCTCCCTCATCACTTTAGTAAATGCCGCAGGCCTTGGTGTTTTCCTCATCTTTGGAGATGCTCGGCGCCTCGACGTGGAAGATTACACCCGGGTTACGATGATTTGACCCCCTTTGGTTGCAAAAACTAGTCTGTGTCTGATTTGTGAGACGTTTAAATCTCTCTGCACGGTCAATCCCACTTTTTGAACGATGCAGAAAAAAACCTAAACACAGTGTTTAACAGAAAGAGCTGCAGTTTTGGGTGATATGAGTTCATGATTTCTTTGTCATCGCTTTGACAGGAATCACAGTCGTGCTGATCATAAAAGGGTGAATTCAGCACACTTCCTGTCTTGAAAATGAAGGAACTTGAATGTCTATCATGTTTAAGTGGGTAACACTGTCTGCTAAATGTGACTGCATTGTACAAAGTCTGTTTACATTTTTAAGGCAGAAGGTTGGATTTCCTCACAGAAATGTTTACATTGTTAGTGATTACATAGAAAGAGCAAGCCGCTGGTGACTGCTGCATCAAAAAAACACGAAATTGAGACGACCTGTTTGTCAGTTGTTGACTTACTTGAAACTTCATTGCCTTAAGGCCTGACTTGATCCCTGAGTCAGGTTTGACTTGTATAAAAGCTGAAGATGCAGGTTTTGCCTAAACGCACGGTGTGGAATTTCTGCCACTGGGCTGAAATTGTAGATTTCTCTGGGTTTGAGGCAAGAGGCAAGAAATGAAAAGGCTAAAATTAACAATGCATTAGTGCCTCTCAGCTCCCTCTGACTTTCCTAATGTGTATGTGGTTCAGCCACAAACACAAATATTTATGGTTCACAGTTATATACTTTGATTAGTAAATCGTGCATTTGTTGGGGACTAGAATAAAAATAAAAAAATGTTATATTTTATGTAATTTGGAATAAGTTGTGTCAATTGCCAATTAATGGGCAAGAAAACAAAGACTTGTGTCCAGATGTGCAGTTTGCTTTAAAGGACCTCACACTTCACCAAAACTATTTAAAAACATTTCTGGTTTATGTGTTTACAATGACTTTATTATAGATTCTTTAACTCAACATATGTATTTTAATAAAGTGTTTCTGTTTTTGCAGTATTGTACAGTTTGTCTCTGGTGTTTGTCAACAGTCACATCTTTGTACACATATTAGTGTCCCTTTGAGGAAACACAAGTACAGACAATATGTAATGACACTCAAATATTATTCTTTTCATAATGGCAAAATATTGAAATTGTATGAAAATAATAATAATAATAATAATAATAATAATAATAATAATAATTATTATTATTATTCAACTTTCTGATGAAATTAATGCGTGTTGGACTTTTGGCACCATGTGTTTGGATCTTTTATGTCTTGCCTGCGATGTTTGAATTCAATCTTAATAACTGCCTTTTCAGAAATAGTTCAGTATTTACAAAATCCTTTGAGGAGATTCACATTCAATTTGCATCTGGGACAAGACGCCACCTAGTGGTTTGGAGCAATGAGTGCATCTTCCCTCACCCTTCTATTTTTCTGTTACCTGATTTTTGTTGATGGGTGGAAATTAAAAAGAAAAAGATAACATCTCTGAAAAACTAAGACATCATATTCCCACGAAAGGACATTAAATCAGCTCATACACTGATCTCAATCTTGTCTGTTTACTGACAGAAAAATCGAATTGCTAACTACAAGCATGAGGAAATAAAAAATTAGTGAAGAATAAACCAGATTTTGGATTTCTGTCAGGTAAAATCTCATGAAAGTGAAAACAATTAACAGTAATAAGATTTTATTTTACTCTGCAAATGAGAATTAAAGGTATCCCCTTTAGCTGATTATTTTTCGCTAAGGTTTTCTACAGCGACTACATTAAATGAACTGAGCTTCACGATGGCTCTTCAGAAACCTGTGGGTGACGCCTCGGGGATTGCTTATGCTAGTGGTGGCTAATGCTAATGTAGCCTGGAGCTGCTATCCTTAAACACAGATGAGAAGCAGGCTGAGGAGGTTTGGTAAGATCGTTTATTTTTTCATTTTCAAACTTGTGGTTTTCTGTCTCGGCTGATGTTGACTCGAGTGACATCACCTGAGGCAGTTAATCAGACTCCAGCAGCGCCCTCTGGAGCCACATAAGGGTTCATACAGCTGTTTTTTTTCCCTCATGTGCAGTGCTCCCCAGACCCATTTCTAGAGGGCGTCTTCCACTTTATTACTATAATTCTCCTACAGACATAAATTATTTGCAATAAAGCAAACCAGGCTTCATCCCCTGCAGAGACGAAGTGGACAGAAGCAGGCTGGCTGAAGGCTTCAGTGCAGTGGAAAACGTCCGGCAGTGTCCGGTTTCAGCACCCTGGTCAGCGCATCTTGCGGCCCGCAGAGCCTCTCCGTCCTCAGAGATGGAGAAACTGTAGCACAGATTGATTTTATGAACCTGGTCTGCTGAAGGCAGCATCCAGCGTCTGCCAGCGACGACCGCATCCACGTCATGACGTTATTGCTTGAGCCTATGAGGACTGAGGTATGAAATCAGGACGGAGAGGCTTTTGATGGGGAGAAATGTCTAATTTAGAAAAAATTAAATAGTGTGTTCGGTGTTTTAACCCGAAGGTGTGATGGGACTGAAGCGCGTCTTTACCCCCCCTGACTGGACACCATCAGCGGGCCTGTCCGCCTGCCTCAGCCGACGCCAGCACCGGGAACGGTATTGTTTTGCCTCCTTTACCTCCATGTTCATCTCTTTAAATCATGCAGCGCAGGGGATGTTTCCACGGAGGAGAGTCAGCTGGAGATCTGAATATCAGCTGCTGTGAGGCGGACTGATGGCGCGCTACCGCTGCGCACTCTGGAGCCGGACCCCAGGATCCGCACAGTTCATTATGGCGTTAGCAGAGAAGGCGATGACCGACAAGGACAAGAAGGAGAAAAAGAAGAGGTGTTTGTGTGATGGTGTTTTTAAAATGCGACATTTGTGTTATTGGTATAAAATACAGATCAGGAGCGAGGACATTTTGGACAGCTTCGCTTTGCGTCGATGGCGCTCCGGCCTATCGAGTCATTCATGTTCTCTGTTTGGGTTTCATCCCGTCAAAGCTCATAAAGCTCCAACTTTCCCCGGTGAGGGACAAGGATTGCCGCTCCTCGTGTTCACGGCGGACCTTGATTTAATAGCCATACAATTAAGGCACGCGGTGAATGCCAAGAGAGGAATCACACTGTCCGCGCGCCCTGCATCATGCATGAAGATGGAGAGATTTAAAACATCTGCAGAGAGAGAGAGGAAACATCTGCCCGAGCTCACACGAACAAAGAGCGCCTGTTTTCTCTCTCATCATGACCAACAGTTCACCAAACTGAGCTGCTTTTCTCCCACATTTCTGTCGTGTTTGCATTGGCTGTGACACAAAGCAGTGATTCCTGGCAGTGAAGAGGACGCATCGTGGAGTTGCTGAGATAATCTGCAAAAAATGAAATCAAATTTTGGTCACAACGTATATTAAAAGCTGCAACTCATTGTTAATTAGCCAATTTACTAATAAATTGGTCTATTTAAAGTCAGGAACTTGTGAAATCCGAGATCAGAGGGTCCAAAGTGATGACCAGAGCCGAGACATTCTTCAGTTAATCAATTAATTCATAACCCCAAAAATAATCAGCAACTATTTTAGTCATTATTTAAAGCAAAAACGGGAAACATTTCCACACTCAGGCTTCTTAAATGAGAGGATGTGCTGCTTTTCTTTCTCATATCTCAAAGTAAATTGCATTTCATAACTGAGTTTTGGTTAATAAATGACTTTTAAACCCTTCATGTATTATCAGTTGTTTCAGTTGTGAGTCTGAGAATATTCACAGTAACCAGTTAAAGTGCAGTCAGCTGCAACACCTGAACACCACCTGCTGCTGCTGAGACAGCCAAAACTAATGAGCAAGAGAGAAGAAAAGTCAAAATAAACATCTGCTGGGGGTAACAGTGCTCAGATATTCTACTTAAGTACAAGTAGCAGTACCACAGAGTACAAATACTCTGATACGAGGAAAAGTAGCATGCATTTAAACATTTACTTTACACTCAAGTACCAACAGTAACAATGCTCATTTCTGATTAATGTACATTATAATATTGGATTGTGATTATTGATGCATCAATGTGGACATCACACTAATGTTGCAGCAGGTAGAGGTGGAGCTAATTTTAATTACTTCACACACTGCTGGATAGCATGTGAACTTCTCTCTGTAGAGGATGAGCGGCACCAAAATGATCTTTAACTTTACTCGAGTCAAAGTACTAATACCACAATGAGAAAATACTCCACTGTGAGGAAAATTCCTACATTCAAAACCTGACATATGTTGAGTATTATCAGCGAGTATCAGATGTAAAATGAGTCATTCTGCAGTGAAATGCTCTCTGACAGTGTTTCACTGTTACACGCTGACTTTGGATTAATATTACTGCTGTCAATGTATGTTGCATTTTACTCCTATAGATGTCTAAGTTTGAGCTAATTATAACTCCTTCACAGACTGTTGGCTGGTTTAAGCTAAAGCAATGAATCATATTCTGTAAGATCATCATATGTTTGTCCTGTGAGAACCACGCATCTGTAGAAACGGCCTGTTTTCAGCTTTGTGACGATGCATTTCCAGCAAATTCAAGAGACTTTTTAAACGATATGTTCATTTTAAGAAGAATCTTCTCAACCCGTGAAGGAAGACTCAGTTGACCAGAGAAATTCAAAATCACCAATTTTGGAGATACGTGGTTTTCACTGAGCAGGGTATGAAAAAAGTGTAATCTGAGAAGTAACTAACTGCAGCTGTAAGACAAATATAGTGGAGTACAAAAGTACAGCATTTGTGGAGCAGAAGTAGAAAGTACACGTACTTCTAATGTATGCTTAAATACTTGAGTAAATACACTTTGTATCCGTCTTTGTCCAAATCAAGGGTGTCATTAGTGAATTTCAACAGCAAACTCGCACACACACATAAACATGATTCAGTCACAAAAGCGCCTCAGACTACAGATAAGTATATCTTTAATAATGAACATGATCAAATCTAAGAATGTGATAGTGATCTCTGATACAATGGATATTTAATTCAGGGATGACGTAAAACCTTTTTTTTTTTGCATAAATTTTCTATATTCCAATAATATAACTCTGACTGCTCCACAATCATACTCCCTCTCTTTTCTTTCACTCTTGCATACACACAATACGGCAAGCAATTTAAAAAAAAAAAGTCACAAACATATACCATATAGGCTAGTCTCTGGGTTTTCATACACTTGACAACAAATCAGTTAAGTATAATGCTACAGTTAAACATTTTGAGGCGACCTCAGTTAGAAATGTCGGTACATTAAAGCTTACATTTTCTGAGGATGATGTGGACAGGTTATAGCAATGGAAATGAGCAGAATGCCGAGATTATAATTATGTTAAGAGAGAAGATGAAATAAAAAGTAACAGGCCTGGCTTGAGTTTTTAAAAGCAGTACATGCTACATTTCCTCCAGAATTTCAGAAACAGAGACCTCTGTTGGAACAGCGGGGAACTAAAAGTCACTGCAACAGGGAAACAAAGCAAGTTCTGTGTGGGGGGGGGGGGAAAACCTGAACTCATACAGTATATTTGTATTTCCATCCTTTAAATAAGAAAGAGAGGGACCACCTTTAAGAGCGTTTGATCTCTGGACGTCTTTTCCCTGAATCTCTAGCTGAAAATTTTGAGGTACAATTCTGGAAAGAAAAAAAAAAAAAAGAAATTACAAATTTTATTTCTACTAGACTAGTGCTGAAAAGAAATGTTAAGGCTCCACTCTGGAGACGCAAAAGCCCACAACTCCTCCACTTTAATGCTAATTAAAATCAGTTGTAAGCCAGGTGATTCAAAATATTTTTCTAACATTTATGCTTTCTAACGTCACAACCTTGCACGATTAAAGTCTATGCATACAGAAACTCTCAGTGTACACATTCCTCCACCAAAGTAAGACACCCCTCACATTGGAAAAAAAAGGGGTTTTATAGAAGTTTTTTTTTTTCTTCTGATAATATAAAATACAACTGGCCACACACAGATAGCAGACATTTGTCAATAAAGTGTCACTCGTTAAGATTAACCAATACAAGCACTTAACATTTCTCCAACACACAAACCACAAAGTGAACAGTCACTGAATATCAGCAGCATGTTGTCAAGAGATTTTCAAAAACAGACGTGCAGATATTTGTTACTTATATTTAGTTAAGAATGCAAGTTCCGGGCGAGCGATAAGAGTTTTATAAGGCTAAAAAATACAGAAAAAACAAGAAAATATATATTATTGAAGCGATTCAACTGGTGGAACGAGCTTCATCCCTGCACGCATCTTAAAGACTGGGAACCGGGAGCAGTGTGGGTCAAAAGTTTGACGTGGGCCGAAGTCAACAGAATTAAATAGAAAAAAATATTAGTTTTCAATTTCTTTATGTCCTTGTGTGTTTCCGCTCAAATCTAAATTTCGTCGGCAGCTGTCTTCTGTTCACTTCTGACGATCCTGCAAATAAAAAAAATCAAGAAGTTAAGAGACAAATTCATCAATTCACATCAGTCAAACACGCAACACCTTATATTAAGGGAGACATGTTCATCATGAACTAGTTTCTCATTAACATGCATATTAATGGAATACTGGCTCATTATTAGTCATTATAAAGCACTTATTAATGCCTTATTCTGCATGACCATATTCCTTAACAACTAGGCCATTAACTAAGAGTTTTCCCTCAATAACCTCCTAATCAAAGCTTATTGATTAGTAAAGAAGTTGTTGTGTGTGAATTATGATCTTACTAACCCCAAACCTTAATAGCTCAAACCTCCAGAATAAGGTATTATTAAGTGCTTTAATGTCTAATAAAGAGCCAGTGTGCCACTCAAACACATGCTAATGAGCAAATAGTTAATGGTGATTATGCGTGAGTGTAATTTTTATCATATTTATCAGAAAGAGAAGTGATGGGTCACCATAAAAAGCCTTTCAGTGGAATCATTTTGTCATTATTTGATCATATTACTGTTACTGTCATATTATTATTGATGATTCTGAGTAAATCTGAGGTGCTTTTGCACACGCAGCCTCAAACAGTGACACACACTGCACGTCAATATCAGCCACAACCCACAGAGACGGAGTGAAGACGGTTTTACCTGATCGATTCGGGATCGGCTCTGTATTGAGGCGGGCTCATAGCTCTGTGAAAAGACAGGCGAAGGCTTACTGAACAGTGACATTAGACAAACACAACACTTTTAAAATCATGACATACTGTAATCATTTCAAATCAGTGGATTGAAAGGATGAAAACAAGCTTACAATTAGGCAATTAGGGACTGTACGGGGGTGTGTGGGGGGGGTTAATTGGTTGTAAAGGAGCGTTTTGCTGTATGCAGAAGACAGACGACGTCTCTCTCTGTCTCTCAGGGCTTTATTTTCATAATCCCAGGCAGACAAGAAGCTAAAACACACCTGTTAACATGCCTGAAATGTGACTCAGAATTATGTAAGTGGTGTAATTGTGAAAGTCGGCCAGACAACTGATCGCATATTCAACACCGAATCACCGCAGTTTGTGAACTAGTCATGAGTTTAATCTTGAGGACGTGGACGTGAATTTTCCATTTTTTTCTTTTTTTGACACTCTGGAGCTTAAGTGAAGTAACTTTGGTGCCTGCATCCAGGGTTCACACTCGGTCTGCGGTGGGTTTAAGCAGCGAAGCACTTTGGTTAACGTCAAAGAAAGACGGATTTCTGTAAACGTTAACAAAAAAAATCAGCTCAGGAAACAGTCACGACATTTAATCTACAGGATTCATCTGCACGGACGGGAGAAAACTGTTTTCATGTCATACAAAAAAAGAAAAGGACGATTGTACATAAATCCAGTAGATTAAATTTCGTGACTATTTCACGAGCTGCCGTGAAGCTGGGTCCGCACGTTTGGCCACATCATCAGATCTAAAATCAGATTTTCATTATTTCTATAGAATCTGCGGTCAAATATATTACAGCCTCATTTATTGTAAATCACTCATTTTACTACTGTTATGTGTTTTGATGGTGGACACTGTGAAAATTAATGATCTATTGAGACAGTGAATGTTTCCATTGGGGATCTTTTGGGGGATTACTAAGCTGAATATAAAACATTAACACGTTGCAGGACTGGACTACATCATGCTGGGCTACATCATCTTAAATTAGATGACAGTGTACCAGGTGAGCTTTTCACAGATAATGTTCATCCAGTCCCTAAATATTATTACTCCTTTACTTTAAAAGTCATGTGATTAGTCTAAAGGAAATACTACCTTTTTCACCACCTCCTCCTCCTCCTGCTTCTTCTCGTAGTGGGAGAAGTCATCAAAGATGGAGGTGGTGTGTTTGTACTGGGCGATGATCTTGAGCACCTGCTTCGCCTTTTCCAGAGGAACCTCTTGAGTGTCACGCGAGTTGGTGACTGGCTTGTTGTCATTGTTCTCCAGGCGGATGTGGCGCAGCTGGCTATTTGGCACGTCCTTAACAAACAACCAGTTCACG
Source organism: Chaetodon trifasciatus (assembly GCA_037975065.1). Taxonomy (NCBI): domain Eukaryota; kingdom Metazoa; phylum Chordata; class Actinopteri; order Chaetodontiformes; family Chaetodontidae; genus Chaetodon; species Chaetodon trifasciatus. The sequence continues at coordinate 4,931,473 of JBBMOE010000025.1, forward strand.
TCAAACTTGCCCTTCCACTTGTCCTGCGCCCAAACGCCGGCGCTGGTGCCGTAGTCCACAGGCGAGCGCATTTCGGCCACGCCGCAGAAGTGGCCGCTGCCGTTGACGCTGAACAACAAGTAGACGGGACCTTTAGCGTTCATAGCTCTGAAGGCTGAGTCCAAGCGTTTGTTGCCGTGCTCCGTGCTGCACCAGATGGAGTACTTGATGGAGCGGTGGATGTCGTCCTCGGAGTAGCTCTTGATGATGAACACGCGGCCGTTTTTCAGGTTCCAGTCAAACTCCTTGGGGTTGTAGCTGTGGGCCGCTCGCAGCTTCTCCAGCACGGGGTGGGACTCCGCTCCCAGCTCTGGAGGCACACCTCCGCCCCCTCCGCCTCCGCTACCAACACCGCCGCCATTAGAGGAGCCGCTGCTGTCCAAGCTTCCGCCCCCGTAGCACAAGTTGCGGTTGCGTGGGGCTATCCAGCGGGTCTGAGGTGTTGGGGCGGAGTTGTGGTTCTGGTAAGACTGTGGAGGAGGAGGTGGAGGACCCTGCATGGTCATCTGCTGCACGAGGGACTGGGCTGACTGCAGGGACTGCTGAAGGGGGGGCAGGAGACTGGGAGCATGGGAGTGAAGCTGGGGCTGTTGGTGGTGGTGGTGGTGATGGTGGGGGGGTAAAGGAGGGGCCATCTTGGTGATAGTCCCTTTATTATCCCACGTATCAATGTCCATGTTGTGTTTAATGGGGGGTGGAGGCAGAGCTCCTCCAGCTACGGGTGTGCCAGGCTTGTTCTTGGTCTTTTGTTGCTGCAGCTTGGCAGGTTTACTAGCGATAGCAGCCCACGACGTCGGTTTCGGAGGGGGCATTCCAATTGGTGTGCCACCGTTGCCCGTGGCAACAGCTGCAGCTATACTGCCGCCGCCGATCACAGAGCCTGCACTCTTCACACCCGAGCCACTTCCTGTCACATCCCCGCCTATTTTTAGGCCCAGCATGCCCTGCTCTAGGCTGTTCATACCTGGAGCCTTGCTCAGGGTGTCACTATGGAAACCGGTCTGGCCATCAGGGACTAAGGTGCCTCCTAGAGAGCTGGGTGGGTAGCTGTAACTCCCCCCATAGGCTGAGCTCTGAGTCTGCTGGCCCTGAGAACCACTGGTGCCCCAGGCTGAGAAGGCCGGGTTCTCTGGGAAAAAGTTAAACCTGTGGGGATAGATGCTGCTGCTGAGCCCCCCCGGCTGCCCGAACACCGTGTCGTGCATGAAGTGATGGTCCCCATTGCTGAGGGGGGCATAGGGTGTCAGGTAGGGAATCGGGGGGTCACCTCCTGTAGACCAAGGAGCCTCACTGAGAGGGTAAGGAAACCCAATGGAGGGGGCATAGTAGCTGGACAGGTAAGGGTCTGTCATGGATTGATAGCTGTTATTCTACAAAGAGAAACAGAATTAAGCTTGTTAAGGCAACAAGATGCTGCGATAGTCAAGAAAAAATAAAATGATTTCAGCATCACAGTACCTGATTAGACTGGCTGGTGAGATAAGGCTCAAAGTCATTGTCATGGACTGTATCCTTCTGGTGGAGGGAGCCATTCTGCACTGAAACTGGAAAGGCTGCAAGAAAACCAAACCCATGTCAGAGCTGGAGCGTGTAACAATGATGGAAAGTCTACTGTGAAGCCTAAAACAGCTGCATTGTAGTAAAAGAGCAGCGAGCAGCCCGCCACAGTCGAGCTGAAGTTACAGTCAGAGAAGTAAAAAAAAAACAATGACTGTGAATGATGTTTGGTGTTGTATGGAGATTTAAAATAGATCATCCTGTCTGCTGCAGAGTGGTGGTCTGCTGGATACATGCAACCTTTGCAGGAGTTGACCTTTTGAAATGTGCATGGTGTTTTCCATTGATAAGCCTTTCGCCCTCACAGTGATGCATGTCCATGACTGCACACAGCAACGAAGAAACATGTGGATCAAAATACGTAACCATGCACAGACGATATTTAATGCCCTGCAGACATCGCTGGAGTCTCTCTGTTGACAATATGGCTACGATACGTGAGATATCAGGTGACAGGTATGTGTTATATAGACTGCTGAACTGGATTAACATCTTTACAGGCACATCTGGAAGATCGGGAGACGTTTTCCCTCTTACCTTTGCTCGCATCTTGTCCTTTCGATGTCTTCGTGGTCGCAATAAAGGGAGGGATGCATGTGGAAGGAGACACAGAGAAAGCTGCCATGGGTCTCCAGTGTTATTCAAAGCATCACACATTATCCTAGCTGCACACTGACATGTTTAGACGTCTCTGAGAAGCTGACAAGACACATAAAAAATACAAAAAAAATGAAGCGCTGGGCGGTGTGTCGTGCCAGCATTTACCAGTCAGATACAAACTGGAAGCTGTGGTCCAGGCCTTTGGTTACCAGCAGTGGACCAGTTTTCTAGCTAACCCCCCTCTCTGTTGGCTAACTAGCTGGCAAACGGTGGCATCGTCTTCAGAGTGGGACGCGCACAGCGCACATCTCGCCTCTCTGTTGAAATAAAAAACCTGGAAAGCGTCCCTTCTCGCTGCTTACCTGAGGGTCAATACTAGCGGCAGACATCATTCATCCACCAGGTGTTGTGTTAAGACTGAAGCCCTGACCAGACGTGCAGTGTTCGAGCCGCACAAACTCCGCTGTGTGGAGAGGCTAATAGCTGGAGGAGCTGTTAGTTTGCTAACAGTTGCTCACAGTTAGCAGCGGCCGTTAGCCGGTGGCTCTGCGCGGCGCGGACACTTCGCTCGTCGTAGCCCTGCTGCCGCTCCGCACCGTCCTGTCGACATTAATCCAGCGGGGCTTCAATCCGCTCCGACCCCCTCACCGTGAAATCAAAATCCAACCAGCCTTGGTGTCCCTGCTCACTTGCCCCAATGGCAGCTTCATCCGGGGTCTGCGAGGCGGAAATGACGTCGGTGACGTAGAGGACGCGTCCGCGGCTACCTAGCAGCGGTAGCAGATTTGTCCCGTAGCGACAGTGTTTACGTTACATTTATGGAATAAAAAGCCCAATTTTCTCTTTAATGAAGCTTTAATTAAGCTCCTAAGGTCATAAAACTGTGACAACGCAGTATTTTGCTTCTGAGAAAGACAAATGATCAGAAATAATATTAAGGAGCAGAAAAAAACAGCATTTGTTCGTCTTGTAAATGTTTAATAATAAAGAAATGTGCGCAACACCTCAAGACAAGCTGATGGTGGACGTGCTTTATTTCATTATACAGGACACAAGGTGCTCACTTTTTCTCTCTAAAATGACATAATAATTTACACATTTTACAAACCGCACTTTTGTACTCGAGTACTTAACGTGAAGTGGACACACACACACACACACACACACACACACACACACACACACACACACAGAGGTAGATTAGCATTTGAGGGCTGAGTGAACTCCCCTCTTGGTGTTTGGGTCCGGTGAGGTTCAGCATCCATGACAGATGTTTTTATTATCAATCAGGCCAAAGTGATGACAGTTGTTTCCTCTTCTGCTCCCTCTCAGCTTTTACTCCGCCACTTTATGTTTGTGGTTATTTATAATCTAAGCAAAATATACAGAGAAATACTTATGAGGTGTTGGATAGATGGAAAATTATTTAGATAGAATGGGTGCAAAACCTACCCACAGGTCTTTACACTAGAAGAGCAACTGAGAGGGTTTGGATGGATGATGAAATTCCCCCATGAAATTAACTAAAATAAGAAAGAGCAACATAAATAAATGATAGAAAGCAAATCAAGCTCAGTGCAAACAAAAACAAAACAGAATGGAGAGGNGCGCGTTTGCCCTTGTCAGCCACCGTAGTATCAGCACTGAGGTTTAAGAGAAACAGCGTTTCAGTCCTCTGTATGTCCTGTACACATCTGGGCATGTGGCAAAACTGACAATAAAGCTGGCTTTGAGTGAGCCATATCATATTGCTCACAATAATTACTATGATGACGATAATAATTTTTAATATGATAAAAAAAAAACTTGTATCATACCCTGCTAATGATGTGTGACAAGGACTCACCGACAGGAGCAGCTGGACGATGCAGTGCAGGATCTCTATGTACTGGTACTCCAGCCAGCAGCCCAGCACTGTGGTCAGCGCCGGGTTTTGCTGCTTGTGCCACCCAGCGGAGGGAAGGCCGTCACTGTCGCACCCCGGCCCGTTGTCCTTCCACCACGAGCGGTGTGACGACACTCCCAGGGAGAGTATGTCACTGTCCTGCAGGGACGGACAGGCGGAGAAGGCAACGCTTCAGCTCGCTAGCTTTATGACACTGTGTGCAGTGGACAGCTAAAACAGATGGGAGGGAAATCTGAGCTGTTGATCGGCTGATCCCTGTGATGTGGTTCAATATGAGCCTGGCTTCCTGTCTGTGTCCACTACAAACCATTATTGATTAGTTTTTTTCCATTTCATTTACTTCTATTTGGATTTTTTTAGAATGAAACACATAACCAGGTGTGATTCAGTTTTAAAACTGAGCGTAACAGCATAAAGACAAACACAAAAACAAAGGATCTCAAACCATACTAATTATTAAAAACAGGCTTCAGTTTGTTTCTGATGTCGTTGCTCGCAGAGTTATGTCTTGGCAAAACAATGCACAGTGAAAAAAGGGGGAACATCATTATGTAATTGATAAAACAGATTAATACCGTTAAGAGCTGTTTAATGACAGAAATTTAATGCTTTACTGCACAGTGATGAGTCCAGAGAGAAAGATAAAAAGATGATTCTTCAAAGCACTGTTGTACAGTCGAGCTATTGCCACCAAAAATCCAAACTGGAAGACTACGAAAAGCTTGAAAGCATAACTGCATGAAATTTGTATAAAATGAAAAAAAATAAAAAGTCTAATGCCCATCAGAAGTTCTCAGATCACAAAGATGTTTTAAAACTACTCCCTCAGGCTGATCATCAGTCAAAGAAATATTTAAATTACTGCCGAAACCAGCAAATGCTTTGTGTTTTTAACTTGATGAATGAGAATCAATCAACTTAGATCATTTGAACTGATGTATTTTCTATAAAATCAGTAAAAAATTTCTGCTAAAACCAACACTACCATCAGTTTTGTACTATTGCCACCACTTTGACCACTATTACTAATCATTATTTAATACCAACACTAATCATTTGTGCCATTATTATCAATAAGGGCCAAAACAAAAGACACTTCCACATGTTTTCCTCTGCAGAGAGGAGACATAAACCAGCCACTGTCCCTTCATGAAACTAAATATGTTGTGACTGAGAACAGAAACACACTGTAAACACAGTGTGTAATCATGTGACTGGAGGCAGGTCCTGAGACGTGGAGAGCTGAACATTGTGTTTAGGAGCTGGAGCTGCGTGAGTCTCTAATTATCTGACACTTACATGACCATTAGCCTCACCTTTGAAAGGCCTCCCAAATCCAAGTAGAGGCAGCTAACAAAGACATTCCAGCCGACCCACAGCAGCGTCCACAGCAGGTACTGAGGAAACAAAAACACGACAGAGGAAATGAGTAAAACTCAGTTCTTCAGCCCAGTGCAGCGCAGGCCTCCTCTTTTTCAAACAAATGTCCTAATTCTGACGTGACGCAAGCAAAACACTGCTTCTCAAGATAAATATGAGCCATCACAAGATGATTAAAGAGAGAAGAGAGAAAGAAATTAATGATGTTGCACAAAATTGTGGATGTGTTTCTAAATGTAGCTTTTTTTCTTGTGAAATATTGGATACTATCACTGCTTCAGGCCTCCAGAAATGCTTCAGATGAATGATAAGAGCGGTGACAGTGATGGTTGATCTCCCCTTCATTTATGTAGAACAACTCGGCTCTTGCATTGTCGATGTCATACACATGCTTTCACGCACACATACACACACACACACAAGTCTCAGATATCTGATCAATAACCCTCCACTTAAATATGCATATCGCAGCAGTTGTTTTCACTTTCATTACTACATGTTTCTTTCCTTTGTCGGGGTTTAAGCCAAGAAAAAGCCCAGAATCTCAGTGTGTTTGGGCCAATTTCTCCTTCTTACTATTTTTCTGCTGCAGGGCTCAAATTACTGTGAGCTGGAATGATCAAGAAATATGAAACTCGGTCACATAACTGGAAATGATGTGCAAGTGCTTCCAAAGAAATACGAGTCCAGTCAGCCAGATGGTGGCGCTGTGATTAAAGCCCAAACATTTTGAAAAGGCCACGCTCGTTGCCGCTTGCAGATTTAATTTTGTCCTGTTTTCCTGATTGTATTCAACCATGTCCTCCTTAAATGTACCGTATGTCACACTTTTGTCTAAACAAAAGGGAAATGCACGTATTCATTGTTTTGTAGAGAGTTTGATGAGAAGATTGATACCACTCTCTTGTCTTTACGCTAAACATGATGCAGCCAGGGGATGGTTAGCTTAGCTTAGCATAAAGACTGGAAACAGAGGTAACAGTTAGCCTTGCTCTCTCCAAATGCAACAAAATCAGCCTACTCTGACCTCTAAAGTGTAAAAATGTTGGTTTGTCTTTTGTCTGTTGTTTTAATGGGTGGTTATGTGCCAGACTTTGTGCTTAATTATTTTTGAGCCTCGCTTTTGAGTCCTCGCTGCTCTCTGATTAAACAGACAAGATGAAACTAATAAGTAATTGAAGGTTTTAGTAGGTGGATTTTGTTACCACTTGACTTGTTGACCTGTTCCCTGTCTTTAGGCTAAGCTAAGCTAACCAGGTCTCACTCAAATTAGTGTATTTCCTAAACTATTAAACTCCTCCAAAAAGGGTTGGGAACCACTGGTATAAACCAACATGTTGTGTTTAGTGCTTTAGCATGAATTTTGCAAAAGCTCAGCAGAAAATCAGACTGTTCCCTCACCATGATAACATAGCACGACCTGTACTGGGTGACACCAAACAGGCCCAGGATGACCACGATGATGTGGAAGAAGTTGATCATGATTGGAGCCCACTGGTAGCCGAGGAAGTCAAACACCTGCCTCTCCAGCGCTGTTACCTGGGGGGGTCAACGGGAGCGGAAACAGAGTTAGAGACCCTGATGATGACTCAAAAAAGAGATTCACCTCGTCACCTCGGCCTGTCTCAGGTGTGGCGGTGTTGCTCTGGCTTGTTAGAAGCTGATCTCCTGCTCATGCGTTCGTCAAGGTTGTGTCCCTGTTTCATTCTTAAAAGTTGTCAAGGCAACTGAGCCATGGGGGACAAAGAATGCTGGGAAAAGACAGACCAGGCTGTGGTTTTGTGTCCTCTGAGGTCGGTGCCCCAGTCAGTCATGAAGGGGGGGGCAGGGTGGGAAACACAGAGGAGGAGGACAAAGTGGGTGCAGCCCTTCATTGTGGTGGCTGTAGTGGTGGGCGGTCACAGCTTTTCATGGACCCTCCAACATACAATACGCTAATAATTAACACGGTTCACAGAAAATATCAGTTTGATTGGGCTGCAGCCAGGAATTACATCCAGTGTTGATTAATCTGCATTATTTAGTGTATAAAATGTCAGAAAGTTGTTAAAAATGCCTGAAATAATTTAGAAGAGCCGTCTTCAAATTGCTTGTTTTGTTTCATCAACAGTCCAAAACAAAGACACTCAGTTTACTTTGACATAACACCAAGAATGGGTAATCAACTAATCAATAAAATGATTAATCAGCTCTAATTTTCAACTTTATTTCACTTAAGTTTGCAGTTTATGTAGAAATCTGAGCTAATAATGACAATGTGAATGTAAGGTCATCAATCACCACAGAGAACAACATGTTTACCTGCATTCAAGCTGGTTTGGGTGATTGTTAAAATATTGTAGCCTGTAATTTAAATGTAAGATTTTACATCGTCAGAAACAATATAAAAATTAGGCTTTAAAGCATCAACAGATTAACTTTCCTTTGTAATAATTAAGTCATTGCAGGGATTTAATCCACTGAAAACGCAGCTCTTAGTTGCAGTTCTTGCAGTTTTCGTGTAAGCGGCACGTTTAGCGTCAGCAGAGCTGAGCAGACAGACAGCTGTCCTGATGTGTAAGCAGATGTGTTTATGTCGAAGCATCATATGAAGGAGAGAAAAACATCTCACCAACTGCAGACAACACAGGAGGATCAGCATGCATCGCGCAGAGCAGCACCCCATCCTGTTCTCCTCTCCGCTCCCGCTGGCTCTGATGATGAAGACGTGGGTAGCAGCAGCGAAGAGACTGGATCTGAAAATTGCTCAAACACCAGGGACAAACCTGCGAAGCTTGAGGTCCATAGCCAGCACGGAGCACTTCATCTCCTGAGGAAACCAGGCAGGCTGTCCCTGTGTGGAAACTACACAGAAGGGGGAGGGTAGGGGTATGAGAGGCGTTCAATGCCACAAGCAGCAGGAGAGGGGAAACCCTGAAGGACGCACAGGATGCTCTGAGGTTTTTGTTTTTTTAATAGAAAGCCTGACATTTACAGTGTTATAGTGTTGTATGAATTAGGTACAGATGCAATGTTTATCAGTACTGGTATTTCAGGTGCAGAAGAAGAACAAAGGTCTATGGGGAATAAGTGAGTAACTGCTGGACTGGAGAATTAATGACACCAACTGTTCTCAATACATTCAACCCATGATAACAGTGGTGGATAGAAATTGACATTAATTTTCATTTTCTTCTCTACTTCTGGAAATTTGATTACACTTTATCATCCAACCCTCAAGTTACAGGGTAATGTCATTGTAGGAATCAGCTACCGAGGGTGAAACGAGAAGACGTGATGAAAAGAGCACAAATCAAACATCAAACAGTGCAAACCCGTCTGGAAAACACGATGGAAATATGACATGTTAGTCTCCTCATCGCTGTTTGATTTTTCTTCATTCACAAATAAGTCACATCATTCGTGCAGCAACCAACATCAGGATTTATTTGCTCAGTCGTATGTTGTCACATTTTATTTTTTACTGATGGGCAATTTTCCACATCAGCCAAGTGCAACACTCTCAACAGTCCTGCGTTTGTTAGACTCATCCATCCACCATGTGGATTTTTTTGCTCTTTGTACCACCTTACCCGACTTCCTCCTAAACGTAAATATGGCTCCATGCACAAGTAACCTCTATGGCTGTTTTTCCTGTGAGGGCGGCCAAGTGTGTTAACTTTTTGCAATATTTCAAATTTCCAGTGTTTCCACTCGTGGTTTTTAATGTGCAAACTGAGCATGAGCTCAAAAACAGGTGGATGGAAACACAATAACTTACGTTCACTGAGGCTATTTGAGTGGTTTTGCACAGCTCATGACTCACTGATTGAAAATGAAGCAATGAGTCAATCACCTGCAGCGATTCTGATAATCAGTTCTTTCAGTTCAAACAGTCTTGCTTCTTAATTATGAGGATTTCCTGCTTTTCTCTCCTTTAAAGTGGTCTCTTGTGTCAGACTCTGATGCTTTGTTGACCCATCGCTCCAACCAGACCTCCTCTTTCTGTGGACTTTCTGACTCAAAAACGTCACACTGCTTCCTCTTCTGCACCTGAAAAAAAAAAGCCCTTCAGAAACCTCATCTCTCATATGGTTCCTCTGTTTCTCCCCCCGCTGTGGCATGAATTGACCCTCATACAGCAACACAATCTCCTGCGCCCTGATAGGTGGTTGCTCCCCTGCAATGCTCGGAAGTCGCCAGTAGGTGGTGGTAGAGTGGTGGAGGTACAAGCTTCAAAGGTGTGCGAGAGTGGCAAGGTTAAAACAAGCTAAAGAATAAGACATGACTGCCCCACTTTCACATGTTTCACGCATTTACACCATGTTGTGCATGGATAAGACAACCTGACCGGAACAATGGCAGCAACATTTCTTCATTCACCTGCATCTGGAGCAACTTTCATTAAAGAGGAAAAGGCAAACATGTGGGAAGGGGTCACACTGGGTTATTTGGAGCTGGAGCTCTTATGATCTGGTTGTGAAGCTTTTTATTGATTCACTGCACTTTCATAGAAACTGTGATGTTGAATCCATAAAGGCTGTTTGACCTGCTGTTGTGTTGCTTCTTTGAACTCTCACAGGTTTTAAGGGCTCAGCCAGACTCCCAGTCCCAGTCTCAACTGTACATATTCATTTAAAATATATAATAATTTCAACAGGTCACGTTCACTCAGTGACTCCCTTTGCAAAAGAAGGAGCTGACACTGTAATTTAGACCCTGAGAGTCCAAGCTGCAGAATTCAAATGGTCCTTATCAGCCTCTGAAATGAACCACAGCCTCGTGCACCTTCAGCAGGGACTGAGAAACCCTCCTGAACCGGACTCAGCCCGCTCTACACGCGCACTTCCCCGTCCGTCCGAGGGACGGCGCTAGAATCAAAAGGCAAACTCAAAATTGGGGGGTCTCCAGCTCTGCCCGTGTCACATGGAAGCACAGTAGCTGAGCCGAGGGGATGCGAGTACAGATGGAGGGGGCTTGAGGGACTGTGGAGGAGAAACCTGGCACTCGGAGATCACATTGGAGATACAGCGGCGGCGGCGGCAGAGAGGCAGGTCAGACGCTTCCCAGCCTCTCTTTCTGGCTGGGGGAGCAGAGGAGCGCGGACAGGGCGCACAAGGGGGTCAGCGGGCGCACGGAGGATGTCACATGCAATATGCTGCATTCGTGTTTTCTGAAGCCCAAGAAAGCCAAGTTGTCGCCTTTGATCGATTATGCTCGCGGGGAGCGTCCGGTCCGTGTGGAAGCAGAAGGAAGCGACCAGGGTTGACGCTGCGCCTCCCAAAATCTCCGAGCCGAGTGAGTACGGGGATGCTATAGCGCAATGCTCTGTGCCTGTGGCTATGTGACAGGCTGGAGGGAGGGAGGGGAGGTGGTGGTGAGGGAGGGGGGGGTCATTCATATATGCCTATAGATTCAGCTCGATAAGGTGCACACGCAGCTGGAACGCAGCATCTTTTATTCCTCCAGGAGACGCGAGCCAGTGTGTTTTCCTTTGTGCTGGCCCTGCCTTCGCTTCATTCGCTCTGGTCATGCATTTAACACACAGACACGTGTGCACCCACCTCAGCGCTACTGCATCGCCTTTTGTGATTTAAGCCCCAAATGAGCGGATTGATCAGAGAACTTCACTGTGATTTGACGAGAGGAATGCGCAGGGAGTCCCCAATCGCGCGTTTTTTCCGCGCAGCATCCCTGCCGACTGTGAAGCATAAAGATAATTAACGTTAGACCCTCCGTTAACATTTGCCTCCCCCCTCCTCCTCTGCCTCCCTTCCCTTCCCTCACTCATAAATGGGGAGGGGGGGGGGCTGGCTTTGTCGTGTAAGTTGCCAGCTGACCTCAGGGACGCAACATCCTTTACCGTCCTCACTTTGATCTGGAAATGAATCGGAAACGCTTTGATGATTAGAGAAGAAAAGGAGGAGGAAGAAAAAAAAATCAGTGGCGCTACAGGCTTAATGAAACAAACCCGTGATAACAGCACACTGCATCAGCCCGAAATTCTTCATCTTCTCTGACCGCCCGTAGCCTCCACCTGCACGGGCATTTTATTTTTTTAAACCCTCAAACGCGGGTTCACACCCTGCATGCTCCTCCTGCCTCCGCCGGCCTCGTTCCGGTCCTGGTTTGTAACCTGTTGTCAGCATCACTGCAGTTTGAGGTGTCGGAGCCCAGAGGCGCGGCGAGCCGAACCGTCACCCAGCGTGTGATTGATGCCTGCTGAGTGGGTGCCATCATGAGCCACATGCATCCAGCCTCCCCTGACACACACACACACACACACACACACACACACACACACACACACAGAGCAGCCCTTCATGGAGGATTCTACTAAACAGATCCACTGTGTGAAAACATGATGGTTTCAACTTTAAGCATCTCTCCTGCTCAGCCTGTTTCAAGGTCCCTCACTCTGTCACAGCTGCTGGAAAGGATGTGAGTAACGCGATCACAAGGCATCATAATTATTCTTTCATTTGCTCTGAATAATGTCAGGCGGTGTTTGTTTCCGAGGCAGCGTTGCACAGATAAAGACCGAGCCTCAGCTTTCTTCCTCACAGGGGCATGGTTAATCGTTGTTGCAAGCAAACATTTGACCTAATTCACATTCTCACACAATAGCAGCCTCCTCTCTCCCTCTCTCTCCCCCCATCTCTCTCTCTCTCTCTCACACACACACACACATTGCTGTTATTTGTGTCACACAGAGGGTGAGGTTTTTGCTCCATATGAACTCCCAGGTGGTTTATCAAAACCTGAGCAGATTCGGCAGAGAGGCCACTGCCGGCTGGCTGGCAGGGCTTGTTGAAAGGAGCTCCAGGATTATTAATAATGAACACACATGTTAATGCACTGCATGTTCCTAGAAAATTAAAAGCCTACTGGTATTTATTGCAACACTGTAGGGCTAAATGTGCTCCGAAAAAAGGCGTTTTTAGGAGGATTACACTATAATTCCTTGTCTGACTTCATGGCCTTGTCAGGTGCTGTAAGCAGAAGCCATTTTTTTAAAGTGTTTGAAGCAGTTTGAGCTTTGTTTTGTTTAAAAGTCTATTTTTTTAGCTTAATTTTGATCTGATGATGTGACAAAATGTGACACCCACCCTTCCTCTGAAGACATTTACTGGTCGGGATTAGATCCAAGTCAACAGGTGACATCTTTTCGTCTTTCGTTCAGTCATCTGTAACGGCTAGTAACCATCGTTTTCTTGATTAATCGATTGATGTTTTGATCTGTAAAACACCAGAAAAATCTCCCTCAGCTGATGATGACTTCAGATGTCCTGTGTCGTCTGACGAACTGTTCAAAATCCAAAGAGAATCAGTTTGATGCAAGATGAGGAAACACAGCAAGTTCTCACATTTGAGGAGATGGAACGATTGGTCGATCAATTGATTAGGCGATTGAAAGACTCGTTGGCTGTTTTGATGATCTTTTACTCATTTCTCAAACAAAAACCCGCTGTTCTCTGATTTTGTGGACTGAATATCTTTGGTGGTTTGGACTGTTGATCAGAAAAATAAAGCAATAAAAAGAAACCACAGTGGAAACTCATGACAGACGATTTATTCTGTTTCCTGACATTTCATTGGCTGAATGATGAATCAGTTCAATGTGAAACTAATCAATAATGAAAATGACTTTTAGAAATTTATCCAGAAAAAAATGGCTTCATGAATCATCACCGCAGTTGCAGATTCATTTTCTAATCAGTTAATCAATTGATCGTCATCCACATTGCGGCTGTTGTAAACTTTCATCCACTCATTCATTCACCTGTTTTGTCTCCTGTAGAGACACAATGATCAGCCGATGAGTTAATAAGTCCAGTGAAGGTGAACTAATCAGCACCTATTTGACAGTTGATTACTTGTTTGAGCCATTTTTAGAGCAAAAAGTCAAAAACTCCTCAGGTCCAGCTTGTCATTAATGACATTCTGCTGCTTTTCTTCGTCTCACGTGAAAATAAATTCAGTATCTTTTACGTTTTGGACTGTTGCTCCAACAAAACAGCACATTTGACGACCTCCTCTCGGGCTTTAGGAAGCTGTGACGGACATTTTTCTGTCTTGTCTGGAGTTTTACAGTTCAAACGATGAATCTAGAAAACAGCTGGCTGATGAATCAATATTGAAAACAATCTTTAGCAGCTTCCTGTGTGTCCTCACAGAATAACGGCTCTCCCACACATCTTACAGGCGTCGTTCCTGATATGTTGTTGCATACACTGTTTCCAAAGGTAAAGAATGAACTTTTATTTTTATTTTACTCTGTCTGAATTGACCGAACGCTGCACGTGATCCAGTAAAGAAGGCGGATATTAATGATCGATGATGCTTCCAGTTTCCTCGCCACATATGGCTCCTTGTCAGTGTAAGCAGCCTTCTGGCCAGTGATACCCGGCCGGGGCAACACCTGGCAAATCTGCACCTGCAGGTATTCGCTGGTAGTTTGTAATGAGCACACTGAGCGCTACAGGCGGGAGGGGGGGCTCCGCGGCTGAGGGAGAGGGGGCTTTGTTAAGCAGAAAAGCGGCCGGGGGAGGGCCGTTTTTTTTGCTCTTGCTCTGAGCGCTACGTCCAATTGGTTGGCTCTGACGAGGCAGCTCTAGGGCCAGAGATTACACTGCAGTGCTGAGGCGTCACTCTGGCTGAACACCGCAGGCGGAGGCAGGGGGATAGAGGGAGAGGAGAATGGGTGGGGAGGTGTGGACACACTCATTGAGACAGGGAAGGGAAAAGGAAGGGGAGGAAGGCCGGGAAACCTCACAGGGAAATGTGACAGGCTCCTCTCATCATGTGCTTTCAGCGTCTTCAAACACCTGCCACAGGACTCCCACGCATGTCTTCCTCCCCTCCTCTCTCTCCTTTCTTTTCCTCCACACCTACACCTTTCCCCTTTCTTCTCTCTCGTTACCCTCTCCATCTCCTCTCCCCGGCTCTGTTGTCAAATCAGCACAGATATAATTACGCTGACACTGTTGCAGCTGTAATTTAAATGGTCGTTGAATCATAGCTGCATATGGTTCTTTAAATCCAACTTAATATTTCAGGCCGCTCACTCAGGTGTGTTCTGGTGAAGCCGAAGCCCTGCTGGATAAATTAGTGACATTAAAAGCAGGTCACAGTGAAATCTTTGGCATGTTTGCTGGCTGCTGTTAAAATATACCAAATGGTTTTGATGGACACGCTGGGAAAACATGTTCACTGCCGCAGTGACTTTGTTAAAGAAGTATGTAATTATGTCGGATATCCAGTGTTGGCAAACATGACTTATTGATAGTTTGTATTAATAGTAACTAACATGAGGTTAATTTGAATGAGGTAACAAAGCAGCTCTTCTCTGGTCAGGACGCCCTGAACTTACAAGGAAAACTAGAAGCAGCGTGCAAAGAACCACCAAGACGTCCACGTGTGAAATTTGGTGCAAATTGGATTTCATGCTGAGAACAGTCAGGTTCAAAGCTGGAGACACTAAAAGAAATGCTAATTAACCAAAGTCTGCAAAACTTCCAGCGTGCAGAGCCTGATGAAGTCCTGTCTCGTCTCTACTCTGTTTTGACAGAAAAGCTGATATGTAATAGGAAAGTTAGTCAAATGATATTGTCCGAACACTTTGACAGAAAAGAAGAAACAAAGAAGAAAATAAAAGATTTAAAATAAAAGACTATTTCTAGGCAGATATGTCCCTCAGGATGTGGTAGAGACCAAAAACAGTGCTAAAAGAGAGTAAATATTCGACGTAGATTCATCAGATAGTCAGAAAATGTTGCTCCCTAAGTGCTGGATATGTGAATAAGCACCTGGGGTTTGGTGTAAGATTCACGTTGTAACTGTTTCAGCAGGTGTATCCCTCAGTAGTAACGTTAGCACGTAAACTCTGTTCCAAGTTAGACTTTATGTTCAAACTAAGCTGTGTTTGAACTTGATCCCAGTGCTGCAGAAAAAGGCCATCAAACCGACTGATCACCTGTCACCTGTTACCAATCAACCTGTTTACCTGTGGAATCATCCAAACAGGTGTTTTTGGAGCGTTCCACATCTTTCCCAGCCTTTAGTTGCTCCTGTTTGAGACATGTTGCTGCATCAGATTCAGAATAAGCAGGTATTTACACAAATCAATGAAGCAGATGAGGTCAAACATTAAATATATTGTCTTTGTGCTGTTTTCAGTCGAGTTTATGTCAAAAAGGATGAGCAAATGATCAAAATCTGTTTTAAGACGTCACGCTGATCCAGATGGCAGCTATCCAACACAAGAGCCACAGACTCTGAACAACAACCCACGTTAGCTTTCCTGCAAGTCTCCTTCTTATCTACCTTACAAACATGAACACACGTCTCGTTCTGCACCTCAACTTGTTTAATGAGCGACCAAACAAACATTCACCAGAGAAAAGTGCAATGCTAATATCAGTTTGCAGGCTAGCTAATTAGCTGCTCAGCTGTAGCACATTTCACAGCATGTAAACACACCTGCAAATGTCTTTTTTTGTTCCAGTTAAATTCTGGTGCTCCTGTCTCTAAAACTGTCTGACCACCAACTTTTCTGAAGTCATGGGACTCCTGACATAATGCATGCCACACCTGGAGGAGATCAATGTTGCAGGAGGATATTAGAAAGCGGCTGTTTTGAAATGAAACATTCAGTAAAACAGTGTTTGGTCAGATGTGGTAAAGCATGGTAAACAGTGTGGTAGCATGGCTGCGCAGAGCGCATGTGCAGCCTGTCTTGGTGAATATCTTGGACAGACTTCCAGAGAATTCATGATAACATATGAGCTTACTTGGGTGACAGAAAATGGACTAGATAGGAAAAGTAGCTTTTGCATAAATTCAACAAAATCAATGGAGATGGGAAGAGGTGTGGCTTAAATCACAATACCAGGCTGGTATATGGATGTTTGCACTACAATCTGTTGTTTAATGAACCTCAGTTTAAGTTAGTTTAAATACAAGGTCATTCATAAGGGGATGACTTTGGTGAAGAGGAGCTAACTAGCAGTACATGCTTGGGTGCTTTAAATCCTTATTAGGCCTTGTTAACTTTCCACATCACTGCCGCAATGATAAAACTATTTGAGCCGCTGCTGATTGACGCATCGGCTTCAGAAAGTTCTCCTAAAAAAAGCAGCAACAGTCTCGAGGTGTCCGTGCTTTGGCAAACTGTCAGAGAACATCCACGCTGCTCTCCAGACTACAGACAAATTGTTAAAGTGATTTGGACTGTGAAGATTGAATTCTGTCTGGAAGGAAAGGATCTATGTGGAATCCAATACGAAAGCAGGTTGTCAGATTCGATCATTAGCGAGGAGGAGCGAGGAAGAGTTTGTCTAAATCTGTAGTTAGAGACTGAATAAATACACGAGAGACGTTTGGATCAGACATGTACAGACAGCTGACTCAAAAACTTCAGTTCAACAAGACTTTGGACAAACCCAGGCGGGATGTTTTCCCACAGTCTGACATTCAGTCTCGTTGTCGCTGATGGACAAGCGACACTCACATAAGCACGCATGAAAACACGGCGTCACAGCAGACAGATGGCGTGATTCGACAGAGATTAGAACACGCGTGCTGTTTGCTCTTTTTGTTATAGCTGTGTTTTTATTGTTTATTTGAAACATATTACGCTGCCAAATGTTAAATTGTCTGGCAAGCAGCGCGGAGCAGAGAGGAAGTGAGAAAGACGTTTCTGTCTGCTCGCTCTGCTTTCGTACTCGTCTCCTTCAGTGTTTCAGGCTACTGTGGCTGCTGGCATGTTCAGCCTCTCTGTGACTCATCGTACCTTCTCAATATGTATGTTTGTTCCCGTTTGAATGGTTCAAACCGAAGGAAATTTGGATTTATTCAGATGACTCGTAGCAGCTACCTGACAAACAGATCAGCTCGAGATCCCCTGTGTTCAGATTTATGTTTTCCTGTTTATTTCGGTTATAAAGCTGCTGTTAAACGTGTAACTGTTGGATTACTTTAAGTACGAGCTCACTTTTACGCTGTGTAGACCTAGATGCTTGAAAATCTTTGTTGGTGAGCAGGTATGCTGTTGATGTCTATGTAAGTGTGACACACAAAGCTCAGTAATCCCTCAAACAAGGTAAAGCAGAAGCACATGCCGGAGGCATAATGTCTGTTCACTTCACTGCTTCGGTGCTGGATGGGAATTCTCACTGTTCCTCTTTCCAAACTGCTGCTTCCCTCTGCACCCTGAATATTTTACATCTGGTTCTGCTGGTTTGTTGACCTACTTAATGTTTTGTAAAGGTTAGATAATTTTGTAATTAAGCACCACTCTGTGCCTGCAGATCCCAGCGAGACCGTGGCACTTCCCTGCGTGCATGAGTTGTAAGGGTGTGAGTGTGAGTGTGTGAGAGCAAGTGAGCGCCAGCGCTCCCACATGGCCTCCATGCAGGACGGGCTGAACTTCACGGCTCCTCCCTACGGCAAGGTCCTGCTGCTGGGTGCTATCGCTGCTGCCTCAGCCTTTGTTGTCACGATCCTCATCGTGGTGCTCTGCGTGGGCTGCCAGAGGTGAGAGCAGCGCCGTGCACACACATATGACCACACACGCACACACGGAGACACACATGTGATCAGGACACTTTGAATATTTTCACATGCACACACCAGCGTGTAGTAAAAGTATCAATACAGCGATGTAAAAATACTCCTTTACTTCTAAAAGTCCTGGATTTGAAATGTTAAAGTGCGGAAGTTTTATCAGCAAAATGTACTTAAAGTATCTAAAGTAAAAGTATTGCAGTAAAATGCCTCCTATATACGGCCTTATATAGTTGGTTCCAGTGGTTCCCAATGAAGGGATTGGGCCCCTTTGAAGGGACACAAGATAAATCTGAGGGGTCGTGAGATGATTAATGGGAGAGGAAAGAAGGAAAAACTAAGTCCAGTCTCACAAATTTGTATAAATGTTTCTGACTTTTCTGTAATCTTTACTTTACCTCCTCTGAAGATTCATAAGAGCTCACAAGCCAAAAACAACTGGTTCATCTCTTAGCAATTAATTGTATTTTATTAGATTATCACGTGATATTTAATGTAAAGTATTAACCTGAAATGTATCGAGTAACTATTGCTGTAATGTTGTCTGTAATGTGGTGGACTAGACGTATAAAGTAGCATAAAATGGAAATACTCAAGTAAAGTACAAGTACCTTAAAATTGTACTTGAGTAAATGTACTTAGGTACTCTCCACCACTGGCACGCACATATGCAAATACACTCCTCATGTCCCTCTGTGTCACACACACATACACACACACGCACAGTCATAAGATGACTCAGACACACATGGACAATGACTCAAACGCTGCACATGCACAAGCACACGCGAGCGCATCACTGTCGTAAGTGTCAACCTGTGTGACAGAGCGGTTGTGTTTACCACAGGAAGGGGAAGACACACAATGTTCCCGGCGAGGGTGGAAAACACCGTCTCATGGACATGGTAGGTATCACGCTCCTCCATGTTTTGTTTGTGTTGCAGCGGAGGTAGCAGAAGCAACTCAATTCAACAGGGAACAATATCATTCAGAGGACACCTCTTCAGTCTTAATTACTGTTTAACTGGCCCTGCGTGTGTGCGTGTGTGTGTGTGTGTGTGTGTTGTCAGGGTATACTCAGGCAGTCGAAGCTGCGGTCCATCAGCAAATCAGACACTGAGATGAACAAGATGAACTGCAATGGCAAAAGTGAGTGCATCTTTCACATACAAATCCTGACCCGTGTCTCTGAACTCTCCCTCACTGTCGTCTGGTGAAAACCTCGTATCTCCTGTCTGGGACTAAACAGGCTTCTCTTATTTTAGCTGCATGACAAAGCACTTTTGGCATCACTGAAAGGGATTTGGGGCGAATTTTCTGGTTTTCGCTTGACAGAAGCGATGTAGTCCGTGAAATGGCAGAAATGGAAAAGATCGATAAATTTAGCAGCAGATCAATAGCACAACAAGTAAACACATGAATGCAGCACGAGTAAATTTAGCTGCGGCGTGTTCTGATTTGGGTTCATCTTCATTCATTAACAGCAGGCTTGGAGTCCACGAAAACAACCCCTGATGACAAATGTTTCGGCAAATGTTGAACAAAGACGTCAACCTCCACGTGTGCTGTATCTGATCCGGCTGCTAAATTCATGCAAAACCTCCCTGTAATAAGATTTAAGCACGCTTTAGGAGAGAAATGTACCCTAAAACAGAATTCACGTTACATTTCCCGCTCAGCCTTATTCCACTGGACTGCTCAGTCTTGATTTATGAACATGCATCTCTCTCCCTCTCAAAGACGGAAATCAGAGAGCCAAGACAAGTCCTGGAGCTCCGTCATGACAGTCGACAGGGAACTGTGTTTGTGGGCACTGTGACAGTAGCCTGAGAGGGTTTGAAGAAATATAAGCATATGTCCTGCTTCATACTTGTCCCGCTTCCACCGCAGTGGAATGAAGTCAATTTGGACGCATTTTCTCAAACATCCACGTCAGCTCCCTGTTTAGTGTCAGCTCCACATTTTCTCTCACCAGCCAGAGATTTGTTCATGTTCACCAATGTTTGTTCAAGTGTCCGATGCAAGAGGAGGAAGTGTGTTATGTTTTATGTTGGGCATGTTGTATGTGGCCTGTATGTGCCCTGCAGAGGCATCTAAAAAGAAGCGTCCAGCCAGCATAGACCTTCTGCTGCTGCTCAGCTGCCGGTCTAACTCTGACCTCCGTTCTCAAGGCAGGCAGCTTCCCCAGATCCCCTCTGGGACCGGAGAGGACGGAGAGCACACTTACTCCGAAGTGGGCCGACGCTCCTCCACCACACGTACTGACGATGCCCTCTACGCCATGGTAGGCAGAGCCGGGCAGACGGACACTCCGGCCCCTCCGGCCGTCCCTGCCAACACCCCGGCTCCCCCAGACCCAGATGGGGATGTGGAGGGAGGGCTGCCCGAACCCGAGGCCCAGGTCATGTCTCCCCCTCACCCTCCGGAGACGGCCGAGTACGCCTGCGTCAGGAAGCTGAGGAAGGCTGACAAGGCGCCCCAAAAGAGGGACAGCGGGACGGATATGGGGGAGCCGCCGGCGCCGCCTCCGCGACACGCCCCACCGTCGCATCCCGCCCCTCCTCCACCACACCCTCACAGCACAAAGTTGCCCCGTAGAAACATGGATGCCTTCAACGTCCCGTCATTCCCAAAGGTTAGTAGGATAAGCTGCACTTTCTAAGAGGTTATTCCAGAGCTTTCAGCTGCGTCTCGTCTACATGGATGCATGAGACGCAACTGAAAGCTCTGGAAAACGCCAATAAATGCACCTTAAATTAAGATGTTAAAAAAAAGTTGTCGTCTGGGATGAATTTGGCTTAAACACTGAGCTGTTTTTGTACATGCGAGTAACTTTTCACCTTTAGAACAGATAATTTCAGGTCATTGACAGATAATTGTTTCGGGGGGGAAGGATAAGATTAGGTCTTTAGATTAGTGGTTCACCAGAGGTCAGACCAGAGCAGCAGATGAGATCATGCAAAGCAGATTAAGATTAATGCCTAGTCCACTCATACATGGGTATTTTTCAAAACATAGCTTTTTCTATACGTTCTGTTTTGGTTTGTGACGACAGAGCGTGCACCGTTATCCTCTTTGTTTACTGTTGGATTGGACGTCTAGTTGCAGGTAGCCCACTGGCATAAGCTTTTTTCAGGTTTCTGATTGGCCGCCATGGCTTTAGGGTTAGCGTTACATTGCTGCCTGCTGGTTTGTCGCCACCTTGAGGTTGACTTTTGTGGTTTTTAGTGAAACAGCTTAGCAACCAAAAGCGATCGATTGTCATGAAACCTGGCGCAGGCCTTCACGCTCCCCTCAGGATGAATTGTAATAACTTTATTGAATTCTCCGGCTTTTCAACTAGCGCTATCATCAGGTCAAAGTTTAAATTGGTCGAGACTTCTCAATTTGTCAAGCAGTGTTAGCATGCTAGCATACCAAACTGAGATGGTGAGCATTTGAAACTATTACCTGTTGAACATGTTAGCATCATCACTGTGAGCATGCTAACATTAGCATTTAGCTCAAAGCACCACTGTGCCCGCAGTCTTACAGAGCTGCTAGCATGATTGTAGACCGTTAGCAGGCGTTCAGACTGAAAACGGCCCAGTGTTAAAGACAACACAAGGCAGTGTCTGGTGTGTTGCTGCAGAGACACGTCCACTTTGAGAGCAGATCTTTAAAATTAAAGGTGTATTAGATGTAAAAATACTGTACAGCAGTTTATAAATTTACAGCTCTGGAAAGTTGTTGTGCTATACCATTTTACTTATCTGGGGTTATGAGCAGTAAAGATAAAGCATGATTCATGACATATATGAATGCAGCGCCTTGCTGGATGTCTCTTAGCCATGCTGAACCAGGTTAAACCGTCTTCCTGGGTGACGTTGTGGTTTTTCTCCTCTGGGTTGATGGACTGGCCTCAAGCAGGCTGCATTTTTCATGCCTGGCTCGAGTCTGTCTGCAGGCGGCCTTGTTTAAACACACACAGCGTGTCAGTTTGTGGTGTTGTACGACATTAATGCGCAGTTTGTAGTCCAGGTACAGTGGAGAGTATTTCCTGTCAGATTTCCTGCGGATGCTGCAGAGGATCCACACGGCTGTAATTGTGCCAGTGTTGCAGTTTTCTCTGGCCTCGGCTGCGTCGTGCATGGCGCTGTGATATGTTAGCACGTCTGTGCACATTTCTTTGAAGTCTGGGCAGTGATCTGTGTTTATTTGTCGAAGAGTTTTCGGTGATATTCCTGCTCTCAGCAGTGTCACCTCCTCCATATGTTCGCAGCAGCAGGAGCGGAGGCAGACTCTCCGCTTGTGCTGTGGATATAAGGCTTTGTGCTCCCCTCCAGGTGACAGTGGGAGGCCATTTGCTGCCCTGTGTGAGGTCAGCGAGGTCGCGCTCTCTGCTGTGACCTGAGTTCAGTTACACCCACAGTTCACAGGCTTACATGTGTACACAGACTGCTCAGAGGGCCGCGCACCGCTGATTTTCTTGTGGATGACGCAACATGTTGAAATTGAGTCATCCAGAATATAAGCACATGGTTCCTCACGGTAGAAGCTCCACCTTCCAGGGAAAATCTTTTCAATACTGTATGAAATCCATCCAGTACGTTTCTAATGCCGGCTCTGTGCTGCGACACTTCAGTTTAATTTGTCCTTTATGAACCCCACCGGGCCTGGCTGTAAAATGCAGTTTTTCATACTCACAAATACTCACAGAAGACATGCATGAACATGAGCTCTGCCCCAAATGTAATTTCTTGTTCTGTTGACAGGAAGTGATGTTTATGGGCAACGGAGAGCAGTACATCTGGAAGCCTCCTGAGGATGAAGAGATGCTCATGCACCAAAATAAAGCCCTGGGACCGCTGGGTGCTCACACAGTGGAGAACATACAGCCGTCTGCTGCTGTGGTGAGCGAGGACTCTTCAGTCCGTGCATCAGTCTGTCTGTCTTTTGGTTTATTTGTCACATTACTGTCATGAAGCTCCCTAATCCCAGTGTACCCCTTTCATTTACTATTAGGTAGCTTCATTATTAGACAAAACATCTTCACACATTGTTTTACAGCATTCACTTCTGCTTCTGCTTGCACAGCGCTCTTAAACTGATTTAATCCAGATCGTGCCGCTTGTGTGCAGTCAGTGCGTTTGAGTCACGGAGCTAAGCGCCCATTTTTGTGAAAAACATAGAATAGTGATATCTTGCCATCTTTTAAAAACCCATAACGTCATTTAACAAATGTACAGCTGTCCTGGAGGCATTTCAAGACTCCTCAAAGACTATTCTAACCATCTGAATGAAAAGAAATATTCAGTCCGCTGCACAATAAAAAAGATGATTAACTCGATTGCATAATTCAGACAAAGACAGTTGCTGAAAGGACGTGTCCTTGTTCAGTTTGTACGTGATATCATTTATCACAGGCCTATGCTGATCTTATTTTCTGTGATTTCATATTGTCGTACAAAATAATGGACTTACGCTTTTCTTGTGTCGTAAAACGAGCAGAGATACGTGTGCCTTTTCTGGATGCCTGGATAGGAAGTCTTTAGGGGTGGTGGGTGCAAGAGGGATGAACCCAAATGCAGACGAAAGCAGGCAGACAGGATCAGGTCAGTGATTTAATGGGAAGACACCGGACAGACGGGGGTCAAAAGCAGAAAGCAAACAAACCTAAAATGGAGCAGCAGGAATCTAAAGTCCAGCAAACAGCCAAAAGGTCAAACACAGAAGTCAGGTAAGCAAAAGCAGGTTCCAGATACAGGTAACAAGATAATGGACAAACAACATGTGAGTTCAGAGGCTAATGAGTCAAAACATAAGGCACACGGTACAAACTTAACAATCTGGCAATGAACAGAGGAAGTAGAGCAGCACACATGGTGAGAAGCTGATGATGGCATGAGCTGCAGGTGAGGAGGAGGACAGGTGTGTGTGTGTGGCTGGGTGGGGCAGTCAGGTGATGGCGGAAGGAGAGAAAGTCTGAGGGCATCTGGTGGATAAGTGGAGAACAGCACCGAAGGGCCAAGGAGAACAGAGATGAGGCTGGAGAGGAGGAACAGGGAGACAGACGGACAGAAATAAGAGTCACAGCTTTTTTAATCAACAGAATGTCTGAAAAAGGTTGAAGGAATAATTAAATATTTTGGGAAAGATGCTTATTCGCTTTGCTGTTGGCTCACAGTGTTCGCAGTGGCAGGTTTGAAATGTGAAACACGTCTTTCTTTACCGTCGTTAATCTCTGTCATGTGTTGTTTGACAGGTGGCTGAGATGTACTCAAAGGTGTGCAAACCAGGAAAGAAGAAGAGAGCTGTGCCTGGGTCTCCCCCAGCCAATCCTGGATTCCGGACCTTGGGTCGTGGTGACCGGGACCGAGATCGGGACGGGGGGTTTAGTGTAGTGGTCAAACCCCAGACGTGGGCCCTTCAGGAGGGCAAAGCAGTTGGAGGGCCCCTCGACGACCACTGCTATGAGTCCATCGGGACGGAGGAGTGCGATCCGGCCTACGAGAACCTGGAAGGTGGAGGCGCCTGGAAGCGAGAGAGGCCCCCCAACACGTGTGCCACCTTGCGGCCGAGGCGGAAGAAAGCCCAGCAGCCCTTGCAGCAGCAGCAGCCCCCTCCGCCGCCGCCCACGCAGCAGACCCCCAAGTTACAGCACCTGCCTGCCAAAGCCCTGCTGCTGCCGGGGGAGAACCTGTACGAGAGCATCGGCGACCTGAAGCAGGGCTCCGCCACCTCCAGCACCACCACCATCTTCACTTTCAACGACGGCATGGAGATGTATGTAACAGGGCTCTGAGGCGGCGGCTGCACTGTGACCCCTATCCTTCCAACACAAGGAGCTGAGCTAACACCACAAGGAGTGACGGCTGAGCCCCTGTCATGCTCACCCACACATACTGTTTACATTGAAGTCATAACATCATGCCTTTCACAGGTCCGGAGGCCTTGGGGCACTAACGTTGATCTGTTATGACCTGGGCTGGATACAAAGTCCAATCTATAAACCTTATAAGGAATCCAAAGGTAGTGAATAATAAATGAGCACAAGACCGTTGCAGAGCAATCTGTAGGTAACAGTAGCACTTCTATTTTCCTGATACATATGTGCAAAGCACAATAAAATAAAAAGCCTAAATTCTTCCTCAATTCTCGCGGGTTCACCTGGTCCTAGCAGGACTTGTATTTGGGGAAAAGGCACAGCATTGTGTGAAATCGTTTGGTAGCACTTAGTCTGTCGTGAACAGGCCTTCCCTGTAGTCAAGATGTGATTCAGGACAGAATTGAAACGATAGAAAGGAGCGAATTACTAATCAAAATACTTGAAAGCTCAGGGACCAAGAGAATCAATTATGAGAGTATTATAAGACAAATTGCACACATTTTGCATTCCTCCTAAAAGCTTCGACTAATTTAGACCATTCTCACATCTGAAAAGCGACCGGAAACCTCCCTCCGTCATGTTTTGTTTCATCTTCCATGGACTGAACACTGTCTCCACTGCCGTCTGTAAATGAAGTGTTTTACTTTGTTGATCCTGTTTCTGCACTTTGCCTGCTACAAGTTGCATGCTTAAAAAAAAAAAAAAAAAAAAACATGAAAAAAAAAACAAAAAATCAAGCACTGTCATGTGGTACCTCTATATGAATGTTTTCTTTTCTATTGTCGTTGGTTGTTTATTTCTTTTTAGTGTGTTGCTTTATTTCTCTGTAGAGCACAAAGCCAGATAGATTGAGGGTGTCTTTGGCTCAGTGGGACTCTGTGCAGCAGAGAGGACAGTTCATGTCTCTCATCCTTAGCCTGCCACACACAGTACAGATGAATCAACGCTGAAGAGAACTGCTCGAGTCCTGAAGGTGGAGACAGTCCACTCACCCCCCCCCCCCAACACACACACACTCCTCTCTGTGCTCAGTCCTCACTCATATCTGTGGAGCGTTCATCTACAATAGTCCCTGCCTTGTGGTCGTATGAATCTGCTTGGGTTTCACCATAGTGCAGCTTGGAAAGCTACAGTAGAACTGATGTGTATTAGCAAACGTCATGTCTCATCGTCACTCCATCGATGAACTCTCTCTGTTATCAGTGTTAAAAATATCGCAGAAATGACAAAAATGTGAAGCAAAGCGGTTTCGCTACGCAGCAGAGCATCACCCCGAGGATGACGCACTCAAAAATTGCATCCAAAATCCTGGACAGTCACGGTGATTTCATTTGACCAAATATCCCCAGCAAACAATGTGATTATACTGTATGTTGATGCAATGTGTATGTACATTACAAAAGAGAAAGAATAATAAATATATCATCAGTGTCAAGAAATCTATCTTTTTCTATTATGTTTAATTGTGTTTTGGAATGACTTCTCTTGTGACACAAAACTGCAAAACAGCTGCAATGTAAATTTCAGTGTATTCTGTTTGTTGTTTTTGAAGCCATGAAGCTACGGTGTGTTCTTGGAAAGCCCAGCTAAGTTAAATGTGGCAGCTAATGTTGTGTGTTTGCTATTCAGACTACAGGGTCTTGTACTCAGAAGCGTGTAATTAAGTGCTAAGTGCAAAAGATTGTAATGTTTTATATCAAGATTACTATTCATGAAATGTCAGTCAAGTTTATACTTTTGTAATAAAGTGGCACTTTAAAAAAAAAGACGTTTTATCTCATAGTGTCAGTTCTTAAGATTGAGAGAAAGCAGAATTCGCTGAGCGACGCCGACGACGACCTTCTCTCAGGCCTAAAGAGTTCACTTTGCCATCAGACGGATCAAAGGCTCTGTTTTAACTCAAACCTGCTCCTCTGATCTCTAAAGCTGCCTGTAGATTCACGTCTTCAGTCCGATCAAAGCCGAGAAAAACCTGAACAGACCTCCAACCTTAGGGTCAAATCAAGAAAGACCTAAAAATGTTTTCATAGTTTTCATCTGAGGCTCGCTTCTTATTGTCCCTCTCCTTTTGTGTACAACCTTACAACCTCATTTCACATGGAGCATCAGTGTGTATGTGCATGTGTGTGTGTGTGTGTGACACAGAGAGTAGCCTTCCCATGTTTTTTTTATCTGTGTGCACGTGCACAGAGTAGCAGGGTCTGCGTCTGAGTAGCTGTGGATTGTGGGGGGGGAGTGGGAAAAAAAATAGGTCACCCCTTAAAACAAAAAGCTTGCAGTCAACATCGCAACCGTCTGCTGAATTTTCATTGGCGGGCTTGTCTCCATGGTAACAGGTTAACCTTGAGGCAGTAGTCACATGGGCGAGCGAGTCTTCTGCTGTCTTGGAGAATACAGCGCGCGTCGTGTGACATCCGTGATCACAGTGTCACCCGCTCGGTGAGGAGCTATCACACGAAAACAAAACAGAAAAAAAGAAAAAAGAAAAAGAAACCCAGCCCAAAACAAACGTGAAGGAGCGGGAGATGCTGTAGGTGTGAGGATGATACAACATTCAAGGCGTATGTGATGTGTTAATCCCACTGTGAGGAGCATGAATGGCTGAATAAATACATGAATGAAGAACGGCAGATTCACTGAAGGTACATGACAGTGAAAAGACACCGGAGCAGAGGGAGAGCCCGGCCGGAGAGCCGGATGACGGCCGAGCAGCAGCAGCACAAGGTGTGTTCATGTCTGGAGGAAACAGTGTGAGCACAACAGGGAGGGAAAACTCTGAGGCTCGAGGTTTTTATTGCTCATTTTGTAAACCCTGAAATCACATTAACATGATGCTCTTACATGTTATTGACTGAGCATTAACGCCCTGTAGCCTGCACCACATCAGTCCAGGTGTTCCTCACTGCAAAGCGGCCATTCATGATATCAGACCTCAGCGTAGCTTCACCTGTGTGACGGAGGCCAGTCAGGTGAGTGCGTGTGCGTTCTCCTGTGCTGTAAAGAGACACTGGGCTCTCAAAGGGACACGCTATAAATCATACTGAGAGGCTAAATGTGAGCTGCACTGACCCCCACAGGCCTTAAAGTGAATCACAGGGGGGAGCCGGGCGGCCTGTATCTGAACCCTGAGAGTCACAGGAGTGGAAAATACTCTGGAGTGAACACGTGACCAGCCGTGACCTCGCACTGGCGACCTGATCCACACCTGGATGATCAGTCCAGACACACAATGAAAACATGTCAGTTTCCAGTTGAAGCAGAAAGAGGCAGTGAGAACTGAAGTCTGAATTAAATCTCCAGGATGTTTTCTTACACCCTGAATTTAAATACCTACACCTACAACAAATAAACCCTCAAGATTTAGATTATCTTGAAAATAACTCTAATTCCCTTCTGTGATATTTATTCAATATAAAATTACTACTCTAGACATGAATTTATCACATAACATATATAAAAAGTCTTATAACAGCAGCACAAAGTATGAATTTATATCAGAACACATTCTTGCACCAGCTGTTAAATTCAGACTTAGCTTAGTGAATAATTTGCCCCAGTTTGGCCCTCTCATGTATTAACATCACATTTGAGTCACAGAGACATGAGTCAGATTTTCCTGAAGGAATTTCAAGAAAATTCAGATTCTTCGGAGAATCTGGATGAAAAAATATTCTGTTTGTAAGACGATAAAAAAAAAAGAATTTTATTTCTCAGGTTCTGTCGCTTTTTACTAATAACCAAAAAATAAAAGAGATACCCAAAAATGACATATACTGTACATAAATTAAAATTAAAAATGTAATTATCAGGTATATCTGTGTTTTTTTCCTGCATTTTGTATCTTTTTTAAATAAAATAATGCATTTTGCTTGTGTTTTACTGAACCATTTCAAAAACAATCACAACTTGAGAAACAGGTTAAAAATGGTTTTGATTGCTCTGCAGACAGAATATAAAGTCTTTGGTTGTGGAAAAACTTTCAAAAAAGCGCTCAGTTGCTGTTTCGTCCTGTGAATCGACTGTAAGGCTAATAAATGAGCCAGGGCTCAGTTATAATGTGTTTATTACAGGTGGTGGAGATTTATGAGTTACGAAGTTAAAATGGGCTGCACCATACAAACTAGTTATGCTTAGTGATTAATTACTACATATTTACACCGACGAACTGCCAGGTGTCACTGTAGCATAGCGAGCTAAACTGATGCTAGCTTGCTAACAGACATTTAGCTGAGGAGCGAAAGAGTTCATGGGTTTTGGTCGATACGTCTGACTTGACACTTCCTCAAAATGTTGTTTATTAATGATGTAAATCATTACATTTTAAACTGTTTTGCACAACATAACTATATGCCTCAAAAAGCAAAAAGAAAATACAATGAGAAACGTCACTTTTGTTACCAATATTTGATATTTCCAACTCATTCTAAACAGCAATTTTTTAGCTAGTAGCACGGCAAATGATGTTGTTGGTCGGTTGTTTGGTCAAAATTTTAAATTTATTATGAAATACCTGCACAACTTACCCCATTCCCATCATCTTCAGCGGTATGTGTTAGCAAATGGTAGCTTGCTAGCAAAAAACACATGACCATGCTAAAAAATGACCTGCTAAATATCAGCCATGTTAGCATCTTTGTGAGCATGTTAGCATGTTGAGATTAGCATTTAGCTCAAAGCACTCAAAGAGCCTCTGGGCGCAGCTAGCTTGGAAGTTCCTCTGTTGGAAATTGTGATGCTACAGTGGCTCATGACGGTGTTACAGGTGTTTGCTAGCAACCAATTTACACCTGAGTAATCAATTAGTCAAGTTTTAATGGTGCAACCCATTTTAGCTAATGAGTTTGAAACTATCCTGTAGTTACTAAAAGTGGGATCCACCAACAGCTGGCAAAGTCAAATAATTTAGAATATACTAATATTGTTATTGCAGTATTGTACCTCAAAGGTAATGGCACTGTTTCACCTCTGCGACCCTTCTGTATGAAAATATTAAGTTGTAAATGGAACAAAACATCCCTCATGCATACAGCTTGACTGAGACTCATCTGTTGTATAAGAGTACAAAAATCCATGTACAGTACACGAAAACATTATTTTGTTTTTTTTTTGCTGGTTTATGCCTGAAGGAGAAGATGCACAATAATGGGAGTTTTCAAGTAGTGTTTTCTTTGTATTTGTATTGTGTATTCTCTTTTACAGAAGCTCACAGGTGTTTGTGTCAGTATGACGGCTGCTCCTGGTCCTCATCACTCCAGCCGTCCGCCCCGTCCGTCCCGAAGTACCGGTCCCCAAAGTCCCCTGAAAACATAAGAGTGGATCCTCTGTGTATGAGTGGGTTAGGGGTTGAAGAAAGTAATGAAAACACACAGTATGAATACACTAAACCGCTGCAGAGGTTAGAAGATATGGAAATAAGAGCTCAGTGACGGCTTTCTAAACTGGTGAAATTCGTCTTTTATGGTTGAATCGCAAAACAGACTAACTGGTCTAACATAATACATTTAATATTCATCTGAATGCTTGCATGTAATGTTAAATTACATGTAATATTTATGTTTACAGACAACCTACTGGTCTATCTGATATGCATGTTGTGTAATTTATTTACAGTGGTGATCAAGAACAGAGCTGGCTTCAAATGTGCAGTGACACAAGCTTTAAATTAGAATCTGCTGGGACATGAAATGAAATCTGTCGTCTTGAAACAGAAATGTTTATCATCTTTTATCCTCTGCAACGACCAGATACGTTTTTATTTCCTGCATAAATCTAAGACTGTGCACCCAAAGCGAAGGCGGGGTGGCGTGCTGAAAACATCTTATAGTTTTTGTACGTCATCTTTTATTCAACTTAGACAAGTTCTCCAAAAGTTGAGAGGCTCAGAACAGCCAAATAAAATCTACTTTGGACAAAACGCCTTCTGATTTCACAGTAGAGTGACAGGAGGAGTGAGCATGTGCATGTAGCAGCTTACCGATACCAGGAATTACATGTAAAAAATCGTCCAGACTTTTGTCCACAGCGGTGGTGATGATTTTGACCTTCGGGAAGGCGTAGGCCACGGAGTGCACCCCGAGCTCTGCCATCAACAGCGACACCAACACGATCTTATCCTCCTGCACCTCGTGATCCTGCTCAGCAACACACATCACAGCAATGACTGTCAGTGCCCGCCTGCTCCTCATTAGAGGGATGGTTAGAAGGTGGAAAGCAAGGGAGGAAAAAATTTGACATTTCTCTTCGTGGGAATAAAGCAAATCTAACCTCAACAGGAAAAAAAAAGTGCAATCAATAATCACACAGATGAGATATTAAACACACGTGAGGGACCAAGAGGACAGGGGTCCTACTGTCGTCTTACTGAAGAATAATGACGCTCCACCCACCAATAGGACTCGCACTGCCATCATGGCAGCAGCGCCGGTGGAGACTGTGCTGTCCATTAGGATGACATGATCTTCACTGATGTCTTTGGGGAGACGCAGGTAATGCAGCTGGC
Source organism: Chaetodon trifasciatus (assembly GCA_037975065.1). Taxonomy (NCBI): domain Eukaryota; kingdom Metazoa; phylum Chordata; class Actinopteri; order Chaetodontiformes; family Chaetodontidae; genus Chaetodon; species Chaetodon trifasciatus. The sequence continues at coordinate 4,962,868 of JBBMOE010000025.1, forward strand.
GAGGCCGGAGAGGAGGAGACAGGTTACCATGGTTACAAAAGCAGGAAGGGTAGTTACCACGGAGACACACATCATGTGGAAGAAAGGGGGGGAAAAAAGAAACAATCAAAACATTTTTATTTTTTGTTTCAAGCTAATTTTGAGACGCTGTCCAGCATCGTCCAATAACGTAGCACGTAAGCATCTAAGTGATATTGATGAGAAGTGTATTCGGCACTGCAGGAGTCACTCTATCTACCTCTGGTTCGCCTGAGTCGAGGTTGGTCTGGATGAGGATCTTGCCGATGCGGACGTCCTTGCACACGGCCCTCAGGGCGGGCTCCATGGTCTCTCCTGCCCGCAGGACCGACACACCGGTGATCTGCGGAGACGAGGCAGCGGAGCAAGTGTGATGACAGAGACCCCAAGGACACGCTCGACCGGAAGTTCACGAGAGCTTGTAAAACCAGAACATGGCTCACCCCTTTCCCGTTGTAACTGCGGCCCTCGTACTCTTGGCCCTGTGGAGTCTGAACTACACACGTCTGTTAGAAAATACAGAAGAGTTCGGCTTTAGAAAAATATGATTATTACACTCCCATAGTTACAGATACAAGAAAAGTGCCAACATATCGCTGTATATATTCACGTTTCTGTATATATAGAATGTGTCTCTGTCTGTGTTTCTGTAGCATGTACGCTTTTTTGCTCCAGCCCATTCACCACCAACAACGTACACTTACCTTGAATAGCCACAATTTTCCACAGATATTTTTATGATACCTTCTAGGAATCCAGTGATATGGTATGAAAATAAACTTGAACAGAGACTTGAAGTCAGCTTGAAACACCACAGGCGATCCATCACAGCGAGCGTGCAGTCACCTTTATTTTTGCACACTGTCGAGATGATACTGGTTTGAAAACTCTTTCTTGTTGGTACAGTCAGACGACAGCTGACACATAAGAGCTGGCTGCTTAAAAGCTTTGTTTTTAGACACACACAAGCCGGCGTAGATGGACGGAAACAGATCAGATCACCTGAAGGTGTTGTGAAGCTGTTTGGCCCTTTGCACTTGAACGCAACAAAAATCACATTTTCAAAGCAGTCTCTAGCCTCTGATCTGTTTTCAGCTTCATTACCGTGCAACAATAACTGTGACAAAACCATAATTATATTAAGAGTCGAGGTGTGATTATTACTGCAATTATCTCAATCAAGCTTCTTGTCTCTGTGAGTTGATTTTCAAACTATAATGGCACAGACAGCCTCCTAGAAAGTGGTATATGAAACATCTAGAAACATGTAGTTGGCATATAAAGCCAAATTTAATAATTTAAAACATGCAGAACTGCTGCTATGGCCTTGCAATACATGACTTTTTGGCCACTTGGGGGCAGCACAAACAAGTTGTGAACACCACACTGACAGATCATCACCTTTTAAAAATGATATGATGAACTTAGGAAGCAGTTGTTTGTTTGCACATCCAGCAGTTAGAGAGCAACATGATCATTCATTTGATGTCGTGTTTGTGTCCACCTGATGAATAGCAGTCCAATATTCACTCTATTTTAGCTCTGGTTTTGGTCTCTACCAGCTCATGAAGGAAGAATCTGGCTCTTTAGCTGCTAAATGCTGCATAATATTCACCAGCTAGTAGCTAACTGCATATGTTGGCTGTTTGGTGCTGAGCAGGTTGTGCACGATGGGTTTTTAAAGGGTTTTATATGTTTGAAAACGACACTGATGAGAGCTGTGAGAGTGAATAAGTACAGCGAGCTAAAAGATCCGTAGACCTGAGGGGAACTGCAGAGCCAGGAGATAATTCTCTGTGGGTTCGTCCCCTTTTAACGTGAGTCATTGTTCATATAAAAATAGCGACCATAGCCACTTTAATATTCACTAAGTACTTAAAACCTACCCACCTGAGATGGCAGAAATGTTAGCGCGTGTTCAATGAGAAGCCGCATTAATCTCTTTGAGTAGAAAATGAACTCGTCTCGACTGGTTTCTTTATTCCTGCATCACAGAAAAAGCAAAGGTTTTAAAGTTCACACTGCGTGCACTGATACAAAAACTCGTATTTGAGCGAGCGGCGGTACCTGATGATGGTGTGCAGGCCTCTGACCTGCGGCGTGCTCTCCAACACGCTGAGCGTCTGAGGCAGCGGCTGGGTCTGCTGAGCGGAGGCCAGCAGCGCCCTGAGACCGAGGAAAGGTCGTTCAGATCAAAAGGTTTCACTGTGTTACTCTGCTACACTGAGGAGAAACGAAGCTGTCTGGCTTTAAGACGGTGCGGTTATCATTCACACCGAGTCACTAAACGCAGAGAGACACAGCAATGACACAAAACACTCCAACAACAGTCAGCGGACCAAAGCCGGAGGAGGTGAAGTGAGGATATCGGCATACCTGACGCTGAGCTCACGCTGCATGAAGAGAGGGTTAGAGAAAGACAATAAAATGAGATAAAAAACACAGATCCTCCCTCGGTCTGTCTGAGTCAATCAGCCTCAAACCCACTCGGTGCTGCTGGAGATGACTAACAAACACATAACTTCATTTTCCTGATTATTTACTTCAGTTTTCATACTGGGGTCAAACATTCAATAAACTCATTTGACACAGGCCCTTCTGACATTATCCTGAGCAGCAACCGATTCAACGCACCAACTTCAGATTATGTCAGACAGACTTTTAACCGCTTAGAAGAGTAAAGAGGACAAACCACCAGGCGATAAAGGAAGAACTACCCGTCTGATGGAGGATGTGAATTCCCTGTGTAACTGTTGAAAGGGCTCGGCTCTCTATTATGAAATCCGCTTTGAACTTCGGATGTCAGATATAACGTCATGTTAGATTATACATGACGAGCAGCGCAGAACAATCGAGGCACAGATGAAGAAACAGGTTGTAAAAATAGGTCAGAATAAATAGAAAATGCATAGATAATAAGGACACAGACTCCTCTGTCCATTTACCTGAAGTAGAGCCTGTTTCTGTATCACCAAACATAATGAAACTGCCTGTGATTGACATTTATCAGCACCCAGAACGGCCATGAACGGCATAAGCCTTTAGCAAAAACACATATGTTCTTCCAAGATGGCTGAATTTTAGAGCATGACCACAGAGATCATGTGTGTTATATTTACTACATACAGTTTCAGCTGGGTGCTGTAGTTTCTCACAAACAAGAGTGAACAGGAAGGGGTCAGGAGGGAGGGTTTTGTAAGCCGGTTCCATTCAGGATCCGGTTCTGTGTAGGTCAAGATGAACTACCCCGCATTGTTAAACTCAGCTGCTAACAAATCCTTCATTGAATCTTTTATCCAGAATTTCTCTTAGTTTAGTCTTTGCAAAGCAGAGCTGCAGCGATTAATCGATTAGTTGTCAACTGTTAAATTAAAAACTATTTGGATAATCAACTAATCAGTTTGAGGGAAAAGAAGTCAAAATTCTCTGATTCCAGCTTCTTGAATGTGAATATTTTCTGGTCTCTTCTGCCCTCTGTGACAGTAAACTGAGGATCTCTGCGTTGTTGGCCAAAACGAGACATTTGAGGACGTCATCCTGAGCTTTGGGAAACACTGACTGACCTTTTTCACCATCGTCTGACATTTTATAGACCAAACAGCTAATCAATCAATCAATCAGGAAAATAAGTGACAGATTGATGGACAATGAAAATGATGGTTAGTTGCAGCCCTACTGCTAACAGCTGTTAAACAGAGTGACCAAACATGGTGAACAAACTTCACCAAAGTCAAAGAAACAACTATGAAATGCAACATCTGCAGCAACTACTTGAATATTTATCTAAAAAATCTGATTTATTGAGTTGATATGAAGTGAAATAAAACAGTACATATTCTTTTAACTTGAATGCCTCCATTCCTCATCGGACGATTCCATAAAGGATTCAGATTTGACAAAACGCTTTTGAAACCCGACCCTACTCATGTGTTTGGACTAGTTTTTGTCCAGCAGTGGAGAAATGAGCTCGTTTTGGTCTTTTCATGAAGATTTGTCATCAATGAGAAGAAACAGAAGCTCCCATTTAATCTAAACTTGAAGCATCAGCAGCTGGGAGTCCCTCCTCTGTCTGCATGTTACAGCTTTCAGACACATGGTGGCGCCACCCTCTTATGTAAAGTCAGTGCTCTGGACTCACCTCCTCCAGCTGGCTGTGAACATGCTGGACTATCAGATCGATGGCCACCATATTCCCTCCACCTTGAAAGGGAAAAGAAGGAGTTGTTGCTCTCTCTGCAGCACCATCAGAAATATGTCAAAATGTTTGCGTCTGTCTTTTCTCACCTCTCGGCACAACAATGTCTGCCAGCCTCATGGTTGGCTCAATGTACTGCTCGAAGGCCGGCTTCACAAACTTATTGTACTGCTTGATGACGCCTTCGATGTCCCGTCCTCGCTCTGTGATGTCCCTGCGGAGCCGGCGAACCAGCCGAATGTCTGAGTCTGTGTCCACAAAGATTTTCATATCCAGGAGCTGCAGGTGGGAAGAGCAAACACCCCCGAACGGTTCAGAATATTCACCTGCTCAAACAGCAAAACCTGCTGATGATTGCTTTACTTCACTCACGGATTCTTCAAAAAGGAAGAAAAAAGAGAAAATGTTGCCTCACCTGAAGAAGCTCTTTGTCCGCAAAAGACATAATTCCTTCAAATATGATTACGCTGGCACCGTACACATTTTTCTGCACACAGAGGAGGAAGAAGCAGGAGTCTTCAAAGCACAAAGCAGCTTCATAAACACTCGGCTTTTAGAAAATTAAAGCTGCAGAACGTACTTTGAGAAACATCTTTTTAAATCACACTGTTTTAAGTCCATATTGTCAGCTTTGAAGAATTAGCGCACAGGGAAAACCGAACTCTGTTCTGCTTCCTGCTTTCCAAAACGACAGGCTGCACCTTTAATCTTTAAACGGCCTCCATCATCGAGGAGTTTTCTGGAGAAACTCGCCTGCGACGAAGCGCGACTCACCCAGTCTTTCTGTCGTCTGTGCGTGGTGAAATCATACACCGGGATCTTCACGCTCTTGCCCTGCTTCAGCTTTCTCAGGGTGGCAACCAGCAGCTCAAAGTCAAACGCCCCCGGGTGGTCAAAGTTGTAGTCGTTACTTGCTGCTAAAGTCTGCTCCTCTGGAGATAAAACCTGTAAGACACAGCGGGTTCACAGGGCGCTGCTGATGAAGGATGAAAGAGCTGGATGTTTAGCTTAGCTTAGCATACAGACTGGAAACAGGTGGAAACAGCTAGCCTGCCTCTGTGCAAAGGTCCGACTCAGCTGTTTCCTGCTCTAACTACTTCTTCTACTGTTTTCCTGGACTGGTATCGATCTTCTCATCTGACTCTCTGCAAGAAAGACGTATTTCCTAAAATGTCAAACTGTTTCCCCCCAAAAAATCCTTTGAGATGATGTTTCTAGCCTGTCTTAACGTGGATGAATTTCAGTTTGAGGATTCAGTATTATGTGTTTTTTTTGTGTATTTCTGTAAAAATGCAGAGTGGAAGCTTGGCGAGGATTAGCTTTTCGAGCCAGGCTGACAGGTCCTGATCCTCGTGATTACTGAGGGATTCTGGTTTGGCTCATCCGGATCTCAGAGTCCAAAAGGGTTCAGATGAAAACTCACAAATGAACAACCTGATTAATGATTTATATTATAGCCTGTGAATTATGGCTTAATGATTTAATGTACTGCACGGGGTCTCAGTTAAGTATTGACTGTGTGTCTGTACTGGAACAAATGTGTCAGAAGGAGGAAAGAAGACAAAAGGTTTGGAAATTATGGGCTAAATTTTGTGTCCAATGTAGGATCCACCTGAGGATCAATACAGATGTTAGGGAAGAACCTAGACCAGCTGTTAGACCTGATACCAATGACCAGGTCTGACAGGGAGAGAAAGTCTGTCCAAACTGTTAAAGATCAGTTTTCTACACCACATTGTGATCTTGTTTTAATTATGGCTGAAGAAGAAGAAGAAGAAGAAGAAGAAGAAGAAGAAGAAGAAGAAGAAGAAGAAGAAGAAGAAGAAGAAGAAGAAGAAGAAGAAGAAGACAGTTCTTTACGTGACTTTGTGTAGAAAGTTCTAACATTTGTTTGGCCTTATGTTTTTATGTAATTATTGTGTTCTGTGTTTAGGACGGTGTTCTGGGTTTTGTATTGCGCCCTGTTTTATCTTTTTAAGTGTAACTGAAGCTTTTATGTCCTGTGTCATCAGATCATAAGAATTACGGAGCCAAATCAGTAGAAAGCAGTTTTGAGGTGACTGAATGTGAATTTCAAATCATATAAGATAATAAAACGTCTCACCCCAAAGACGATTATTTCTCCCAACAATGAACCCACAGATAATTGGTAACAACCAGAAAAAATAAGACAAAAAAAGGACTGAAATGCATGACTCTCTCACCTTGTAGAAAGAATCCATAGACAACAGCACAACCCATGGCACATCCAGAGCCTCAATGATCTTATTGGCCACGGTGGTCTTCCCTGAGGCGCTGCCCCCACACAACCCTGCAGATCCACACAGCATTTCAATGGCCCATTATGTGCGTTTTTCAGTGTGTCTAATGTTGTCTGGCGGCATGCATGTGCGATGGCGGTCGAGTGTTTATGTGTATAATAAGACAGAGCGGTAAGAAAAGGACAGGTTCTGCAGCTCAAAGCCACAATTTGGCACGAAGGAGGTGAAAGAGGGAAAGAGTCAGGAGGAGTAAATCATCACCGTACCGATGACAAAGGCCTCTTTTGACTGCGCTCCGTGCTCGTCGTACCAGGGGGGTCGGCCGGCGGTGTAGATGGTGCGCGTGCCTGTGCGGAGCAGGGGAGGCTCAGTCTTGCTCAGTGAGGTAGTGCTCTTCCTGCGAGGGGCCCCGGCGGGGGGCAGGAGCCGGTCCAACGAGTCCTCCCCACTCCCACTGCAAAAACAGCACAGAGCGGGGCAGGTTACAGCCTGAACACACCGACAGCCTGACAGCCGGGTGTGTTACGTCTCCTCCACACCGTCTGCAGTGTCAGACCACTGCCCCGCTCCCCGTTTTACAGCACAGCATACGTAAGAATTACACAACAATCAGCAATTATCATTATTAGATCTAATTATCTGTGAAAAGCACACGAAGTTAAGGTGGTACTAAACCATATACAAAACATTTAGCATGCTGACCTTGAAAAGGGTAACTTAAGGTCAGTTTACAAGCTTTTCCCATGACAGTAAACTTAACATCTTTAGGACAGGGAGGGCTGGTAGGACAAAACAAGCGGTTTGATAACATTTCTTTGGGCTTCGGGGAATTGAGATGGCCATCTTTTAGTATTTTCGACATTTTCCAGACCATGCTTTATAGAACAATTAAAGGATTATTTGATGAAAATAAGAATCATTGTGTTTTCAGAATGAGCTCTTCGTATCTGCAGAGGGAGCTGGTTGTCTTGGTCCGCAGCAGCGGAGTGCTGAGGACCTGGTCGAGTGCACCATGTTGCACCGCCACGTTTCTACAGTAGCCCAGAACGATATTCAGTTTGCTCAAATCTGCAACCTCACCACTAGATGCCACTAAATCCTACACGCTGGACCTTCAATCAATAATGAAAATAATCCCATATAAAAACTGCAATACAAAACAATAAAGGACAGAAAATGAATCCAAATAAATAAATAGTGAAAATGGCCACAGAGCGTGTCGGTTTGGACGGAGAAATGTTCCCCATGTGCTCCTAAAACAAGCAAATGACACCGTTGGTAATGTTCTACAAGCAGAGGATGATGGGTAGGTGGAGCAGCGGCCTGACAGGAATCTAGGAAAGAGATGCAAAAGCTATAAAGTCTATAAAATTACACTTGGGATGACATGTTGCACAGCGTGTGTGCAGACATGAAACACATTTAAGCGACGTGTATTTAAAATGAGGAAATGTGTGAGCGAAGTCGGCGTCAAACGCTGCTGCAGTGAGCAACTAAACAAGCTGATGCAATTTCAAATATGCCAAAAACCTGCAGAGCAAGAGGAAAACATCTTGGTGCAGCAGGACAAACACACTGTAGTGTGTGTAGTGTAAGTCTGTGTTGTCCTACTGAGCGGCAGGCTGCTGTGTGTTTACTGTGTACATGAGTATTTCACGGCACTTCATCAGTGCTACAGTTTCAGATTCTCAGATGTGATGATTTACAGTGTTTCTTTCTTATATTACAGTAAATTTAAGCATTTTGAGGTTAGGTTTTGACAAAAAAAAGACATTTTTAGATGTCCCTTCGAGCTCTGGGTAACTGTGACGGGCTTGTCTCACTATTTTCTTCTGTTTTACAAACTAAACCATAAATTTATTGATCAAAGAAAAAAAAAAAGGCATCAGATTGATCCATAATGAAAATGATCATTAGCTGCAGCCCGATATATAAATTAAAAATCACAACCACAACCACCAAGAGTAAAATGCTGCATAACTATATGTAATGCATAAGTAAAAATATCTAATGATATAATATATAATAGTATACTGTGTCATCAGATACAGCAGCTACTTCCCTCCACTGAGTACTTTTACTTTTGCTACTACAAGCCCGGTTTCCTGATAATACTTTAACATAATCATACAGTATTTTTACATGTGTGCGGTAGAAGATCTGAATACTTGTTCCACCGCTGCCTACGCTGTATTAATACTACGATCTGATACTGTAATCAATGCATCACAGCTCAGATCACTGTAATTAAGATTAGACTCTCACACGAAGGAGCAAATAAACGTCAGCTTAGCGTGTGCGTCACGCTCTCTGACGCTACATTTAGGGACTCCTGCATTCCCACTGGCAGTAATTAGAAATCAAATTAGTAACTCTGTTTCTTGTGGGATGCAGAACTGTGTGCACACTCACTGTAAATGGAGGCCAGGACTAATGAATGTTTTGCATATTCAACCGTTGCTGTTTCAAAAGCTTGTTCAGTAATGACACACTACAGGCAAGCCTCCGTGGCTGAGAACAAAACACCCAAATCCCTGCAAACTATCCCAGATCCTGCACCTCCTCTGACCTCCCAACAACCCCGGTTTAGAGACTATTTATAGCGCTCATCCACGGTGCGTTTGAGGGCTTTGTGAGGAGGAAATCTGGCTTCCTGCCTGAACCGAGACACAAACGCTCACATCTTACCTGCGGTCAGACCTCAGGGACCAGCAGCCTGAGATTCTGGCTCCCGTGCAGTCCAGCAGAGTCATATCTGCTTCGGACGACAACTTGCGACCCTCCAGCTCGCCGGTCACCTCAGCGCCGGCGCGGTGAGGTAAACTACAGATCTGTTTCTAGCGTTCACACATCTGTATCCGAACGACCGTATGAGAGGTCTGACTGCTGCTCATCCCTCCATGCTGCCGTCCATGTGTCCTCCTTTCTGTCTCCGTCCACCTCTTTCTGCGTGTGTGACACACTAAGAGGATCACTGTGACACTGGCAGCACAGAGCTGCTAGGCTGGTATTAATAGAGACACCTGTGAGGAAAAGCAGGACAGACGGAAGTCTTCTGCTGATCCTTCCTCTTAGTTAACTGACCTGATCCATTACAACCCCAGAGGGACACTCAAACAAGTCTTACTGTGACGGGACATGAATGGGAAAACACTGAAATATGTCCATCATGGTTTTTTAGAGCCCATCGAGTCTTCAGATGTCTTATTTTGTCTCACAAACTCTAAGATATTCATCTTACAGTGACATAAAACAGAGAATCCCTGAATATTAAGTACTGAAAAAGACTTAAAGTGTTAACCAATTATTACGCCGAGGATGATTACTTTTGTGTGAATAGATCAATCAATTAATTGACCGATCGTTTCAGCTCTTGTGAGCTCTTCCTGCTCCTAAAGGCTGCATTAGCTTGTTTGACAGAGTGAAATACTTTTACCACAAGCTCAATCTTTTGCTCCTATTCACTCACGTTAATGTATTTCTACAGACCAAAATCACAAATGTTTTCTGTCCTAAGACAGAAAAGGCTTAGAGGGTCCCCAAAAAAAAGGAGGAGGAGGAGAAGAGATGCATAGGTCACGTAAAAGTCTTTGTACGAATAACAGGAATAACAGTAAAATGACAATATGGACACAGATGGAGACAGTAAGTACTGAGGTCTTTTACAAAAAAGTAAAAAAAAGTAGTGATCAACAGTAAATTAATCATGAACAATATTTATTTTTCAAGGTAAAAATGCCAAATTTTCCCAAATTCAGGCTTCTCAAATGAGAGGATTTGATGTTTTGTATCACTGTAAACTGAATATCTTTGGGTTTTGGACTTTTTGGACAATTTTCTGAGATTCTACAGACCAAACAGTTAATCCGTAATGAAAATAATCCTTAGTCTCAGCCCTGGTTTAATCCACAATAATCTTGTGTTTAAATCTGAAAAGTAATTTGTTGTTGTGAAATAAATGTAATTAAGTGCAACATTTCCATCCAGAGGAGTAGAAGTACAAAGTGGGATTAAGTGCATTTACTCAAGTGTAGTCACCACAACTGTGAGGAACTTTACTTGAATGTTTCCAGTTTATTCTCCTTTATACTTCTACTACACTACGATTTAAGAGGAAAATATTGTGCTTTTACTTCACAACATTTATCTGACAGCTTCTGCGTGTACTGATTAAGTTTTTACATACAATGAAGAATAACTACAGATTTACCAATCCAACAGCACAGAAATGAGTTAGAATGAGCTCCAACTCCAGTATATTCAATATCAAAGCGGATAATAATGATCCAGTAATATAACATCACCACACTGACAGAGGCCCTGTGCTGATAATAAGTACTTTCAATACAAAGACTGGGAAAGATGTGGAACGCTCCAAAAACACCTGTTTGGATCATTCCACAGGTAAACAGGTTGATTGGTAACAGGTGATAGCATCATGATTGGGTGAGAAAGGGGCATCCTGGAAAGACTCAGTCGCTCACAAGCAAGGATGGAGCGAGGTTCACCACTTTGTGAACACATGACTGGATGATGTAGATTACTACATGAGCTCAGGAACACTTTGCAAATCTGCTGCTGGTGAACAGTTTGTATGTTTAACACAGCGTCCCAACTTTTATTGGAATCAGGGTTGTATTACACACACATTAGGTTGCTTACACTCACATACTTCCCTTGTATAGTACTTGCAATGCACTGTTAAAGTGCAGTATTGCTACTTTTACTGAAGTAAATGTTCTGGAGTTACTGCCTGGTTGCAGCTCCACACAGACTGAGCAGCAGAGTGTTTCACAGCAGCTGAAATTCTGCATACAATTCAGGATTTTTGCATCCTTTTACGCGGAATAGTCCTTTAGTATATTTTTAGGTGTTAATCTATAATAAAGATTATTGAATCAACTGTGAGCACAACAATGAGGGCCACAGACTAAAGACTAAATAGAAATAAAGCTTTATTGTAAGTATATTTAGGTATTGTGTAGCGGTGTGTCATTGGGGAGCTGTGACGCACCACTGTGTGCACATGCAGCTCACCTACTTCTGAACAGCTCCGCGTTTCCAACACATCTGATGGATGCGCAGCCAAATACACTCACTATGTCGTCCAGTGCATCCAAACATGCCAACACAGACGAGTTTTAATGCCATTATACTGACTTACGAGGCGAAACATGTCAGATATTTCTGCTGTTTGGGGGAGGAGGAGCAGGGGAGTCAGTGTGGTTAGCGTTACGTTACAGGATCAGGACGCTGCTGCGGACTAAACGGAAATCAAAAATCACATTTCAGAGTTCAAGCGCGGGTAAAAACACTCAGAGCATCGTGTACCTGTCCGAGCGGGACGACAGGACTTTCCCGCACTCCGTTTCCATGTGGATCTTGCGACCTCGGAGCCGGCATCGGCTGGTTAAAGCCATGGATGGATTCCTTCTTAAGCGCGCTGTGGGATTATGGGTAATGTAGTTTACCGTCACGTGCTTCCTCACAGCCGCTCTGTTCAAGGTTAACGCACACAATCCTGACCTTTATGAAAAAAAAAAGCAGCGTTGTTTGGATATTCGTTTTATTTTCTGACATTAAAAAAAACAATAGAGAGAGAGAGAAAGAGGTAGAGACAGTAAGAGAGAAACAGTTAATCATTAATCACAGAGCGGAGCAATAAACTGACAGATTGTCGTGAAGCTTCTTCATCACAGTTCAGAGTCCGTAAAGATTATGTCTGTTCGTCGTAGATAAGGAACCAAAAGCTGCCAACTTCCACTTAACAACTTAATTCTGTATATCGCTGCTGGCTGGATGCTTTTATCCCGCAGATCTGATTCACATTTGAGTGTATTTGAGTAATTTTCCCATGATTCCACAGCATCCGACTTCTTCCAGCAAACTGGCTACGATATATTTCCAAAGGAACCTGTGAAAGACCGAGAGAAAGATTCAACTTTTAAGATTTGTCCTAACATTTACAGAAAAAGTTCCACATTTTGGGAAATATGCTTATTTGCTTTTTGGCGGAGGGTTACATGACGACACACTTACGTCTGTGCATTTCATATGGAGCTACTGCCAGTTAACACACTGGAGCTCATTTGTTTAATGTGTATAAAAACCAAAGTTTAAAATATCAGTTAGCTTTCTGACAGGGGATTATGTGTCTGAGAATTGTTGGATCTGAGAAGTTGCCAGACAACCAGCGGAAAATCCAGGAAGTTACTGGCCCCAGCCAGGAAATAGTCAGACACATAACCGCCTGTAAAACAGCAAACTCTCATGTTTACAGATCAGTTTTTCTATGGTTTAAAAGTGAGTTATAACATCAGTGAGCTTCAGAACAGCTGGTAGATTTTATTAGCTTTAGACTAGCTTTGGTGGCACGGTGGAACAAGTGGTAACACTGTCGCCTCACAGCTAGAAGGTCCTGGTTTGAATCCCACTGTGGGCGCTGGGGGCGTGTCCTCCACCATGCCTTCAGTGCCTGCTGCTCGAAGGAAGGGTCCTTTCTGTGTGGAGTTTGCATGTTCTCCCCGTGTTCACCTGGGGGATCCTCCATAAAATGTACCCCCAATAATGCAAGAAGATCACCACCTGACCAATGGTGACGAAGGAGAACTGGGTCCCCGGGCGCCGCTGTCAGCTGGCAGCCCACCGCTCCTGGTCTGCCGCGGAGGAACGACATTCCAGGATGGGATAAATGCGGAAAAAAATAATTTCACTTGCATGGCGTGTACAGTTCCCTCCCTGTAACTCTATGTGCTGTGATAAATAAAGCTGACTTCTTCTTCTTCTAGACGGAGCCAGGCTAGCTGTTTCCCTCCATTTCCAGTCTGTATGCTAAGCTAAGCTAACATCAGATGGCAGTCGCTTCACATCTACCTCTCAGCCAGAAAGTAAATAAGCATACTTATGAAAATCCTTAAAAGTCGGGGTTTTAGATGGATGGTAAGAAAAGAAAACTCACACACCCTCACCTCTGCTGAGCAGCTGCAGGTTGCGTCCCTCCTCCTGCACCTGAAGCTGCAGCACCTGCTGCAGCAGCTCTTGCCGAAGCGTTTCCTGCACGAGTCCCATCCTCTGCAGCTTCTCCCCGTTCAGACGCAACAACGCACGGCCTGGAGGGAGAAAGCAGAGCGCTAAAAAAAAAACAAAGGTTTGCTTTAATCTTGCAATCCACTTGTTTTCTGATTACATTAGCAGTGTGACCTGTGATGGCGTGCTGGGAGAACGCCTCCACGTAGGTTAAGTAGTTGTGTGGACAGTGTTTCTTCAGCCATTTACAAACATCTTGTTGTGACCAGAGCACGACGGGGCGGATCAGACTGGGTTGCGTTGGGCTCGTGTGGTATATCCCATAATTGTCGCTGGAGCGGTACTGCAGCCAGACAAACAGGAAGACATGCAGAGAAACACAGAGAGGATGAACACAGATTAGAAGAGTTGGCAAAAACTTATCCGCTGTCTGGGCGAGAGTTACATAAAGTTTGATATGAGTCATGTTCGTGCAGTAAATATGAAGCTACACCCCGCAGCTGGTTAGCTTAGCTTAGCTTAGCACAAAGACTGGAAATAAGAGGGGAACCGCAAAAGCAACAATCGCCTACCAGCATCTCTAAAGTTCACTACAACTCGTTATTTCTCGTGTATTCAAGATGATAAAATGTGAGTTTATGAGGGGTCATCCATGGGACTTCCTGGAGTCTGGCAACCTCACAAAGACGACAAGACTCCAGCAAACGGCAGGACAGAGTCAGGCTAGCTGTTTCCAGTCTTTGTGCTAAGCTAAGCGAACTGGATATTGGTTGCAGATTTAAACTTGTGAGAGATATCAACTCTCTCATCCAACTCTTGGTGAGAAAAAGTAACGATGGAGCTGAGCTCAGTAAGACAACAGTGAAGCTGGAAGCTGAGCAGCCCTTTGATGCTGCAGTGTGTTGGTTGGGTGGAGGAGTGATGGATGGGAGGCCTGCGTCTATTTCTGTGCCTTATTGTCTGGATAGGAACAGAGTACATGTACTGGTTTGTCATTTCAGACCCAGCGCACTATGAAGCAAGAGTTAATACTTTCATACTATGTAGTAACATTTCATGAAGTCACACCCATGAGCCTCTAAACCTACACTGCCGGTTACATGGCCAGCAGAGTCACACTACACAGACAGAAGCAGGTAAGTTTGCTCCACTCACAGCACAAGCGTCTGTCTGACCTTGAACCTGACCTTGACTCCCGCTGTGGCATCAAGCCTCCCTCTCCCATTAAGTGATGTGATCAGATCCACAAACAGGCTTTGCAGGATGTGTTCAGAAACCTGCTGTGAAGCTCGTAAGCTTTCAGACAGACAAACGATTTGAGGTACGGACGCACGTCGACGGGCCCGTGCACGAGGGACCGACAGGATCCGCCCTCTATAAGAGCAAGAGCAGGTTTCAGACTCATTAAAGAGCGCGGGGACGGCTGCGACCATACACGCGCGCACATCAAACACTCTGCATCGATGTGAACTTCTAAGTTGTCTGGAAGATCAGCGAACACGCAGCAGCGACAGCGCCGACAGGAGAGCGTCGATGCCAGCGTGATCATGAGACGCGGCTCTTTAATCTTAAAGATGTACAGGATGTAAAACTGTGGAGGGCTAATCAAACCGGGCCTTTGATCAGTCAATCGGGTTTAAAAATTCAGCAGGTTCAGCGTTTCTCCAACTCGGGAGTTTCTCAGATGCAGGAGGGAAAAAAAAGGAAAAAGAAAGGCTGGTGCACGTTTAAGACTCGACGGGGTGAAGTGTGTGTGCTTGGGGTGTGTGACAGCGTGTCAGAGGGATGACTCTGACTGATTAAGTGTAAAATATTAATAAACAAAGAGAATATCCCAGCTGGAAAACAAACAGTACACACATTACATTTTTAATGCTACACCATACCACACGCTGATGTTTCAGCATTTTACAGTGTTGTTTTTGTGTAAAAATCCTCTAATTTGTTGAATATCTTTACATCTAATAACCTGTGGCTTAAAATCCAGCATAATGAGGCAAAACAAACACCAACGTACTCTTTCAAGTTAAACAAAAAATACAGCTGATTTTCACCTCCAACAGCTGGTTCACGCTTTAGTCCCACTTAATAACTGTTGAGTTAAAAAGGTCCAACACACCAAAAAGTGATTTAAATGATCCACATGTAGCAGAGAACAAGAGGAGCTCCAGAGAAACTATGAATAATCTATTTAAGTCTGAAGAATATGTTACTTCCTGCAGGTTTTCTACAAAGTATCATCAGAGCGGTGGAACGGTGGCAACACTGTCGCCTCACAGCTGGAAGATCCCGGGTTCGATTCCCACCTGGGGTGCTGTGGTCGCTGAGGGCGTGTCCTCCACCATGCCTTCAGTGCTTGCTGCCCCTTATCTTGAGGAACGGGGCTTTTCTGTGTGGAGTTTGCATGTCGAAGATCACCACCTGACCAATGGTGACAAAAGAGCTGGGTCCCCGGGCGCCGCTGTCGGCTAGCAGCCTGTCCTTCCTCCTGGTCTGCCGCGGAGGAAGGACTTACCAGGATGGGTTAAAGGCGGAGGAAGAATTTCACCAGTGCATGGCGTGTGTGTGCATGTGCATGTAGTGTGTGACAAATTAAAGGTGATCGTCCCTCTGATTCTTCTTCTAAGATCTAATTCTGACGGTGGGGTCCATCCACACGGCTGTATTTGTGAGCTGCTCCTTTACGAGGTGGTGGTGTTACAGTCATCTACTGCGCTCCATGTTTGAGCCGCTGTGGTGTTTTGTGTCAGTGTTTGTAGTTATTACTGTCTGTGAGTAGGGATGGAAGAAATTATGTGTATGATTTTCATTTAAGCACTGTAAATACATGCGGACCACAGGAAGAGAAGCCACTGTACATGTAGCTACCAGGGATCGAAATAACAAACACACACATTCAGAGTGTTTTTCTGCCTCCTGACGGGCTTCTCATCCACCGTGGTCCTGCACCTTTTTGCTTTTATCTTCATACTTCCTGCTCTACACTTAAAGAGCACCGGATTTCCTCTTTTCATGTGACTTTCAGCCTGTCAGCTCAGTGCGGTATTTCTCACTTCACGTCCTCAGTTTTGTACCTCTCGCCGTCAGCTGGACTACAGAGAGGCGCTGCTTATAATCCCGCACTGCTGCCGTATGTGAATACTCTGAGCTCTGATTCTGCCTTTGTACGGATTCATGTATTCTGAAACATCACACAAAGGGCTGGTACCTCTCCGAGAGTCATCCGAGTGTCACTTTGATGTTTCTAACATATTTAAAATGAAGATCAGAACATTTTCCTCAGTTCATCAAAAATGAATTGTTATGAATGTGTCACACAGGCAGCGTCATGGATGTGATGTTATCCCCAAAATCACATCAACATTTCTACTGCAAGTGATGAGTTTCATGACTAACTGATCCCTCAGTTATTTTGTCAATGAACTCATTGATTGTTTTGCCAATAAAATATAAATTTCCTAAAGCTAATATGCAAACAGCTTGTTTTGTCTGAGCAGAAGTCCAAAATCCAAACAGAATACCAACAAATCTTCACTATTTAGAAGCTGGAATGACAGAAAAAAACTTGCTTGAAAAAGGAACAATATAACTATAATGAACTATAATGAGAGTTAACTGTTTATTGTCCTTTTCTCAGGATCATACTCAAAGCAGCGTGCACAGGACTCCAGTGAGGAGTCTGTGGTCTCAGGCTGGAGAGGAGCACAACATGCAGAAAAACAAGTGCAGGATGAAGAGCTGAACTGTGGAAGAAATGAAAATACTGTTCACACCTTCATCTTCCAAACACACCACAGTGGTGGAGTTTCTGTCCCTCAAAATAAAACTAAACCGACCACTACATTATGTGCATCCAAGAGGATTGAAGCAAACAAACACCACATTGTGTACAACTCTGTTATCAAGCCGGCCCAGTTCTAGTTTGCAGCTTTAGCTTCAGCTCATTACTGCCTGTTAAAGAGCCTTCCATGGGGTGAAGACAAAGGCATGAGCTTTCTGACTTGTAACTACGGGCTTTAAATGAGGCCAGTCTTCAGCAAAAATAGATCGTCTCTGTTGACGGCAGTGACTGCGGGCAGACCACGCTGGATCGGATAATGAATATCAACAAAAAAATTAATTGAAAGTGGAACTGAGTGGCCACTGGAAGAGGATCAGCGGACGTTAAACAAAAATCGATGTTTAAAAAAGGCTTCGCTTTGGATTTATTACCCTGCAGGAACAATCACAGACAGCGTACCGCCACGCACTCGGTATCAAGCTGAACTCCCGCTTTCAGTCAACAGACACAGTGTTGCTGCAGCACAGAGCGAGTGTTGCAGGATCTGTGCTATTTAAAGCCAGGCTAAAAGGCTGTTAGAGCCCACCAACCCGCTGGGGAGAGAGCAACTTCCATTCTCTGCTAACAAAGTGCCCATTTCCAACAATGGATGGCAACCGGCTGCATGCGCCAGACTATCATTTTCTTCTTTCAGAGCCTCTTGTATAGAAATCTGGGAGCAGAGCAGGTTTGTTGATGCTTGATAACCAGACAATCAAAACTGCTGATTTTTCATGAATTCAGGATGACGTGGAGTCCCGCATGGAGCGCTCAGATCACACAGCTAACATGAGCCACCCAGCCAGCGTGGCTGCAGGAATTTAAGCTATATAGTGTTTTCAGAGCACGACCACGCAGATTTCGCACCGATCACACACATTAGTAGTCAAAACAAACATCAACGATACACACGTGCAGTGATTTCTTAGCAAAAATCACATCACTTTGGTGCTGAGTTTGATTCAACATTAAGCAGAATGAACACCTCCATGACCTTGGAGAGTGAAGGAAGCCTGGGGGGTCTCACCCGTGTGCTGAGGTCATGTAAATGTTCAGTACCTGCAGGGCCTCCGTGCCCGGCTGCTGCAGCAGCTTCACCGTCCTGCCTCCTGCGGTTTTCTGTCCACGCCCGTCATGCCAGGTTAGGTTCCCACCTGTCCGTCGACTCAGCTGGTGCTTGAAGTCCTCGGGCAGAGCCCTGTACTCCACCGCTGGCCTGCAGAAACTGAAACTTGATGCCGCTGGAAAGATAAAAGCAGGGGGGGTATGACGATTAGACAGCCGGATGTGCCTGTAACCACTGACAAAGTAAAAAAACAGCACGAGACATGCCTCATTCTGCGTGACGTGAAAACAAAAGCCGGAGCTGAACCCACCTGGACACCCTGTCACTCAGGGATGATCTCAGTACGACGTACCTGCTCGTACACGCTCTGCTAGTACTGAGAAGGCATGAGGCCATGTTAAGTTATCTCATCCTGGACGAGCTCGTCTGTAATTCATGAAGTCAGCGCTTTGGTACAACCATTACTTTGTGCAGAACTTGTAGGTGAATGTCAGAGCTGTGAGACGAGCCACTTTCTCATCATTATGAGGAGGCCTGCGGGCAAACATCCAAACCCACTCAACAGCAGGTGGCTTCCCAACATCCAGTAATTAAAGAAAGTGTGGAACTACAGTAAACATGCTGTTACTGGCACAGATCCTGGCAGAAAGCCACCGGTCATTACTGATTCATGTGCCAGATTGGAAGAATTTTCTCGCCGTGTTTGAAGCTATGTGTGCAGCTGTGTTTGCGTGCGCGCTCACATGCATCTTCAACAGGCCTATCTTAAACTGACTAAGAGAATTTGAAAAGAGGACAGAGTGAGGGAGACGGCCGTGGGAGACGAGGGTTTGACGAGATGAAAGAGTGCCTTTTGGTTTTCTAGCTTTGTGCCTCTCCTTTCTGCCATTCAACATCTCCCGCTGAGAGCGCGGCAAAGCCGAGTCCTGCAATCATCAAGGCGAACCAGCGGCATCAGATTATTATGAATAAAACTCTGGATGCGATTTTCTGTATCTTTGAGGTGTAACTCCAAGACTGTGTGCGCGCAGACTCTCCTTCATGGTGTTATTACTCCCCCAGGCTGCGGCTGAAAACACAAATGTGCCCCTTTCCAGATTAAATGCAGATAATTAAGACCACTTGTCAGGCTGACTTTTTTTCTTCCTCCAGCTTCGCCCGTTTATAGGAGGAAAAAAAGTCCCAATTAACTAACACTCACATAAATTGCCGGCGCCGGATAGGAAAACTCTTTCATGAACAAAAATCTCACTGAACAGGCTGTGAAATGTCTGCCTGCAATATGTTTCGCTTGGTGCTTCGCTTGAATGCACACTTTAGATTAAAGCCCCTATTTGTAGGATCTGAACAGTTCTGACTTTGGCACAGAAAGCACATAAGCTTCATCGGTTTTCACCAGGAGACTAATACATTCAGATTAAATTAAAGATGCAGATCACACACAACTCCACACGCAGGGGCTTTAAATGGCAGCTGTCCTATGAAAGAGTCCGTGCCAAAACTGATCATAACCAGTCACACCATCAGAGCTGCTGGTCGCCTCTGGTGCGCTGTCCGTTTCAGCACCAAGTCACTGACCACCCTGCATCTGACTGTTTCTTAAAATCTCCATCATGTCCCCATAAGGCGCGAGTTTCCCGTCACTTTACCGGGCTGGATTTAACATAACTGACGGACTTGTAGCTGTTAATACAATGTTTTGAGCTCACACTGAGTGTATTTCGTCACACTGAAGTGAGATTACAGCAGGTATTTTGTTACCACACGCGCTCAGTGACACACCTGGCGAACCGGTCTCGCAAGTATTGAGTAAAACAAATGAACTAATGGCTTTTACGCGGTTTTTAAGTTGAAGTTTCCAGTGAATGAAGGCTATTTTTTGGACAGTTTCGACCAATATATGGAAATGTAACCGGCAGAAAGAGGCCTACCGTCCACAGCCATGGTGCTTCCGTGCCGTAGTGGACCTACTGAAAGTCTCCCATCGTCTCCGGTGACCGACACACAGGCTGCGGGTCCCGCTCCCAGCAGTCCTCCTCCGCGCGCTGTTTACCGACAAAAAGTTTCAGTGAGGTCTGGCGGGAGGAACGACGCTCCGCATCCTCTCAACTCACACTGGTCTGACTGGGAGAAACGTCCTCAAACCGGCTCCGGTCCTCCAGCGGCGTCGTCCGCCGCCGGTGTCTGCGGGCTGAAGTTGCGGAAGACACGACAGGAATGTCCACGCGCAGCTGACTGACTGGCTCCGCTGGCTCACGCGTGCGCGAGCGTGCGCGCGTGCGTCGCGTAGCCTGTTTGTGTGTGGTGTTTTTTTCTTTCTTTTTTTTTTTTTTTTTTTTTTTTCATATGTGTCGTGAGAATCAGACGCGCGGCTTTTTCTCAAGAGCCCGCATGAGCGCAGTGAGCTCAAAGTGCAGCCCCGGGCCCTGTAATTAACGCAGCCAGTGGAGGCTCTGAAAAACAGCCGGATGAAAAGGCTTCTCATCACTGCAGCGTCCAACTTAAGGAATTCCCCTTTGCCTCTGCTCGAAGAAAGGGAGCTCTGTGCGCGCCTGTGGGCAGTGGGCCCTCTGTGTGATGGACCCTCTATGTGAGGTTTGTCCAGAAGAGCTGCAGGACATCAAGGCAGATATGAGCGAGCGCCGATCCCGCTCCCACCTGCCCGGTTACTTCACCGGTCACATATCTTACAGGAAAAGGATGGACGGCTGTGGATTCGGTGACCTATGACCTCCAGTTTATGAACATCACAGCATCACAACATAACCTCAAACCACCTCAGCTGTTAATTATAACACCACAGAGACTGAGCACTTGGCTGAAATCTACTAGAAATTATTCACTGTAGGAATAAGGAATAATCATTCAATCATTCAAGCATTAAACTACTTCATTTTTTTCAAATTACAATGTAATTATTTTCCAAAATTAAGTGAAAAAGGGGACTAAAAAGGCCAGAAGAATGCAAATAAAGCAAAAACTCAAAAGAGGGAGTTTTGAGGGGAGATTGCATGAGTGAAATACGAGGCTGCTGGCACAAAAATGAGTTTCAGTATTCATCCAAAGTGAAAGAAAAAGGGAGCAAAAAAGGAGGCATTCAGAAAAAAAAAATATTAACCCCCATTAATAAATAATTCCAACTGTTGCCATTCATCATAATAATCCTGACCTCTATTTAACTGACCTTTATTTAAATGACTGGTGTCCAACCGAGCATCAGCAGTGAGGGCAAAGATGAGTTTTCCACATAGTGATAGTAAGTTTTCTGCTCCATCATCTGTACTCTCTGAATCCACTGAGCACCAGCAGGAGGGATGAGGAATCTCCCAGCGCAGATAAAGCACTCATAAATATATATATTAAAACACAAAAGGAGGGCAAACTGAGTGTTGTTTATCCACTGCTACAAATCTTACTGGAGCTTTGGTGGTGGTGGTGGTGGTGGTGGTGGTGGTGGGGATTGCCCATGAAGGGTCTGGACTGGCGGTTCTCATCTGTATATTCATAAATATCTCATAATTTTACATCAGGCTGCTCTGGATTTGAAATCTGGCTGAAATCTGCGAAACAGCGAACAGAACTCTGACACTGCAGCTGTTTGTGTTATCACGCTGGAAGAAAAACAGATTTGCAGACTGAAACACGTCCGTCCTCCTGAGGCACATTTTGGCGGGGGGCCGCCGTGGTGCGAAGCGTGATGATGAAAGCCGATGAGCGAGATCGAGGCAGCGCATGAGACCAGAAACGTTAAACGGGGTTGTGTGTGGCACCTGATCAGTGAGGGCGGCGACTCTGTGCAGGTGTTCTGTCCTCACAGGGTGTCTGCACACTGTCCACTGTCGACCTCTGAAGAAAATAAAAATAATGTTTTCACAAGCATCTGAACATGCTCAAGCTGAGCAGCATTATTCTGAGTTAAAATGCAGATCACAGCCACGGGAGGTGTAGCGCCCCCTAGTGGAGCACAAGCAGTGGAAACTCACTGTTGTGACACATCAGATAAATTTAAAGAGTGAACAAACACAGAGATGTACAACATGTTGTTGTTTTATCTGCCTCTGTTCTCAGCGTTCAAAGGGAGAGTTTGACATTTTGGGAAACGTTTATTCACTGCACCACCAGTGGTGGAGGAAGTGTTTACTTAGCTAAATAATATTACAGTGTCAAAATACACTGCTACAAGTAAAAGACCTGCATCTGCAATATTTCTTAAGTACTTTTAAGTATTATCAATAAAATGTACTTAAAGCAGTCGTATATGAAGACAAAGAAGAGCTTACCGAAGACCTCCTTCACAGCTGAGGAGTGTTCAGGGTGTGATGCCTCAGTTAAACAGCGCAGTGATCGAGAGTGTGCTCACTATTGGTTTGTTACTACTGATGTATGAGTATTAAGCAGCATTTTAATGTCACAGCTGGTTCCAGTAGAGCCAATGAAAGCTGCTTATTAAACTGTTTGGTAGTTTAATCAATAATGCATCGTTCTGTATGAGGGGTGGGGATCTGTGCAATCTCATGATTCAATTTCGATTCTTTGAGCCACGATTTGATTCAGAGCTGATTCTCGATTCAAAGATTCTAGATTGTGTAAAAAGAAAGAGGGGGACTATATTTTGGCCCCCGACTCCAGAGCGCTGTGTGCCAAACCACACACTCCTGCCATTTAGCCGCTGAGCTGCAGACGAAACTGTTGAGTTAAACTTTCTAGCTAGCAGTTTCCCCCTGTTTCAAGTCATTATGCTAAGCTAAGCTAACCGGCTGCTGGCTCCAGCTTCATATTTAAAGCACACGCCATGAGAGTAGTATTGATTTTCCTCATCTAACTCCCAGCAAAAGAGGGAATAAGTGTATTTCCCAAAATGTCAAACTGGTCCTTTAAGGCATTTTAAATGTGCCATAGCATTCACAGCAAACATGGGCTGTAAATAAAAGAAATATATTAATGGAAATATAGGAAATATATTCCAAGACTCTTGGGAATTTAACATATTCAGACCTGAATTGGAAATTTTAATATTCTCATGGGGCTGCATCATCTCTGCATCACACAGGTAACAGGTAGTTTGAGGATGAGGAGAAGGTGAATGGGGCCCAGAACGCCCATAAGGTCCAATATTCCCAGTTACAGGCGCGCTCACAATACCAACAGCATTACAGTTTGTGATAATGCGTCCTTCTGTGTGCTGTGCATGTCCTGATTTAACACTCCCTCTCTGGGTTTATAAAAACCAAAAGATGCCAAGAGTGGATGCAAGACGAAGCTCCCTGCTGTTTTTCATATCGCATCATGTGATTGATGTTTATTTGAAATGACTCCACACACGATAACAACATCTGCCAGATATTCTCCAACATCCTCCCACAATCGATGCTTGAAATACTCGCAGTGATCTTCTCTTTCACCGGCGATCACCGCCTCATTGGCTGTGATAGTTTATCACCACAAACCGCTCATGGGACTGTGAACCCAGGTGAGCTCAGTTGGCAGGGTGGGGGTATGAGTAGTTTCTGCACATGTGTCGGAGGAAACAGCCACTGGGGCTTCGGGGCTGCTCTTAAACTTTAAGCACGGACACATTTGGCCTGGTTAGAGCGCGAAAAGATGAAAGGGACAGCTTGAATTAATGGTTTCCACAGGAGGGGACATCAAAGAGCCGCAAATATTAATAGTATACATTTGAGGTTTACACTCGGCTACTGCCTTTTGTTTTAATGTTTAACAAAGGAATTCCTTTTCATCAGTTATTTTTCTGGTCGTTGCAGAGTGATCCAGAAAATCCAACCCAGTCTATCATTTTTCAGTCCATACATGACACTGGCACTGGCACCGAGGGCTCGGGCAGAGTTAATGGTTTCTTATTTAGCGATGATTTTACTCATTTGTGTAAGAGTGTTGATAAGAACTAAGTCTTTGGAAGAGAGAGAGGGTAGAGGCTGAGGTGCTGCTTCTCTTCAGGTTTAACCAGTGGTCACCACAGGGGGGCAGTCTCATTCTGTGCACAGGGAGGCATCGCACTCTGCTGGTACTGAGCGATATTCAACCACTGCTCATCATCATAGCTACAAGACACAATTACTAAACACACTCCATACTCAAGTCCTCGAAATCAACTCACCATGATGTAAAACTACTGAACACAGCATTATAAAATGTACAATTCTGGCTTTTAACACATAAGCCATCAATCACAGTCACGAATGGCGTCGCTTGTGTATTCACCATAATGATGGGTGTTGGTTTGCTGTTTGTTTCATGCCTTGAAACTCACAAATGGATGGATCAGAAAAGCCACAATATGCTACAGAATCAGCACTGTAGCACAAAAATGATCAGTTTATCCATATCTCTGTATACAGTTACCTGCCTATTTACATACTGCGGACACACATAATGGAAGGAATTTCAATGCAAATCAAATCTCCAGACAGTATTTTCCACCGTTTGCCCAGCTGTCCTGGAGAGGCAACTCATCTGAGGCCAAAGTGCTAAATATTCAGCCACTTTAATTTCCTTTTGTTCTCTATGCACATCCTCATCAGCTCCCACAAAGCGGCCGATCGTCTGCCTGCAGTCCATCGTTCAGATTTTGTTTTTAAAATGTACATATTTTGGTTTCAGTACAGTATCAGTAGTTGTGAATTTCCCTTGGGGATGAATAAAGTATCTATCTATCTATCTATCTATCTATCTATCTATCTATCTATCTATCTATCCATCTATCCATCTATCTATCTATCAGTTTAATACTGAATTTGGTGTTGAACTTAAGTTTCACAAATATAAAATGGGTTCATAAAACTATATGGGCTGCAAATCGTGCGTTACTGTTAGTTTAATTTAGTGAGAAAAGAATGAATTAATTTTAAAAGATGTGGACGTTGAGTGAAATGTGCCAAAGCAATAAAAATGATCCAGTTTAGACTTCTGTCCAATGTTTTAGAAAAAGTAAATTCAACTTAGATGTGTGTAAGAAATCAAAGTGAAACGTCACGAAAATCAGAATGCATTAACGACCATGGCACCAAGAACTGAAGGCTCAAAAGCTGATTGTGTCTGTGTGTGCGTGTGAGTGTGTGTGTGTGTGCGTGTGTGTGTGTGTGTGTGTGTGTGTGTGTGTGCTGGCCGTCTCCAGATGTGTACACACTGCCATGAGAGTCTGGCAACAGCAAACGAAACTAAACTTCCTGGCTAACGTGTGAAGTGAGACCTCTGGCCACCATATTGGGTTTGTTCAGGCCAACATTTGTTTAATTTAATGAGTGAATTCTTCAGACGGTGACGCCTCAGAATGAATTCTTTTTCAAGTACCGAAAGATGAAAAATCCACTCCTCAACTAGATTAAACTACGCCAGAACAATCCTACATAAAGTGGTTAAAAAAGCATTGAAACAAGGCTCAGGTTTGTGCAGTGTTGTGATCAGTTACTCTTGTTTGTTCTTTTACACGGCTGTGAAGACATACAGCAGGTTTAGGCCTCTAAAACAAACACACGATGCTGCAAATTAGATGGAACTTCAAGCAGTTTCTAAACCTGCATTTTCAACATTTCTTCTTCATCTGATGAATAAAAGCTTCATGTTTTTTTCTCTAATGTTCATGCATGAATGCATTATGAGTTTCTCCCTGTCAGGTTGGATAGATAGATGGTGGCACGGTGGTAGAAGTGGTAGCACTGTCGCCTCACAGCTAGAAGGTCCCGGTTCGAATCCCGCTGAGGGCGTGTCCTCCACCATGCCTTCAGTGCCTGCTGCTCAAGGAAAGGGGCCTTTCTGTGTGGAGTTTGCATGTTCTCCCCGTGTTCACCTGGGTTATCCTCCATAAAAATACCCTCACTAAAAACATGCATGAAGACCACCACCTGACCAATGGTGACAAACAGGAACTGGGTCCGATGGCAGCCCACCGCTACTGGTCTGCAGCGGAGGAAGGACAACCAGGATGGGTTAAATGCAGAAGACAAGTTTCACCAATTGCATGGCGTGTGTGTGCATGTGCATGTAACATCGTGTGACAAATAAAGGGGATTGTCCATCTGATTCTTCTTCTTCTTCTAAGATGAACATGGAGTTTTCAGAAACTAGGGTTAAGGCTTCCTCAGGCTTATCGCTCTGGTTAGGTAGACTTCAGAGCAGGACGAAAACTTTAAAAGTTATAAATCTTTCATACTCTTTGGATCATGCTCCAGCTCATTTGTCAGTCCATCCAAGTTAAAGCAAACGCTGGAAATGATTTGCAAATATTATTCGAGTCGGCGCTGTTGGGTAAGCACCGCCAGAGCCACACAGTCGAGTAACCCACCGACTAAAGACACACATAAAGAGATTTACAGGCCGGCTCAGAATGTGGACCACTAGCGTTAAATCTAAATAGACACAAAGAAACAGGGATAAACACAAATGCAACTCCCCATATGCTGCACAGACCTCCATAGACTCACACGTGGTGTTTTTTCATGCAGGCAAGCTTGGCCTCACCCTGCTCATAACGTGGTAATGTGGCTAGGTCCGTGCTAAACGGCTAAAAGTCTGACGTATGCGTTATGACGGGCAGGTGAGTGGAAGCTAAAACAGCTGTAACTGTGTGATGCCATTCAAGGGAAACTCTGGGTGGAGCCGCCGCCGGCCTGCAGCATAAAGCCGTGCTTGTTTCACGGCACCGGAAAGTCCGAGCCTGGACGCTTGTGCGCTCTGCGACGTGTTTCACGTGATACAATGAGAGCTTGTTTGCAAATCAAGAGGCTAAAAGAGCCCACGGAGAATATGTAACACAAACACACACTCACACTGTTGTGTATCTGCACTCAACAGGGTGTTTCCAGGCAGAAGAGGTGGGACCCTGGTACAAACAGGATACAGGAAATGGGCCTGCATCTAAAACGGGTCAATCAGAAGACCCCTCCAAAATAATGGACACAATGGTGCTCTTGTTCAAAACGAGGTCGTGTCACAATGGTCGCAGCAAAACATTTTTCAAGAACGTCTGGCATGAGAGGTGGTCTGCACATATATGTGCTCAGTGGGAGAGGAAGGACCCTCGACTGCAGGTCCTTCATTCAAATCCTTCTTGAGAAAAAGCACAGTATCATCATCATCATCATCATCATCATCATCATCGTATCAAAAGTCCTCGTTCTGCAGGCTAATGGCCTTGTGAGTAATTTAAGGTGGCACTGATACTGATGCATCAAAGTGTAAACAGCTTTTACTGTTGTGGCTGATAAAGGTGGAGCTTTTTTTTTTATTAATTTATATACAATTATATAATATAGGCCAGTGGTTCCCAATCTAGGGGTCAGGCCCCTCAAAAGGGTCACACAATAAATCTCAGGGGTCATGAGATGATTTATGGGAGAGTTCAAAATCTTTTTTAATCTTTGCTTTTTTTTTCAAATACTGGACAATTTGACTCCTTCCGGCCCCAAACAATGACTTAAATCAGTGGTTCCCAACCTTTTTAGTCTTGTGTACCCCTTGAACCTTTTTGTCATACCATGAGTACCCCCTCACTCATACGTATTCATGATTCTCCAAAAGTAGAACATAACACAACTGAATATTCAACGCAGTCATTTTATTTCATCTTCTTAAATTGATATTCAGGCATTATCTTCTTATTTAACTCAAATTAAACATAAAATTATGTTGCCTTCAAGGCAATAAAAATGATAAATGTAAGAAATAATATTATAGTAAATGTTTGTATTATTAATACTGCATTATTAATACTAATATATTATGATTATGTTGTTATTAAAGAAAAATAATAAAATTAAAATTAGAAAAAAATAAGAATAAATAAAAACTAGACAATTTCCCCTGGGGAAATTTTGAAAGGGCCACGGGGGCTGCTGCCGGAGTGTTGGCATTAGCCACAATGCTAACAGCGGCTAATGCTAAGCTAACATTAGCATGTCAAATAACACATTGAAAAGATCTCAAACAGCATTAGAATGCCTTTAAGAATCATTTTAACGTAGGTTAGCATGTTAGCATTAGCATGCTAACATTAGCATATTAGCACAACAACCTGATATCACAAGTCAAACCTGTATGCACCAACAAGTTCATAGAACCTCATGTTAGCATTAGCCACAATGCTAACAGCGGCTAATGCTAACAGGCCAACATCACTCATTACATTACTAACATTTCAATTTCATTCAAGGGCTACAGAGGGTAGGAAAAACTGCTTAGCACGAGCACTGGTAGCTGCAGTGAACATGGCATAAATAAATAGATACAAAACAAAAGCTTACGTTTGTAAAATTCCTCAGTTTTACACTTTCCGAGTGTTTGGTGCTCTGGTGTCGCTGTAAATGGGCTTCATGGATTATTATTATTATTGTCTCCGCAGGGAAACAAGCCATAGCGCACACGTACCATTTTATTGACGGACTTATGAAATGACTGAGAATATTTTTTATTATCTTGGAAATAAATTCTTAATTTTTCCACATACGACCTGCAATGTGCTCACGTACCCCTGATTGGGAAACACTGACTTAAATGACAAATCTGAAAAAGTTTAGAGAGGAAATGTCTCTTTGGTGGAAATGCAAAACTTCTTATAGACATCTGAAACATCACAAGGGGCCCCGACTAGACACTGATTATTTTCAGGTGTCTGATAAATGCGGTGCAGTAAAACGTGGAATATTTCTTTCTGAAATACAGACGCCGTCCCACTCTGAGGACTCCTCTGGCGTCAGTTTTGCAATCGCAGGCCTTCAAGATCAAGTAAGCAATAACAAATATGCAACATCTGGTTAGAAACCTCTGGTTAGACTTTCAAAATAAAAGCTTGCTGAGAACAATAATAAACACGTGGTTAATGTTGGGAAACAGTCACATTTTAAACCACTCTGTCAGGTTTGGGAAAAGATGACAGTCTGGCTTAAAATAAGGACATTTATCATCTATCAGCTTACCCTGCACGTTGAAAAATGAGGCTAAAGGGGTACGCAGTGCCTTAAAAAGTGAGGCCACGAGGTCCTGACCAAGGGTCCGTGTGACCAGTGGGGAATGACAACGCGTTGACTAATTACTTTCCACCACCACACATGCCAAAAAAAAAACCCCTGCCCAAATGTCAGACACACAACAAAGACCTTCAGACCGCTCCATCCTCATCCACCTTTGGACTGTCTGCATAGTCACAGACAGCCTTTTGAATCATATATTAATAACGAGGTAGATTTTTACCTTGGGAAAGAACGACACACTCATTCTAATGCTGCCCTGCACTCTCTCATGTAATGGAACAGAGGGACGGACTGGAAAGAAAAGTGAAATGTAATCAACGGATTTAGAGGCCAAAAGGAAATACCAAAGCTTTCAAAAACTTAACCTTAGCACAGGGGCATTTAAGGCCTTTGATTTTATTTACAAAAGTGCTCAGTTTGTCCTCCAAAAGCTGATATTGTAAATTCTACACTTCACTTGGAAACCTGATGAATGCACGCAGTGAAAATATGGCTCCATCTAACTGGCCTTTACCTGGAAAGAGTTCTGGCTGTAACACAGTGGAGCGGCGTCTTTCTATACTCTGGGTGGTGAACTTATTTCACTGTACAAAGACTTGTGTTGTGAATGAATGTGCGGGCTCGTGGGGCAGGGCACTCAGGCATGGGTGTGTACTGTCACAGCCTTCAGCTCGGAGTATTTATTTTTATTTGTTCCCGTTCCTGGAGGTTTGCTGTTAGGTCGGGCTTTAAGCTGTGTCAATGTGCAAGTGTGAAGTAAAAGAGCTCAAGATGTTTCACAGATTTCACTTCAGGGGCTGCTAAGCCATCACATAACTGCAACAATATACTCACAGTTCATGCATGAGAAAGCATGAAAAAAGTGTGTATGTGGACTCACATACAGATTTCATACTATACTATATATTTTGTGTATGGTAGAACACATTAAATGACAATATACATGAGAATTTTGACGCTCAATTAATGGTTAAAATCCTTGATTAAAACAAAAAAAAAAAGATTCTCTGGTTCCAGTTTCTCAAATGTGAAGATTATTTACTTTTTACACCATAAATTAAATATGATTTGGCACTGAAGTGAAATTTAAACTATATTTTGGGGGCAAGTATTGTCATTTTTACCCCACTTTATTTATTTGATAGCCTGAGTTATGAATTAAGTAGTTACTTCGCAGATCCAGATAGTAAACTACTAAATTATGATGCATTATTATAGATTAAGATACCTGGCAATACATAAATCTCCATCTTTAGCTGCATTAGCAATACTTACCACACATGAATGCTTCAATAATGCAGTGAA
Organism: Chaetodon trifasciatus; assembly: GCA_037975065.1. Lineage (NCBI taxonomy): Eukaryota > Metazoa > Chordata > Actinopteri > Chaetodontiformes > Chaetodontidae > Chaetodon > Chaetodon trifasciatus. The sequence continues at coordinate 4,993,541 of JBBMOE010000025.1, forward strand.
TATTACCTTGAAATAGGCCATTCTCCATTATTTTGGTACTTTCAGAATAATGTGATGCTATTGTGTACTTTTAAAGTTTAAAGGAAGGACTATTCCTGTAACTTCTTACACTGTGGTATTGTTTTTTTTACTTAAGTAAAAGATCTGAATACTTCCTTCCATGCAGGACATTAACAATGAATGACATACTTTCTTCTGCATGTCATTCTAAGGATGATACAGCAATTAGAGAGAATGATACCACACAGTGGGTTTTTATGGAGCAACCTTTCTGCGGCCTTTTTCACTGCAAACATTTTGACTTGTCCGAGCAGGAAAAGCAGAGCTGTTATGAAACAGCATTAACGATGGCGCCGTTCTATTCGAGTATTCCAGTTAGCCATGACAGTGTGACAGTGAGCCGGCGTGCGCCACACCAACACCCTGAACCTGAAGCAGCTAAAGGAAATTCAGCCATCATTAATTGTATTAGTCACACTTGTGCTTTCTCTCCCGTGACATGTCAAAATGTCCCCGGCGAAAAAGACCTGTATACTTCAGGATCATACAGAACATGGGGCAAGTCTTCATACCCTAAGGAACAAATGCTGACTGCTACTATATTCACTTGTCATCTTGGACTATTACTTATTTCCACTATTACGCTAAAATGTGAAAAAAAAATGGTCTATTTTGGGGACAAGGCCTGTTTGTACACTCTGTGAGTGATGTGCTATTTCCCCCCTGGTTTCTGGTGATGTCACCATGGGAAAAAGGCTCATGGGACTTCAGCCTCTGCCCTGACGGGTAGAGACGACCTTCAAACTAGATGTACAATAAAAACTGGATTTTCTATATGGTTGAGCACTACAGAAAACCACAGGAGTAACACTAACTGTGAAGGTCAGGGCTCTCCTCTCTCCTCCTGTGTCACTTTGGTGTTACTTTGAGGAGGTTGAGTGGGAGGAGATATGCAGATGGTGCCAGTGGAGCCCTATTAGTGGCGTCTGTAGTCCACCAAACTCACAGTGGGCTGTTGTCACTCCAACACAGTCCACCACACCCACAGCCAGACTCAGGGTCAACACACACAAGGTGGCATTCTGCTTTATAGGACAGCCAAAAAGGTTTTACTGCAGGTACTGAAGTCTTTTTTTTTTAGCCTTTTTTGTGTGTTTTGAGATATCTTTTGAGAGGCTTGACTATTAAATAATTTCCATATCAAGTGAATGGAGTGGAATATTTAGCCTATTATTCGCCCTTGATGGAGGAACACTTTTTTCTTCTGTGAGATCACCTTTACCTCAGTTTGAAGACTCCTTTCTCTAAGTGTTTGACCTTTAACGCGTGGATATTCAAGAATGCATTTTGTGAGGGCTGTGAGTCCTTTTGTGGTTGTGACTATATTTCTGTCACTGGCGGAAACCAAGTTCTACAGACCGTTCCAGTTTACCCAGTATAAAGCTGGGCTTAGTCAACACCATGACCAAGGGAAACCCACCAGCAGGCACAAGTAAGTTCTGTCTCCGTCACTTTAGATCGTAATTTACATTTCACTTTGAGTGACGTCATGTTGTATTTTCAAAGCAAACTAGAAACCATAATGATGTATCTGACCTTTATTTTGTCATCTTTTATCTCCCCGCTGAAAGGAACCACTGTGCCTACGTAACTGAAAAGACAGTGTCCTTCACCGTGCAGGATGGGGCAGCCCCATATGTAAAAGCTGAGTACAACAAATGTTCCTGGGGTCAGAAATGTCCAACTCTCATGTAAGTAAACAATGTCTCTTATGTCATGTTGATATTTAGGCCTTGATTTGCCTTAATATAAAAGACAATTCACGTCACCTCAGGGTACAAAAATACCACAGTCAAGTGTATGTTTCGGACTAATGGGTGGATGTTCCCTCAGGTATCGTCTGCTGTACAAACCACTCTACAAGGTGGCACATAAAACCGTCACAGAGCTGGAGTGGCGCTGTTGTCCTGGGTACTCTGGTTATGGCTGTATGGAGGGACATCCAGTTTACCAGCACCCTGTGAAAATGATGCCACCTTTCAAGGGCCCACCAATGAAAGGCCCACAGTTTAAGGGCCCACAGTACAAAGGTCCCATGTTCAAGGGTCCCATGTTCAAGGGCCCACCTATTAACACTGTTGTGAAGGCCAATCCATGGAGTCAATCCAAAGGTCCTCCCAACAGCAATTTCAACTCTTACCCAATACGCCACTTTGGGCCTCCTAGGTCGTCCTCCTACCCAGACACCTCCTTCGAGCCTTTTCCGTCTGAGCCAGAGCCACTGCCAGAGCACCAGGAACCACATATCACAGAGCATGACCAAGAACATGAGCATGAACATGAGCATGAGCATGAGCATGAGCATGGCCAAGGACCTGAGGAACACATACCAGAGGAAATCCCTCCGCCTCCCTCTGCTGGTGAACAGCCTGAGGGCGAGACCATAGGTGGGTCCTTTTTCCACACTACATGCTAGTTTTCTGGGTTTTTGTGGATACTGGGTTTGATAATGTAGTGTGTTCATACTGGATTGGTAACAAAAATGAGCATGCAGTTTTTTCCTCACAAAATACAAACACAAATCCAAAAACGTTAGGAAACTGTGTGAAACTCCTTCCTGCTGCAGTCAGACTATACAACAAAAACTGCTCCAAGTAATCTGTAACTTATTTGTGCAATAATCTGGGCAATAATTGGTGCAATAAACTGTGCAATCCATCCTGTACATAACAGTCTGCAAATACAATTTTTAATTTTCTTAGATGTTTATTTTTATTACACTCTTTTGTATATATTCATTGCTTTTACTCTATCTATCTAATCTATCTTTTACTGATGCTGCTGTAAACTGGAATTTCCCCTTGCGGGACTAATAAAGCAATATTGAATTGAATTGAATTGAACTGAAACATAAGACAGAATGTGAACACTTTGCTGTTGAACACAGTCCATTCACAATTGATTTTATTCCATTTTTATTTATGTTCCATACAATGTTCCAACTTTTTTAGAGTCAGGGTTGTAAAATTGTTTATCATTTTCTTTTGAAGTGGATTCAAACTGTACAGTATACAAAGTCATTTTTCTGCAAATCACAACAAAGTACAAAAGTGTTAACAGCTTCTCTTTCTCTCTTCAGGCCAGGTTCTAGACAGTGAGACTGAGGAACGAATATATCGAATGGAAGAGGATGTACAACGTCTAAACCAGGGTCTGGAGACCCTGAGGGGAACCGTGAATGGTCTGGAAGAAAGTCTACGAGCCTCACTGAGAGAGGATGCCAATAGGATGCTGTCGGCTCTGCTCTCTGCTGCCCCTGGTCCTGTTCCCGCTCCAGCTGTAGCCTCTAGTCTGTCCACTGTAGGGTTTGTAGAGATTCCTGGGGGAGATCCTGAGACAGAGGGACTGGATGGCAAACACGTGTTTCCAGGCCTTTCAGAACTGAATGGAAAGGTAGAGGAGCTCAGGACAGAGCTGCAAGCCAAGACAGCAGAGCTGCAGGAACTTAAAGCTACAGTGATGGGACATGATGGAGCACTGAAGAAGATGTCAAATGGAGTGGGAGTGGTATCAGATTCCACTAGCAATCTTGAGGGAAACACACAGAGAGATATGGAGAAATTAATGGATGCCAAGCTGAGTGTAGCCAGGACAGAAATTCTTGGTGGGTTTGAGAAGCGTGTGGAGAGTGCAGAGGGACGATGCGAGGAGAAAGCTGGGGATGTGCGTCGTCAGTGCCAGAGGGAACAAGGTGAGAGGCAGGAGCAGATGGAGGACACTCTGGAGGAAAGTACCGCGGACTTGAGAACAGAGCTGAGAAAGCTTCAGGCACAGATGCACGGTTTAAAGGCTACAGAAAGCTGCTGTGGTAGAGTGAGTGGATTGGTTGAAAGGGTGCAGCTGCTGGAAACATCAGTGGCAGGCCTCAACCAGTCCCAGGGGCACCTGAGAGTGGAGCTGGGTGGACACAAGGACCACATTGAGGGAATGTTAGAGGGGCGGCTGGGGTATGTAGAGGCCAAGCTCAACCTGACAGGATTGATAAAAAGTGACAAGTCTGCAGGGAGGAGTGGTATCCCATACAAAGCTGAGACAGGACAGGGCCTGGAGGCCAGAGTGGAAAGTAAGCTGAAGGCTCTGGAGGGTCGTTTACTGATAGCTTTGGAGGAGCTTGGTAATGCCACTGCACCCACACTGCTGGAGGGTCATGCTATTCCCACACTGGAGACAGAGCTTGAGTCCCTCCGAGGGAGACTGGAGGTGGATGTGGACAGAGTGCAGAAGCACCTGAACAGCCTTGAGATTCTGTGCTCCTCTTCCTGTTCTTCACCTCAAAACCCATCTGCCATCCAGGGAGACTCTGCTGTGCCAAGTGCTAACCTGGCAGAGGAGCAGAATGTGAAGGAGGTACTGGACATGCAAGATCACCGTTTGGATAGCCTCAACGTGACACTGCAGGACATCCTGAGGCATCTGACCCTCAGGGACCAACGGGAAGATTATCCCATCCAGGGAGAGCTCACAATACTGAAATTCAATGTCCATTCAGTGAACCACACCCTGAGAGGCCTCCAGAAATCCCTGGGGACAGTGGTCCACCAGGTGAATCAAACCAACAGCTCCTGGCATGAGAGAGAGGCTCGTCTGGCCCAGCAGATAAAAGGTGTGGTCCAGCTGGTCGGACATCAGGCTTCCATGCTTGGAGCAGGTGAGCGCAGACTGACCCGACTTAAGGGTGAGCTGCAGGAGATGAAGAGGCGGTTAGCTCAGGAGGTCCAGGGCTGCCGGAGCACAGCTTTGGGTGTCCAGAAACAGGTAACTGAGGTCGGAGGGCGTGTTGCCAGCGTGGAGGGCCAGTGTAAGGGCCTAAATTACTTGGCAGATGACCTGGAGAGAATCAGGGAGGAGCTGGAGGGACAATCAAATGGACTGCTCCTGCAAGTCAATGGGACTCTCTCCAGCCATGCTCAGCAGCTGTCGGAGCTGAGAGGCGAACTCAGAAATTGCACCTCCAAGGTAGAGCCAACTCAACAGAGTTTAGAGCTGGAGGCAGAGCTGGGACGAGGGGACACCTTCACTCTGAATTAGTTCAGTTTGTATGGACAATAGGTTTAAAAAATGAACAAAATACAAAGGTTTTGAACCTGCACTGAAATAAAGATGGTCATAGTTATTTTACAATATAAAATGAAAATGGCAGCTAATTCTGACTGCACTAATAACACAGAGTCTTGAAATTGAATCATGATGGTGCTAAGATGATGTTTGTTGTGACGGACGATTATTTAGACCCCCGTGACTGAAGAAGAGGCAAAACTGCACCTGTCTTATTGTACTGTTTCTGGAAAGCTTACAAAAAAAATCTCAAATGAACAATTTCACAGTGTTTACATGTTTAAGTTTTTGTATTGATTTTTCTTACGTCTAGACTAGGAGTATACAAGATATGTTTTTATATTGTTTCGTTTCTTGAACATTAGTTTCCATTCTAATTGTAACATGTTCCCATTTCGAGCTTTATGTAGTATAATTTAAAGGTTTTTCAGTATTGTCAATCCAATAAACTGTTACTGTTACCCTTCATGCTTTCTTGGTTAAAAGACGTTTCATACAAGAGGTGTTTACATAAAACATATTTTCGTATATTCATCTATGCCCCGACTATCCCTTTCGGGGTTGGGGGGGGGCTGGAGCCTATCCCAGCTGTCGACAGGCGAGAGGCGGGGTACACCTTGAGCCGGTCGCCAGCCGACTGCAGGGCAACATACATACAACCATTCACCAAGGGACAAGTTTTAAGTCACCAATTAACCTACTGAGCATGTTTTTGGTCTGTGGGAGGAAGCCGGAGTGCCCGGGCATGCATGGGAAGAACATGCAAACTTCACACAGAAAGGCCCCCGCCCGACCCAGGGATCAAACCGGCAACCTTCTTGCTGTGAGGCATGCGCAGTGCCTGCTGCGTCACCGTGCCGCCCTATTTACATATATACAAATAGAAAAAATATCAATCCAAACACCAATCCTACATTTCAGGAATTAGTCAGGTTTCACTTCAGAGGTGGAAGTGTTGATGCAGAGAAGTGGGGAAACCACAAGAGAGCAATAGAGAAGCATTAAAACTGTTGACTGCTGGGGACGAGGGACGCTTGACTTGACTCAAGCTATGCTCATGCAGAGGACAACTGTTAGTCTGCCTTCCAAATACCAAGTTCACGGCGAAAGCTCTTGCTTGCCAGAAGAAAATTCCAAATTGGCATTATCGCCAAGGTGATACAGACAGACGAGGTACAATAGCCTACATCTTATTCTTTCTGGAGGGAATAGGCCAGCTGTCTGAGCACAGGTCTCATTGGACGTTACAATAGGGCGATGGGTGACCTTGCTAATAACCCTCCCCTGTTAGTTCCTGTTCCCCTATCAGACAAACAACCATTAAAATGACAGCAATGTGGGAGATGAGCCCACTGCTGTGTGAAAACGTTTTAGCCTGAGACATGTGCTGAATAATAACTATGGAAATGCCAGGGAGGAACGGAGGGCAGACAGAAAAGATAGACAGCAAATTTATGTTGGAAGAGCTGAGTGATGAAGCAATTTTGAGCCACAAATATAAACCTAGGTAATGATGCCAGTTCATGCACACACACACAGACACAGGGAGTGAGAGGAAGACAGAGATATTCCCCTGCTTCCACAGGCAACCTTTCACATATATCCTACATTTGTCCATTAGTTAAAGTGCAAAGATAACAAAAGATGCCATGAAAGAGAGAAAAATGAATTCCGGGGTGCTGTCTATAAACTCTTAGACAAAATAATATGCCACTCTCACTCTGCTACACCACATTAGTTCCACATTACTTCAGGTCTCTGTTACATCTCTGTCATTGCTTGGATTTTCTTATTTATTCTCTGCATTCCTCCCATGACTCCTTAAAGTTCACACCTCTCACAAGCCCAAACAACACATTAATCTTGTTTGTTTCCAAGCAGACACTCGGACAGAAAGGGCAGTCGGGGGCTCTGGCGAATGTGTCTCCTCTGACTCAGAGTCTCTTCACTGCTCACTCATGGATCCGATCCTGAGTTACGCTCCCTGCACAAGTGGCAGACGGTCACTGGTCAAGGCATGCCTCTACGTCGTAAAAGGCAAAGCTGGCACGAAGACAGAGGACAGAGGATATTCGTGTAAGCAGAAGGCTGCTGTCGTCTAAAATGTGAATCATCCTATACAGTGTCCTCTGCAGAGACGTGAGGTGAAAGAGGAGTTTTTGTCCCGATGGTCAGAGAACGGATAGTGTTGATTACAGTTGGCTCGCACATGAGAGGAGAGGAGACGGTCGCCTTAAATCAAGGGCTGAGCTTCTTAGCAATAAACTCCAGGATTTGACATTTTTGAAGAAGCGGTAATGTGTAAAGCAGTACTCAGGCTTTTGTCCTCTGTACTGAATAAGGTATTGGTGAACATTTGCACTCGAGAAAACCTGCATTTTTAAAACATTGTAAAAGCATCGTGACTGTTTGAAATGATTAATAAATTACAGCAGGTGTTGGGACACGGTGGTGGAAATATGACACTCATTATCCTGATTTGTTGAGTCAAGAAGATGAAATATCGACTCCTTATCTAAACATTTCTGTATATCTTGGCTGTGACACTCACAGAGGATGGAGTCTTGCCAGAGTGCTACGCGACAATTTGGCTCAGTCCTCAAATTGGAGGATAGATTATTAAGACAAACAAAGACAGCAGAAGGGACTTATTTCATGCCTGTGGAGCAATGATCCTCCACAATTTCTTCCTATTAGAAAGTGTACAAAAGTCCTGCACATAAGCAGTGTACATCTCTGGACTGGATCATTTATCAGCACATCAGATGAAGCACGAACAGCACAACATGTTTGTTTGTGTACAAAGTAAACAAGATATAATGTGTTAATTATCGGTCTGCAGTAGTGTTGGTAGGTAAAATGTTGGTAGGTAGTGTTTTCTCCTGCCTTGTGTTGATGCTGAGCAGAGCAAATCCACTCTGAGGTTTATCTCCATTATCTAATACACAGACATGAGAGAGGAATCAATCTTCTTACCCAACTCTCAGCTACAAAGCCAAAAGCCAAAGCCATTACTCGCAGCTCTCTCTGCAACTACACTGGGCCAAATTGCATGACAGATGTGACTGAACCTTTGCTACTTTCATCAGTCCCAATCTTGTTCTCAGTCCAGTTCAGTTTCAGTCCCTTTAAAATTAGACGAACCAAAACCATCAAAACACTGACATTCATGTAACTGGTGATCTGGTCCTTGCGTCAGCAGCGACTGTTGGTATACAGAAAAGATGTTTGTCCATCAGTACTGTGCTTTATGAGTCATTTTTTTTTACTGTGAGACCGGTAATGATGTCAGCCTAGAACACAGGTAACCTTGCATTGGCTTAATTAGTTGTGCTGCTTCCTTCAGTGACTGAAAAGCAGAATTAACAGATCCATTAACAGAATGTGCAACTTTCACATGGTTTGCTTTAAATCAAGTGTCCTCTCTGTTCTCTCTCCTTTGAGACTCATGAAACTGCATCACTCTGTTTCAAAACAAAAAGTATTTTCATAGCTGGAGGACGAACTGAACAGTTGGTCCACGGGGAGGACACGCTGAGCTGAACGATGTATCATGAGAGGGGCAGTGAGAAGACATGTCAAATCATTCACGTTCTGATTATGTTGTCTTTCTATGTTCACCTCTCGTTCAGCTTGTGTCAGAGAGAAACATTTGATGCTTTTACCTCTGAAGTGCCTCCACCAGCAAAACAAAACTGTTTTAGGGTTAAAACAGAAGTCCATAATTCTTTTGCTTTACAGTGTACTGGTCTGCAGCCAGTCCATTTTTCTTTAACTTAACAGACGCGTTTAGCATAATTTCACATAATCTGTGTTGTTCAGTCACTTCAATCAAAACAAACTTAAAACTACTTTTATTCTGGTAACGATGACACCAGGTTTCTGATGTTTTTTTTCTGTTTTTCATCCATCTGTGGGGGGTGTGAAGCCCAAAATAAACACTGCACCTTTAAAGTCCCCTGCTGGCTCAAACTGCTGTGACATGACATTGTGGTCGTTCTCTCTTTCCACTCAGGCAGGAATGAGTCAAAAAATGATCATTTAGGCCTCATAATAAAACACACACGTGACTGTAAATCAGTGTAATCACAATCTTATGCTAATGACAGTTATTAATGCAATATGATGCAAAATGACTATGACATCCTTATTTGTCATGATGTGTAAGAAACGATGTGATAAATGTTATAATATTACATTTACTCCGCAATCATTGTGATTAGATTTTGCAATATGAGAACTACTCAAACAGTCATGTTTGAAGAAACATAATCAAGTTCACATAACTTACGTTGGTTTAATTAACAACAGAGGATCTTGCTGAAACGGCTGATGATGTAATGGATCCGAGCTATTTTCAGAGAAGGCTTCCAATATGAAACTAGATTTGATTTCACCAGCGCCTCAGATGTGCTCTCCTCATTTTCTTTTTCCTCCTCGTCTTGGGGCAGAGTGTAGGATTCGCTAATTAGAGTGACAGTTGCTTCTTCAATAACAGAAGAAAAAAAAAATGTGATCATCTGTAAAAAGGCGCTCATTATCCTACATTCACATTCAAATTATTCACTGGCAAGAGTCAGACCAAAATTTCCAGCAGCGCCAATTAGTCATATTGCAGTGGCTCATTGGATTAATACTACAGCCGAAAGGTTTGTAATCCAGCCTCTCAAAAGGTTGAGGGATGGCCTCTGCTCTCAGTCCGCTGCCACCGCCAACCTCAGAGAAGGCCGGATGACAATTTGAGATCACTACCCAGTCAGAACATGTGTCACAAACTAGTAGACTGTGCCCCTTAGAGTGTGTTTTAGGTAACAGTGTAAAAGTAATTTACAGATCTTTAGGGCACTGAAACAAATTCAGGGCCATTTTTTTCCTCAGTTCTTGCTTCAGTTGCTGAAACCTAGCAGCTAGCTGTCACTCAAGCAAGCCAAGCCCATAATTATGCCAAAGTTTAAGCCTTAATATAGTTTAAAAGAGTGAGCTAAATAAAAATTCAATGCGGTTTGGCACTTCTGCATCAATTTAATTTTTCAGTCGCGGATTTTGCCGTTATGTTATCGCACAAGCGCAACGACTGGTGCTAAAGATAGGCGCAAACACACTGGCTATTCGGTTCACACATGAGCCGTCACCCAGCCCCTGTACAGAGTGCGTAAGGCTGAGTGACTGGAGAGTGAGGTGACTAATAAATACACTCTCGGCCTATCGCAGTCCTGGTCCCATCGCTCTAAAATCAGAGTGACACATGATGACAACAGCTGAACAAATGAAGAACCCGCCTCTCCGGGGAGTCGTATTTGTGTCTGGATGGTGCAGAGTGCCACTATGTGAACACAAATCAGAGGCAGATGTGGGTTTTTTTAACAGCTAAAAGCACAAACTTGACAGAAATAAATAATAAAAAAAGCGTTTGGTGAAGCAGTTTATCTGATTGCGTCACTCCGATGCTATTTAACTCATAATTTTACTGTATTTCATGTTGCGAACGGTTACATCATATCTTAAAAAGTGAAGCAGTGTTTGCTTCATAATGCATTTCTAGAATAAAACATGAACCGCTGAGCAATTTTTTAAAGTTGGAAACAAGGCTGCAACACGCAGGATTAATGAGCTCCAGTCATCCGATGTCTCCCACACAAACAGGCAGAACAGTCGTCTTCAGTTACGGTCATGTGTGCTGAGGTGTTCTGTAGCAGCCTGGTGTCATTTGTATGTAATTGAATCAGGTTAAACGGAGCGGACGGCCGTGCATATTATTTCCATTCAGGGGCTGCAGACTTATCAACGAGCCTGTCCTGCCGCCTTTAGACGGCTGCAGGGACGTAATGACCAAAGGGAGGTTTTCATACGCTGTAAAATACCTGTGGAGCACATGCAGCGTAACAATCACTCACATTAGATGAATGCAAACTGCTTTAACCACTTTGAATGTCATTTTTGGATGCAGACTTAAAAGCATCGACTGGCTAGTGAGCGTTTAAGTTTTATTCCGAACTTCCACACAAACGAAAAGATCTGCCTCAACGCTAAAGTTAAAAACACAAGACTCGAAGCAGTAAAGCTAACACTTTCAAAAAGGGTGGTGCCTGGGTAGAGCGTGCAGGAGGAGGAGGAGGAGGAGGAGGACTCATCCGTAATGATGACTGTTTTTGCATTAAATCAACATGTATTTACACGTATCCACATGTCAACAACAGAGTGGAGAGCGGTACACAGGCATGCAGAAAAGAGCACACAGCAGCCACACTTATTAGTGCCACACCAGCACGCCACTCGCTCGCTGTGTAGCAGGGACGCAGTGTGTTCACTGTGAATGACAGTGTGCAAATGCATGTTAAGGGGCAGCTCCCTCGGTGGACAGGCATTGCCGGTGGACACATTTCTGCCGTTGCACGGTATGTGCTGTCATACCACTGGGCCCTGTTTCACAGGTTGGTGAAAAGTGAGCTGCTGGTGGCATTAGAGGGAAAGCCCAGGGACCACCAGAGTCATTAGGATTCACCCTCTGCAGGACATGAATATCTTTACCATAATTGGTGGAAATCCATCAAATAGCAGTTGAGATACTTCAGTTTGGACCAACCTGACGGATGGGCCGACGTGGCCATGTTATATGATCTTATGGAAAGTGATTGCACTCATGTTCAACATGATTCCCTCTCGTTCTGATCATTTCCTGCCTACTGTCATCTCCAATAAGTCATGAAGGGACTTCATACTAGAGCAGACCACTGGCTATGACACTAAGTTCATCTAAACGTGACAGAGCGAGCAGCCTGAGAAGGACCAGGACCCTGCGCAGAACTATTAATATGACAGCGCTGCTCTTTACAGCTTTCTGACAGCCCTGCAGCCTCAGCGCAGCCTCGGCACAGCTCAGCGAGCGAGCCCACGCTCCCTTAAGCAGCTTTCCACGACTGTCAGCCTGGGAGCAGCGCCGCTCCGAGCAAACTGCATGGGTGGATATGATAAAGTAGGGTGACACAGCGCTTCAGGTGCAGTTCAAGTGCTCCCTAACAGGACTGAATTTACTGTGTGACCGAGGATGACACTTATTTTCATAAGTGGCTATCACACTCAGTTTGCACCCTGGAAATAAGCGCAATCACCTGAAAAACACCTCATTCCGGTCGCACATCATGCATCAAACATTCTGTAATTCTCAATGGACACTGACATAATAATTACCTTTTCTTTTTTCTTCTATAGCATTTTCTAATAAGCTCATGAATGATGCTCATACGCCCTCCAATATCCCGTTCACACAATGAGGAATTCCATCCTGATTCTTTTCACTCTGGCTTTCAGCTAAAATGACCATTTCACAGACACATCCTGCAATTTTAATATTCCATTAAAATCATACTGCATTTTATATTCAGAGAGAAAATCATTCAAATGTTAAATAGGATCAAAATTCACCTTGACATTGTTGCATCCACCCGTATGAATTTATAGTCAACAGCCAGTTTTCCAAGCATGCACACAGACTTCACACACACACACACACACACACACACACACACACACACACACACTGTTGCTCACAGGCGCAGATACGAGCAGCTGTGTGTGAGTGAAGTGTGGAGGGGTGACTTGGGAAAACCCACCTTACGTGCATTATTCAGACACATGATTCATGCGCGTGAAGAAGGTGAATAATCTCAACTGTAGAAACAAATCAAAGTGCCGGCGGTAAGTATGGCGGGAAAGTAGCGCGTTAGGACGGATAGAGGAAACGGGGTGGGGAGCGGTAGTTTGAGTCATGAGACACCCAGAGCTTGTCAGTATTATGTTGATCTCTCTCTCCCTCTCCCTCTCCCTCTCCCTCCCTCTCTCTCTCCGGCTGACCTGCCGTCACTGTGGGCTTTTCGTTCTACATCAGTGGGACTCAATGCATCTCCACAATGATGATGAGTGCATATGCTGTATGAGAGAGCGAGTGCGCGTCCACCTGGCTGGATGTGTGTAAGTGTGTCATTGAAGAGGAGGAGAATACCTTAACCGGACTCTTCAGTGTGAGCCTGAAACAGATCCAGGTCCACCCCTCTCTCTCTCTGTCTCTGTCTCTGTGTCTGTCTCCCTGTCGCTGGCTGGCCAAGCTCCTCTCCTCTGTGTCCCGCTCTCCACCTGGCCTCCATGAGTTTAACTGAGGACAAGTCATTCCTCCCTGAAAGGTAAGCAGCGTCGGGGTTTCTGTTTCCAGTGCAATATAAAGAGATTGGATATTAACAAAAAGCAGGATCGTTGACGATGACGCACTTGTTTGATCTTCCACATTTTGCTGATGTTGTTCTCAATGTTTGCAAGCAATGAATAGAGAGACGCAGAAGCAGAAAGAAATCATTCTTGTTCTTTCTCTTTCTTTTCTGTGCAGTGGGTCTGGAGGTTTATTCTGACTCACAGTGGTTGTGATCTCCCAACTCTGCCTCTAAAACGATAACATCTGGTTGCGTTAAAAGGGCATTTACTGAAGGACGTTTAGTTAAGTTTCCAGTACTATCTCAAGGAAGTGAAAGCGGCTTGTGCTGGCTGCAGTGCTGCTGATATGAAGGCGCAGGCTTCACAGCCAATTTGCGGGATCTCCGGCAGGATTATTGATGAGATCGCTGATCGATCCTGTCTCCAAAAAACAACTGCTTTCCTTTATCAAAGTTGCAGCTGTCATTAAATCGACCATTTTTCGGTTTTCTGTTGACTTGAGCTCAGGCTGCTTGCCACATGTTATGTGTGTGCCTGCACGCATGAACTGCCTATTCTTGTTTACTGCACACTTGTGCGAGCGGCGATTCATTTGTTTGTGAGTTCTCACTCAAGCCTCACAACAGAGAATTGATGTGTGTTGACGATGGCCGATGATGATGCCACAGTCTGATGTCTTCCTGTTGGACACGACATGATATAACAAAGTGAATGACCTTCAGCTGAGGTTCAGAGGCAAAGGCAAATAACAAATTAAACCTGCTGTCTCCGGGAAGACATTTACCCATAATTGACACAGAAATGTTTACTTTCCCATACCCAGTCAGACTGCGGTTATGTAATATGTTTGTGTCATGCAGGGGAAGCTGTTGTGGTGGAGTGATGATGACTTAACCAGAGTGGCAGGGTGCATTCTTTATGGTTCTTCCTGTTGGCATTTAGCTCAGAGACTCAGGGCATTAAAGCCTGATCAATATTCCAGATTATAGTATCTTATATGAGAAATTCTGTTTGTTTATTGTGAACCCCTGCCAGAAAAGTAATCCTGTTAGCCTTAAGGACATGTCAAAGGGCCAGTGTTTGTGCTGCTTGCTTCAGCCCTTTCATGATAAATTGTCTCTGCACCAATGGGATGATAAGAGTCTCCATTCTCTGAGACTAAATCTGTGTCACTGCTGCCCTCAGATCAAATCCTCCTCCACCGCCACTTCTTTATTTTACTGCTATCTCACGGGCTAAAAAAGAGACAAAACAGAGAATCTGAAATTGCAGACAGTATTTAATCCCTCTCTCTGCATCAAAGTAAATTGCTCATTTGTATCAAAATGTGAACAAATGTTTGCCCGCTCAGAGTATGTGTGGGTGAGCTTTCAGCAGGCTCGAACAGTTCAGCGCCGCACTGCCCAGAGTCATTAGGACTCATTGTCTGGTCGCCATCTGAACCAAAATTTGTGCCAATCCATCCTGCAGATGTTTGGATATTTCACAGGTTAAGTGAAAACTCTGACCTGATGGGATCACTGAAGTCATCAGCATCAATATCTGATATCTGTACAGTGTTTTCTGGCAGTCCATCAAATAATTGTTGAGATATATCAGCCTGGACCTGACAGACGGATGTTTGTGTATGATAAAAATCAGCGCCCGCACCTACGCACCTGTGCAATCATCAGGTAACAGCTGATCCGGGGTCAGATGACTGCACTGCAATGCTTTCTAAACACATTGTATCATGTCATCTTTCACCACAGTCCTTACATAAGATATGTCACGGCGTGCCCTGCGATGTCTGAAAGAGCTGCCTCCAACCGCTCCTCGTCATGCTGCTAAAACACAGTGTAAATATTGTACCGTGATGGCATTCACTTGTCACTGTCAGTCACTCTCAGACGAGGAGGCGGTCACACACAGCGAGGGTGAACACAGTCCACTTCAATCTCCCAAAGGTCTCACAAAGCCGTCAGGGGACAAAGTGTCGTATATGCTGAAGTGGAGGCAATTAAATATTGTACAAAACAGTGAATCATTAGCTTGATAAAATGCTAACAGTACAAGTAGTTTGCACACTAAAATGTGACTACAGCTGCAGGGAGTAATGATATTAAATTAAATGTCTTTAGGTTCTAGACTTTTAGAAATCTGAGGTCTGAGCTCTGGGAAACTGTAAAGACATTTTAGAGACTAAATGAGTCAAGAATGAATGGAGAAAATAACTGAAGACAAAAGTTAGCTGCAGCCCAAATGTGGACATTTGTATCTAACTGTGGTCTACACTGGCTAAAAAAGCAGCATGTTACAAACAAACATAGAGCTAAGAAAAATCATCAAACAATATTAATGGTAATGGAAACATCACAATTTTCTACAGACGCTAAAATCAGCAGTTTTCCTCTCAGTTTCTTTGTTGGCACATTTTTAACATATAAGAGCAAACTTAAGCTGCCCAATATTGCCTTGAAACGCACTAATGAAAACAGCATAAATGCACAAAGAACAGAGCAGGTCAATCAGCTCAGACACACAAGCTACAGCGACACTTTGCAGCGACACGCACACACACGTTTCATAATTCATAAAGTCAAAGGTCTCATCGGCTGGATGTGATCGCAAAGATGATGCCGAGATAAAATCACCCTCATCAATGGCCTCATTATTTCACTGATATTAAACAGCCCGACTTAATCCGGCTTCCGTCAGAGCAACAGATATTTATGTTGACAGAGTCGGAGTTGAGAAACGTTCGGGGTTTCAGCACATCGGAAGGTCAGATTTAAACCCAAGTCAAAGATTGAGCTGCGCCACTGGCTGCCAATCTCTGGAAGACACGCAGACACACTGACATTGTAATTGTCACTGCTCATGAGCTCGTGCATGTGGCTGCGCTTAGACATCCTGACGCGCCTGTCAGCCTTTAAATGGCTGCTTATCTCCTCTGACCACAGCCATCTAAATTTAATGAGTGACAGCCCCGCTTTTCAGTGGCATCACATGAATCTCGCACAGTTTTGATGACATGCAGCAGTGAAGCTTGTCACAAACTTGGAGATTATTTGTCATGCTGACTGCAGGCAGATAAACTCAAATCTTTTCCCGAGTAAATCACACAGTCGACGCCTGCACGGACACAGCAAACCTGGGCAAATAGGTGAGGGCGCCAGTGGGCGAGGCGCACATGTGCATCAGAAATGAAATAATGAGGGATAACGCTCAGCTGGCAATGTATGGTTTGGCCACTACATCATCATCATCTGGAGGTCAATGTCCCCGTCCCTGTCTCAAAGGCGTCCCAATTAATCACAGCTGAACAGAGGAGTTATTCAGCCTGGCTCACAGACATGATAACAGTAGTGTCACAGCTCAGCCAGTCTCAAAATACTCAATCTGTCACAGCGGACCAAAGGCACAGTTCAGCTGGCTAAGCTCTCCCCGGCTCTTCCTGTCTACCCCCCCCCCCCTCTCGCTTTCACACTCACGTGGCTGAGGGTCGTCTTGGTTTTGTTCCTCTGGTTACATAAACATGCACAGAGTTCAGCTCTCCAAATGCATTTGATGGTGATGTCACGTAAACGTGCCCGTTGCTGTCAAAAGGATGCGCTTTAAGGCACTGATGCGCTAAATTAAACGATGCAGATTCGACTCAATACTTTCTAAAAAAAGCAACGCCGTTTCCTAAATTATACAGTAGGGGATTTGTTAAAAAAAAAAAAAAAAAATCAAGGGAAATACTGCTCAGTCAGGCTTGGTGGAGGTGTTAGAGCTTAAAGGCCAGCACACTTGAGAGAGAAGCAACCACACACTCAGATCTGCGCAGAAGTTGTTCTGAGTAATGCGAGCTTTAAATCCTCCCGACGTGACAGTTTCTATCCGAGAGCTTGAGGGAGATAAAACATCTTTTGCTCAGATCGGAGTGCGCAGACGCCTCTCTCTCAAGCCTGCTTGTACAGTTATCACCGAGGAGATACGCACCCACAAAATGCCCTTTCAAACTGTCTTTTGCATCATTTAGCTGCATCATTGTGGTGGGAAAAAAAACAGGGCTGATAATCTATGATTGCATAAAATATGAGAGATGAAGGTACTCGATGTGCTGTTGAGTCCAGTCAGTCATTACAGACATTTAGCTAACAGATTAGCAGATACACTGAGCTAAAACTACATTGAGGTGTAATGTATTACACATCCATTGTTATACTGTAAACGGGGTTGACGAAACAATGGCAACACCTGTCAGTTGAATGCAATTCAATTCCACATCTCTCTGCAACAGTTTCAGGAAAAACGCACGATCTCTACCTTCACGAAGGAAGGATTTAGTCCAGGACTGCACACATACACAAACTTACGCACACACATACACACACTGTATATATGCAGGCTGCAAAGCATTGTAATCCAGTTTCTCTTTGCATATTAGCCAACGCTGCTGATAAATTCAACCTCCCATTGAGCTCCAGCGAATATGTTTTTTTGATAACAGAGTACTTCATTGTGCTGACATTACGGTGGAGTTCTTGGGTTTGAGTGGCACTAAAACTGGCCATAACGACTTACTCTGCTGAGTCTCCTCCGCTCAGACCAACTGGACATTTTGTCATTGACTGGCGTGCTGACTTGCATAGTAATGAATCCTCACTCTTTACCCTGTGTGATTGCCTGAGTCCTTGAGAGTCAATGTTGCTTCTGTATTATCTCCGAGAATTGCTCCAGAATCGTCTCCTGCACGGTGCTTTCCTCCCGGATTCCTATTCATTCTTCTATCAAGCGAAGCGATGCACTGAATAGCAGTCATCATCTTGTTTGCAGATACATTGTATGTGGGCAAGAAGATACTGATTGCCTAGATTAAGTGTCTGGCTCCTGACAAAGAGCATGAGTGCCTCTGACGTGCTTCGACCGATGTTGAGAAGACACTTAAGATTTTTTTTAACAATCTATTAGGTTGATTTATTAGCGCTGAGCATCTGCTGTGGCAATACCTCCTTACCTCTGCTCATTTAACTGCTCTATCACTTGGTGTGATTTGCATTTGCCCGTGTGCCTGATTGCATCATGTGTAAACATGTCAGCTGGGGACAACACCGCAATCTCATTCTTCTTTTTCTGGCGAATTTGAGCTCATTTTATCTCAATCATGACTGTTTTGTTCTCCAGCTCTCAATCTCTCATCTCGTGCTCCTGCTGTAAATCCTGAAAGGCACAATCTTTCTGATTCTTTCCATCTGTCAATCCTGCTTTGTATATTTCTATTTAATATAAACTGTCCTTGTCTTTTGCACAGGATTATCTTTTATATAAAAAAAAAAAGCTTTTCCATCTATTTCTACATCTGGTCCTGCGGGCTGCAAGTACGGTACAGCAAAGACAGTAAGACAGCACAGCTGCCACTACAGGCAATAGATGACATTAACCATGCATCTGATACAAAACAGAAGAAATGTTTATTTGATTTCAAATATTGACACCCAGCAGTGAGGAAATGGCTTTTGCTGCGGTTATTGGTCACTCTTTCAACAATACGTTTGTTCAATTTTGAGCATTTTCAGCCAAGCCTACAAGAACATCAGCGGAGTCTGAGGAAATTCTTCAATTGTTGCCTTATTCTCAATTAACTTTCGTGTGTGCTAATGTTCACAACATTTTAGATGGGAAATGCTTCAGACATATCTGCTGTGTTTGCCTCCACCATCTCCAAGGAGCACGACATCCTCATGGGTTCGCTCTACAGCGCATTCTGTAAGTTCACGCACGCATGACAGATCCCCACAGCTGCACCATCTCCGGCTCGGCTCAGTCGCGTTTCCTTTCCTCACAGGTGTGCTGTCCCTCATGGGCAACTGCATCCTGCTACTTGTTGCGTATCACAAGCGATCGACCTTGAAGCCGGCGGAGTTCTTCATCATCAATCTCTCTATCAGTGACCTCGGGATGACGCTGTCTTTATTCCCATTGGCAATACCATCAGCGTTTTCACACAGGTACATCTCATGTTGCCCTCATCCTTCTAGTCTATATGAAAAATCAATACTGTTAACAGCAGCTGTTGACAGTAAGCTGCAACCATCGTGATGATTAATTAAAAATGTATATTTTCTATCAAAAAAGCCAAACATTGCCTGGTTCCAGTTTCTAAATTCTGAGAATTTTCTGCTTCATCATTGCAAAGTGAGTATCTCTGGGTTTTGGACTGCTGCTCGGACAAAACAAGCAATTTGAAGAGGTCTCCTGTGTGACAGGCATTTTTCACTGTTTCCTGACATTTTATAGACCAAACAATGACTCGATGAATCAAGACAATCATCAGCAGAATAACTGATAATGACGGTGCTAATTGGTTGAAGCCCCAGTCTGACCACATCTCCATTTCCCCCTCATCTGTGTGCACAGGTGGCTGTTTGGAGAAACCGCCTGTCAGCTCTATGCTATGTGTGGAGTGCTGTTTGGTCTGTGCAGCTTGACCAACCTCACAGCCCTCTCCTTCGTGTGCTGCCTTAAAGTCTGTTTCCCTAACCACGGTGAGGGTATAATGAACGGCGAGGAGTATGATTTTCAGAAAAAAATGACCACAATCATTACAAAGCATCTTTTTCACTCTCCTGTCTGAACAGGTAACAAGTTCTCCTCGTTGCACGCCCGCCTCCTGGTGGTTGGAGTGTGGTGTTATGCATCTGTGTTTGCCGTCGGGCCCCTGGCTCGGTGGGGACGTTACGGCGCCGAACCTTACGGCACAGCCTGCTGCATCGACTGGCATGCGCCCAACCACGAGCTTTCCGCTTTGTCTTACATCATCTGCCTTTTCGTCTTTTGCTACGCGCTGCCCTGCACCATCATCTTCCTCTCCTACACGTTCATCCTGCTGACAGTGCGGGGATCACGTCAGGCCGTCCAGCAGCATGTGTCACCACAGACCAAGACCACCAATGCACACGCTCTCATTGTCAAGGTCAGAGGATTTGAGTGTTGCTTCGGCGTCACTGACTTCAGGATTTTGCAGCTGACAGAATGTGAAAAGGATATGAGACAGTAAATTATTCAAAGGTTATAAAAATGCTTTGCTGATACCTTTAGCTTTGCAGAATCTTCTCAGGCATATGTAGCTTCTGTATGTGTGTTCTAACAGTTTGCCGCTTTGACACTAAATAAATCTTGTGCATGCCATGATGTGTGTATCCATGTACGAGTGGCTGCATGTGTACATGTGAATGTTTCTTCTCCACAGCTGTCAGTAGCCGTATGTATAGGCTTCCTGGGTGCCTGGAGCCCATACGCTGTTGTGGCCATGTGGGCCGCTTTCGGAGACGCCACCCAGGTTCCTCCTGATGCATTCGCCCTTGCCGCCATATTTGCCAAGTCGTCCACCATCTACAACCCTATGGTCTACCTGCTTTGCAAGCCAAACTTCCGCGAGTGTCTCTACAGAGACACATCTGTGTTGCGACAGAGGTTCTACCGGGGAAGCCCACAGTCAGATCCGAAAGAACGCTTCGGATCCACCTCGCAGCGCAACAAGGACACGAGCATCTCCACGCGCTTTTCGAATGGACAGCAGGAGAGCTATGGGGCCTGTCTGCACTGCACTGACAATGCAGAGCTGTGTCACGTGACCACTCCCCAGAGGACTGCCTGCATCCTGACTGGATCCACCTACAGAGAGGTGACAGTCAGCCGGCTCCCAGCCAAACCACAGGCTGATTTACTCTAGTGATACAACCTCCTCCTTCCGTGAGGCAAACAAGATGGGACAGGCGCTCAAAAAGACAGATTACTGAGCAGAGACAGCACAACAACAAAGGGCCTGCACAAGTTATAATGAGTGTGGTTGACCAAGACTTTATGGCATGACAACACCACAGAGAGTCACTCATTCGCGGCCCCTTCATTACGGAAATTTTCCAAAAATCCACACAGTGCTGGCTTCATCTGAGGTCTGCCACAGAAGCGTATACTTGCAATGTTTCCTGTTTCATTTTAGCGAACAGTAACCGAACTGGATCCTGAGGGAGCAGAAAATGAGACAGGAGAACCTCGGCTGGCTTCAAGGTTAAATAGGCAAATGTGTGACATTTTAAAGCGGCTCATCATCTTCCACGTACAGCAGAAACATGTAATGTGAGGATGAACTGTGTTTGTTATCAGGCCTGTGCAACCAAAAGGATATATGAAGATATATAGAATTATTGTAAAGGATTTTAAAGGGCATGAAGAAATTGTTTATGGTCCTTCCTGTAATGGCAACACTAGCAGACTAACGTGTAATCAAAGGGTATGTATAACCATTGCATGAACGCTGAATCCCGGGTGGTGAAGCTGTTACTCCTCCCAAAATGATCAAGTATTCACCCCCTGTAGGCTTGAATGTTTCTACGGACGCCTCGTCCTTGTCTCCATTGGAATGCATTGTAAGGGAGACATTAACTCAAACTGACAGCTGCTGTTTTCCGTAAGGAATCAAACAGCCAACTTTTAGCAGCCGCTTCAAGCCTACAGGGAGGTGTGAGTATGTGATACTAAAAAGACAGATTTAGGTGGAGAATCACCGTAGTGAAGAGGTCCACACTTACTTCTTACTTACACTACTGTAGACTGTTGGATAACACTGGCAAAACCGAGTCTGAACGCTGTAGACCTGAAGGCCGCTTCCAGGAGGAAAATATCATATTTGGACACTCAAGTTTAGACATTCATATTAACAGACTTTTTTAGTGAAAACCACCCAGGCTGCTCTCTTTCTTTCAGGGGATTCCTTAACTCTGGGGGGGACCCCTCTCCTCTCCAGACCACCTTAGTACCGATTCTGATTTCAGCTGGATTACATTAGATTAACACTAAAGGGGATCTGCTCTGTACAGAAAACACAGTACTCGCTATCATGAGTGACACCTGTAATTTAAGACCATTTTCAAAGTTCAAGAAAACAGTTAAATAGATTTTTATAAGTATTTATTATATTTATATATCTATTGAAGCATTCATGCCAGAATCAATGGAAAATAGCATTTTCAATGTGACCCATAGCAGTGAAAACACATGAAGCTACTTGGTTACAGATAATGATTTTCCCAACTGAGGTTTTAAACATTTTCTTAATTATAGTTTTCATTGGTTTAAATTGACATAAAGTGCACATGTGGAAGCGCCTATAATCTGTAATGGATATTAGATTACAGACGCTCTTCTCTTTGTCTTCTGAGGCTAATTTTCTTATTCTAATTTAAGAGTATTTAATGTAAAAATGAAGCCATCAATTATAATCAATTTCTCATTGGACGTTAATCAGATATGATATCAACCATGTCTGATCCTCTCAACACACTGAGAGCCAGTTTGTTGAGACTGAAAACACAAACAGCACCGTGCGACATTTAACTCTGCTCTCCCTTTTTCATGTGGTACTGTGTTGTGTGGCTTCATGTATGCATATAAAGAAAAGCATACTGTACGTGTTGAAATGGAAACCTACTCTTGTGCAGCTTTATTTACTAAAAAAATAAAAACACTGAATAATCGCTGTGGTTCGATTTTTCTGGGAAGCAGGAACTTTGTGCAGCATTGTGTCCTAGACAGTCAGAGCTCCGACTGTTGAAAACTCTTTGATTTAGATGAAATCAAAGAATCTGAATGAGTGTCATTAGCCATCACAGTCCCGCCAGGATCAAGGCCCAGTGAAGTAAATGGTCACCAGAATCGTAGCATGACAGATTACAGCGCAGGATCCATCAAAGTAAGAAACCTTTGAAGGATATTCTTTATTTTTAACAATTTTCCTGTTCTTCAACAAAGAAGAAAACACACCTATGCGACTTTATACTTTTCTAATCAAGAGTGAGGAAGTGTTGCTCTGGAAATATTAACATTATTCCATTAACTCAAGAGCACACCAGGTTCAAATTCACCGGCAATCTAATTTTCCATAAAGCGGTGAAGTGACATTTATCGGCAGCAGATCGCTCTGGTGTCTGTTTAACATTCCCGTGTTGGTGTGCAACACTTCCAGAGGCTGAAACAAATCTCCCCTTAGACAAAAGCATTAGTGTTTAACAAGACGCTACGACAGCAAAAGAAAGACAAGACTGCTCGCCCTAAAATACGCTAAAAGTGAAATTATAACAATAAAAATCAACAAAAACCAAGACAACTGTTTATTTCGTATAGTAAATGGCTGCAAAACTGTCTTATTTAAAAAGATCTAAAGATCGATCTAATTATTTGTCTGCATAAACTGATAAATCTATTTGCTGGGAGCTACAATGCTGTCTGTCACCAAAAGAAAAATCATCTTCAGCTAATGAGATATCTAAAAAGAATGGACGAGGTTAATGTGTGAAAGCACTCTCTTATGGAGCTGAGCAGCTTCTCCGTTCAATGGACTGCAATACTCCAGTTTATTGCAGCTTCATCGTATCTTTGTTTGCCACTGAGACAGCCTTTTGCAGAGGAGTAGTTCTGAGCACGCTGACCAAAATCATGATGACAGCAAAGCTACAGCTGGGGGGTTCCCAGCCCTTTGAAGATAATACACATGTGCATCCAAAAGCACATATAAGAAAGCTCGCTGGGGTTTAAATCCTTAAAAATGCAAAAGAAAGCTGAGTGGATCAATAAAGTGGATCTGCTGAAGTGATCTGCTTCTATCAGAGCTGAACTGAAGTGGAATAAAATGAAAATGAAAACCACCGTGCCAGCAGGGAGCCCGAGCTAATATGCATGAAGTTTCGACTTAGATGCAAAGCAATTTATTTTCCCTCAGTGTAAAAAAAAAAAAAAAAAAAAAGTCTGGAGGATAAGCTTTCCCTCACAACCAATACGGGCGAGCTCTGAGATGTAGCCAGAGGAGAAATTAAAAGAAAAAGAACTGATATGGCACATTACATTTAGGAAAACTGGAAGATTAATGCTACACGGCCACACACACACAGTAGCTGGATATTTTTCAAAGCCATGAACTAAATCAAAAACAATGATTTACCTCGCCCAGTTTGGGATTACTGCGACTGTTAGGTGCAGGAGTCTTGATTTTGGGCTGCGTAAGCTTCTTTTCTAGAAACACATGGAAACTTAACAGTTAACACGATTAGAAATATTACCCAACGCATTGTTTTGCCATCACAGATGGAGGGAGAGTTTACCCAGCGCAGCATCCAAAAGCTGGAGCCAAAAGCTTGAGTGAGGAGTCGCTTCAAAGACAGCGAGAGTGGAGTTTACACAGTGACAGATCCAAAACATCGCAGCGCACGTCTTTACACTCATCTGATTTAACTCGGAAAAGGTCCCATGTTTAGTCTCCTCAGTTTCCCTCAAACTCTGACTCCCTCCCTTGAAATCCAGACCATGACTTGCCGTACCAGCTGTTCCTGTGCAGCAGCACCGCCCCAGGCACACAGTTAAAGCGAAACACAAACTTATACTGGCATGTTTGATTCTCGGCCTGACATCGGTGACTCGAGGGCAGTTTTTGTTCTTAAATATGAGTGTTTGAAAGAAATAAAGATTAAGGGATCTTTGATGTGTTTAGTTTCCTTCATCCTACCTCTTGGCTGAGACGTCCACAGTCGCGTTTGACGGGTTCATCTTGACGTCAGACTTACATCCATCCTAACGTCTTCACCCACTGCCGCACCAGCGGTTTGCTGCATCTTTATTGGAGTTCTAAGGATCAGAAAGTTGACAAAAATAATCAGCAACTATTTTGATAAACAATCAAACAATCAAATTCAAATCACATCGAAAATACAACTCTGAGCTTTAAGAAAAATGCGATGGCAATTTTTCACTATTTTCTGACCAAACAATTCATCAATCAAGAAAATAACCTGACAATAAATCAATAACGAGAATCATCTCTACAATAATGCTAGAAAAATATTTTGGATATAGATTAAGAAAGTCATAATTTTTACCAGTATGTCAGGCTACAAAACCATTTCATTTTCAATTCCAAGCTCTGCAGCTGGGTTTAATTTTCAGATCATTAATTTGGCTTTTCTAGCTACTCAGTTATTTATTTATTGTAAATAGATGGTTTACAATTTGCACAACAGTAAATTATTGTGCAAAACCTAACAATACACATGACTCCAAGTCAAAAAAACAACAGGAAACCGACGTCATGTTGGATACAGTATGCTGCATTTCAGAAAAATGCAGAAAAATCAGAAGACAGATTGATCAACAAAGTAATCAATAAGTTGCAGCCCTGTAACACTGAATGACAAATGAGGATCAGACATTACCGCAGAGTAGAAACAAGTCTCTGACATAATTTGTAAAAGATTAAACATTTAAACTTTTACTAAAGAAGTTTTTGTGTAAGTATTGGTTTGTATTGGACTTCACAAGTATTCACTGTGTCACCACCACTGAGCTTCTTCAATGTTTTATCTGTAACAATGTGATAAGAGCTGAAAAGTCATTCATTCATTCAGTATTCATTCATAATCCACCTGACATCATTTCTGCAGGTCAGTGTGTTGAGGAGGCCTCTGCATCCGGAGCACAGGCAGTGTCTCAGTGACTGACTGCGGGTTTATGCCCTGATGCCCTCTAGTGCCTGCAGACAGAAAAAACATGTGGAGCGCCTGTTTACTCCTCAGATATTTATTTTTTCATGCTTAGGCTGATTTTGAAAATGTTTTTTGTAATTCTCAATTTCTCAGAGCCTAAATTTGCATAGTAAATATTACACACTTTGTCTGACTTTCCATCCAAAGTACAAAAATATTCAGTTTTACAAACTATCAAAACAGTTATCCAATAATTTTCCATCAGCCAACCGATTAATTAACTGTATCGCTTCCTCTCTAAAGAGTAAAACTGGTGGGGAAAAAAACGTTTGAATCTGAAGCAATCTGCACATCTGAAAAAAAGCTGGTAATAATTAAGAGTCCATTAGATGCATCAAACCATTGGAAAAAACACTTGATGGTGACCAAACGACATTTAGTCCCTTACTTTTGGTGCCTATAATAAACACTTCACTACTTCGACAATTACATTCAAATGCATGTTAGGGTTAATAAACACAAGCTCCCTCCATTCAATCCCAATTAGGGCTACATGATTTTAAGTGGAACTCAATTGTTTTGACTGTTCTTGTTAGCTTAAAACAGCTCCACTGACCTGTTCCTCTCTTTAGCAGAAGCTTGCTCACTCGTTCCTGCACTTTGTGGAACTCACGAAAAGCCTTAAATTAATATATTTTATCTTAGATAGCCTAAAATAGTTGGGACAATTTTGTTGCTGCGTCTTATAGACCGAGTAACTACAAACATTTAACCGACCAGTTTCAGCTAAATGCTAACATTACAATTTCGCCAGTCACTTCAGAACTAACGCTCCTCTCGAGGGACATATTTCTTAATAATTATTGCGTTTCTCTACCGTTTTATTTTGTTGTGTTTTTTTTTTTTTAGCCGGAAGTCGCTGCTTGGTTACCGCTCGTGGTGATGTGCACGAGCCAAACGTCAAAAGGCGGCACTTTCAAAGTTAAGGTAGGGTGCTCTCCTGATGTCTGGCTAGCTAGGTACATGCGTGAATTTAATTAAATGAGCAGTTTTATGTTTCTACCTTATTGTGAGTGGTATTAAAAGACATGCTGCCATGATGTTTAGCTACCTACATCTGAAAAACTAATCTGTCGTCGCAATGTAGCTAGCTAGTTAGCTACACATTAGCAAACGCAGCTAGCTAGCCGCCTTTGACCCATGAAGTTTGCTATGTTCGAGCACAGTTCGCACTAACATTACACTGATTAAACAGCTAGGTTCAATTCTCATTGTCCTCCCCTAATGCCAGCTAGTACGTCTTTAAATTACTGCATTTAGCAGACACATGAAAGAGGTTTAAACAAAAGTTGTTGTTTGCCATAGGTGACAGCTAGCTTCAGTATCCCAACATGATGTTCTATACTCAACTCTTCACGTCCAAGCGGGGGCCTCTTGCCAAAATCTGGTTGGCAGCGCACTGGGAGAGGAAACTCACAAAGGCCCATGTATTTGAATGCAATTTGGAAGCAACCATCAGAGACATCATTTCCCCAAAGGTAAAATCACATCCACAAAACCCCATATAATGTAATAATTTGTACTTTAGGTATCAAAGCTGTCTGAGATGTGTTTGTTATCTTTGTAGATGAAAATTGGGCTGCGGACATCTGGTCATCTGCTCATTGGTGTGGTCAGGATCTATTCGAGAAAAGCAAAGTATCTCCTTGCAGACTGCAGTGATGCCTTGGTTAAAATTAAAATTGCATTCAGACCAGGTAACACACCCTGTTTGCTTTGTCACTGTCGTCAGTCATTATTTATATTGTAGAGATGAATAAAAGCACCACAGGGTTTGACAGGGTGGTGGTGTAATATTGGACGGGCTGAAATATTAATTATTCCTCAGAAAGGGTAGGGAATGACAGCTATTGCCAAATGGATGCATTTGAGGGGAAAAAGACAAGAAATGTGTAATTTTAAGCAGCGTAGCTCTTTTTGTTTAGTAAATGTGACAACTCTTCCTGAATGAATGAGGCCAAAACTTGTGCTCTGAAAAAGCTGATTGCAGTTAAACTCTGTATGCTTGGCTCCCTCTTCAATCTAATTGCAAATATATAAAGTTGATTCAGCATCTCTCTAAAACAGTTTCAACAAAAGCAAAACATTACAACCCAAATAAAGGTATGATTTATTCCATCACTGCTGCATTATACTGCATTGGCTTTAACTAGGTTTACCTAATAAACTGGCAACAGAGTGTAAATAATGGTAAATTCTGTTCCAAATGAAGATACACCACCAGAGGGTGACATAGACTTATTTTGGGAAGGGAGCTGCTCCATGCAAGAATCGTATATGCATTCATGATTTGTCTTATGTACAGCATCACAAGACTGAACAGTCCCACAGGACAGACAGACAGCTTAAGGACCCCGCAGTCTCTTGCAGGGGGTGAGAGGTGTCCATTATTGACGTCAGCTTGGCTAACGTCCTCCACTCACTCACCTCCTCTATGGAATCCGAGAGTCCTCTGAACCAGTTTTATACCTCTTCAGCTAAATTCCTGGGTGCTGTTCATACCGCTTCTCGTTCTAAATGCAGTACATATTAGCATAATTTGCCCTGCGTATCTTTCTCAACACCCCAGATCAGACAGATATGCCTATGGAGGGACTTGAGGCTACAGTAAAGGCTATTACCTTAATTGAAGATTTCACTTCCTTTGATGCCCAGCTGCCAGCCCCAAGGTACAGAGCACTTTTTGAGATATTCAAAGATGCTTAACATCGATAAATAACAAATTAAGTTTTCATGCTCGGATTACAAACACTTATTACTGATGCTGCAGATGCAGGACTAACCCTTTCATTTACATTTGGATCACCCATTGTTTCTTTCTGCCTAATGAATAAGTATTCTGTCTGTGTCTGCACCATGTTCTCTTCATACTGGGACACCAGTGACATAGATGTCATGGACCACTTTTCACTGAACCAGAGTCGATCGGAGGAAATCACTCTGAAAGAGGATTTTAGAAACGACTTTCTGAACTTGGTAGATTTTGGTAAGAACCACTTTGTTTCATGTTTTGGTACTTCCTGACACCTGGCATTAACATGCATCTTGTTGACCTGATCACAAGCGGACAGTGAAGTGTCCCATCATTGTGGTCTGGGACTCATGTGACCACCTATCTTTTTTTTCCCCCAACAAGGACATGAAAGAAACGTCCTCAGTCCTCATTTTTTTTAGAAGCTTACAGTTTTCTAAAACAGTTTCAATGGGGAATTATATATTTGTGACCTGTTTTTAAAGATTTACATCTGCAGCAGGAATTAATGTGCTTGGGGCTGAGTTCCACAGACAGGCTGGGGAAGTTTGCATGTATTGAGAGGCACACTGGGGCTTTGTGGTTTTTGGTCTCTTTTCATGGGATTTGTTGACAAGAACGAAAATAGACGACATCATCAACCTTCTCATTAAAGCATGTTTTTCTTTGTAGAGCTGACATCTTATACTGACTTTGCATTTTTTCCCTCCTTTTGTGTGCTCTGATGGGTAGGAGATGAGTCCCAGAGCCACAGGTCTGGGCTACTGGATATGAGCTTCCAGAGCCTGACTCAACATGGAGACGCATTTGGGGATGAGGACAAAGGGTTTGACCTCCTCGGTAGTGATTGTGGATTGATCAGGATACATTTTTTGCCATATTCTGGCCTAAACAACACCACTTTGACTTGCTTTACTGTTAATAGTGGGCTACCACCTTTTTGCCAAACTAGGCAAGCATCACATCTGACTATTATGCATTTTACAATGCTAAACAGTATAATCAATATATAATTTTGACACGGAGTGCAGATGTTTGAACAAGGGAAACCAGAGAAATCACAAACACGACCTGGCCTTCATGTCCTGTGAAGAACCAGTGTTCACAGACTGTGTCTTTGAAGGATCAGGCCCCTGAATTGGGACACAGAATGAATCGTATCTGAGCCTGACTGCTCAGTAGTTTTTGATAATTGCTGAATGATAATCAAATAAAAAGATTCTCTCTGCACTCATTCATAAGTCTTATATCTTTGTAGCAAGAAAATTCCACTAAATTACATTAAAATAATGCACTACTGTAAATATTTGCTTTTGTTCTGTCAGTGGTGATTTTTTTGCTTCTTTTTTTTTTAATCAAAAATAATTGTGATTGATTATTTCAATTTTTGGCAACCCTATAGACTTTCTGACAAACTTCAGCGATCACGCTGAGTCCACTGCGTTCATCCCTGAAGAGCCTCAAAAGGGAACTGCAGAGATCTCTGCACTCAGTCATCAACAAGGTGATAATTCACCACGTTAAATATTTTACATCACATTATCAGTGCTCTACCTGTATTTTATATTCTCAGCTGGGGCTGTTTGTGTCCATGTGTACACATTCTGTTATGTTTTGTTCATACAGAGAGCGCGTTTACATTCAGACTCCATATGTTTTCCAGATGCTGACAGAATGGAGGTGGAGACCCCTGCACTGAGTGAGACCACCCTGATAGCTAATGAGGACAAGGCCTTTGCTCTTGAACCTGTGGCCATCACCCGTAGGAAACAACTCTCAAACTGTGTTCCTTCAACTCACTAACGTACTGTATATTATGCAAATAATTATTGAGACGCCGTCACAACAGCTGGCATCGCCCCCTGAAACCACAGCTATTATAATTCTGAACATTGTTATGCAAAGAGAGCCAAACCAAAAGCGTCAAACAGCTGACGCAGCGTTCGTTCCTCGTCACACAAACGCTGTTGATACTTGATCCAGCAAAACCAGCATTCTTATGAACTTCCTGCTGTTTCTTTTTCAGCAAACTCAGAGAAGAAGAAAGGGAAGAGAAAACGCAAGTTGGTTGTGGACCAGACGAAAGAGCTGAGCAATGAATCCATCAGAGAGCAGCTCTCTGACTATTCAGATCTGATTGGGCCCTTTGATATGGCCCCGCCAACCCTGCAGCTCATGCAGTGGAAGGAGAGCGGAGGTGCAGACAAACTCTTTGCACAGCCGTGTTCCGCTGTAGCAGCTCCACAGATAAAGGAGGTGAAAAGCGTGAAAAGGCCTTTATCATAACAGCGGTGAATGTATCAATAGTCAACATTAAATTGAAATGACTTCTGCTGCAGTTAAATAGCGTTTTGTCTTTGCAGCTGTTTGCGCAGAGTGTTTTCCAGGTGAAATATGGCGTGTGTGAGGAGGTTGAGATGATGCGCCAGGATGGACAAGAAGGTAAGAGCTTACATATGCAGGTAGTGGGATTGCTATAATGTCTATGATCTCATTATTTTTAATGCATCACCAGTGTTGTCTTCTGTCTCTCCTGTTATGCCTTTTTTTTTAAAAAACATGAAATCTCCATTATTATGTCTCCTATAGTTCAGAGGGACATAAGCACCCTGACCACAAGCAACATCAGTGTCCCAGATTCACCAGCAGATCCTGAGAAGACACACAACACTGAGCCGATGGTCCTTTATCACACGAATGACAGTCGACATGGGAATTACTCTGAGCTCACACGAGTAAGCAGCAGCATGTCAGCTGAAGAGAACGGACTGTATGTACCTTTTACCTTCTCTGTCTTTACAATCTGTGCCGTGTCTGTCAGGGTGAAAGTATGTCCGAGTTCACTCATCCAGAACTTCCATCTGAAGATTCCATGTTTGTCCATCCATCTTTCATGGAGCAGGAGGCTCAGACAGCTTCCCTCCACACTCAGGTGCTTCTGAACACACACACACACACACACAATTACAAATACAGTGCAGGGAATTATCCTCTGTTGCACTTCCAATTTCACCTGCCTTATCTTTGGAATGAAAGTGAACGAATAGTTGATGGTTATCTGCAAAAATGGCCACTACAGTGGACAAGCTTCAGTCTGTCCGCCTCTACCAGATGGCGGGTGTTAATTTCCCGTGCTGCCGTGGAGATGTGCCCAGCATCACTGACTGAAATCCTTTTTTAACTTGCAGCCTATGCTGGACAGCCAGGACTTTGAGAACAGGAGGATAAGCAAGCTTGCACAGAAGCTCCTGAACACTATGAAAGTAAGGACCTAAAAATAAATGTTCAGATATTAGATTCACGAGTACACCAAATCAAATCAAATCAAACTTTATTTATATGGCACTTTTCATACTTAAAAGCAACGCAAAGTGCCTCACAGAAGTGAAATACAACAAAGAAGAAAACCCAGCCTTCCCACCCCCATAAAAACATACAGAGACATATAGAGACACACACAGACACGCACACACACACCCACACGGACAAGGAATAAGCCACCTTTGGGGGCCATCCACACTGAGAGGGCCCCTGGCCAATGACTAGGGAGCACCACCCAAGACCACCCCGACCCAGGCAGACAGGAGGCCCCACACTAAGGTGCAGAGGCCTCCAGCCATCCAGGCCAGAGCCGTCCCCTCGGCAGCGCCCCCATCAGTAGACCAAAAGCAGCTCCCAGTGTGGGGGGCCCCCATGAGGAAACGCTAAAAACCAAGAGCCCCAATGAGGAAACACTGGAGCTAAAAACCAAGGGACTAAGACATAAACATAAAATAAAATAAAATGAATACATGAAATAAATAGTAATTAAACATGTCGTTAAAACATGCAACTAACATAAGATACGAATAAAGATTAAATATGATAAGAGCACCACATCATCCAATTATGGCTGCTCGTGGTCTCCAAGAGTCGGTCCAGTTGTACGAGGGTAATGGGATGTCTGAGGTGTCACATCCGTGGAAAAGAGAGAGCAAACAGGTTTTTAATTAAGGGTTTAAGATCCACTTGTCACTGAAACGACTCTGAATGCACAGTAGGGTGCAGATTCTAGAAATAGTTTTCATACCATCTAACTTCTGATAGTCAGTTTGTCGCCTTAATATCAACATACGATCCTATTGGCCGTCGACACAAGCCTGACTCCAGCTGCACCATCTTGCATGCGTCTGTTATAGGATGTATTTGTAACATCTGCGTGTTCATGACACAGGACGGTTGTTTCCATGAGAGACAGTGTGTCCCTGCTCTGTTCAGCTCTGAATGGCAGATACAAATCTACAGTGGACAGGGATTTAAGGATGAGAGGGCCGGGGCAGGATTAGGGGTGATGCTGGGAAATTTAATTCTCTCGTGTGTGTGTGTGTGTGTGTGTTTGTGTGTGTACAGAGTAACAATGACACCACGCTCAGCCTGGAGGCGCTCTGTGAAGGAGGCACTCGCTCGCAGGCTGCAACCACTTTCTTCTGCTTCCTGGTCCTGAAACATCAAAAAGCCCTTGACCTGCACCAGAGGGCGCCCTATGAGGACATCTTTGCCACACCTGGGCCCAACTTCGGAAACAGAAAACAGTTTCAGACATGAGTTGCAGTCTCTTTCTACTCCTTAAGCACAAGATGTTTGTGTTACTAAGTCAGTTTCCCAGAGTAAAATTAAATTAACTCACTTAGGTTTCTGGGCTAAATAGTAAAAACTTGCAAAAGCTTCATTATGTGTCACACTCTTCAGTGTGTGTGCGTGTGTTTGTCTGAAAACTTGGACCCCTTTGCTCGTTCTCAGCACTTTTAATTTGTGAGAAAGGTGGGACAGCAACATTGAAGGAACATTTTGTTTAAAACTCTTCGTCAGACTTTTTATAAGGCCTCAGACATCATACAGTATCTGACACCAGGTGTGGGTGTCACAACCCTCAGTATTCTTGTGATTTACATATTCAGTAGTGTGAATTTTACCTGTTTTCTGTTTCCTGAAAACTGAGCTGTGTCCTTCGCATCAGCTGGAGAGAGTGATGTTAAATTATCCAGTGTTAATCAACTCAAATGAAATTCAGTTCATTTGCTTACAACCTGTCAGAATTTGTCAGAATTACTTTCATTCTGCGCTAAGTGCAGGCCGGGCATCACACATTTGAGGACAGCTAACGACGAGTACAGACAGTATGCTCACACGACAGCAGTGACTGAACAAAACGAATTCAGTGACAGTCCCACTTCCCACTCATTCTTTGAGTTTGCTCTGTAAGCCATTTAACTGTGTTTGTCTAAAATTGTGTATATCTGTGTATTCAAGCGCGTTAAAATATATTCGTAAATGGATGTGGCTGAGTGCATTTCTGCTTTAAATGAATAAACTTTGTAGTAACTGTGGCCTGCATCAGTCAGTGAATGGTACTCTGCACATCCATCCCTCATCTGAGCAGTCGTACATGGTGTGCCGGACCAGCTGGACCCTCATCAGCCTGCCGTCCGCGCTGGACTGAACGGCGATTTCAAAACTACGTTTCACCTGTCAGGTATATGTAACCCCAGCCCTGCAGACGCTGTTAGTAAACGCTGATGTGCAGTCAGGATCTGTCAGATGGAGCATTATTACCCCCTACTGTCGCTTTAAGAAGCGCCGATGCAGCAGACGCAGTTGCCTCATTTCATCTCCGGGCTTCATGGCTGCAGGATGGACTCTCATCAGCAGCATCTTTTCTTCCTGTTGCCACCAGGGACTGAACGACCATCAAGTCTGGCGGGAACCGAGGCTTTTCTACCATGCACGACTTCCACCTGCTGAGATGGTAGTGTTTCTTCTGTCACTGTTAATGCGGGCTGTTTCTGCTCTTTTGCGTGTCTGCTGCTACAGAAAGGTTTGTTTTTAGATCCTGACACCCGGTAACATCCCTGTTAAGTAACCGTATAAATGTAGGACACCGCTGGGAGTGGATGTGTTAGTCAGCTGTTTCCATCAGAAAGGACCAGGCTGCGTTTTCTTTTGTGTAAAGTCCATGCTGGGCTGTTAAATGTCCTGTTTAAGGACCCCTCTGTAGTCAGCTGGCCACGCAGACCAGTGATGACACTTTTTTTTTTTTTTGTTTGGTGCTGTAATCATGATGACAGCAGACCTGCCTGCTTATCTAACAAGGCTTTATTACAGGCGACAGATGTGGAAAAAGCCATAATGATTATTCAAGGACGAGGCGCACCATCCCCGCAGCCTCTCGTGTTCATCCTGAAACATTCTGCTGACTGTCTCATTTCCATGTCTCAACGCTGCTTTAAGTACAGTTTCATCCACCTCCTGCGCGATGCTCGCCTCCTCAGTAAACACTGATACTCACACTTACGTAAGATGATTGCGTATTTCTCACCAATAACGTGCCTGCCACTTGTTG
Source organism: Chaetodon trifasciatus (assembly GCA_037975065.1). Taxonomy (NCBI): domain Eukaryota; kingdom Metazoa; phylum Chordata; class Actinopteri; order Chaetodontiformes; family Chaetodontidae; genus Chaetodon; species Chaetodon trifasciatus. Next base: position 5,028,546 of record JBBMOE010000025.1, read on the forward strand.
CGCAGACCGAAGACGAGAGGGAGGTGAGATTTCCTGTCTCGTTGTCCTAGAATTTAAATATAGGACAAAATGAACGTGCGTCTGTTTCGTTGAGATGTCAGCGAAGCATCACCAGCAGGCTGGAGTGGAGATGTGTTGGGGATTTATCCAGCAGCAGGTGTGTTTCAGGCCTGGACCTGCAGCTTCCGTCAGGTTTACAGAGCTGGACACTTCTGGAGGAAGAGGGGAACATTTTGTCCTCATGTTTTATTGTTGCTGTGAGACAGAAGTGAGCTTCTCAGGAGCCGAGCTGGTGTCAGAACCACCTGACAGTGAGAAAAAAGGATTACTTTCAGCAAAGCTACCACTGAGGAAACTGAGGGCATGTGTATTTTTCTGTGAATTCGAGGGTTTTAACAATGCACAATTAAAAACTTACACAAAGTGGCTATTTTACAGGCTTATCCCAGTATAAATATTACATTTGCTTACAGCAATAAAATATAAACAAATGAAGGGCTGGTATTGAAATCTTTGCTTATAGGATGCCAAACTTGGGGGAGTATAAGCACGTTTTGACCCTTTTGTCATTTAACAATATAAATCACAGTGCTCAGTGCATTAGAGTTTAAAAAATGTAAAATAATTTTAAAAAGTCTAAAAATATGACCATATATTTGATACCAACTCTCAGTACTCGATCCGTCAGATGCATGTCGCTCGCTAGTCAGAACGTATTGAGTTCTCCGTCATTTTAACAGTTAACTGAATAGATAGTAAAAATCTTCAGGTAATTAAAGGTGGGGGTGTTTTGTACTCAAGATGTCGGACCCCTGAGGCTCTTCTAGTTATGTTGTGACTCCAGTACAGGATCTAAAACACAATCAGACGAAATCACAGGAATCCATATTTACAGTAATGAGAAATTCTTAATTGTCAGCAGGAAATGACCACGGTAACCATCTTCGCTGCCAGCCACCAAATGTCACATTTTCTGTGTCTTTTCCCTCTGCCACCAGTTAATGTGAAGGTTAATCATGTTTATCTGCAGCCCTGCAGACGGGGAGGACACAGCTCAGAGAGAGGCAGCCGCACCGACTCTGAACTCACTGTGTCCCTTTTGTGTCAGCGTAGAAAGGAGGCTTTATGCGATGCTGGCCTAGACTACTTTTTCATGAGGGTTAGGGTTAGACTGCGGTCACTGACTTCCAGTAAAGAAGCACATATTGACCAGCACGCTGTGAGTTGGAAGAAAACATTTTTTTCTACGCGCTGGGATTCATTTTCCTTCAGCTTATTTGTGATTTCCATTTGCTGATGTGCAGGGTTTGCCTCTAATGTGTTTATGTAACGGTTATGACAGTCCAGCTGTGAGGGCTCCTAGCATCCCTCTCTAGAGACATCAGCGGAGAGGTCGGAGGCCCCTTGCGCATCAATGTCTCTCACTCCGAGTCGAAAACCCTCCTCAGGTCAGCGCAGGTACCGTTGCCTCCCTCTCACACCTTTAGTTTCAGAATGATTCGAACATGTTTGCTGTTGTGACTTCTCGCCATGTTGAGTGTAATGTTGATCTCTGCCCTCAAGGCGCTCAGTGGGCACTGGTGGCGGCAGCGGGCGATATTCCCACAGTGACACATCCAGTACCCACACCTACCCGGGTCGGGTTAGGGCAGCAGAGGGCAGCCCCACAGCCCGGACGTATCCGAGCACACCCAGGTAATACAGTAACCATTAAAGGCTATGAATCGCTCATACAGGTGTGAATGTGATGGACTGGTGACATCTTAGAAACACATTTTAGTGTGATGAAATACAATTAATTAAACAAAATCATAAAATACAGACTTCACAGTAAGTTAAATCAAGAAATCCTTGACATGATCCCGACATAAACCAACCATTAGAAGCTTCACAATGGTTTCTTGCAGGGCCGTCAGCTTGGATTGCATGAGACTGCACCGGTGAACCCAGTGAATTGTTGATTAAGTGGAATATTTCATTGATTCCAGCTGTTTTAAAAACTACCTTTGAATTCTGTAGCTTTGCTGAGTGTCTCCAGGCCCATGTTCAGCAGCACTTTGCACAAGGTTAATTTGTTTCTAGAGCGCAGACATCTTCAAATACTGCTTTTGCACAATCCCTGCCACGTTTCCTGCCTGTCTCACATACGGTTAAGCAGAGCACTTTCTGTAAATGACCTCCTCCTATCTGTGTGTTGAGCCAGGCGTCAGGCAAAGCACACAGCCTGCAGTGACAACCATGGGATCAGGCCTCCAACCCCGGAGCAGTACCTCACACCTCTGCAGCAGAAGGAGGTGTGTATACGACACCTGCGAGCCAGACTGAGGGACAATGTGGAAAGACTGCAGCACAGGTGAGTCTTTTTCACCTTCAGCTCCAATATTTAGCAGGTTGTTTGTCAACCTTTGTGTTAACCAGGAAGCAGTGTTTCTTATTTCCAGTACCTTTGGTGGTGGTACATCCTGTTCGCTAAAGAACCAGGCTTTGTTTCTGTAAAAGAGAAATAACTCTGCTCTGCACTTGTCTTTTATGCTTTATCAGAGACTGTGAAATAGATGAACTGAGGGCCCAGCTGTACAGGATGCAGGAAGACTGGATAGAAGAGGAATGTCACCGTGTGGAAGCCCAGTTAGCCCTGAAAGAGGCCCGCAAAGAGATCCAGCACCTTCAGGAGGTGGTTGAGTCAGTGAGGTCCAACCTGAGCGTCCGTGAACAAGACCCCCATGACCACAAGCCATACTCAGGGTTGCAGGGGCCTCAACCAGGAGGGAAGTCTCGCTCCTGCGGCTGCTCCCCGGCCAGCACTTTGAGCCGCGGCAGCACCTACACCCGACTGAGCAGCGAGGCTCTGCAGCTGGAGCGCAGCTCAAATGCTCCCGAGTCGAGCAGAGTGTCTCGCCCGGCAGGACAAACCCACCTGCTGCTGGAGGCGGCCCTCCTGTCAGAGCAGCTGCCACCGCAGGGCCACATGCGAGGCCCCCCATCTGTGCCGCGCTCTTCCACCTACGAAAGGCTGTGCAGCGGGGGGGCAGTTCTGCCCATCTCACACTCCTGTCACACTCTCAGTAGCACCTGCAAGTGCAGCGGCCACACCTACCACCCCCATCATCACTTGTTCCTGCACTTACCTCAGGAGGAGCCCCCGGTAACAACGGCAGCTGCCGCCGTCCCTGCTTCTGATCCCATCCCCACTCCCACTCCTGCAGTAGAGAAGAAGCCAGAGGTGCGTTCCCAGGCCTGCAGCCCGACCATGACCTGGCTGTGCGAGGAAAGCGGTGCAGAAGAGCTGAGCGTCGTTTCTTTAGCCACAGTAGACATCACACCCCCAGAACCACATCTGTTTCCATCTTCCTTACCTCCTTTGTCCCCTCTCGTGCATTCATACAGTTCAGAGCCGCTACCGCCCGACAAACCAGTGGAGGTAAGCGCGACGCCAGCAGAGCCCCACACCTGCCAGCCCCACCCTGCAGCTCCACTTCCTGTGAGACAGGAAGCTACAGCACTGGAGATAGAAGAAGACAGCGTGGATGAAACTGAGGGTACAAATGAAGACGGGTATTCTCCTCAGCTCTGCCACTGGAGCCGCTACTTCCTCGTAGATCTGTTAGCTTTGGCAATGCCAGTGGTCCCAACCATGGCGTGGCTGTGTCGAGGGGCGCAGCACGAAGTCATGCCGGTGTATCACATCGGGTCCCTGCTGAGAGGCTGCTGTGCCGTGGCCCTCCACTCACTTCGGCGCCGAGGTGCAGGCAGAGGACGCAGGCCTGCCAGCATGAATGGGACGACACCAATCTGAGACTCTCTGCTCCCTTTGCCATTAAGAATACAACTTCCAACCTCTGCAGGCACAGGCACAGCGATGCTAACTTTGCTTCATTTTGGTCATTACCATGTGTTGGATATCTCCTCTTATAAGATTTTTAGATTTAAATAATGCCCTTGTGATTTTGTGGTCATGCCTTGCCTTAGAGAACAAAGGATTAGTTGTACATTATTAAATACATTCAGTACTCAGATATACTTACTGCTTCTGCCTGCAGTTTAAGTGGTTTTCTCTTAATTGGAATTTGCATGTAACCTTAAGTTTGGTTGGGATCTCTTGCTTGAATTAAAAAGCCCTGCTTGGTTTTAGATGAGCATCTTCTGGGCAAAGTCTATTTTCTGAAAAGACAAAAGAAAAAAAAATGAAGTTGAATGCTCCTATATCATCACATTTAAAAAAAAAAATCTCGTTAATAGGGAATAAATTTCTTTGGCATCAATAACATCCCACAAAATCAGAAAAATACATGACAGTCAGTGCTTATCTGAGTAGTTAATAGATTTTCAGAGCGCAGTGAGTGGAAGGCATCCATGTTTGTACTTCAGTTATTTCCACACTTGAAAATGCTGAATGAGGTTTAAAGCTGTCGGGGACTTTTACCCTCTGAAAAGTAGAGCATGTGCATCGGATCAAGAGCTCAGGTGCAGAACAGACACCAATAAAGAAAACATGGGGGTTTCAAACTGTACAGACTCGATTTCTTCGGTCCTGTTGGAACATTGATTCTAAATACCAACACTATTTTTTTCTTGCTAAAATCAATTACCTGAAAAGACAGAAAAATCTGCAGTTTATACCCTAAATGAAATAATGGAGATAATGTCAAACTGTAAATCATGTTGGAAGAAAAACAAGGCATTGGACAGCACCTGACTTCGCTGCTCCAGTCCTGAAATGCGCGCCGCCTGCTCGTCCATCTACAGTTAACATGTTTCTGTACCGGGAGACGATCATACAGTAGATTGTAATCTGTGCAGCTGAATGAATGGCGGACTGGGATGAGCACTTTTGTTAAAGAGATTTTGATATTGTGATCTATTTTCTAATTTTACATGAAGCAAAGGCTCTTTGCACAGCTGCAGGTAAAGATTAACTCTGGAAAAGTTATTCTTTGCATCAGTGTGGGTTGCTTTCATAGCACTGTATTGCAATTTATGGTAATGATGTACAGTATGTACTGTATCATAGCTGTGAATAATTCATCTTACGAGAGGCCCTTTTGTGTGTCGACTGAAATGACTCAGTTCTATCTACAAAAAACTGATGTACAGTGTGTATTGTTACCGATTTCAGCCTTATTATGCAAAAAAAAAAGCAATGTTTTAGCTTTCAGGGATCTTTCCAATAAGGTTTCGCTCGTTGTTTAATCAGTGATTCAGCTTAAGGTAGAAGATTATCTTAGTACAAATTCAAACTTCAATGGAAAATATAAAGTGTCATTTATCTGTGGGTGGAGCAGTGCAAATTGTAGTGTTTGAACTTCTATTTTCATAGTTTCCGTTTGATTCAGAGCATCTACATTCCCTTCATGTTCAAAACTGCTCAATGTCACTCATCCTCCTCTATTGTACCTCTTTCTGCAAAGCCTGGACTCAAACACATTGAAGTCCACCTTCCATCTGCCTGTCCTGTACATGCAAAAGCAATGAAATAGTGATTAACTGTACTACGATTGCACAAGAAACTACAGAATGTTGCAAAAATCCCCTGGATGTTTCCTCTTCCTGGAAAATAAAAGATGCTTCTGTTTTCCCTTGTTACTGCAGTGTGCTGTGAAACCATTAAGTCAATTTAAACTGATTATCTTCGGCTTGTGGACAAAACAAGACATTTGAGGACATCATCTGGAGCTCTAGGAAAAGCTGATCAACACCATTCCCTGATATTTTATAAAGCAAACGACTAAATGACTAAATAACAGAGATTAATTGACACTGACAGTTACCATTAGTTGCATCCCTAATAAGCAGTGACACGCAATCACAAAGGGAAGGAAAACAGCAGACTGTGTTAAAATTACTCTTTTAATGTGTGTAGAGTAAGGAACAGACCTTTTACAACATCCACAGCTTGTTACACATAACTCCTTCAAATAAACATAATCACAAGCCCCAAGATGTGCCTACAACTGTGAGGGAACTTACCATGCACGTTTAGAAACCTTTTATCAGACACCAAATAGTTTTCCCACAAGACTTTTTTTTTTTTGCAAAAAAAAAAAAAACTAAGTTTCCCAAAACGTTTACAATAAGTCATAAAGACAAATGATGCCCAGTTGTGAATGTTTCAGCAAGTCGTTTTACTTGTATAAATTAAGAATTGATGCTGCAGTATAGGCAAAGAAAACTCTCCATCTGCAGAGACCTGTAGGCTGTTCATGGCAATAATGTGCTTGATTCATAAATCCCTGGTTACAATGCACTCCATACATTTTTTTCTAATTTAACCCAATAACAAGTATCACAGAGGTAATTCATAGAAATATCACTGCGACAGCAATTTATTCAAGACAATTCATTACCCGCAATCAATACAATTTTAGTGTAAAGGCCACAGAGCCACAGGAATGAGATTGATTAAATATTCATGACACTTACCTAAAACCTGGTCCTGATGGCAGACACGTTTCGTAAATTTTAAGTCAATTTTAAAACAAAACCAAAAAAAAAACAAACATCACCATAAAAATACATAGCAGAATATGATAAAATACATGGGATGGGATGGCCTATGACTTATTACTGTATGGAATCTAAAGTATAGCATGAGGGATAAAGTTGAAAGCAAGTGATATAACACAATTTGTATCTAAATGGAGAGGAGAGTGAACTAGTGAAGCTATAGACATAGGTCCTATGCAGGGATCAAGAGCAGGAATCATCTGTTAACGCTTTTTCCTCCATGTTCCCACGATAGGAGTCAACCTGCAGTGAAAGGGAAAGAGTCTTAGTGTTGTGATTAGGGAGGAGAAGCAAGAGGGGATTACAGGATACGGAGGAGAAAGCTTGTTATGCACATACCATTAAACCTCTAAACAGCAGTGTGTGAATTACAAAGGTTAAATGTATTGTGAGGAGCCATTCATCGCTGCCACTTTGAGATGCTTTGGCAGCTGCAAACATTGCATAACACACACATCTGTATTATTCATTATTTAAATCTGCTCACCCTGAAAATTTGAGTGGAATTGAACAAAGTGAGTGCACAAGTTTCAGGCTTCCAGGCTGATGAGCTCCACGTCGAAGGTGAGAGTGGCGTTAGGTGGGATGATCCCCGGGTGCCCTTTACTGCCATACGCGAAGTCCGGCGAGCAAATCAGCTTCGCCCGCTGACCCACACTCATCTGTGGAGGTGATGGAGACGCCACTTACATTGCTATTACCGCGGAATGAAGCAGTACATACAGCAGTTAACATACTTAAGCTAAAACCTGCATGACAGATAACGTCCACTGTTAAAGGCTACGGTGGACATATAGCGGATATAGGCTAGAGTTAGCATTTCCAGAGTTAAAACCAGGCTCCTCACCTGGGCTACTCCTTCTTCCCATCCACGAATAACCTCCTGGTGTCCGATCTTGAATTTGAACGGCTTGTCCCTGGACCTCGAAGAGTCAAACACTTTCCCATTTGCCAGTGTGCCTGTGAAAAACCCAGAGAGGGGAGGCTTGTTAGCCACCAGCTTGAGCTGCAGACCAGTCCCACTCGTCTATGCTAAGCAGCCTTCTAACGGTAACTGAGAGCCGACAGCTAGCTAACGTTAGCATCACGGGGCCGGTTAGCTTACATTAGGGGGCTTCAAGCGGCTAGGGTCCCGTTAGCGCGACCACTGCTCCGTGCTTCTAAATATCTCGATTATTGGTAGCACCTGTACGCATAATTACTGATTAAATTACCACAAAAAAGGGGAAAATGTCCAGCTTTGGCAACAATTAAAACAGCATTAGCAGAGGGGACGCAACAAGCAATCTGTCTGACAGGGCACTGCTAACGTTAGCCGCAGTGGCAGCCGCTGTTAGCTGATACGAAGTATTTCCAGTTTCCACATTTTACCCCAAAGTACAGGCGTTCACTGCTGTAAACGGTAGCTGAAAAGAAAACCCGTCGCCTCCGGTCTTTCAGCTGCATTCAGTACCGTTAGCCGCAGCCCCGCTCCAGCCTCCCGACTCACCGACATAGTGCACCACGACGCGCTGCCCCTTCTTGGGAAACGTCTGTCCTGCAAACGGGAGAAAACAGAGAAAGCGTGTATATCAGCGAACCAAAAAACTGTATGGATTTAACAGAACATTGCGCTGTTAAACATTCCCACCATCGCCCGGAGTTAAGGTCTCAATCTCAACACCCATTTTCTCTCTTCAGTCACCTTCCTCTCTGCCACCCTTCAATGCGAGCGGAAGCAGGAGGCAGGGGCGGCCTGATGCCGAGCGGGTGGGCATGGATGTGGAAAAAAACACGCACCAATTGACCATCGAGGCATAATTGTAATCATAAAAAATACGCATAAATCTTATTTGGAAAAGAAAACTTCATCCCAAAGTAACGAGTGTTAGACAATGAGGCGACAATCAAACATACTGATAACATTGTGAGGGTCTTCGCAGTAACTTATTATTCTAAGTGTTTGAGGGGCTCCTGGGGGGTCACAGCCGCAGTAAACGCATCACAATTAGGCTACTTTTCCTATATGGTGAGGGGAACGGTCTATATAAAACCAGTGAAAGAGCAGTATTGTTTTAGTCCCATAGGGTGCAATTAAATACTATATTTAATATTAAAATAAAAAAAGCACAATTCCATGTCTGTGGGTGTAGAACCATTACTGAACTGGGTGTCTTGTAGGAGGGGTGAGGGGGCCTTTTACATGTCTGTGCTCAGGGGCCCATTGTCTCATAATCTGTCCATGTCTGTCAGCCAGTCAACAGACTTATGTCTTGGGCATTTTGACATCACACAGCAGGAAAGGATCAGATGTAATCAATTACATTCCACTTCCAGGAGCTCTGTGTAGTGCATGCATGCACAGCTGCGCACATACAGACCGATTGTTATTATTAGTTTGTGACAAAGGCCTACCAGTGAAAGAGGGATGACGACTCGTCAACTCCCTCGGCTCAGATACTTAAAAGATTATTTTTTATTGTGGTTTTGGTCATTACTTGTCAGGTGTGGCAGTTTTTTACTCACCAAATTAATTGCTGAGCTTTTGGGACGTGATGGGGCAAGTCAGACCTTCAGTCAGCTGGTAAACAAGCCAGCAGTTCATCTAAAGTTCTAAACCACGTTATCTGGATGTAAGATTGAAAAGTGAGCATGCCTGAAATGTTGACAATAATCCCTCTCCTGACAGAAATCCCCTACTTGGACTACGGCAAGCATAGGTGGTCAAAATTATCCAGGAAGCAAGTCGTTAAATTATGTTTTCAACAGAAAGTATGGGAAGAATTTTAGTGTTTTCTTTAGCTTTTACTTCCAAAGACTTTTGCCTGACGTGAGACATTGTTCAAAACCTGAATGACCGTTTGACTGCTCGTGCTCTTTGTCCCGCCTGACCACTTTTAAGCGATGTGGTGATGTGATAACACAGTTGCAGACATGTAGATGGTTTCTCAGCCCTTTCTCTCATAAACAGTGCTTACTGTATATAGAGCTCGTTTTTAATAACCTAAAAACATCAAAATCATGCAACAGACTTCTTTGAATCCAAGATTTAAAGGCTCAGCTTGTAGGATTTAGTGACATCTAGTGGTGACTTGCTTACTGATTTACATTCTGATTTTATCTGCATTGCGATTTGCTTAAATCTGAATAACACAGCACTGACGTATCATCACAGCTGAATTCGATACTGTGAACTAGCTTTCCATCTTATGAATGTAAGTCCAATATTCACCCTCTATTGGCTCTATTTTTGGTCTCCACCAGCTCCTGAGGAAAACTGTGTGTGTCTGCTGTTTAGTGCTGAGCAGGTCGTGTGCAGAAGGTCTTTACTGATGTAATGAAAGTGGTGATAATGGCTGACTCCATGTTCAGCCATTATTCTCCTGCCCCGGCAGGCTGCTGCTTGAATTTACTGCTGCGCCTCTCAGATGACCTTCATGGCTTAATCATCTCACTGTCTTTTCCCACTTTGAGGAACAAGCTGTGTGATGATCCAATCAATGAAGAAGCTGTTGTCAGAAGTAATGAGAGCATTTATAATGCATCAGGCACTTGTATTGGGACATGGCCTATTATTCTAATGACACATCCATCAAGCCGCCAGTATTTTTGAACTATGTCGCTTCCTGTTTCACGACGGCTGATGAAAATGTACCAGTGAATTACTACTGACAAAAGCAGTTTATTCGAGCAAGCAAAGGTGCAGGAGTTTTGCAGAGTGCGAACGTAAGCATAGAACATTTACGAGCGTATTGTTAAAAATAGAGCTCTTCAAGCAACTTTCAAGCATGTGAGCAAACATTGTCAACAAGAGTAAGATACTGACATTTAGAAACCACTACTACTAACAAGAATTAAATGTCCGATCAGCAGTTTTTTCACTTACAATTTGTGTTTTCAACAAATTGCTATTTAAAAATACAGTCCTTTCCAGACAGTGTATAGAATGTAGAAGAGAGAAAGGAACCGTTTCATCACAGCCAATTGGGAAAGAATAATTGCACAGTTTCCAACATCATCAACAAAGAAATCCCAGAGATTACGCCCAGAGATTTGGTTTCTTGGTCTTATTCCAGAAGCATTGGCCCTGAGACCTCATGAATGTAAGTTGCCATGTGCACTAATGCGCCCCCATACCATCACGGATGCTGGCTTTTGAACTGTGCGCTAATAACAAGCCAGATGGTCCCTCTCCTCTTCAGCCCGGAGGACGTGAGGTCCATGATTTCCAAAGAGAATTTCAAATTTTGACTCATCAGACCGCAGGACAGTTTTCCACTTCGCCTCGGTCCATCTTAAATGAGCTCAGGACCAGAGAGACAGCAGCAACGTTTTTGGATGTATTTATATACAGTTTTCTGGATCTTTTAATGACATTTTGTACTGCAGACAATGAAATCCCCAAATTCTTTGCAGTTTCACATTGAGAAACATTATTCTTAAACTGTTGCACTAATTGGCAGCTCAGTCTGTCACAGAGTGGTGAACCCCTCCCCATCTTTCCTTCAGAAAGCCTCTCTGGGATCCTCTTTTTGTACCCAATCATATTACTCACCTGTTGCCAGTTAACCTGATTATCTGTGAGATGGTCCATCAGGTGTTTTCTTGCAGCATTTCACAGCTTTTCCAGTCTTTTGTTGCCCCTGTCCCAACTTTGTTGAAATGTGTTGCTGGCATCAAATTTTAAATGAGGATATAATTTCAAAAACAATGAAATTTCTCAGCTTCAATATTTGACATGTTGCCTTTATGCTATAGCTTTATGCTATTTTCAGTTTAAAATGGGGTTTCAGAGTTTTGCAAATCATCACATTCTGTCTCTATTTACGTTTTACATTATATCACAGAACCTTTTTAAACAGGGTTGTACACTATAATGAATTTTTTATGTACATCCATAGCTTCACAGGTGGGAGAGGGGATTTGTGGCATGAAGAAATACTCCTTTCAGTCCAGCACATTGCAAGCTGCTTCCCCATTTCCAGGCTTTATGTTAAGCTAAGCTGCAGGCTATAGCTTCATATGAGCATACATTCATCAGCAAGAAAGTAAAAAAAGCATATCTCCCCATATGTCAAGCTGTAGGATATCAGACTACACCCATGACACTTTGGATTTCACATTGGAGCTGCTGGAGAAAGACCCAGAATCTTTCTCAGGAAACTTTCTGCCCGGGTTGTCTTCTCCTGGGTGCTGCTTATGACGCTTCAGATTTACATTTGAAGGGACAGCTGATTTAGGCCTGCCGTACGCTCCAGAGGGGCTCTTACATACATTTGAACGCACAGATGACTTCACTGAGCATTTGTTGTCATGGTTGTAACAACCAGCTGAGGAATTTGACTTGTACAGCATGTCAGTCTTTGTGTTATAATGTGAAGCTGATGTTACGCCATCATGGCGCTGCTGCAGACTTCTGGGCCTCTCTGAGTTTTCTCTTGGGCCCGATGAGGATGATGTAGCTTCTGGGCTAGATGAAGACCAAAAAGAAAAATATTAATTACTATAACTGCCATAGAATGAAAACATATATGTGCATGTGTGCCTATTAGTCTGTTTTAGCTGATAGTTATTGTCACGGAGAAGATGTGTTGTGAGGAGTTCGCAGAGAAATATAAATTTTAATGTCCCTAGAGACCTAATTAAGCATGAGAACAGTCTTTGCATATATGCCAAATTAAAAACAGCTTGTTACTTAATTAGACTTTAGACTGCTGTCTTTACAGTACATATATTTAAATGCTTTGACCTGCTTTCAGAGCCACGCTAGCAGTTTCCCCCAGTTTTTAATTTCTGTGCTAAGCTAAGCTAACCAGCTCCTGGCTGTAGCTTTAGTTAGCATACAAACATGAATGTTATCAATCAATCAATTCTCATTAAACTCTCAACACATAAGCAAATTTCCTGAAATGTCAAACACTGACTTGTAGTGCAGTAACAATGCTAACATGCTAACAAACAAAAGAGTGATTGAAAGCAGTGGAGGATCAGTTTTTTGTTTGTTTGTTTTTACCAGGCTGCTTCTTCAAAGAAGGTATGAAGGTTACACTGACATATTATCTCTCTAAGTTTATACATCGAGCTTGTTAGTTGCTTATTTTCACATCCAGCACCTATGAAGCAACATTATCATTAATTTGGAGCTTGTCCTCCTGATGAATGAAGCTGAAAATGACAAAAAGCAGCTAATCGATGAGCTGAATCTTTTTATAAAGGCTGATCAATCAGAGGGGAGCTGCAGATGACAGATGATAATCCTCTTTAAGTTCATTACTACAAGCGAATCCTTTCACCTTGTTTCTGCATTGTCATCTGACACAGTGTGAAAAAATCTCCATCACAGCTGCTTTAAAGGATGACATATCTTCATCTCTTGAGAGGATGATTCACCCCAAAAGCCACTTACTGAACTGTGGTCAGTTGTTCCTGGAGCTGAACAGATTGCCTCTCGTTGATTGGGTAGGTGCGGAAAAAGGCCATCCCTGTCAGCAGAAGCGCGATGGGAACTGGTGAGAACAGCACGATCAGAGCCGTCACCACTCCATCACCATGGTCACACGCACCCGCTCTGTAGCCCACAAACCTGCGAAAACAAAATGTGACGGGCCAACAGATGAACACACATAAAGTGAGCGGACGGAGGACTGACTCACTGTAAAGTCATGGTGGAGATCCCAACAGACAGGCCTCCTGCCAGCTTACTGCAGAAGGCATAACAGGAGAAAAACAGGGGCTCCAGGTCTTTGCAGGATGGGTGTCTCCTGGCAAAGTCGTCCACCACATCTGGGAGCATAGACCTGTCGCAGATACACAACAAGCTGACATGTCACATATATAAAAACCACATGTCAGTTTAGAGGAAGAGAGCAGTCACAAAAACAGATCATTGCTTGAATATTCACCGCTGGCCGGTGTCAGGTAGAGGCGATGTGAATGATTCATGTGCACCGCACTCAGCTCTGAGACTAATTCAGTCTGACAGGGGCCTCAGAGAGGACGGAGAACTTTGTGTCCTAGCTGGGAACTGACTCACCAGGGTAGCAAGAATATGGTCGCCACGCTGAATCCCATCAAAACGCACATAGTCATGAAGACTGGCAGGTTACTGGGAACACAGGCGACTATACTCACTGCTGGGATGAAGAGCTGAGAAAGAGAAAAACAGGACTCACAGGTAAGAAGGAGACTGAGGGTTTAGAATATGAAATTCAGATCATTATAGAAGAAAATGTGTGATTTCTTACTGAAAGGCCGATGAAAAGCGTGGCCTTTTTTCCTACTCTCAGAAGGACCGTTTGCCACAGAGGAACTGCTACTGAGGCTGACGCCTGTGGAAATATTGAGACAGCCTCCTTTGAAATTCAAAATGTGTCTTGTCTTTTAATCATGCACAGTGCAAAATCCTTAGAAAGCTGTTGAAATGTTGCATTTGTGAATATCTCAGGGAACAGAATGTGTGATTCTAGTTGCATCTTACCAGTAGAGCCAGTAGGAGGTGCTGGAACTGGGCTCCCAGCCCAGCTGCATGACTGCAAAAAAGTGCAAAATTACCCAAGGACATCTGAGGTAAAACAGACACAGACAGCAAGCCATCAAATACATGCATGTCTTTTAAAAGCACAAAACCATATTAAATAAATGGAGAACCAAGTGTAGATATGCAAAGATGGTTATGCAAGGATTGGCTGCTGTTTCGAGGAATGCAACAGAGCCACAATGTGGTCAAACTGTACCTGAAATGCAAGAACGCTGAACACAAAGCCAAGCACCAGCCGCTGGTAAGGAATGTGGCATACCAGCATCTTCAGCGAGGTCAGATAGGACGGTCGCACCTTGTCGTCAGAGCAGAGAGGAGCTGGAAATAAAGCCAAAATGAGATGTCAGGAAAGAGAAGGAATAAGATGAAATAAATCACAGGCATCTACTCCAAGCAGCTAAACATATTTTTCATTTATAGCATGTGAGCATTAAGCGTTGGCCACTTGTGGATGACTCACCCCGCTGCTCGGTCACCCCGAGGAAGAGAACCAGGCTGCAGAGGAAAAACATGGCGCCCATGACCAGAGCTGAGGTCAGGAAAGCCTTTTGCTGGGGGGCGAAAACACACACATTAAACATTTAAAGATAAATAAAGCACAATTATGCAGCCAACAAACACACGCCCAGAGCCAAACAGACACAAGTAAACAGGCCCTTCTGCTTCCACTGACTCCAGTCATAGCACCTTTGGGATTACTTTGCCTTTAGATCATGTTATTCAAGTTATTCCGCTTCAATGACTCTTTTACAAGTATTAGCAATTGTTTCAGCTTGTGCTTATAAAAAAAAAGTTAAGGGAGCAACACAATATTCACTTTCTTGCTGAGATTGAGATGAGAAGATTGATACCGCTCTGTCCATCAAATATGAAGCTGGAGCTACAGGCGGCTAACTTAATATCCTAAAACTGGGGGAAGGAGCTCACCTGAGTCTATATGTAACCAAATCTACCAGCACAAATATGACATGATGTGTTGTTTATTGAGCCTCAGAGGTGCTGGTGCTCCAGACAGAGCCAGGCCAGCTGCTGTTCAGGGTTTTATGCTAGGCTAAGCTAACCGTCCGCTTATATTCAACGCACATAAACAAGAGTGGTATCAGTCTAACCCCTGGTTGCCTAATGTTGCCTAAAATGTGGAGCTGTTCCTTTAAGCTGCCATGATCTCCCTCTATTTCTTACCTAGTTTAAATTAACCGTAATAGTTTGTTTATAGCAACATACGCTTATGTGGGCCTATTTCCATTAACTCTAATCTGTTTCTCCTCAGTGCTGCTGTTGTGCAAGAAGAATAAAATCCTGAAAACGAACACACACACACACAGACGAACACACACAGACGAACACACAACAATGCCTGTGTTGAGCTAAGAACAGCAAATTACAGGGTAACCAGATATCCCTGGGACAGTGGAAGCACAATGCCAAAGCAATGCTGCGAGGCTGTTAAAGAAACACGAGCGTTATCTCAGCTCCTGTGGACACTTTCATTCAGCATTTTCAGCGCTCTACCGTTTCCTGAAGGGACGCATCAGGTGGCGAAGATGTGCTCTGAGGTGTTTCATGGTCCACGTGCTGACAGGCCTCCTCCTTTTCTGTGTTGTACACCGCTATGACTTTACCCTGAATCACAGAAGCCACCAGCATGGCCACCATCTCCACACTCATCCCTGCCAAAGAGGGAGAGAGCTGGAGTGAAGGGGACCCCGGGTGCGAGGGAGATCCTGGCCTACATTTGTTTGGCCTGGCCTGAGGATGAGGATGAGGACTGGGACGAGTGTTGGTGCTCTTACTGTAGGCTGTGGCTGAGTCTCTGTCTCTGTGGTCTCCCCCCAGGAACATGTTGAGGGAGAGGTAAGGGACGTTGTAGCACTGTTAATGGACGACAGGGGGGGAAACATGACGCCGGCTGACAGCACACGAGCGGGGTGAAACACAGTAGTCATGGTGACACAGCTTGGAGCGAAACTGGCAGCAACACTGACATGAGAATAGTACAAAATTCTGTCACCATGGCGACATGAGGAAAGATGGAGACAACTGTGAGGCTCAAGATGGTGGATAGATAACAAAGAAATGGAAGTACGCAAAACCTTTACTGAAGTGTACAACAATGCACAAATAGTAAAACACCTGAAGTTAAACTGCATGTTACTGATCAGCAAAATGTACTTAAAGTCACTATTGATCTATTTTCCACTGTTAGATTGTTAATGGTGATGCATCAGCGTGTGAGCAGCTCTTCGCTGTTGTAGCTGCTTGACATGGAGCTAGTTTTAGCTACGTTATGTACAGTTAGCCTGCTTAATCCAGTAACTCTCAAACCTCAGGGGTCGGGCCCTCCAAAGGGTCACAACATAAATCTGATTAATGGGAAAGACTAATTATTGATACACAAATCTGTACACAGTCAAAAGCAAAATCTAAGTAAGAGGAAACTTTGTAAATCAAGTCAACATATGCTTGTTTTTTGTCTGACAGGATTTCACATTTCGAGCATTTTTGTCCTTAATCTTAAAATAATATTCTAACTTCTGAGATTTTATAACTGCTTCTGAGTAACTTCATGCTTAAACTGGACTGAATTTCTTCAGACAAATGCACAACCCCGCTTCTGAAACAGTTGGGACAGTTGTGTAAGACGTAAATAGAAACAGAATGAGATGATTTGCACAGAAACCACATGTTTAATTTACAATTGTACAAAGACAACATATCAGATGCTGAAAGTGAGAAATTTCATTGTTTTTGAAAGTTTTATCCTCATTTTGAATTTGATGCAGCAACACGTTTCAGTGAAGTCGGGACGGGCTCATGTTTAGCTCTCTGCTGCATCAGCTCTTCTTTTGGGGAACTGAGATGTCATTTTAGAAGTGGGATGTTTTCTGTTCCTCGCTTGATTTTACATTTCATTTTGCACAAAACATTTTCAGTGGGTGACAGTTGGGAATGCAGGCAGGTGCGTTCAGCAGAGCCATGCTGCTGGAACATGTGATTCGGCCTTGTCCCTTGCTAAAAGAGATTTCTTCAGATTCACTCCATCTTCTAATGACATTAAGTATTGTAGACTGAAATCCCCAAATTCTTTGCAGTTTCACATTGAGAAACATTCTTCTTTTGGCAGCTCAGTCTGTCACACGCTGGTGAACCCCTCCTCATCTTCACTTCAGACAGACTCAGCCTCTCTGGATGCTCGTTTTATACCCAATCATGTTCCTCACCTGTTGCCAGTTAACCTGATTATCTGTGAGATGATCCAGCAGCTGTTTTCTTTTAGCATTTCACAGCTTCTCCAGGCTTTCGTTGTAGGTGTCCCAACTTTTTTAAAATCATTTTCAAAAAACAATGAAATTTCTCAGTTTCAACATTTGATATGTTTCTTTGAGCTATTTTTAATTAAATATGAGATTTCAATGTTTTGCAAAACATCACATCCTGATTCTATTGACATTTTACACAGCGTCCCAACTTTTTTAGAAACAGGCTTGTATTTGTTTTCAGTCTAGTTGAATATAACTGTGGGGTCTTTGAGATTAGACATTTTCATTTGCTTTAAAAAGTGAAAGCTTCCTGTTGTGTTGGCAGATAATTTTGCCAGCTGTCACATAAATGCAGTGGAGTTTTATTTCCCTCTGAAATGTAATGAAGTAGAAATATAAAATAACATAAAATGGAAATACAAGTACCTCACAGCTGTACAGCACTATAGTAAATGCGCTTACTTTCCTCCACTGGGTACCAGATGGGGTGAAGGAGCGAGAACAGCCTGTAACACTTTCAGTGACTTACACTCATGAGGGTCTCGAACAGGCAGGCCGCTGTGAGGAACCACAGCACGCTGACAGCCTGAGACATGGAGCCTCGTGGCACAAACCACAGCAGCAGATAGGACAGGACACCAAATGGGGTGGAAAGAACCAGCCTGCGAGACAAACAGCGTTGGCTCTGTTGAGTACAGCCCCGGAGGACCCATCCTAGATTAATTCAAGATGAAGCGTGTTCACCATGTGGCGCCGCCAACCCACCATGGAGTGAGTTTGCCGATGGGTGTCCAGTTACTGCGGCCCACCAGATATCCAACCAGAGGGTCCGTCACAGCATCCCAAGCCCGGCTCACAAATAAAATCATGGAAACATAGGAGGCCTCCATCTGTGAAATGGTGGGATGCTTTATTTTGAAATTCAGATAAGTACAAAGGATGATGTGCTAAGAAAAAACAGAGGATAACCTTTACCTGCACAACATCCAGAAGAAAAATCTGCAGGGAAACAGCCATAGCTACTGTGGTAATCTGATACGGGACCCCACCCACAGCATAACACACCTTCCTGGCCAGAGGAATCCCCCCCGACCCCTGTGAAGGAAGGTGGAGGCAAACGTTATCTACATTTATCTGATGCACTTCTGCTTTTAATGGCTTCTGCTTGCGCAGGTTGCAGAACACTTGACGTTCAGATTCTTGCCAATCAGGTTAAAGGTGGTTCTCTTGTATGACTCGTTTACTGAAGAATATTACAACAGGTCCACTGCATGACTGCAGGTTTGAACTGATTAGCACAGTTTGGGTTTTTGTCCCACCTCCTCTCAGAATTACTTACTTTTCTTAACAAAGCACCAAAACAACCTGGAAAAACTGCAGTACAGTCGCAGTAAACAGAGAATTTAAAGGAAGCTTTATGTGTAGTCGACATGTGCGACATGAAGTAACAGATTTAGCTGAGGAATTATGAATGACTTCTACAAAACCTACACTGTGGAGATGAATATTTTCCTGCTCTGTTTCTATGGATGCAAAAGCAAGTATCAGCACTTCATTTGGAAACTTACCCTCTGCTGACCTCCGCTGCATGAGCCCTCGGTCTGGTTTAATAACCGATTCTTAAATGTCTGAACTCGATTTGTAAAATCTTTAAGACAGCTCATCCTTTGAAAGAATGAATCCACATGTGGAGCTAAAATCGTCCACCGCGTGTACTCAACAACTATAACCCTCTCCACGGACACACTCGAGCCCCACTTGTCTGCCACTGGAATCTGGTTCAACAGCTCCTTTGTCTTTGACAGTGAAGTGCTCTTATCCAGCCCACCTGCTCACATTTACAGTGACAATGAATGAAGCGGCGCAACAGCAGCTCTATTATGGAGGCTGTGTGTTCCTTGATACATGATCTCTTAATGAGGAAGAGTAATCAGAGCTTTTACTGACAGCTCCTTGAAAATTTTGATTGATTCGGGGTAAAATGCCAAATCTGAACTCTGAAGATAAGTTTAGATAGATAGATTGCTACTTATTTTAGCATAATACACATAGTTTGCATATTTACCTTTACATGTTTTATATTGTTTATTGTGTATGGCTGATTGATATTGTAGTATACTGTACATATGTTTACTCGTTTCCTATTTCTATCTCATTTGCTAACTGAACTCACTCAGTTTCCCCTCAGGGATCAATAGTGTCATGCATCTGTTTCTTTTTTAACAAAGCAGAGTGCATTCTTACTTTTTTGGCCCACATCTGTTTTATGGGCCCCAGTTTCAGCACCTCCTCGGGCACAAAGTGCACGATTAAACAACAAGTGGGACTTTGAATTTAAGGTGAAATAGAGCTGACATTTTCTCCAAAATGGGAGAAAGGACACAGTTTTCAGTGGTAAGAAATCAGAGATGTTCCTGTGTGGATTCAGAGTGTGCCAGCATGAACCGCTCTGACCTCTTGTGGAACAGCAGTGAAACTTTCCTCCATCAGATGAAACCTATTAATCCTGTCCATCCTGTTCTTCACCTCGCTGACAATCTTATCATCAGCAATATCATGGTCGGCAAAATGAGAAGCTTCAAGCTTCAAAGTAACGTCACACATTCCACACATGCATTTAATGGACTAAGAGTTTGACCTTGTGCTCGGATTCCTTTGAGGAAATGGATGACTGTTAGACTCCTGAGAAACAAACCACTGAGTAACAAACAGGATTCCTGCATCATTCAATCTTTAATTTCATCCATTTACAGCCAGAGGCGACACCTCGACGTCCCCATTGCGAGACACTAAAAAGTCAAAATAACAAAAAAATGAATTTCTCCAAATAAAAACAGTTGTTATTATGTGTTTTTCAAGAACAAAAAATTCATCAGTGTCTAATTTTGTAAACTAAACTAAGGAACCAAATAGAAGAGAATGACTTGGCAGACATCTTGGCATCCATCACTGTATCATCACATCAGTTTACTACCTATTTAATCACAGGATCCCATCATTTCATGTGTTTTCCAGTTCGGACATATTGAGATTTTTGCTTTTTAAAGCTTATCTCAGACCATCATCACACCAGCCTATAAATTGGTGCTCTTGCTTGCATTGTCCTTGGCATGCCGGAGTCCATACAGCCATTTGATCACTCGAGCATTTCTCTCAATGACGGAAACACCGTAGGGAACACGGCTTGCAGCATTGCCAGCTTCCACCTCGTCCTCCTCATCTTCATCCTCTCTGACGGAGCCTGCGCACTCGGACCCCGGAGCGCTCACACTGCGGAAACGGGCCATGGACACAATGTCAGAACTAGATCCAGTCCACTCCTGCAGGTCTGTGGGGTCCAAACCACACAGGTTGAAGAAGCGCTCCAGCTCCGTCCCGGCCCGGGAGCACCGGTCGCTCATGTCTGATTTGGACCGGGTCAGCGATGGACGCTTCCTGGAGCTGGAGGAGGACAAACGGGTAATCGCTGGGGAGGAAGGAGGGAAAAGAGGAAGGTTCTGGGGAGGTGGAGGAGAGACGGGGGTTCCAGCTGGAGAAGAGGGGGGGTTGTCAGGTTTCAATGGAGCAACAACAGGTTTCAGAGGACCTGATGTAGTTCTGGTGTGGAACAGATGAAGGTGTGAAGCTGTCGGGCGGAGTGGAAACTGGGAGTGTAAAGCTATGGGCTGAAGGGGCTGCCGGATGTACAGAGACGGTCTGCTCTGCGTCCTCACAGGACCGGCCTGAGGCATGACG
The DNA here is from genome assembly GCA_037975065.1 of Chaetodon trifasciatus. Taxonomy (NCBI): domain Eukaryota; kingdom Metazoa; phylum Chordata; class Actinopteri; order Chaetodontiformes; family Chaetodontidae; genus Chaetodon; species Chaetodon trifasciatus. Next base: position 5,049,561 of record JBBMOE010000025.1, read on the forward strand.
TCCACTCTGCGAACGGTCCCTGCAGCCGGAGACCCAGGAGAGCCGGGACTTTCCACCCTGGCAGGTCCGGAGGCTTTTAACCTCACCTTTGCTGGACTGGACCAGTCAGGGCGGGGAGGTGGACACGGCCTCTCCTTTTTCTGTGTAGGTGTGGAGCAAGGAGAGCTTTGTGAAGCGGTGGCACAATCAGGAGCTTTACTGTCCCCTGAGTCTGTAGCAGCACCAGTTTGAGGTCCATCACTTACACCACTGATCAGATTACTCAGGTGCTTCAAGTCGAGCTGGACTCCCTCTTTCTTTGTTTTTGTCGGGGTCTGTGTCTTCCTGGTGGGCTGCAGAGCGGTGGTGGGGTTCAGCAGAGGCTTCTGCACGTCAGGAGGCCTGACCGGCTGCTGTTTAGAAAGAGCCACCTGACTCTTGACATATTTAGCCTTGTCTGCTTCCAGCCTCTCCACCGCGCTCTGCTTTGGTCTGGTGGGGAACTGCCGGTAGAAGTCTGGCCCCACTGGCCCTTTCGGCCGCAAACGTGGTGGTTTAGCAGCTATAGCAGTATTCGCCGGTTGCCTCGCTGGGCGTTGGAGAGTCTCCAAAGGCATTTTGTAAAACTAGCAGTTGGTCTACCTGTCCTTGTGCAGGTGTCTTGAAATAAATACCCTTGATTCGGCAGAAACTGCAAAGTTATCCTGTATCCTGTGGCTCTCTGATGATCAGCTCCACTCCATTTTTGAAGAGATGTAGCCTCAGCATCTCAGTTGAAGATCATCCTGTGGAAAAGAGACACGCCAGTCAGGAGAGTGTGTGAAGGATAGACGGCTCACATGAGTCGATAAAAACGTTCACCTTAAAAGACAGGCAAGCGTTTTCAAGCACTTTTTAGCCCTCTAACACAGAGAGGACAGAGCCAACCCATAAACCCTCCCCTTTCTTTGAGACTGCAGCCAATCAGCTTCCAGAATCCCTCCCCATCGTACAAGTTAATTGACTGCCAGCACAGACGGATTCAAACAATTACCCACAGTCATCCATCTTTCCGCAGACAAACAGAGTAAAACTGACACTTCATTTTCAGTCAGTAGACGGCTGTGAAAAGAGTGGCCGAAGTGTGTGTGTGTGTGTGTGAGAGAGAGAGGGGTGATGGGGAGGTGCATCAGGACAGCTGTCAACAAGCCATTGTCCAGGGGAAATACAGAGCAAGTCTCACACACACCAACAGCTGCCACTATGGGAACAATGGCTGCATCTTTAAATAAAGCAGCCAGTTGCCGGGGTTTGCATCGGCCCTGTTCCTGAGCTACAAGCCTCTGTAGGTTAAATAAAGTCAGAACAACGAGGTTCAACTTGGCATCTGTTAACCCAGCCCTCTTTGTGCACACTTATACGCTTCTATCTGTGGTTAAGGTCACAATAATGAACTTGATTAAATACAGGCACTCTGTATACTTAAGATACTGTGTGTGTGTGTCCGTGTGTGCGTGCTTGAAATATGGCGCTTGAACAATCTGCATCTGCCGCTCACATTCTCCACATATTTGCCATTCCAGGCTGGGCCAGGTCAAACTCCTGCTGCTACAGCTGATAGAAACTTTATGCACCTCCACTCTTACCTGCCTCCAAGTTCACAGATCTGCCACCAGTTTACCAAAACAAAGTGATCTCCCTTAAAGACAGCCAGCGCCGTGATGTGTATCATTAAGGTAGCAGGCCGGTGTCATTACAAACCAAAGAGGAATGTCAAGGGGTGGGTCAGACAAACAAAAATAGAGCCACTAATTTAGTGGTGGTTCTGAGTCAAGTGCTGGCATGCTGCTGAGAGTAAATGACAAACAGAGAGCGAAGCAGGAAGCCAAAGAGAAATGAAAGAGAAACACAAAGAGGCAGGTAAACAGCAATACAATATGTTGCCCCACGTATGCTCAAGGCCTACACAAGTCCTGCCCTGACAAGCTCAGGTCTGCCTGTGAGAAGGTGTGGGTTTTTTTTTTTTTTTTTTTGGCAGTTCTACACAAAACTCACCTTGACGGTCCCTGCTGGTCTCCAGATCCTGTCCTTGGCTTCTGGTCTTAGCCTGGCGGACACACCGTGCTGTCCTGCTGAGGAGATTCTAAATGAGAGCAACCCAAGACAAACCTGTTTGACAACTCATGTGTGCTCCTCCTGAGCCCGCCCCCTCGTGCTGATTGGTCCAACCAATCTCCTGCGGGGATAGAAGCTGACTTCTGCGGTCACGTGACCCAGCCATTGTTTTATGTTGCAAGCTGGATGATAAGCACTTTGTGTTTGCTGCTATCATAATTCATCTGCGCTGCATGCTAGCACAGCTCCTGCTGTTCAAAGGTCTGTGTGTGGAGTTTGGAAAGTGTGTAAAAAAAAAAAAAAAAAAAGTGCACAATAACATTTAAACAGTTTAGACAAATTTAATATCACCAAAAAGTGTCCAAACAATCAAGAGGAACAGGAATTATCTCTTCCTTTTATCTGAAATAAAAGAAGACAGAACAGCGACCAACACCGAATATATAAAAATAAATGACCTTAAAGTGTTTTTTTTTTTTTTTTTTTTTTTGATTAAAGACATAAATGTATACAAACTTTGCAGTATTTCAGTGGACTATACAGCACACACATCAAACTCATCCTAAAAAAATCATCCTTAACTTCTCCTCTGGGCGATACCTCGACACTCCTTTTCATTTTCAAAGCACAGAACTACCACAGTCATAACACTCCATCCCATAATATTTCTCCATTCAGTATTCAGAACTGTTATATATCACAGCCGGATAAAAATTGCACATAAGAGCACAGGACGACGGTTACAGTAGAGTTAAAAATAGCATTTTGAACCCAGCCGTGGAGGAGCGTGCGGTCTGTTCCTGGTTGACTGGAAGTTTGCATACGTAAATGACGGTGACGTTAAAAAGCAGTAAAATTTCCCTGCAGGTTCACGCCCGTTCACGTCCAAACAAACTGTCACACAGGTGTGAATCCCCCCCCCCCGGATGTTAAAGTATAACCCAAACATAACTGATACCAACGATCACTCGACTACTCAGGTGATTCATACATTTTCTACACTGTAACATCCAACAATTTAGAAGTCAATACCGTCAAGCTAAACTGTGCTTCCCTTTGCTGAGCAGTGTGTGTCAGGAACGATGGCTGAGGTTCACCTTTGGAACAGTCGGCAGGTGTAACATCACTATCATAAAACAGCTTGAAGGGCCATTTGTTCTTCTTGTGCACCATAATTAATAAAACAATGTGCTGTTTGTTGATGTTGTTGGCGTTAGGAGATAGCACAGTTTTTATCTTTGTCCTTTGCACCGAGACTGTGAGCTCTCCTCCGCCGTATGCTGCCTCTCAGTCCTCTGTCCCTCTGCACCTCCCTCTCCTCCTCCACCTCTCGGTCTTTGCCCTCCTTGAGTTGCTGCCTTCGGAGCTGCGGGGGTAGAGGTATGGGCTGTCCCAGGAAGTAGCCATCTTCCTCTGACTCTGAGGACGACGAGCACGTGGAGCAGGAGTCTTCGTGTTTGTACTGGCCCGGCTGGAGCGTCAGCGAGGAGGCGTTGGCGGGCCCCCGCTTGTCCCGCTCTTTCTCGGCTCTCCAGTCCAGAGCGTCCAGCCGAGGCCGGTCGGCCCGCGAGCGTCTGGAGCGCCTCTCGGCTCCCAGGTGGAGAGCGGGGTCGGAGGGGATGCGGCAATGGCTCCACCCTCGCCGCAGGCTCCGCTGGCGGTAAGAGGATCCGTCTGATTGGAAGTAGAAATCACAACAAAATCAACTTGATTCGCAAATTTCCTGTGAGTTAATTTTCAACTCTCTCCTGGTCTTACCCAGCAGATCCATCTGTGGGGGGATCCCTTTCTGTAGATGCAACCCGCTTCCAAACCCTCCCTCCACCTCGTCCTCCTGCTGGTCTTCCTCGCCCTCTTGCAGCTCCTCCTCATTCTCATCTTCATCCTCGTCCTCATCAACAGAGTAGCTGCTGCTGATTGGTTCTCTGAAGCTGACCCTGGCTGTGCCACTGCGAGAGAGCGGGGGCGGAGAATCAGAGGGCCCGTCCTCTGGCTGGGGGAGGTTCGGCGGGGGCGACTCCCGGGGCGTCAGGTCACGAGATTTCACGGGCAGAGGAGGTGGGAGGATGGAGGGGTTGTCGGGCGGGAGGGGAGGCGAGTCGGGCGAGATGAGGTGGTTCACATGGGAGTTTTTCTGAGAAGGAAACACTGCAAAGAGAAAATCAGACGGGCTCGCTGTAGTTTAGACAGACTGAGGTGAGATTATGTCATTATTTAACACAGTTTTTGTACTGAGCACTTGTTTGTGATACCTTGCATAACTTCATTCGTCCTCTCCACCCAGTTCCTACAGTCTTTAGCAGCAGAGGAACCTCTACTGCTTGAATTAAGACCAGTTAGTCCAGCATTCGCATTGATCTCTCCCTTGAGCTGAAGACCACCGGCAGGGGCTTTGACACCACAGTCCTCTGGCAGTAAACTGTAATGCGGAAGGTCGCTGGGCCAAGATGGACCTAAGCCATTTCCTAGATGAATGTGGGGAAGAGGAGAGTAGGAGCCTCTTGGATGAAGATGACCGCTGGGTGAAGGAACTCCGTTTTGAACTGGAGCAGTGCAGAGGACACCTGAGAGAAGCAGAGCAAATAAATCTCGGTTTTAAACGCACAGTGTGTGATTTCTGCTGCTCGGTATCTCACCAGTTTTAGATACTTTAATGCAGATATGTTAAATATTGTAACTCACAGGGTCATTTACTGGCAATGTGACCTACATAACATCTGAGTGTAACACCAGCGCACCATGATCACCTCTGTTCTCCACTGCAGTATGAATGCAGTCCTTTGCGGGACTCATAGGGCTTTTGATGCCCTCTAGTGGCTGCAGAGGGGAACCGCACAGAGGCTGCTGGTGTTTCTCTGCTGTCCCGCAGCGTCTATGCTGAGGCGTTCTGCTCTGCAGCGCCGAGTCACAGGAGTCCGAGTTGTTGGGGTCTTCGCCCAGCGAGCAGGGCCTGGAGCAGAAGATGAGCCCCCCTCGAGGGAGGAAGGGCCGGCCCAGCAGAGGCAGCTGACAGCGGGCGCAGCAGAAACACGACTCCACGGCGTGCCAGTGCTGGCCCTCGTATGTCATCTGGCCCTGGTCGATACCTGAGAGGAAATGATGTTGTGATTACATATGACTACACAATATATCTCTATCTCTGTACCTCTGTACCTTTAAGAAATGCATTGCTGGGAGAATATATCACATTTAATCTGAGATGTTTAAGCTCTTTCCAGACATGAAAAACTCAGCGCTGCTTGTTTCTCACAGGGAATCACTTCATAAATCTTTTCATCAAGTTCACAGTTCATAAGAGGATTCCTCGGCCTGTTAGGCGAGGCCTTATGACAGGCTGTATGCAAGGAGGGTTTTTTTTTTTTTGATTATTCATAATTTCATCCATACTGCTGCCATGAAAGAAACTTTCACATACAAGGAGGGAGACAGCTGGTCCAAATACTATTGTGGTTGTATGCAGGCTTTTTGAAAACCCCTTTTTCCGGAACCACAAAGGAAAAACATGAATCAACTGAAAATGAGCTCATCCTGTGTTCCCTGGTTATTAAGCTTCTTTTATTTTTTATCTGCGCAAAAGAGATAATTAAGATAGATCTATAGAGAGTTAATGAGATGAACAAGACATTTGTTTAATCTCTCTTTGTGCATGTTTAACCTTGTGCTGCTGCACCCTTTATTCTGCCAGCACGCAGTTCAGACTTGTGTTGGACGTTTTACAGAAGTCTTTCTATGACATAGTCAGATCACTGCTGTGGCTTTCACGTAGAAGTGACTCAGGCACTTGATCAGACATCAGACCAACATGTTTAACTGCTATCAAATACGTAATGAGCTGCAAATCTCAAAGGGGCTTTATTCGCTTTTACCACTTACTGCTGACTCAAGTGAAACATTTCTCAATCGTTTCCTTTCTTAAAAACAAAGGGTAGCACTTCACTGTAACTCCTCACTCTCAGCATTTCTGAGCTGTACATAAATATTTAAAAAAAATGTTTAAAACACACTATAATGTAGCTGCAAGCAGACCTCAAGTGTTAATGTATTTGCCAAAAAGTGTATCTCCTTTTCTGAGCACCACAGTGGACAAAGGTGTATAAACAGAGAATGAAAAACGTATAAAAACACAGTTATAACATTATAAAATGTGTCTTCATAGATTAAGTTAAACATGCAGACAAACACTGTATATTAATGAACACTTAAACATGTTCTTACAACTACTTACAGTGTGTTAAAAACCATTAGTAGAAATGTTTTGTATCCTGCTTTACACAAAAGTTATCAATGTAAACCCGCTAAATGAGTTTCTGTAGGCTTAATTCAGTACCGATGTGCTCTCCGCAGGTATCGCAGTACTCTGCGTACAGGGACTCGTAGCAGGAGCAGCAGTACGGTCGACTCTCTCTCATGATGTAACGCTGGCCGCCGAGTGCCGCCTCGCACTCAAAACAGCAGAAGTGCTTCATGTGCCAGTATCTTCCTTCTGCCTCCGTACATTCATCTGCCAGAATAATCTGGGATTGAGAGACAGCAGTGAAAGAGAGGGACAGAGATAGGTCACTCAGCACAGCAGTGGTGATTTCATGGGTGCAGAAGTAAACAAATCATGGTCGTAAAATGAGTTCTGGGGATTTGGGTTAACAAGATAGGAAAAAAAAAAAGACGCTATCGCGGCCCTGTTGCAGGCTTCGCAATCCTCTGGCTCTAAAGACTCTCTTCAGTCAGTCGTGCCAGATCCATTAGACAACTAGGTCAACTAAGCCATTCAGAAAGAGAAGAGACGGACAGAAAAATCTGCAAATACCCCCCGAAGAAGACGTCTGCGCTGATAAGGGAAATGATGAAATACAGCAGTGATAACAGACCTGACAGGGCCTGATGATTCATGAAAGGATCTTTCTACACAGCTTACCTTCGAGCAAAAAGCTTCATGTCTTACACAACTCACTCACAACTGGGGACGGGAGTCAAGAACCGTTAAGGATCAGTTCCAAATTGTCTGATGTGCGGCTTCATTTCGTGAGGAAAGATGGCAACAATGCTTCTTCTAACAGTTGTAAAATAACGTCAAGTCAGGGTGGAGACACCAGCAACATGCTGAAACATCTTTCTACGCTACATGGGATCAAACTCCAGGAATATTGTCCCATTTGATCCATTTTAGATGACGACTGCTGCTCCAGCTGGACTAAAACTGACCAGGAGGCAATATTGCATCAATGGTGTCAATAACATCTTATCAGTTCCCATCCCGACTCACAGATGTTGCCTTCAGTGGACAGTTCACCGTGGAGGGAACAGGTACAGTTCGAGAGCAGTTCGACTCTGACTCTATACTTTGCTTTTAGAAACTTTCTCTACCACACTGCTGCTGATGTTTAGTTCATTCGACAGGTCGGGACAGTCACCTCGTCGCAGGCCTGACAGCGGGGCTTGAGCCTCTCGGCGTGGTGCCGGCCGCAGTAGATCTGCCCGTCCTGGTAGAAGTAGATCAGATCGACCAGCAGCTCGCTGCAGGAGGCACACTGGAAACACTGGGGGTGCCAACAGCTGCCCTGTCCCGCCCGACTGGCAAACACCGCTATGTCTCCACCGCAGATCTGTCTGCCGCACTGGAAAAATAAATTAGGTTGGGGTGGGGAGGGAAGGAAGTTAGATGGTATATCTTTTAACAAATGATAAACTCTGCAGGTTGAGCTGCAGTCTGCTTATACAGCCCTGTAATCATTAAGTCCCAGGGTGCCGTGGCCCCTGAGCGATGCCTGCACCTACTTGCACCTGAACTTGCTCCAGTCTTATAAAAAGAAACCCTTCTTCTATAAAGCTATGATGTGCTTTAAAAGGCTTTCGCTGGTAGTTTCTGAGCCTCATATTGGCCATTCTCACGAGGGAACCTGCTGCCTTTTCTAAAGGTAAAATAAAAATGCTGCTCTACCTGCTGGCAGATGGCACCCGTCATAGTTACTGGGAAGAGTCTGACAACGCCTCTGCCCAGGTTTTCTCTTTTCCTCTGCTGGCTGAACAAACGCAGCTCCTTCTTCTCCTCCTCGTCCAGGGAGTTACAGTACTGAGGCTGAAAGAATACACAAACATACTGTTTAAAACCTCACTTACCTCCGAGCTTCAGCAAGATTAAAATAAAATCTGTCTGTTGTGGTGCTCTTAATCATTTTAAAACTACAATTTAGAATACACTGTTTACAGGATACGCCTCACAGAGAAAACAAAAACACAAATTATGACATAACAGGATCATATTTCTAAAAGTGAGCATCACAAGCAAGAGCAATTCTAAGTGAGAGAAGAGGCTAACTGAATAATCCAGAACATGTTATGATCTTATGCGCAACGGCAAATTATTCCGACCGAACGGAGCCTTAAAAGAAAAAAACATTTCCCAGTTTCTATAAACACTGAGGGAGCAGAGAGGCAAAACTCATCCGAGCACTGAGGTCTATGGCTGTTCACACTGCAAATGCATTTAGAAATGAATATGAAGCAATGAAATTCTATTATGGCATCACATCTCACAATGATGGGTGCGACGCAGTCTCGATAAATCACCGTATGCATGTTAGTGAAAGTAGAAAGAAAGGCAGGAATCCATAATAATAACAGCTATTATTGCTTCTTTGGCTCCGCATTGTTTCAGTGCTCCTGGACGGAGTGGTGGTGTTACCTCGCTGTCGTGGGCTGGAAGCTGGTGCAGCAGTTGTTTGATTCGGTATCTCTCCCCTGGACTGTTCACATAAGGCACCCTGTCCTCTGGCAAGCAGCTAAAATACTGGTATACCTGTATGAGGAGACAAGTGCGCTCGCATCAAGGCCCAGACGACAGAAGACCGACAGCACTCTATTCACTTACAGAGCAATTTATCCGACTGCAGCCATAAATCAAGAACACTGAATGTTTTTTTGTCCCATGGTTATAGAATTGTTCGAGTGTGTATGAACATGTAGCGCGTTTCATGCCTGCGTAGCATAAACCTTTGTCTCCGCTCTGCGTCTGCCCTGCGCCCTGGCTGTTACCTGTTCGGGCTTGAGCCCAGGTGGGACCCATGCGTACTCCTCGGAGGCGCAGCCCGAGTCGTCGTCGGAGATGGAGTGCCTCTGGAAGTCAGACACCAGCTTCGTCATCATCTTTTCCAGCTGACCCGGCACAGCGCGCACGGCATGCTCCTCTCGCACACACTTGCAGTGCACACAGATCTTCCTGTGGAGACAAAGACGGCTTTGGGCTTCATTCCTGGGGAACTTTTTGCTGATTTACAACACAAGCCGAAGCAGATCAGGTGTCAAATACTTGAGGAAATATCACACGTGGGTCCTCCTGGTGCTTCAGGTACTAAGATGCAAACCATAGCGTTAGTCTCTGTTTCCTGACAAAGCAGAGATGCAAAGAGAAAATGTTAATTTGAACCCCACAATGAAGCCAAATGTGACCGGAGCTGAGGTGGTAAGACCAGCTTCTCAAACAAACCCAAACAGCTCTCTTCACACCACATTCACACACGCGCTGCCACAGTTTGCAACCATATTAATTATAAACACACTTTGCGTTGGAGACATTATGTCACAAACCAGCCCACAAACATTCTTGAGGCTGACTCAACTGCACTGGAGGAGGCCAAAAATTACCAATGCAACAGTTGTCACACCAGGAGACAAACACACAACCTCCACAGAAGATTCAGAAGGAAAAAAAAAAAACGCCTGTGTCGAGTGTTAATGCTTTACACATCTCATCACAGATGTTATTGAGGATCGGACAATCCAGTTAATGCCCACATCACACCGACACCCCCACCCTCCCGATCAGGACCATCACGTCCCAAACAAGCTACTATCACACAAGTAGGAAACGAGGTCACTGACGTAAGCCCGGCTGTCAATCCCGGGGCAGTTAAGAGCGGGAGGTGAAGACGGGAGCAGTAATCTCCCTCAGCCTCGTATTACACCCCACCTTGTCTTCAGAACCCTCACCACATTCAGTCTGGCGGTGGGTGTGCCTCCGTGTGTGGAGACTGGTGGCGTCACACTGAAGCGCCCCGGGGTGAAAGTGAGGTGTGGGTGTCGTGTGTGTGTGTGCGCGTATGCGACGGCGCGGCCGAACGCGGCATGCGCTGCATGTGTGCATCTCTGTTACGATTGCATAACAGACTGCCAGCTGGCACTTGTGGCTCAAGTTCACAAGGCACAAAGCTGCTTTATCCCAGCACCCAACCCCCAACATGAACCAAAAAGCTCGCACACAGACACACACAACCGCCTGAAAACCGCGTCAGAGCTCCTCGGCTGATCGATCGTCGCGTGAAGAGTCTCCCCTCTTTGGAAAGGTTAGCTGGTAAATGCTGCATGTCTGCATGCATGTGTGCCACTCTCTTTACCCAACACAAGCCAATTGTTAAGGAGTTGACAAAACAGAGGATACCCTGTGGGATCCCAGCATCTCCTCTCAGGCACAGGCCAGTGTAATAATATGCAGCTGGCACCTTATACAGCCATGTTCGCCAAGCACTTAGAATCAATATAAATAATAGTAAACACAGCGAGTCAGCTTAGGCTAAGCCATGTTGGCATGAATCTGACCCCAGCTGTGTGTGTGTTTGCATGTGTGTGTCTGCGTTAGTTAAAAGGAGGGGGGCTGCAATGCTCATGCCTGTGTAAGTGGGAACTCAGCTGGAGACCTGGCATGATGGGACAGATGGCAGATGCACCGCATCTCACCCGGTCTCACCCCGCCAGGACCCCGCCCCGCCCGCCACCCTCCCCTCCCACCTCGACCAGCCCCACCAGCCTCCACATGATGAAAGCATTTGTAACAGGGATATAATTACCAGCGGGTGCCAACCCTCACATGCAACCTGCAGTAATTGGGAGATGGTTTGAAAGAATGCAGGAGAGCCTCAAATCATGCCCCTCTTTGTGCAGGTCGCTCTCCACAAATCTCGCTGTTAGGGCAGAGTTTGACCAAAGGCTGGTTTGTGCACATGCCAAAACATTTAAATATACCTCTTCTGTAAAAGAAATCATGGGGATTTACTACATATGCTACAGACAAACTCCTGAACCCACAAATGAGCAAATCAGCAGAGCCGAAGTATAGAGGAACATATCTTGTGTCTTTTTTTAATTAGCAGGTGCTCGTCTAATTGTGACTTCAGTAAACTTAAAGCAGCGCAGGTACTGACGGGCATTTCAACGCTGCACTTCAGCCACCCCTGCTGTGCCGAGCCACGTCCTGCTCAATGATTTCAGTCACAAATCCTCTCATGTAACACAACCGGGCTGTGTCCCCCTACAGCTGTGAACCACATTTGGTGCTAACAGATAAAAAAAAATGAAAAGGAAAGTTAGAAATGAGGGAAAACACAATCAAATATACTTTGATTGTCCTGGTGGAAATTCATAGAGCAAGAGCAGCTGCAACCAGGAGTAGCTGCCACTTTGGTTTTCAGTCTTGTAGATTGTAACTGCTGACAAAAGCAGAGCTGATTGATCAGCTGACTGACAGAAATATGCAACTATAATTACAGCAGAACAGCATTTAAGTCGTTTAAAAGCATGAATGCTCACTCCACATCCTCAAATGTGAGCAGCTGCTGCTTTTTTTTGCAGTTTTACATCATTGTGAACTGAATAGGTCTAATGAAAACATCACCTTGAGCTCTCAGTATTTGATGAAAAACACAGTTATCTGAGAGAGGAATAGTCAGTTTAAGTGAATGAAACTATTGACTGTGGGAGAACATCCACGAGCTTGACTGAAGGGCTCTAAATAAAAGTGGACAGACAAATGTAATCAATAATGAACACTGTATGTCTGTACAACGTCTGTGCACGACTGCGCTGCCTGGAAAAATAAAAACCTAAAAACAAAGGAAGCGCAGTCCACTGGATCTACAACCAGCCATGTGTTTTAGTAACCAGAAGACACAGCAGATGCTGCTTTGGACAGGAATCAACAATCTGCCTCTAGATTCGCTTTGCTGGACCAAAATGCTGCTGCTGAGGCCGCTGGTACAGCTGGTGCTGTTATGGCTGCTGATGATGTATCTTTTGTGCCGCCTATAGATAATCCACTCATAGCTAATAAGATAAACTAAGAAATAAACTCTAAATAACAGAAGGCAGGTGCGTTAGTAGCTGCCAGCGGGAGCACAGCTCTGACATGCTGATGTAGTATTAGAGGAGGGGGTGAGCTACAACACTAACTGTCCCTGACGTCATGTTCTGCATCTGAAGTCCCCACAGATATTTGTACAAAACAACATTAAGTCAGGCCATGAAACAGAAGAAGAATCATCTTTTACACACACACAAAACCTTCAGTCTCCCAACTTAATGACTGTTTGAGTTCCTGCTCCCTCTAATCCTGTTAGATGGTAAAATATGCTTTCTTCAGTACCTGCTGTAATCATGACAAATTAGTCCCGCTTGCCTTGTTGACGCTGTCCCATCCAGACTAGAGTTCCCCCGAAAGCGTGAAGCTTTGCGTCCGATCCGCCTGCCTGCCTGCCTGTCAGCGTGTCTGTCAGCCAGAGCAGGATATTCTGTGGCGGCTCTTTTCCATGTGATAATTTCTCCGTCCGCTCGGCTCTTTTCAATGTCCCCGCCACCCCCCGGCTCCCACCCTCCTCCGTGCTGACAGCGGGCTCAAACAAAAGGCTTCCACACAACCACACACAGCAGAAAAGGTAAAGCACACATGCAGCGGGCTTCAAATAAGACCAACTATGTACTCACGCTACGTTTGAAGGCTCGACACATCAGACTCCAAGTGACAAACACAGAGAGTAAACTGTGTCTCTCCTCCTCTGACCAGACTGCTGCGGCTGATTCACAACAGATGGACGATTGTTGCTTTGATGCAGTTATTAATCACAGAAATAAGTGGGGCAGATTTTGAGCCTATGAGCAATGCTGTGCGGCATTTGTCACATTATGCGATCAAGATGGGCTCGCATGACAACAAAGTGTCTCTGGTGAAATATCAAGCCGGCAGCATGACGTTCGCGCTCAGTGAAGTCACGACACTGCTCTGAATCGGTACCAGCTCATCTGCCTTTGGTCAGTCGTGTCTGCGAGAGAACACCCAGTATTATTCACGTCTCTTTTATCGACGTTTCTGCTTTTTTCGCATGTTGATTTTTTTGCCCGAAAACTGTTTAAAATTCAACGACTCCAGCGTCAGAGTTAACAGTTAGAAAGCTACACACTCATTCATGAGTCAACTGACTGAAGAATCGGCAACTATTTTCACACAAAATTGTCAAAAATTAATGTTTCAGCGTCAAACTTGTTCAGCTTTTCTGCTTTTCTTTGTCTTATAAGACAGTTGAAGGCTCTGTTCTGCCGTATAATCATGGAGATTTTTCATTATCCTCTTTCACATTTCACTGGCGAAACGATTAAATCAATAACGAAGTGAACCGTTATTTAACTTGCAGCTCTTTAATGATGTCGTTTTTAGAGAGCTACGTTCAAAACAGCCAATCTAGACCTCTGATTTTAGGGCACACAGACATCCTGTAGGTCAGTATACAGTTATTAAAACTGGCGTCTGGTGTAGCAGCCATAACATAATCCTCTGCTCTCTATGTGAGCTGCTGGTGTGATAATCTATAGCTCAGCCATACTGCGGTGGGCTATGCTGAAGCCCTCCTTAGATCTGATTTTAAGAAACAGATGGGCCTTGTCCTATAACTCTCTGCCACTAATTAGTGATGGACTAATTGCCACATGGACAGCCAGACTAATAGCAATGGTGACTTTGAACACTTTTGAAGCGTGGCGGGGACCTGTGGGTCAAAAGTAACTCAATTCGCTCGCCGCTGGGCAGCGGAAGCACCATCTGCCCCCCACCTCAGTTTAAGCCCTGCCTGAGAAAGCTCGGGATGAAGATGGATCACTTCCCTCTCAGCGAGCGCCGGCAGCTAAGCCTGTGGCCACTTGGATGATCTTCTCCATCGGCGAAGGTGTGACTTTAAATTGGTTATTAAGGAAGATGCGATTAGCAGCGGGCTCTGGGGTCCTCAACACTGACCCCCATAAATCTCAATCACTGAATCACTTTCATGTTCCTCGTCCTCCTGAACAGGACATCTCCCTTTGCACCCTCGCCCGAACAGTGATTTCAGATCTGACTGAACATCTTCCATAAACCACAGCGTCGTGTTAATGCTCCACAGATTAAACATATTGTAAACAGATCGATGCGCAGACTTCCACCCGAGTGTGGCCGGAGGTAGAGCGCAGCACACGTGTTTTAGATTACATCCTAACTTCTAAGCTTTTGTCTTGACCTGAATAGAGCGAACAGGACTGAAAAAGCTGAAAGATACAATTACAGTCTTTTGGTGGCGTTCCTGCGCCTGTTGTTTTATTCTCCTGCCCGCCGAGCTGCAGCCGTGCAGTGCCCGTCCGGGACTGTGAACGCAGACTTTGTAACCAGACATAAATCTTTTTAATTCACCTCGCTGTGTAGAGCTTTGTGATTGTACTCCACAGTTTGAGTCTGGAACCACTAAACACCACACAATGTACTCAGAAAAATGAAATCTATAATCTGGATCATGCAGCTTCCCTCCAAGCGGTTAACTCTTTGCTTCTTCTACATTTGCATAAAGAAAGAGATGAAATGTACATGACACTAAGTGAAATGCAAAGGTCAACTCTGAAAAGGGAAAGCAGCAGTGAAACAGAGAAAGGGGAGACAGAGGGAGGTATGAAGTGGTCGAGAGGGTTTCTATCACAGCAGTAAGGCCTAATCTTATTAGTGTGATTGACAGGATTAGACTAACCAAGAGACCCGACCAGCTGGATATTCACTGAAGGACTAAAAGGAGAGAGAGAAAACAAAAGGGGGCTCAAACGAAAGCACGCAAAAACCTGCTTAACGGAATAAAATAAATAGTTGTTCATGAGGGCCTCTGGCAGGCGCGAACAAACAGGTGGAAGAGGTGCGTAGGCCGACAGCTCGAGCGGCTCGTGCCTGAGTTTGACTATTACAACAATTGGACGCTTTTTTAGCTGCAGTTGCAAAAACACTCAAAAACACAATATGGACACTCTCGTCCATCTGCCGGGTAGAGCTCGCCTCGTGCCCGTAAACACTTGAACGCCCTCAGATCTGCGCGAGTGAAAATGATCTGCGGCGTCGAGCAACGTGGCACTTTTTCAACTTAAAAGCCTCCGAGTGATCGAATCCACCATATGGCCCTATTTTCAGCACAAATGCTACAATGACAAAGGAGCAGGTCTTACGGTTAAATCGCCTGAGGTCAGACATACAGCACATGGGTAATCCCGCCGCTCTGTAGTGCTCCTGTCTTCACATAAAGATGAAGTCAACTCAAACTAAATGCAGCTGCTCGCGCTGCAGATGTCAGGGCTTAATGGCGCTGAGCCTACAGTCCTGACTCTTTATGGCGGCGGAGGCAGGAGGGCTGATCGGCTCTGCGAATATCATGCGGCGCCCTGGGTCATGTTTGTTGTCTTTTAATGTATAGCTGCACTCATCGCGTACACAGATCACGGTTAAGCTGATTTCCGTTGCTGTCCTTTCCTGAGACACGTGCAAATACACAAACGCGCACACAGCTTGACTCCTGAACTATCAATTCATTCATTTACTCATCGCACTTTCACGCACCCACAAATCAGAACATGTGTCTTTACGTCTGGTCACGCTGGAACTTCACTGGTGTGTGAGAGAATATCAAAACTCTGTCAGTAAATGGTAAAGAAGCAGCTATTAGACCTTGCTTTTATGCACAGTGGCTGGTTGTTATCAGAAGTTGCACAAGATCCAGAAAGCAGCGGGAGAAAAGTGAAAATAAAGCATGAGACAAACATTTCCTGCTGAGGTAACAGGCAGCGCCGGCGAGGTTTAAGAGCCCCGCAGTTCATACCTCCAGCCATGGACGCGGAAGCCGGGGCACTGGTCCCCGCAGCGCATACACGGCTGCCCCCTGTCTGGGTCCTCTTCCTCCTGCTGGAAACACAACACAATCTCACGTCAGCTCACATCACTTCCTCCCGGAGCACCGTTCATACCTTTCGGCACAAAGCCGGTCGGGTTAAAACAACAGAGTGAGCACGCACGGCGTCAAACATCACCATCATCCTGAGCGAGCCGTTTGCAGCACAGCCACGAGCAGAATGCACTTAGAGCCAGTCGCTTCAGCCTCTAAATCAGCAGCGTTTGGGGTGGAGTGTCTATACGGTCATGTATTACTAAATGACGTACATTTTCTGAAGAGCATGTGCGCTTCATGTGCAGATATAAACCGGCTGCTGTAACAGACACGTGCAGCATCGGCTTGAGACTGACGGCGCATCAAATCACAGCATCGCTCTGAATCCACCTGCACGCTCAAATGTGCTTTTACATAACCTGAAGTTCAGCGTGGTGATCTCTCCTGAGCTCTGGTTTGACACCAGAGCCTGCAGCTCCTGATAAGTGTGGACAGTCGCTAGCCAATGAGGACTAAACCTCGCGGGGGATGATGGGATATACAGTTCGGCGCAATGAGCCGAGTGAGATCTAAAAAGTGCTGAGCGGTGCATGTGACTCTGCCAACAGCAACTGAACAGCTTAGCACTAAAACCGACTACCTCGTATCTCACTTCTGATTCAATTCCTGCCGCCGAGCGTGTGTGTGTGTGTGTGTGTGCGCAGGCCATAGACTGCAGACACAGGCCTCTTTTTAGAGATGAGAGGAAGGAAGCGGACTCAGGATGAGAGCTGCACCCTTTCCCTCTCCACGCAGTCACTTTGTCTCCACTTTCTTTTCCCTGACGCCTTACTTCTCGGGCACCTCTCCTCCGCCGTGTGATAAGAACTTACTGTCTGTTTGTGTCTTCAGCTCCTCATTAACTATTTCCTCGCCCTCCGCAGGCGCTATCGATTTCAGCCATTCGGAGGAGGACAAAGCATGTGCCTCAAAACAGCGAGGCCACAGCATACACAACGTCTGCTCCTCTCAAAACAAACAAAGTGCACTAAAGATGCAGAGTATTCTCATGCACACCGACGCTAATGAAGTTTAACGAGCGACGCAGTAAAATGCAGACGTGTGATGCAGCGAGGTACCTGTGCATACCTGCTCGGCTGTGTTTTGATCTTTCTTTTTTCCAACCACACACGCCTCCTAAGGTTCAGCGGAGGCTCTAACCACCAAAACCATCAGTATTGATGCCAAGCCTGTTTTCCCACGCATGAGTTCTTTATGAGAAAACTGCAATGCATTACTTTGATTAGCACAGTTTGCTTAGCTTATCTCACTGATTACTATTGTATAGGCTGTGCCTGCTTCACTAATGCACTGAGAAAGCTCAGATTCATGAACTGGGAGCAGTTAGCAGCTCGTCACCTTGTACTTTTGAACAATCTTTTTTTTTTTTTTTTTTAATATAAAATCAGCCTCATTTTGTACGCAGTTCCATGGCTGAGACATTAGGCTGCTGGCATTAGACACTGTTGACTGTTTCCGGTTGTGTAGGAGCATGAACTAGTTAGTCCAGAACAGTCCGACATGACATAAACTATAATTTACATGTTGTTTTAAATGCCTCGCTGCGTGTTCAGGCACCAGGATCTGCCTTGTTGTTCACAGGGGCAGGTATGAAAGGCGACAAGTCGGGCTAAATGAAGCGTGCAGGTGATTTCTGGCTGACTGGACCTTTCACTTGTTATTTCCTTAGGAAGCAGTTCCTGAGCTGTCGCACTCACATGGCGTCTGGCCCGCAGAGGCACCACTACGAAATGTTTGTGTATTTAACGCTCCTACATATTCCATTTATGACAGAAAATGACAGTAAATAGCTGCAGGAGACAAACGCTTTGGAAACTGTAGCCGAGCCGATGACACTTCACAGGGTGTTCCTGACTTTCCATTCAGGCGTGAATGAAGCGATGAAATGACACTTTATACGGTTTCAGTGTCGTTTTTCTCCACATGACCTGCTTTTTTTAAGTGAGCCTGACTTTATTACATTACTCGTACAGTTAAACGCACGGTATGAAATTTCTGCTGGCAACACAAATCTATCTGATGTAACTCGGGCAGAAATCACGTTCACGGACGAGGTCGTTTATTAAAGCTTCATTCACGTTAGCCGCCTTCCTTCCTCACTTCCTGGTGTTTCCCGTGTCGCCACTGAGAGGCGGCCAACGAAGCGCAGCATTACCTGGAATGAAATTACTGATTTCTCTGGATTTGATGGATCTGACGGGAACTTTTTGGGATAAAATAAGTGCACGACTCAACACAATATATAACACAGCTCTCGCCATTTTTAGACATTTTAGTGCGGAAATGTTACACGCTGCGCGTTTAATTTGTTTGTTTTGGGGAGCGGGATCAGTACGAACTTCTTTTCATCAGAGCAGAAGAGAAAACGGATCCAGACGAGATGATTTCATCTTCCTCTTGGTAGGAGATGGCGAGGACGGCTCGTTGCCGCGGTCACAGATTTGAACTGCTGAAGTTAAAGATGTTATTTCACACACAGGATTAGAAATGTTTCAGGTATTAAGTTAGACGTTGGTAAAACATACGGTATAAACGAGGGTTAGCTGTGGGGACAGGTTATCATGCACAGACGGATCTCCATCTCATGGAGATTTGAAGAAAATCTTACCAAAAATCTTAAGACATCAGCCATTTAATCAGATGTGAGTTTGAGGCCGCTGAGGTTAATTTGCTGATTTAGAAACAAAGACGTTCCTCGGAGAGTAATTCTGTTTGTCTGATGTAACATGACAGCTCATTGTGTCTCCACGCCATCAGTTCTGCTGAGTGCAGGAGGCTGATGAGGTGGAGGTCTGAGATTACACTCTGCATAATGACTTGGACTCATTCTGAAAAGGTCTCATATAAAAGCTACGAGGGGTTCAACATCACTTGAGGACGGATTAAGATTTAAACACGGGTACAATTATGACGTAATGAGTGCTGACGGATTAAGAATCCTGAGAAAAGCCTTAAATTTACGTGAAATATTTGCCAGTTGACAGACAAGGAGAGAAGATCCAGGAGAGTTTTCACAACATCAAATCCAAATTTGACCAGATTACACTCAAACCAATTAGGTTAACTTAAAAAAACAAAATATAAAGGAGTTGATCTTATCTGTAAACTCACGCAAAGACATAAAAATCAGTTTGGATTAATTAACACAAAGATCAAACTGGATCACGAGGTGGAAAAAAACATCACCGTCTTAGTTTGTCCCAGCTGTTGTTTGTTGTTAAAAACAGGTTCGTCTGAACAGGCGGGAACCTTTAATTTACTCTTTAATGACTGTGTTTTGATCAAAACAGAAAGGACGACCTTGAACGTTCTCCGCTGCCCGTCAGCTTTACGTCTCCTTATCACCACGGCGGTGTCCTATATGTCAAGGCGACGCAGAGACTTGTGCATTTCATGTTTCCTTTCAGATTTCCACAAAAGATAATGCGTCAAAATTGTGGGCAAACAATGAGGTTTCGTCTGTGGTGCTGCACACGAAGGATGTGATGGAAGGAAGCTTCTTCCAAACAAAGTAAAGAGAAATTCGCAAGTTCACAACAGCTCACATGCAGGCACTTAGACCGGCGTCAGACTTCTCATATCAGCTCCTGTGTTTTCACTAAGCAGGTATAATGTGTGATCGCACGGCGCTGCCTTGGTTTGCTTGAGCTCTTTCTTGCTACCAAGTAACCGTGTAGCCAGGTAATGGACAAACTGAACGCCTGCCAGCTCGTTATCTGACATCAGAGGGCAGCTGCCAGCGATTACTTACATTAACGTAAGAGAGCAGATAATTAATACATCTAAATGGAGTCATTAGGCTCATGCTAAATGCTAATAGGAGGTGCTCTTCAGGCAGCAGGAAAGCACTTTAAACTAAGGAGTTTATTAACAGTGATTATCCTTTAAGTTTAAGCTCCTCTCCTCGATGTTGTGGTGCAGGAGGGGTTAAACATTAACAGGAGGGGTCAGAGGTCGGGGGCCTTTGTTGCCTCGGCATGCCGGCTGGATGCACCTCTCCTCACTGGACGGGATCAAACAGGCGGCCAGCAGCCGTCTCCACGCCCCCCTCCAGGCCCTTTCTGCGGCACAGCACTTCTTGTTGCTGTCACTGTTTACGCGTCGCTGCTTCGGCTCAAACGACGCTGTCTAACACCTGGACGGGTTCACCGACGCGTCACTCTGAGGGTCAAACGGGGAGTTTATCTGTCGTTCTGTTGAAATGCTGAGACGTGACCTTTTCCACAGCAGACATTTTGACTTGTTATTGTGGGAAAAGCACGAGTGTTACTAATAACACTAACAATGGCTCCATTCTGTGACAGTATGACAGCGAGCCAGCGTGCACAACATAAGCACCCTGAAACCAAAGCAGCTAAATGGATTTTAGCCATCATCAAATTCATTATTTAATCGCATCACGTCGCATGTTAAGTGCACGCTGTCGTACTGCAGCCTCCAAGTACAAAACTATCACAGAAAGAGTCCAGTTTTCTGCTAGCAGACACGACCGTACATCTTGTCATTCCTCCTATATTAATCTTATAAACTGCTGAGCATTTCAACGTTTTGAATCACAAGTTACTTATTTCTGCATTTCATATTGAGCCCATCGCTGCTCTGAGCTCTGAATTAATCACTGCAGTCAAATCCTGCAGTATAATTTAATTTATGGAGCAGCCTGAACCAAAACGCCGTCTCTTTTATGTATCTTCTAGTGGAGCCGAGGCCACATGGAGCATTTATTATTCAGTGTTGATTACATCACATTTATGATCTGACTCTGACATCTGTAGTCTATTAATATTGAATTATAGGTGAAAATGGTTTTAGGTAACACTGATTAAAAAAACATTTCATTTGAATATAATCATTGGAGCTCTAAAATAGGTCTGCAACTAATGATTATTTTAACTGTTTCCATTAATTGGTCATTTTTTTGGTCTATAAAACATCAGAAAATGGTGAAAAATGTCCATCATCATGGGTTTTCATCCCCAAAACCAACAATGATGTCCTCAGATGTCTTGCTTTGTCCACAACCCAAACATATTCAGCTAACTGGCAAAATATTCAGATTTAATTTTGACTTTTTTTGTTGTTAAAAAATATCACTCAAACCCATCAATCAATTATCAGAACAGTTGCTGATTAATTTAATAAATTAATCATTGCAGCTCTATTCTAAAGTAATATTTAAAGTAATCTAGGGATGGGTGACGTTTCCAGTGATATCACCTGTAGTGCAGCATTTAAAGTGAAATCTCAGGTATCTAATCAGAACACAGACCTTAAATCTCCACTCTTGATAATCTAAGAGTCACTTTAAGTTAATTTAAAGAAAAAACTCCAGGTAATATCCAGCATCTTTGAGAAGTCTCTGAGTCGTAACAGGATTCAAACCCACTTTTCTTGTGCTGATGTAATAGAGCGTTGCATAAAATATTGATGCCATTCATGAATATTTGAGTGTAGTTATTGTTCGTGTCAGGTGTGAACAGGTGTCCCTAATGTTTAAATATTGTTAAAGTATGCGCGCAAAAGACGCAAAACTGCAAGATCTGCATTGAATATTGATGCATGTATATAAAAACATGGGGTTAAGGTGAGCTCAGAAAAAGGTATTATGGTCTGGTTTGCTGAATGTGGTGTGACTGTCGCTGGATTCACTGTCTGGATGTTTTCCAAGTGTGCTGCAGATCCAGATGTTTCATGGCCACACAGCTGTTTGTCTGCTCCCTGAAACAAGCCTCATCTGCCCACAGTCTGACCACATAGGCCGTGTTTTGGGCAAAAGTTCAACAGAAGCACAATTTATCAGAGCATCAGCTGTTGTTTCTGATGAAAACCCCGACAAAGGCAATAAAACACGTTCAGGTTACGGCCGCCACATCCCAACCTGCTCAGGTAAGAGAGCTATGACGTAGTCTGACCCCTCCTGACTGTACCTGGAGCGCCGAAATGACTCAAGAAACAAAGAATGTAGGACTTTCTGGTTCACGGTGAAGTACATTAACATGGGATTAGTTATTATCAGTGTAGGAAACGAGTATTTCCCGACACAGAGCCAGGTGAGGGTGCGCGAGGTGGGACGGAGTTCCGCTCGAGCTCTTTTCTGTGCTGGACTTCAATGGCTAAAGTTACAAGTTCATTTCAAGTCTGCTGCTCCAGTGAAGAAGAAGAGGGTTTCAACACCCTGTAAATAACCCTGAGGTGTGTTTTTTTGTTCAGAGGAGATTAGAAAAAGTGCTTACGGAGTTTGAAAGTCATTAAGAAATAAATGTAAAAAAAAATGACTTACCGAGCGGGTCGACCGTCGCTTTTTAGAGCCGCGCAGGAACATGGTGTCAGTTGGACGTTTAAAAACACAAATGAGAGTCCAGGTGAGCAAACGGAGGGAAGAAGCACCGAGGTGGAAGTGTTTTAAGTCTCAGGGTTTGGGTTAAACTACATGATGATCCCCTCAGACTGCCACAGACTCCTCCTTCCGCCTCAGCTAACTCTTTCGGCAACTCGGCCAACAAGCTAGCCTAACTGAAAAACACGACTTCCGGCCGAGCTTTCAAAGTAAAACACTTATCAACACCAACGTTTCACATTTCTTGAGCAGAGACAAAATAAAAAACAAATTAAGAACTGCGTTTTTATTAAAAAGACATACAGTTACTTTATTGGCCAATAGATGCACTGACAAACTCTTTCAATTCAAACTGATGATGTCACTGCTTTTATCTTGAAGGTGCGAGCGCTTGGCCACCATCCTGACGAAACCTGGTTAACTTGATGAATTTCAAACTTTACCTGTCCATGGACGTGAACACAGGTAGCCATCTGTCCCAGTTTGGCCTGTGGCCTGCTCAGCCACCCTAATCTATCAACTCCAATACTTTTTTATTCCATATTTAGTCTTTATTTATTCATCCGCAGAGTCTGGTTCAACATTCAGTCTCTTTATCTTCTGCATAAATATTCCTAAAATAAATATTTTGACGAGGAAACATGAACACAGATGTGTTTGGGGGACAGTTATTATTACACCCGGGCTGCTCCAGCTGCAGCAGCATGGGGGAATTAGTTTGATAACATTCAGTATGACCCCAAACAAAGGATTATCATCCCACTGCCGGTCTTTAAAATGACAGGAGTAACATACTGTGACGCTTATTGGAGTCGAAAAGCAGCAAAGTAGGAAAGGATTTTCATAAATGCAATGTAATCTCAAAATGAAAAGAAGGGGAGAGCATGTGAAACGGTCTGCAACAGAACATTTTCAGATGAGATTAGAGATCACAGACGCACGCCGCACCAGGTCAGTAAAAATCCTGCTGAATGTAAAAACTAAGCAGTTCCTGATGATATCTCTGTGACGAGAGGCCGGCGAAAGCATCCCCATAGCCGTGCTGATATTTTTGCAATGTTAACTCTTACTAATAACTAACTTTTACAGCTGGCTGATGGACAGGAGCCATTTAACGTAACAATTCACTCAGTGTATAGTAGCCGTCTGCTGCCATCTAGTGGCAACCTGATAGACAAGTTAGAGCTTTAACATATGAAGCAACAAAAGCAACCAAATCAAGTTCCTGCTCCAGTTTTTTAAACATCAGATCATGATGTGAACAATACAAGCTACGAAACCAGATTTTATTTGTAATAACAATGGCTTTTATTTCCCAAAGCAAGGCTGCTTTGAATTTTGAAATTACAAACTGCAGACTCTTGTAAAGCATGTTAGAAAAAAAATAATAACGCAATGTTTTCCTTGGACAAAAAAACAGCAAATGGAAGAGGAAACTGTTACAGAACGTGTTCAAAGTGTGATATTCACATCATAAAATTCTATGTTTTCTGTAGAAATAGATTTTTCATCTGTCTCATAAAAAGAGAACATGTACTCAAAAAAACCATGAACAAAAATTGAACTGTACTACTGGTCTGTACAAAATGTCAACAAAGGAAAAAAAAAAAACCTGAGCAAGAAGTAGACAGGTGAAATCGGAGGATGACACTGTAATTAAAAAACTGAACAATTGGTTGATGGTTAATGGACGTCTGCAGCTTCTAACGATGCAGACTAAACTCTGACTAATACAGCAAAAACTAAAAATTGTGAGTCAGTGACAGCGGGCCACTTCAAATGTTTAGGATTCAGGAATAAAGGGTGAATAAGATGAAGGGACTAGTTAATCTGAATGAGACTGTAAGGCACTGTAACACACAGGGAGCATCCTAAAGAGCAATGATTTAAATAACAGTGAAGGAAATCAGCTGAGAAACCTCACTGAGATACAGAAAAAAACCCCAAAAAAGCAGAATTATGATGTTAAATAAATCCTAAAAGTCCAAATGACAGAGATACTACAGCAGTCCATTAACAGTAGACGTATGCATTAGACAAGCTACTGGATGACATCAACCACTGCTTATTATTTACAGTTTTCCCTTTTTAATCAGTGGTACGTTGACGTTGGAGCAAAGGTTTGTGGGGGGAGCTCCTCGCGGCACCACCTGCTCTGACTACGTCACCCTCCTCCTCAAGCATGGCCCTAAAAAGAAATCTCCCGTCTGCTCGCACCGTACAGTGGCATTGATTAAACTGTGACCTGTTCGTTTTACTGTCCATCGTCCTCTCTGATCCTCTCTTCCGTTAACGTCGAATTCCTCTCTGCTCTGCTGCTGCCATCTTGACAGACGTGCGTTCGTCTCGGAGCGTTTAGGCTCCAAAGTCGCCTGAAGAAAAGAGAGAAAAAAACGTGTCGTGCATATGAAACAAGGCAGGTTGTTGGCACGTTTTAAGTGTTTTATGAAGTAAATATCTGCTGCTCTCACTGGTGGTAGCTGGCGCGTGCTGCCTGTTGCTCCTGATTTGCAGGTAGATGGTGTAGGTGTCATAGGCGAACAGCAGACCAGCGATCAAACCAAATACCTAAGCAACAACAACTCAGGGTCTGAATCTCAATAACAATCAAATTCACACACAAAACACATCAAAGTTGGTTAAAATACATACAAATGTAAGAGAAATGCTTGAAAACACCATCATCTACTCATATAAAGCCAAGCGCAGACTGCAAGACGACACACCGGAGAGTGTTAGAAGCACACTGTTGTCATGTTGACTTGAGGGTGAACAACCTACACAGCTGATCTCAGACAAGACTATTCCACTTGGAGAAACCCACAGCTGGAGGAATGACCGAAGAAGTCACTGCGGGTCAAATCTGTGTGAGCACATGTGAGGCATTCAGTCCCGAACACGTGTGGTGTCGGCATCAAACGACTGAGCAGGTGTAAAAATGGCACCGGTCAGGTTTACTCGAGCCGTTAAAAGGTTACAGTGGAAAAAAGAGATGTGAAATCTATCTTTAGGCTGCAGAAATCTCCCTGATGTCAGACATACGGACTGAAAACTGAGGGTAGAGTCTGACGTGTCTCTGAACCGAAGCACCTGTGGATTCTTCGAGAACTTGAGGAGGTCGAAGTGATGTGTCTGAGGCAAATTATGGCAAACAATCTTGCAGCCTGCGCTTGCCTTAAACAGGAAGGAAGCATGAGCCACGACTTGAGATGACAATATTACTCAATACTGACTGAGCGCCTTCCCAGAGAGTTTGTGAAAAAGCCTCCCCCCGGTTTCAGTTTCCACTCCTACAATACAACTGACTCACAGAAAATGCTTAATGGTTGTCACAACACATGCAAACATCCTAACACTTTCAGTTAAACGGCGGTTACACTGACCCCGCCTGCGATGAGAGCGCCGTCTCCGGCCCCTCGAATCACACAGATGAGTGAAGTGATGATGTAAAGGCCAGCGCCAATGGCAGCACGGAAAAAGTCCTGCAGAAAAGAGGGAAGCAGAAGGTGAAACATTGAGCAACTCTGTGTGTGTGTGTGTGTGTGTGTGTGTGTTCGCTGTGGTAAGACACGTAGAAGACTCACGGTCCAGAGCCAGTTGATCACTAGGAACTGCTTGTCCATCTCCGTCATGAAGATGACGAAGATGATGATGGCGAAGATCATCTCGCAGATGGCCACAGCGGAGTAGCCTCCATAGTGAGAGGCAGCGTAGCAGATGATGATAATGAAGCTGATGACCTAAGAGCAATAAACAGAAAGATTTTGGCATCAGAGCGGCGAAGACACCCCAGAATACTTTTGGGTCACGTCAGAAAGCGAACAGACACTGCCTAAACTCCCCCCCCCTCTGTTAGACCCTGCAGGTCAGTTTTGAACGACTTGACTCGTCACGCCAGCGCCCAGCAGACAAAGATCTGAGCGCGCTCATCAGCCCGACAGTAAATCACTCCAACACAGCCGCCATTGTTCTGTTTCCTCCAGCCAGTCCATTCAGCATCCACAGAACAACAATCATTTTTACCAAGAAAAAATACTTTGCGCACAAAAACACTGTTCGAGCGAGACGACGGGGCGGATTACCACACGCACGCCGTCAAATAAGCCTGGTCCGTCACGTGCTGGCCTCTCCTCACATCTACAGCACGTTTGTTCCATCGAGACCGTAGTTTTCCATATGAGGGGAAAAAATCAGCGCGCATTCTTCCCAGTCCATTCCACTGAAACGCTGCCAATGTGGAGAAATCATGAACTTCGCCAGCCTACGGCCCCGAACCGGCATCGGGCTTTTTTTTTCTCAATGCTGCTATTGTTGCCGCTGTCAAACCGTGTGGGAGGATGCACACATGACAGCTGTGAAGGAGTGGAAATTTCAAATAGTTACAAGTCTTTTTTAAGCCTAACCATCTAATTTACATGAAGAAACTGAACAGAATTAATCTCATTGTCCTTTTCCGCAACATAGATTTACGATTCCTTCGCCCCGAGCTGCACATTTGTACATTTGAACATTTAAAATGTGGAAAGCTTTCACGGCCACCTTCTGCCACACCTTTCTTTTCTTTGTCCACATGACAATCCAAACACTCAAACCACTACAGCGTTAAACAAAGAAAATCAGATATTCACATTTGAGAGGAGGGAAGCGTTAAATGTTCGGCATATATGCTTGAAAAATTACTATCGGTTATCAATGACCTGCACTCTCTACTCTCAGAGAGACAACAGACGTGTGAATTTACATAAATAAATAAAAATAAACAAATAAGCAGTGTTAGTGCACACGGCAGCATCGATCATTTATTAAGCACTAATGTATTTTTAACTGAACCACAGAAAAATATTTGCAAATAAAAAACTGTGCATCGGACGAATCGACCAATCGTTGCAGTTCTCATAACACTTTTGCTTATCAACACTCATGTCACACATATTGATGTTTTCTGTCCATTTTCTAATTCTGATATCTCCGCCTGCATTTCACTGCTTAAATCTTCTAGAAAAGTTATAAATAAAAGCAGAATGAAACTCTGCATTTCCACACACATGATCCACTGAACTGATATCAGGTGTTTATCAGCGCTGCTTCCTTGTGACAAGTCAAATTATTTATTTTTGTAACTCTCACTAAACAAATTGGACTCTGCGGTGCGTACTTTAAAAAAAGCACGTCTTGCACATTGCGATGTTTTATTCTCAGACACACACGTCTCAGCGGCGAGTGTCAAATCACTGAAGTCTATATGATACACAAATGATGCAACTGACTCGAGACCAGCCCTACATCTGTCACAACTGCTTCCCCTCCCCTCACCCGCAACTGTTACGCAAACGCAGAGCCGGTCGGCCAGATGCATGAGTAGCTCATGTGTTCCCGAGACTGGCACAGGCTGCCTCTGTGGAGTAGCGGGATGGCCGGGGCCGAGGTCCTGCACAAAAGAGGCTCTATTCAGGCCCGAGCCGGCTGCTCTGAGGGCAGCGGCTACTGAGCGGGCGGTCACACAGAGAAACACCCACGACAAGAGTCCCTCAGAACAAGAAAGGCTGCGAGATGTTGACACCTTTATGTTTTTCACACAGCGGCGGATCTGTTTGCACGGGTCAGCTTTTAAGATCCCAGCCAGGCTCCATTCACATCGGTATAATGAGCTGCTCTTTGAAACTGACTGGAGGGAAGTTGCCGCTTGGCTAATTATAGTCAGCAGCAACATGAGAGCCAAGAGCTAGTTCGTGGTACAGAGACACATCAAACAGCAACGGTTACCAGGGAAGTCACGTACATTTTGGGGCGGTTTCTAGCACTTGCCGTGGCTCACTGAAGTGTATTCCATGTGTGCTGGGAGGAAAATGGAAAGCGTAGCTCATTTCATCACTCTTATTTCATCACTTTTCATTCATTTACTCAACCGCCAGTCTCCCCGCGACTTTTCTTCCAGCCTTTCTGGCTTAAAGCAACGTTCACCTTCATCTTGTCAATATCAAAAGCAGGCTGAAAGTTCAGCTGAATGCATGACTCATCCTGGCTTATTGCTACTGGTTCAGCTCTGCCCAGTGACAAATAGAAATTTGCACTACATGGGTGTGTGACTGTGATCTGTACGTTGTTCTGCAGCTTCAAGTATGGTCATGCCTCTGACAGCCAGAGGAAAAACAAAACATAATGTCTCTACGTGGAAGTTGGCAAAGCAGAGAAACCCTGCTGTCGGTGACAATAGTCAGCTAAAAAAAAAGCCACATTTATTCCTTCAGACTTTTGGTTTATCAGCTGGAAGATGCTGTTCTGGCAATTTTGTGTTAAAAAGCCCAAAGTCATTCTGGGAGTTTATTCTTATGCCTCCTCCTTCCGGTCTTGAGTGAGATGGCAAGAAGTGAACCCAGAACAGGGAAAGTTGTCAGGTTATATACATTATCTTGTAAATAAGATGACATTACCATCAGAACAGTGTCAGCGAAAACAGACACGTCTCAATGTGTCAGGACAATGATCAATCAGCAGCTTTGATCATGCTGGATGTTAATCAGTAGATGAGTACATCAGTGGCGTCATGGTCAGCAGATTACCACATACATACACCTAATCAAATGACAGAGTTAATCATTTGGCTTTAAGGTAGTGAAAGCTTACGACTGAGTAAAGAGAAGATGAAATCATTTGGTTCATGATTAAGGAACAGAGACGATCGTTAATAAGAAATCCCATTTCATTGTGAACCTCGGTGACCCAGCCTGCTGGGGTTAAATACCAAATGTCCCATTAGATTGGACATAATAAGCAGTAATGACATTTGCCTTCCTGTTTCACTCCCACAGCTCTCTCCCTGCACTGTAAACTATGTCAGACATCCAACATCGCAGCTGACTTCCTTTCGAGATTACCAGGCTCCAGTAAAGACGCGAGTGGGAGACGAAACAAATAGCTACCGAGTGTGTCCACTGAAGCTCGAAGCTATCCTTGAATGGCACACCAGAGATGTGTGCTGAGCAATTCACACAGCAAACTTCGCACACAGGCTGGAGTTTCCATTACCTCTGAAAAGGAAAAAAAAACTTAACAGTGGGTGGACCGCTGACCACCAGCATCTGAGAGCCTGCTTTATAATGAGCTTGCTGAGTTATGAGCCCAGAGCCTTTTCTATCACTGATGAAAAGTGCTTTCCACACTTCAAAAGGCTGGGAAAGCCATAACACAGTAGAGTGGTAACAATTTTCAGTACTTTGTAAGCTACTGAGATTTACATAATAATACTCCATTCACTGCGTGCGCCTGGTTTCTGATGAAAACTTCAAAATGCAGAACTGAGGTGAAGAACCTCCGGTCAAAGCCGGTCACGGGTTAAGAGAACACAACGCTGTGAAATGCAAACAGAGGCGATCATGTGCAAAACCGTATAAATAAAAAGGTCTTCCCAGACAGGATGTGGTTGCACTCTGCCAGGAAGTGGGACACTTAAAACCACACACCTAAGTCACTCATTACTGGACTTCAGCGTTACTCTGATGCTTCTTTGCCGTGTGTAGGTGTGCAGCATTTTCATGCTAACTGGAGCCAGATGTGCAGAAACGCCATGTGGAAAATGAGCCTTTATACTAGTAGGAATGTGATATGCATTACATTTACTCTTCACCATACTTGGGCTATTACTCCTCTGCCTACAAATAGTATGCAGCCTGTAGTAATGAGGAGAAAAGGAGATGCCTGACAACATTGGCTGGGTCGAGTTAACCCGTGTGACCTTTCATCTGCTATTAACGCTCAGCATTTGGCTCTTCGGTGCCAAATGAGACAACAGTGGAGCACAAGTGACAGGTGGGAACCCTTAACCTCTGTTCATGATCTCTCAAACCCCCACCACCCCAGACCGCATGCCTCTCGTTCCCGGACTAGACTGCTCTTCAAAACGTGAGACAGAGCAGCTTTCAAGAAATAAAAAACAAGGCATGCTCCTTTACAGCATAAGGCAGGGATAACTCCTCTATCGAGCCAAGCAAGGAGAAAATCAATAACAACCTAGGCTACATTAACCCACTTTGCTATCTGTGAAATATTGATATGTTGCAGGCTACTTAAGTACAGTTTACACAGTATAACCAGTTTGTGAACAGCCATAACCATTCAAAACAGAGCTGCACAGAAGCTAAAAGTTACGTTAGCTACCCGGGTCCGTGAACTTACTATTTCTGCTGCGAGGATAAACCCTTTTGGAGTCTTCACGTAACTTTTCAGCTTGTCCAGGCAGCTAGCACCAGCGTTGGTCGTTGTATCAGCCATTCTGTAATAACTCACGTATTATACCGACAGTATACTGTATTGGAGCCTTATCAGCAGGAAGAACGTTTGAATAAACAAGGTTGTCTTAGGCGCTTTATGGTTTCTAAAGAACAGTCTCCGTGTTGACGCTGCTCCCGCTAAAGTTAGCTAGCAAACGTAGAAGTTTTCTCCCCCCTCCTAGTCGGATGAATCAACGTCTCCGATGAAAAGTCTCGGTGAAATACAACCTGGTGTGGCTCAGTCACGACAGTAGCTCTGTAGAAAGTCTACTTGATGAGAGAGGGAGGGACGAACCGAGGAGCTGAGAGTGGGGCGTTGGCTTTCACTTTTCTCAAGGGGAGCCGCTGTTGGCACTCCGGCAACCACCGAGCAGAGCTGCCCTCATGCTGCATTCAGGTGCTTCTCGGAAACTCTGCAGTTACCTGTTGCCAAAGTGTTTCTTTCGTGGTTCGTGTTTTATCCACAGACAGCGGTGGATAGTAACGAAGCACATTTACTTCCTATGCTGCTGTACTTGAGTACGGTTTTGAATTACTTGCACTTTACTTGAGGTCTTCATGCTCGTTTATGCTTCTACTCAACTACAGTACAATTCCAAGGCAAATCTTGTACCCTTTACTCCACTATAGTTATTTAATAACTTCTGATATGTATTATCATATAAACAGACTTTATTGATCTCAGGGGGAACTTAACAAGCTACATAAGCTATATAAAGTAGCTTATAAAACGGAAAGGTGAAACCCGGCAATCTGATTGTTAACTGTGATATAATGAGCGTATACCACAGCTACTTTTGTAAAAAGCCTTATCACAGCATATCACTCCGCTTCAGGGAAGCAACAATGTTTCCATGACAACAACCAACTCTTACATTACGCAGCAAAAAGTAGCCGGTTTTGATGTTTACTTTATTTCACGCGCTGGGGCCGAAGAACGCCCCTTAGCTGTGATATAATGAGCGTATATCACGGCCTGTCGTGATGTCTTGCTTAAATAATAAATAAATGCATTTAATATTTTTATTAGCTACAAATTTAACAGCTGTAGTATTAAATTGATTGATACACATTAATGCATCAACATTTATAATCTGATAATGTAATATGTACTATTATTAAATGGGCTATTCTGCAAAATCAGTACTATTACCTTTGGTACTTTAAGTATATATTGATGATAATACTTGTGTACTTTTACTTGAATTATTCTTTAAATGCATGAACTTAGCTGCATTTTTATTCTACTGTTTAATGTATTATATATATATATATTATTGAAGTTGTTTGTAACACAAAAGAAAAATATCTAATTTATGCTTCAATGATCTCATAAAGAATGTATGCCTACAAAAACGTATTTTGTTCAGAAAACCAAATTCTACCAGAAAACAAACCGTGCAGCACTCCAGCAACTAAGATTTTATTCACATTGTTTACCTGAACTGTTTGGTGTTTTCTACAATTCTAATTCCATTGTAATAATTGTAATTACTGAGTGTTGTAGTTATTAAGTTTTGCAATAACATGCTTGGATTACTGAAGGATTCTATTCAGCCATTGTCTTCGGGCATTATGATGATGTGAGAAGAGCAAAAGCAAATCTGTCAAATAGTCATCACAGGATTGAACTTTCATTATCCAGTTTATTTACCGGCTATCAGCGACATACACAAACAAATACAGCTATTTACCTAAATGTTGACAGCAGATGTTTAATATTTAATAACTTATTTCATATGATTAACAGTGGCTCAGAGTATAGTGTGAGAGGAGTAACTGTCCTTCAATAAAGTTTGTCTAAGTACTTTCTAGGAACTTTTCCATTTAAACTTATTCATAAAACCAATAATTAACATTTTGAAACATGCAACTAAGTGAATGAAAAGACAATCACCTCCAGAATAATTTCTTTATCTTTGGGTACCACATCACCACGATACAACAGGCAACAAGCCATGTACTTGCCGTGGTGAAGGTCGCATTTCACCATCTGATTGGCTGGCTCAAAGCAGGAGGTGGTTGTTTCAACCAGGAGAGCTGCTCATGGTAAGCCTTCTCACCCGGGATGACAGAGGCATAGCTGGCCAGAGGGAAGTGGATACGAAGATATGGCACCAAGTTGGTCTGGAACTCTGTCAGATCAACATTGAGGACACCATTAAAACGCAGTGAAGAAGTGACGGAGGACACAATCTGACTGATCAGCCTGTACAGGTTGGTGTATGTGGGATGCTCGATGTTGGGCTTCCCGTAGCAGATATCGTAGAGGGCCTCGTTGTCCACCATGAAGGAGCAGTCACAGTGCTCCAGGGTGGTGTGGGTGGTCAGGATGGAGTTGTAAGGCTCCACCACATCGGTGGACACTTGTGGAGCTGGGTAGATGGAGAACTCCAGCTTGGACTTCTTGCCGTAGTCCACAGACTCCGAAGCTGTGGAAAACCAGGAAGCCCTGAAGGCCAGTGCACTGGTCAGCCTGAGGACAGAGAGGGAGAGACAACGATCACATATCAGATACAGTCCTGTCTTTTCATCTCATATTCTGGAGCAAAATCTGCTCTGACTGTACACACCAGTTTGTGGATCATGTCCAGCACCAGGTTGATGATCTCTTTGCTGATGGTGTAGTGTCCACGGGCGTGGTTGTTAGCAGCATCCTCCTGCCCAGTGATCAGCTGGTCAGGGGGGAACAGCTTGCGGTAGGTCCCTGTGCGCACCTCATCTAAGGAAATTACCATAAATTATAAGCGGTTTTGAATAACTGGGGGAAGGATAACACATAACAAAATAGCAACAATTCTATTTTTTCTACAATTCATTTTATTTCATTTTACCCACAATAGTGGGCTCTAGGTCCACAAAAACAGCTCTGGGATTGTGCTTTCCAGCTGAAGTCTCACTGAAGAAGGTGGTGAAGGAATCATCTCCTCCTCTGACTCTGGCATGATCCCATGTTCCTGACAAAAAAGCTCCCAGCAGGCATTGCCAATGTGGACACCGGCCTGACCCACGTGGATGGAGATACACTCACGCTGGAGGAAAACAAAGACAATTTGTAACATTCAGCATTCATTTTCAACAGACATTTATGTACATTTCAACCATTTCTAATTACATGCTTCTGATTATACATCATATGTTTAAGATAGCTCAGAATCTAAGATCATCATCATGACCAAGTCACCTGACACATGCTGCACATTTAATCCTATTTTGAGATATAATTAATGAAGATATATTTAAGGCAGAAAAAAATCTCATTTTGAGAAAATCCTTAAACACCATCTCTGGAGGAACATAATTTCAATTACACATCACGTGTTTGATGCAGTTTTATTACAAACAACTGGTTGCAGTCAGGCCCCTTAAATAGGTGGTAAGGCAGAGGGATATGACAAGGCTACTGATGTAACCCAACTGGGTATGTCAGTGTGTGCAGGAAAGCCTACAAGTGTGACTAAAACTTAATTCATAGGTCAAACCTTTTCCATTAGAAAGAACACAACAAGAAATTAAATAAATGCCACTTTAACAGCAGAATAAAGCATAATCAAAGCAGACAACACAGAGATGGACAAACAATATAAAGTCCATAATAGCTGCTGGCACAAGCACACACTCTAGTGGCCATCGAACCATAAAAAAAGGCCACTGGTGGGAATTAGAAGTCATTTCCAACGCGTGGTGTAGCCAAAAATGACGTACTATTCAATACTTTATTTAGTTTTACAAATATTAAAAACACCTACAAAAGGCCGGATGTACGAATTTAAAAGACGGGCTCGTGTTAAACATACAGATTAATTACATCGCCAATACAGATCGACACGCACGGTTGAAAAACTGTATAGCTTCCCCTGACCCAATTTCCATCCGTAGCTCACCTGTGACTCCCATATATAGGTCAAGTGATTGTTTACCTGCCAATCACCAGGTGAGATGATGACATTCACACAACCTATCCCACTCCCATACACACACACACACACACACACACACACACACACACAACACATAACACAATTAGCCACAACACACACATTAAAGCAAAGAGAGCTGTATGGGGTTTTACACACTGCATAGTGTGCACACAATGTTCTGTTGCTAGGCAACAGCAGTTTTGGACATCCCTCTGTAGTTGTTGGACTCATCTGTCTGGGCGTCAATCTGAGCCATGTGCACCACCAAATCCTCAACAATCTGCTCTTGGTTCAAATCATTTGGAGTCCATGCTCAGTTCATGTTATATCAAGTTCACTCAGCCTCTGTGTCCCAGTATAACCAGTTCACTATATAAAGTAGTCTATGTCATTAGACTACTGTACCTGTATTTTACACTTTGATTTGATTGCCCAACAACTGCAAAAAGGAAAGGAAATCAATTAAAATTAATTAATGTATGAGCTTAAAATCAGTTTTGGACACCCACTGTCTCTGCTCTGCCTTTTGCAGGAGTAATATGCATGATGTCTATCCCTCAAATATTGGTCTTCCTTGTATTATTCATAGTGACAAATCTTTAAAATTGTGAAATGAACTCCCAGATTTAGCAAGATGAGGAGAGTGACTGAGAAAACCATCTAGTTGATACCCTCCCCGACCAGTAGGGGGAGGACTGCAGAGTACTCAATACTAAATTCACAGACTGGTCAAAGTAACATACTGTCACTGCGTAAATCAAGCTTGTTCAGTGGTTTTATTTCACCTTTGTCAGTGTTGCTTAGCTATGATTTCAATAAAGTTAAGTATTTCAGAGGACTGATGTTTACACTATATGTATATATATATATATATATACGGTACGGTACGGTACGGTACGTACGGTACGTACGGTACGGTACGGTGTATATATATATATATGCGCTGTCTAGGGACTTTTCCATTAAAACTTATTCATAAAACCAATAATTAACATTTTGAAACATGCAACCAAACAAATGAAAAGACAATCAACTCCTATGAACAGAAGTACGCATTTTAACCTTCAACAGAATAATTTCAAGTTTATTTCATTTTGTTTCACATGGATCCCATATAATAAGAATACAGCAGAATTCTGGAGAGTCTTGGATTTTTTTTTCTCTGACTTATCATTATCATAAATACTAATATGAATACATCATACACAATAAACACAGCACTATCCAAAGGCGTAGAGAGTACCACAAGACATCATTCACCACTAACAACAGAGTATATTTCATTTCAGCATATTTATAAGAGCTACAGTGAAACAGAGAAAGAAACAGAGGTGTCAGGGAGACTAGAGGAAGAGAGAAAGCCAGGTGCTTCTACACCACCTGAATCAAAAACCCTGATTTAGAAAAAATGAGTGAATCCAACGCTGTGCAATGGATCGATATTCTGGAGATGGAAAACTACTCATCCTGAGGACGACTGTGGAAGCAAAAACTACCAATCAACACACATCTCTTACCATTTGGCAAACACGATCTTATATATCCAAACAGAGGACTGGCAGTGGGACGGGGATATTTTGTATGTGGAAAGAAGTAATTATTGCAGCACGTACCTTGTGCTTTGAGTAGAATATAGCAGAGTTGCTGTATGTGCTGTGCAGTAACCACTACGATGGACCAAACATGGCGGCATTAGTGTGTAGTCAAACTTTCCTGCAGCCTTGAGCCTCAGCTTCTCTAATATGTTCTGGGATGCTTTAGGATATAAGGATGCATGCAGTAAATTTGCTTGCCTTCAGAGAGAGAAGAGCTAAAGAAGGATTGAGGATGCAGGAGAAGTATATATGGAAACATACTATTCAGACAGCTTCATAAATATGTGTTCACTATGGCATAACCGAGGTCTTTAAAGTGTAATATTCTTTATTCTCATTTCCCTACAGTTCAGGTTAGTGTGAGTATGTATGTCACTGATTACAGTGTGATAGAAACACCAGTTAAAAAACTATATGACTCTGTCTTACAACTTTCTGGACCACATGAAAGGCGATCAAAACAGGACAAGGTTCATTGACAACATTTGTTTGATGCCGTTACATAAATCCAACAAATAAACAAATACACGCTGCTAAAACTGTTGTTCACTGCCCCAATTTCACAATTTTCGCACTGAGAGCACACTACAAGAGTTTCTGAAACAGCACGGCAAGTATGACATGCTACCATGCTCACTAATTTTCTTAACCTATGCAATTTTTGATTTTATATGTCAGGATTTAAAATATTCTTCGTATTACAAGAGTTCATCCTTGCTCAACAGCAATATTTGATGGAAAAATATATATAAAAACACAAATAAAGTTCAAACAGCCTACTTAAACCCCTCTGCTATCATCTATTTACTGCTATGACTAAACATTACTCTTTCCCTGCTCACTTTTTTCTATATATTGACAATTTTCTTCTTTCGATATTTGACATGACATTTTCAGCAGCTTTACCCCGTTTCTTAAATCCCATCCGTAATGCTGATCAAATGAAAAAAAACATAATGAGAAAATAAAAAAAAACAGATGTTAATAGGTTCTGAGAAGAATACACAAAAACATTATTGTGTTGTGAATAATTGAAGGGGATTGAAGGGCAAAGGCTAAACTATGTGAGCTCCTAAACAGAACCAAAGTAAATGCAATTGAATAACTCTGTGCTCAACATTTGTTGTATAACAACTTATATGGAGTGCACAATTATTCAACTGTGTACATTTAATCTTATATATCAGCATGTTGATATTTACACAGCACAGACAAATACATTCTCCCAAGTTAAATATAACTACAATTTTTTTTTTCATAAATGTCTTTTCCATTACAAGATTTCTCTTAAATATTCGTCAACGAATGTTTTGGTATTTGTATTCAAGTTTTTCTCGTATTACCAAACAGACAATCCTCTGTTGTCTTCTACAGTTAAATACATCACGAGAATAAACATCATGTTACAGCAAAGACCCCATTCCCTCCCTCCCCCATTTTTCTCCCACATCCTGCTCCCCAGTCGCCCTCCCTTCCCAAGGCCCCACCAGTTTCTGCCCTCCATGTCTCCCTCCCTCCGCCTGTCAACTCACAGATACACAAACAGACAAACAGAGGAGTGTGGAAATGCAGGTGGTGGTCGAGAGCCACCCTCCAAAATCACAAGGTCACCCTGAGGAAAAAGGCAGAGAGGAGAGAGACAGAGGGGGGGAAATATTAAACAAACGGCAAACATACGATCACATGTTGAACATATAAACAAAGCTTTGGCTCAACAAACACGGGAGATGAAATACTGACGCTTAGAAGCTGCTGGTCGTGACTCTGCTCTGACAATGTTCAGTAAATGTTAAGTTACCGTAGTCATGCCAGAATATTACAATGGCAGCGTATATGCTTTTAGGTAATATGTGTCACACAATGTACCACATACAGAGCAAGCTCAGATTGAAAACCCCTGAAAAACTCGTTTTTGATCTTTCAACCCTGATTGTGAAAAAGTTGGAACGCTGTGTGAAACAGAATTTACCCTATTACCCACAATTACCCTAACCCTAACTCGTCCTCAGTGAACCTGTTTACCTGTGGAATGTTCCAAACAGGTGTTTTGGAGCATTCCACATCTTTCCCAGCCTTTTATTGCTCCTGTCCCAACTTGATTGATTGAAATGTGTTGCTGCATCAAATTCAGAATAAGCAGATATTTACAAAAATTAATGAAGCAGATGAGGTCAAACATTAAATATATTGTCTTTGTGCTGTTTTCAGTTGAATATTATGTCAAAAAGGATTAGCCAGTTTTATTTATGTTTTACACAATGTCCCAACTGTTTTGGAATCAGGGTTGTACTTGTTTCTCTACAAGTGCAGACCAGTAAAACACCACAGACTGCTTTGCAACTCAGATGTTTTGTACTCTGTCTGCTTATCCCGACCTCCTTATCACACAACAGAAGCATGCTCCTTTCACCTTCACTGCTGAACCTAAACATGTTGGTCAATGCACAACCATTGCTTGTCGGGAAAATGTAAATATGAGTTGTTTTTAAAGGATAGGTTCAAATTTTTCAAGTCTACATTGAAACAATACCCATGCGCCCATTTAAAGAGTTACTAGTGGCTGTGATTGTTCATCCTGTCTCCACTTGCCATTAAGAGATCGAAACATGATTCCAGCGTACTGGAGTGGGGCTTAAAATCCACAGACAGAAAAGTTGTTAACACTGACATATTTTCACCTTTTCAGGGTGCTTTCACTCCTAACCTGACCACTTTCACACTGTCACACCGTCAC
The DNA here is from genome assembly GCA_037975065.1 of Chaetodon trifasciatus. NCBI lineage: Eukaryota > Metazoa > Chordata > Actinopteri > Chaetodontiformes > Chaetodontidae > Chaetodon > Chaetodon trifasciatus. Next base: position 5,088,526 of record JBBMOE010000025.1, read on the forward strand.
ATTTTCTTTTGATTTATTGCTACAGAAATATCAATCATGGCCTCTTTAACTTCAGCTGACGCAAATATGAGGCTTCAGCAGTCTGAGTTAGACAAATCAACTGAGTATCTTCAAATGTTTAAGTCATTTTAGTTCACAGTGTTTATGTCCGTGTTTCCACAGACACTGTTTCCTGGGATAGTAACAGAAAAGTGGGAGTTTTGTCTCAAAAAAAGATGCCGTAGTTGGACCACTTAAGATCTCTGGTACTTGAATCATATTAGAAAGGGATCTCATTATCTCTTTTAATGAGCACACAGGCATGTGAGCAGTGACTTGAAAACCTCTGAACCACTCTTGAAGCAGCTGAGCAAATAGCTAATGCTTCTGGTGCTGAGAGTCTCATTTGTAACGTGAATGTGCAGCTGAGATCGGAGCAGCCCATTCATAGTATGAAGGTTCAGGCTGGTTTCTTTGTCCGTTAATCAGCTGTTAGACTTCGGGAAGTTAGTGGAGTTAAAGTAATTCAAAGGAGGGAAAAGAGAATTGGTGAAAGATATCAGTTTTTGAAAATACACAATTGCGTGTCATCTGCATAGAGGGAGAACCCTGCCCATACTTTCTGATCATGTGCCTAAGAAATAGCAAGAAAAAGACACCTATTAAACTAAAATATCGACAGTAATGTTAATAACAAACTGCCATTACACAATTAACACTTCAGGTGTGTTTAAAAATACAAATTAGATTAGATCACTACCTCAAAGGCATACAATAATGTCATCTATTGAAACCTAGTCTATATGTTTACACTCACCATCCTTCGGCTGTGGTTGGGCTGGGCAGGCTCACATTTGATTGGAGTAGGAGGTGGGCTGCTGGTCGTAGCCCTGGCTGTAACCTCCGTCCTCATTGAAGCCTCCCTGCTGGCCGTACTCTGGCTGGTAGCCTCCCTGGGAGCCGGCGTAGGGGTCCTGCTGACCATAGCCTGCCTGGCCAAAGGAATCGGGGGCGGGCTGCTTTTCCTGTGATGGGACATATGTTCCAGAGAAGGCAGCCAACCAGCCAGTCTCCTTGAATACAAACCACAGGTTTCCTATCCACAGAATCAGGTTGATGAAGCCAAAAGCCTGTAGAGCAGAGGGGTGTTAAGAGATGTGTGTGTTCTAGAAATGTACTGTTTCTGGTTTCAGATCAACTCTTTATTGTTCAGTATGAAGAACCTGGGACCAACCACAGAGGTGTTGAGGCCGGAGACCTTAGGGTCATAGACCTCACGGCAGCGATTCTCTTGTTCGTCACAGGCTGAGATGAGAGTGATGACCTCCTCTGGATCGGTGGCTGTTTTCACATCTGACAGGCCTTTAGCCCAAGCGCATGAGGATACCAGCCACATGAAGGCAAACACCGCTGTCACAACAAAGTCCTGGGGATCAACAAGGCAGTGTGATCACTTTTTCTACAAACAGCAGCAACTACATAGTAACTGTAACCAGCTATAGGACAAACTCACGATCTGGGGCCCCTTGTTGTTTTCACGGTACTTCTCCAGTATGAAGCAGTATACAGAGAGGGCTGCCATCGAGTAGAGGAAGGAAAAGACACCGATGGTGACAAAGAACTCAGCTGAGGAGGAGTAGTCCCCGATCAGGAATAGACGTTCGGGGTTCCCTCCCTTACAGGTGGGAGCATCAAAGTAAACCTGATGGAGCCTGAGCACAAGAACACAAAGAGAGAGAGGAATGAAGAACAAAGAGAGACAACAAGTAAACTGATTTATGTCAGATTTTTACAGTTAATCTTGATCTGGAAAATGTCCTATTATACTATTCATTCTAATATTGGCTAATGAGCTTTGTAACTAAGCTAATTGGCCTATTTTTGCTTGCAAAACTAAACTAACTAAAACACAAAACTAACTCAACACATGTATATATTTTATATATAATTTATGATTTTTCTATACTATAAATTATAATACACACTTTACGTGATTATATAACTGAATTGTATCAAAGCTCCTTTCAAAATGTGATCTTACTTGTGCTGTTACATACATAAAGTGTGCTGAATGTTGTTTCACAGTTTGTAAGTTACAGCAGCATTTCTTTAATTTCTTCTACAGTGGTGACAGTAACTTGTAAATGACAGGATGCGTACCTGAACGGATATTCAAATTCTACTTCTATGCCTAGATCACTCTCCGACCGGTTTTTACACTCCACGCTCATCTTGAACATGCCAGAGTAACTGCCGCATGTCGAGAAGGCGAAGATTGCAAAGATCTGCGGGAGAAAGAGGAAGGAAAAGATTTAACAACTCATCCAGTGACTTTTGGCATCTCATAGACAAAATACAGAAGATACAAATTCTCATTTTAATAAATATAAAACAGGTGAAAACTGCAGACTCTCTCCACCTACAACGTCTCAAGCACACTGTAGCTGAGAAATGCACACAGAGTGCAAATCAATGCAGCGTTATCGTCAGGATGCACGGGAAGGGCTGCACCTGTTGCCATGGTTACCATTGCAATTGTTTTTCACATTTGATACAAAGTAATGCCAGTGCATGTTTAAAGAAAATTAAATAAATTAAAATAAATAGCCAAAGGTAAACATTCTTGTTATTCTTATTATTATTTCTATTTATATTATATTATGTTATTCTTGCAATATAGGGCCACAATGACAGAAGGCATCATTTTGATTTTTGATTTTATTGTAGGTTTAGTGAGGAGACCTTGGTTCATGTGGCTTTTTTTGTCGTTTTTATAGTATTTTTATTTATGTTATATATAGTACAACAGTATTTTTGTTACTTCAGGTGCACGCTCAGCCTTGTTGCACAGCTCCAGCTTACAGTCATGTAAACGGTGCAAACAGACATGCGTGGAGATAATCTCACGCTCTCTCTCACACACACACACAAAAGATTAGACTATTTTTACCACACCCTCCCTACGCTGCGGGCCAGATCCGATTGGATGGCAAATCCAACAATTAATCTGACTGAGGTGCTCTGCCATCTGTCACCAAATACTCAACTACAAGCTACTGCAAAGCCAGTCACAACACACACACACAAACACACGTGAGCTCGTATGCGCACACATACACACACACACACACACACACAAAGGCACGTCACTTCCTTCTTAACTCTTGTAGTACTGTCTACTCGCTGCAGGCATCAACACACTAAACTATTTACAGTAATCTTTTAGATAATGTGAGTCGGAGGCTCGTTTGTTGGATTTAAACACACCGGCCGCCTGAAGCAAGCCTCATTGTGATCGCTTTACTCATCCCTCTCTGTTCTCTGCAGGCTCTGTTATATTTTCTAGTGTTCTTTCCCAGCATTTCACACACTTTTCCCCTTCCTGGTGTTGGTGTTTTAATAACCATGCAAATGAGTGTAAATGTGATGACAGTGGCAGTGTTAGTGTGTGAGAAAGGGGAGAGGGGACTGCTGATAAACAACAGATTATTACAGATTTCAAGCAAAAAAAAAAGCCATTTGTCATCCGCAGCAGAGCTTTTGAGTTCAAAACTAAAACAAAAAGAATTTCTACATTATTATTACAATCTTATTTGGAGCAATGGGCAGTGATCTTGTAAATCTTATTATATAATATTTGAGCTTCATTGCAATTTTGTGTCTGAACCAGGAAATGCCACTCTAAATGCACCTTGGACGCTGTCCATTCACGTATAATTCCTGATGCCACATTCAGGACAGTCAGCCTTTGGAGGGATGCAGTTTCAGCAATACAAAATCTGAGATTATAAGAAAAGGCCTAAAAATGTGAGTAAAGCAGACCAGAGCAGAGTTATAAATGGATGTAATGCTGCAGCAACTGTGCAACCAATCAATACATGCGTAGCGTATCACTACTGCAGTGTCGGCACAATTGATTGATTGATTTAATTTATGGATTTTTAGACACAGAAAAAACTAAAAATCCAAAGGTGTGTTGTATTTTATCCTAAATGATGAGATGTCCTCCATCTCATTTTGTTTAGTATAACTTCCTTATGGCACGAGGAAAGGGGCCTTTCTGTGTGGAGTTTGCATGTTCTCGGCATGTTCACCTGGGGTTTCCTCCTTAGAAAACCCCCACTAAAAACATGAAAGAAGATCACCACCTGACCAATGGTGACGAACAGGAACTGGGTCCCCAGGCGCTGGTCAGATGGCAGCCCACCGCTCCTGGTCTGCCGCGGAGGAAGGACGACCAGGATGGGATAAATGCGGAGGACAAGTTTCACCAATTGCATGGCGTGTGTGTTCATGTGCATGAATAACTGTGTGACAAATAAAGGGGACTGTCCCTCCAATTCTTCTTCTTCTAAGTGTTTTTATTTTTAAGACTGCTCAGAGGTTTTGAAGGTCCCAGTGTTCATATCCTTCTTTCATTATCCCTCTGAGACAGTGAATCGTCCAGATTTCATGACAGAGATCAATATGGAGGTCAATAACATGTTGTGCCCCTGCTGTACTTTAGGCCTCGCTTTCTTCCTCTTCTGCACAGACATTTTGGGGAAAATGCAAACAAGCTAACAAGCGCTGACTTCTCCAGTTATTCTCAGCAACAACCCACACTGCTGCTTCAACTGAGTCATCCTGAAGTGACACAATGCTATGAGTCAAAGGATCTGGATCACACCGACATGAGAAATCAATTAATGGAGCAGCATGTCTACATGTAGGTTCATGTCAATATATCAATCAATATATCAATATATCAACTGTGAGTACAGTCTCGAATAGTCTCACTTTCAGATGGAAAAGTGTATTATTTGGACATTATTACTTTATCATAACAAAACACAGAGTCAGTTGTAAAACAGGTCTAAAACACAGACATCTTCCTCTGTGCTGTTAGGTCTGTGTATTTAATTGTATTTCAAATAATAGAAGCAAGACAAAGAGTGTACAGCCACGCACAGTCATGCTAACATGCTGATGTTATGCCAAAGGTAGAATGTCTACAACCATCTTAGCTTAGCATGTTAGCGTACCATTTGCTAACTAGCACTACACACTGAGGCTGTTTTGTAATTGGATCATTTGAAATTTTGACATGGTGTTGCAGCCCAGTCTCACTCCAAACCGTGTAACGGACTCTGCGGTCCATTAGAGGATTGCGTGTCAGTGTCATGTTTGGGATAGGTGTGAAAAGTCTACGTGTGTGTGAAGGCTGTTGAAGTTGTATGGGTTAGTCAGTTTAAAGTTAAGGGATCACCAAAGCTATCGCAAATCCATCCTGAGGAGGACATGAACGTGGGAACCTAATTTCATGACAATCCATCTAATAGTTGTTGATATATTTCACTCAAAACTACAAAGGTCAAGTAGAGGAAAGGTCAGGTGATCATCACAGTCAATAGGACTCATATTCTGGGAACTGTGAACAAAATGTTGTGCCCATCCATCCCATAATTCTTGAGATATTTCACTCTGGACTAGAACAGTGGTCCAAGTAGACCAGGGAAATGAATCTAAATAGGAGGCGCCATACCACAATTAAAGAGTTGTACTTTTATGGTGATAGATGAACAGAGGGAGGAGTGATGGAGGAGGAGGACCAGAAATGGTGGCACGCTGGGTGTTAGGTGCCATGGTAACGCTGTTGGCAGCATCTCACAGTGAGGAGGCAGAGGCTGGTTCCTGCCCCTCCTGGTATGCTGGATGGCTGTCAGCTCTTCTGTGCTGAGAAGATCCACAATCACACACACTCAGACACAAACGATTTGTCTGCTACGGCTTTTCTCACACTCACACACACAAATACTGATCCGCACGGCAATAAAACTACCGACTGCAGAGCCTGAGCGTTTCTGGATATTTGAAGCAGATACTGATACTGATATAATACTGCTATATCTGAAATAAGCTTCTGTCAGCTGATACACACAGTAGGCCTGGCCAGTCTTTCTCCAGTCAATATTCTGTGATGATATTCAATAATTTCAATGTTGACTTTTTCATATCAGAATTATTGAATGATTCTCTGGCTCCTATGCAACTAGAGGGAGGGTTAGCAGCTCCTTACATGCCGACACATAGCCGAGAGCACAAGGGTGCAGAAATAAACACTAGCTGTGAAAGCTGCCACCAGAGGCCCTGGAGTAATGACCACAGAGAGTCACCAGTGTCTGAACAGCAAAAGCCTCTGAGCTACGGTAAAATCAACAGCTTTTATTGCGAATTAAGGACTACAGCAAAGCGAACAAGGCTCTCACTTCATGTTCTCACAAACAGCCTTTTTATATTTGCTGGGAATGAGTCAGAAAGCGAAATCTGAATGCAAATGAAATTCCACATAGCCGTGCCGTGTCTGTGGCGGGAGATGCAGGAGGCTGTTTGCGTTCTCTGCGGCTGGGCTCCACATCAGCTTTATTTGGGAACTCAATGTCTTACAACATCCATCAAATCTAGGCTTTGTCAGCACTATTCCCCAGAGACAGGGAGAGAGAGCGAGGGTGGGGTGGGGTGGGGAGGTGGGCTAAAGCTACATGAGTCACACATACAGAGGGCTGTTTAAATCTCGCTCACGTAGCAGAAACGGTGCTCACAAGCTTTCGCTAATTATTTTCATCATCAAATGTGGGCAAGATTTTTAAATATTCAACACCCTCGGCCCACATATTCTGCTCATCCATTCCAATTTACTTGCATCTAATTCGAATTCAGTACATGAATATGACAAATGCTGCTTTGTGCGAGTACTTTCTGCGAAAGCACACTGGTCACATTAACAAGAAGCCAAAAAAGGTTTGATTCTACCAAACAGAGGCATCTTTTTCATCGCTGCCTGTCTCCACCCTCCTAAAAACACTGTGTTGCTGCTTGTGCATGCCCATATTAATCCAGAAAAAGCAGAAGCTCCAGCAGCCCCTCCTCTAGTCTAACGCTGAGGCACGCAGGCCCTCTGACAGATGATTCATGGGCCCTGGCCTCCTCAGCGGCGCTCCTGATTGGTGGTTGTGCTTGCTGTGACCCAGGGAGGCAGTGATGAGGTGCTGGCACACTCACACAGCTCCAGGGAAGGACTACAGAGTCATGCAGCACACTCACTCCTCTGGCTGTTCTCTAGCATATCTGCAGAGCCCATTACAGCGTGGGACTCTGTCAGAGATGCTTTGGCACGCACGTTTTCATCTGGCTTGTGTTAAGTGTGTTCTCATACAGAGGATCAGGGGTGGAGCTAACAATTATGGGACCCGTGTGCCGGAGGGGCACCCCCTCCTCCATTTACTTCTCATTTGGCCGCCAAAATGTATATATATTTACATTGCATGCATGTATTTAATGATGGATTACCAGGAAGACAGCTAAAATGATCTGGGCTGCAACTAAGGTTTATGTAATATGCCAGTTACCAATGATGAAGTATTGGTTAACTGATTTGTCTAATAAAATAAGACAAAAAAATGTCGTAAAATAGAGAAAAAAGGCCTTTATGAGTCCAAGGTGACCTCCTCAGATAGCTTGGTTTAATCAAAAACCCAAAGATATTGAATTTACTAGGAAAAAAGCTTCACATCCTCACATTTAAGAAGCTAGAACAAGAAACATTTTGACCATTTTTGCTTGAAATTAAATCACCAAAATATGAGTCAATTATCAAAATAGTTGTCGACCGTTTTTCTGTCAATCAATTACAATTCGCATTTCTAGAAATGTTTTTGGTAACTATACTGATGATGCTAACTGGCTGCTGTAACCAGAACCACAGACCCGAACCAGCCAGAACCAGTTCATAGCATCACATCAGGGTTTAACATAAGGCACATTCTAGAGGCCTCACTGAGCTGCAGGGTGTGCATGGGTAATTAGTAGCACTATTCCCACCACTGTGGTGCTGTAGTGAGGCACCACTGTTTAACCCTGCAGCCTTGTCAGCGTGAGCACAATGCTGCTGCTGATAGAGGAAGTTATGCAAGGATATCTGAGACTGTAGGACAATATCCTCAACGTCTGATCTTCCAAAAACTTCTCCAATCGCTCCTGGAGAGATCAACATGAATGGAACTGCCTGCAAGTAACAGTTAATTTTCATGATCCATTAATCTGCCCATTGTTTTTCCTGTTTGATCGATGAGTCCTACGGGGTACAAAATGTCAGATAATAGTGAAAAATGGCTGTCACGCTGTATTAAAGTTGATGAACCCCCAAAATAATCAGTGTATGATCAAATAAGACAAAGAAAAGCAGTAAATCCTCGCAATGGAGGAGGGGAACCCAATGACTAATCTAATTAGTGAAATATTAGCTGTAGTTGCTAAATGATTAACCACATAATTGTTTCAACTCTAACTGGATGAATTTATTAGTGAAAATCTAAAATTTCTGATTTATTTGCGGGGTACAATATCTTGAGTGGACCCTCTTCAATAATATTCCCCCAAAAATAAACAAAAAAGGCAAACAAAGTGGTCTATTTATGCTGCTCTCTTCATATTTAAACTAATCCGAGTAGTTTTCTGGCTCCATCATCTGGCGGAGGAGGCCGAGCACATGAGACAGAGATAATAAACTGCACAAGTATATGCAGAGGTCATGTCCTCTGAGAGGGATTTGACAAATTGTCATGATATGCCTCTGTGGACTGACACAGTGCTACTACAGTGATGACGTAACACATCCTGCCGGTGTTTCCTGCTCAGGCCTGCTGGGGCAGCGTCAGCATCAGGATACAAGAGACTCCTCGGTATCAACCTCAGCTCTTATTTGAACCTGAGGTGGAGCTACTGTAATGTTTCTGCAGCCAAGAAAAACAAAGCATCTCGTGAGAGAGGGCCCGACTGTGGACTGTGTTTTCTGAGAGTGTAGAGTCACATCCATTATTAAGCCCCATGCAGCTTTATGACCTCTGTGTGACAGAAGGTCACAAATCTGTCAGTAAGAGACACGGTGACATGATTTATTGCAAACGATACAACTTCCAAAGTGTTTTATCCATAATTAGATTTTATCCTGTGATTTGTTTTATTGAAATGGAGAATATTCATACACCAGGCACCAGTATATATGTAAAGTAGAGCACTCACCCATTGTAGAATTTTTATAAATCCCAGAGGTTGTTTGATTACCGTGAACTGCCCTTGGGCCACCAACTGTCAGAAGAAAAAATCAGAAATTAGAGACGTTTTTTTTAAATATTTTCACACTCACTCCTGATCCGTGTGAATCCAGCCTCTCTCAGCAGAGCAGGGACCATGATGATGTGATGATGCTGCTTAAAAACGTAAACCTAATTACCTCAGCCTCATAGCCCACAGGCCGGGTCTACTGCTGGCACCTGCAGGTGTTTGTGATACGGCAAATATCTGCCCGGGAGGACCGTGACTCACCTGTCACAGATGCTGAGATGCTATACAACTATAGACCAGGCATTTTGATATTGTGTGTGTGCGCGCGCGCGCACGCGTGTGTGTGTGTAAGGGAGAGAGCGAGAGAGAGAGAGAGAGGGAGGGAAGCTCCTGCCAGCATTACAATTAGACAAAGCTGATTAACTGGTGTTTTCTCTGCTGCACATTTCACAGCAGTCTTTATTCATTTGCGAGGAAAATCTCGCGCAATCTTTTTCTAATTGACCAGATTTGGGAGGCGGAGGAAGCGTTCGTGCGCAGGTGAATGCGACACCGCAAAGAAGGCGGTGTGTCCCTGCGTGCATCAATAAATGGCCGCGCTGGAATAAGCGGCAGTGATGGGTTTTGTCTCGGGCTGTGGGGCGCGTTGTTTCCCCACACAGCCGGCGCTACGGATGCCCAACATCCACATTAGACAGATGACGCATGAACCGACACAGTTGCATGTTTGAGAGCGTCTGTCGGCTCATTTGTCGGGAAAATGTTGTTGGCTTTGTCACAAACCAGCTATGTGAGAGCTGTGGCCACAGGGATGCAGGAGCCCGTCCTCCTCTGTCGGGCCTACTGCGGCTATCGGAAAACACGGAGGGCCTCGGAAATTAATCACATTCCCTTTGTTATCTTAGCAACAGCGGCCCAATTGAGACAATTGAGACGTGTGCGTGTCTTAATCAATTAGCCGAATCTCCCGGAGATAACAGGCTACATCCTCTCCTTCCTTTGCTAAATGTCATTGCTGCAGCAATCTCTGGACATCCTACACATTTTTCGGACTGTCAGCGGGCCGCTCCATCACCTCGACTGCAGCATCAGTGGTGGAAAGATTGTCCAATTAACATCGCGCTCTGTCGCGTCTTTACACCGCCGCGATTTTTTTTTTTTTTTTTTTTTTAAGATAAATGCATGATTTACAATTTCGACTCAGTGCATCGAAAGCGGTGCGTTAAAACCTAAAGGCCAGCGGATCTATGAGAAAAAACAGCATCTTCATTTGAGCGCACGGTGAAAGAAAACGAGCTAAAATAAATGAACCTCAGCGACCGAGCAAAACATTAATGAAAAAGATGATTTTCCCCCAAAAGCCTTACCTGGTTTACAACATCCATCTTGGCCGCTTACTCGCTGATAAGAGGATCAGAGGGGCGGAGGGAGGGAGGCGTCTCATCCGGAACAGCCCAGGGGAGGAAGGCGCTCAGGAGGAAGAGCGGGGCTGCGTCACGGGCAAGGCGCGGGCGTGTGAAGCGTCGTGACGTCAGACAAACCATTGGACGTGCAGTGAAGGCGAGCCGAGCCGTCTGTCCAATCACAGCGCCGCTTTATTCTAACGGGGGCTGCGAGCTGCCCGGGGGCGTCTAACGCGGAGAGGAGCGCATGGAGACTGTTCACGCTTTAGTAGGCACACGGACTGATGTGGAGAGGAGAAAAAAAGGTCGGTGATGCTTCGTGAACTGCTGCTGGTCATTAACACGCAGCACGGTTGTATTTTTAGATGAATATATTTCCCATGGTTGCAGATTATTATTGGCAAACCTTAATGTGCGCGTTGGGGGAAGTTCAGGGAGAGTTCAGGTTTTTCTACAACATCCATGCAAATACAATAAGGGACGATTATAGAGTATTTAATTTAGCGCTGAACAACAGACCAGCATGGCTTACTGCTTCACTTGAATCTTATTCTCTAAAAGGGGAAATGAAACCCAGATGTTGTCCATCTGCCGCTCCATTAATGGCTGATTATATAATTCACCCTTTTGTATTTTGATGGTTTTCAACATCCATTATAACACTGCTGTGGGAAAAAAAAAGCTTTTCAGCTGAAGTACACAGTCTGCACAACAAGAATAACTATAACAAAAAGAAAAAACATACACTTGAGAAACATAATGCTTTATTTATTGTCACATAAATCCCAAACTTTTCTATTAGTTTGCATGTTTAATATTAGAGGATATTCAATATTCAGTATATTTATATTTATATTTATATTTCTCTAAAATAGCAAATGCTGTCAAGCACAAATCAGTGGCTTCAACTGGATCTCATTATTTGTGTCACAAAGTAGAAATGTCTCATTGAGCTAATAGTTTAACATATTATGTATATATATTTACATATGTTGCATATATTGTGTATATTTACCATGAACTGAGCAAGTGTATAAAGTGATAACATTCAAATACAGTAAAAAATGAGAATACAATGCAAAAAATTGTCCATTGTCATGATGATGCTAATGCTAATGCTAATGCCACAGCTTTCTGTCACAGGCAGCAGCTCTTCTGCAAACCACACTCACAGTGTTCATGCCTTGTTGACTGCTGCCACATGCTGACATGTGCTCCTAAAATCTGTGTGTGTGCGTATGTGTGTGTGTGTGTTTTGGCATTCATAAATAAGTGTCTCGTTTGCATCATGTCACTCTTCCTCACATGCTGTCCAGGTGTCTTTTTGCTCCTCAGCAGATATAAACACACACCACATGAAAGATTTTTTTTAACCTCACTTTCTCACACAGCTATTTCACTTTTGCTGATCTCAGTAAGAAATCACACAACTCATTTCGTCGGCCAGTTCATCCTCAAAGCGAGAAATCGACTGACTGGCCCCGCGAGCTATGAGGTCGGCAGCAGCGCTCTCCATGTCGTCCAGGCTCATGTGACAGGCTTCTGCAATCTCCCGCTTGGCAAAGTTCACAAACTTCGGGTCCCTGGCGTATATGCCGAGACCCTCGGAGATCAAGATCTGACATTAGCAAGAACAAAAAAAATCAGAGGGAGAGTGATGTAAGAGAGGGATTATGTTTTTAGCTACTCATTCTCTGTCTCTGACATGCAAACATAACATGCACGTCTATCTGATTATCATTATGCCCAATGCAAAGAGCATTTCATCAGATAAAGGAGTCACTTAGCAGATTGAAATGCCCTCTGGTTACCAGTGAGCAGCAACTCCATTCCTGTATTTCCTCAGTCAGAATGTAAACAGTACAGCGGCAGCAGACGGATTTACAGAGCACTCAGGAGAATGAGAAAGTATTAAACATGCTCGAAGAAGAGTTTCTCTCAGTGGCGCACCACTATGTAAGTGTCAAACTGTCTCAGCCTTTCTATCGCACTTCCAGCGTAAGTGATGGGTACGGTGGCCCGGAAAGCTCAACTTACCTCAACTTAAAAAAGACACATGCAAATATGTAAAGCACAAGCAAACTGAGGAACCATCTGTAGCAAGTAGCAGAGACAAGAAAGGAGGCTGCTTCTAGGGGACAATGAAAAGTGATGGACGCAGCTGGGACACGCTTGTTGTTTTGTTTTTGTTGAAAATTTGCTATATTGTTTGTTTTTTGGTGTCTCCCAGCCATGTTTGGGCGCGTTCATCCCTTTTTAGTGTCTCCTGCAAACAGTTCCCGTTGCAGATTTTCTGTTTTTGGTTGTGTTTTCTCACTTTGCACCACATTTGTTTTTCCGATTTTCTGAATCCCGTGCATGTGTTGTCAAATTGGCGGACATGTTTTCTTAATTTACTTGCGCTTTGTCTCTTGTCATGTGTTTTCTTTCTGAAAGTTTCTCAGCCACAAGAATCACCTGCTGCTTTATTACTCACCGACTCCACCAGACTGTCTGCGCTGCCTTTGTCTATGAAGCCCTGGTTGACCGGTGGCACCCTCATGCTGGTGTAGGTTTTCGTCTGACCGGGGTACCAGCCAGGACGGCTTCCCGCAGGGAGGCTGGCAGAGCCGTCGCTCCACAGCGGCTGGTTGGTGCCAGTGGCTGAGTCCACCAGGATCATAGGGGTGTAGATGAGCTTGCCCCTGCGTCCCGAGGGGTTGACGATTCCTGGAACAGGAGTGTTGCCAGCTGCTACTGTGTTTCCCCAGGAGGTGGAGGACATGGAGGACACGCTGCTGGGCCGGGAGTCCAGGCTGTGCTGGGTCTGACACAAGAGAGCAAGAGCAGGAGAAGACCGGTGAAACAAGATGAGACCCACTCAGTGTATGAATGTTAACTTTGAGAGTGCGTGTGTGTATGTGTGTGTCAGTGGTTTACCTGTAAACGGGATCTGGATGGGGACGTGTTCCCACGGTAGGTTCCTGGGATGGGGAGGTGGTTGTCCACACTGCTCTGTGGCTTCAGACACTGGAAGTTAAAGGCAGGTGTTCGACCTGAAACAATAAGCAGGGAGGAGTTAGGAAACAGGCCGGGAGGCATGACTGTGGCCCTGTGTGGAGGGGTTTTTAGCAGTTCCCGATTGGCCCACTAGGAGGCCTCAAGACAAAAATGAGCCATCTCTGAGACAAATTTATGCACCATTTAAATCTTGGCATGTTTTCATGCATTGCTTGAATATGTGAACGGGGTGTGTGCCAGCTACAATGTGGTGTGCGGTTGCTCTGATCATTTCAGTTGATAGTGGTGTAACCAAACAAGCACAAACAAGCAGTTAATCAAACAACCACAAACCGACACACAAATGACAGTCTGGGCAGATTTACCTGCTTTGCCTGGCATGAGCAGTGTAAGTGTGCAACTGCAATGACATACATGCATATCTTCTGTGATTATATTAGTGGTTTCTTGGTGAGCATCCTTCTGGAGAAGCACTGAATACACATGACTGTGTGCATACACATCAGATAAGGGCATACTGGGCTGAACAGACAATATACATAATCAAATTATCTTCAGTTAGCATTGTCCCCTGATAAAAACAACACCGTAAAGACCAAACAGTTAAAAAATAAATCCAAAATAAAATGTACCATTCTCACCTCTCGGGATGGCAGGAAGTAGCCGTCTCCTGACAAACTGCGTGCCGCCATTTTCATTTCCATTATAGCCGTTCCCATTGTAACCGCTGACAGTGCTGCCATTTTCATTGCATGTGCTTCCATTCCCATTGGCGCTGATCATACTGCCGATTTCATTGTAGCCTGTGTATCCGTTGTCATGATATCCATTGGTGGCGTAGGGCGTCGGGCTCGCAGAAACACTCCCTCCGTTCATGTTGGCGTCGTTGTAACCGTTGCTAACATAGCCATTGGCATCATAGGGTATCTCTCCAACGCTGCTAGCTCTTTCCAGGCTCGGTCCATTGTAGCCTGTCTCAGTCGGTACAGGAGAGACGGCCTCTGGATACACGTACCTATAATCCATACCGAGAGCTTTAGCGTGATGTCTGCTCTTCAAAGGAGTTTACAGCTGAAAAGAGCGATATCATTCTCACGTCTGTCTGTTAAATATGAAGCTGGTGTCAGGAAATGGTTAGCTTAGCTCAGCTTAGCTTAGCATGAAGACTGGAAAAAGCGGGAAACAGCTAACCCGGCTCTCTTCAAAGTCTGGATGTGCGTGATTTAAACCTCGACTAGTTGATTAAACGTTGCTACCCTTGCTAGTCAGCACCAGAAATGTCAGTTTAACTTATTTTTATCAACACTCATTTAAATTACACAATAATGTGAAATGTGTGATTAAAGGTTTCAAATGGTTCTCATACTATATGCATTATTTTTTCAGACAATGTTTAACCTTATACATTAAATTGGCTGAAATGTGACTGTTTTCTGAGTGTTTTCTTACTTTTAGACTAGTCGAGTAGTCTCAGTTTAAACATCTGTTTGAACATCAGGGATGTTAGTCGTTCAGAAAATCCCTGAAGGGAAAACATCTGCCAACCAGCACCTCTGAAGCTCACTGATTAGCCCTTTATTTATTAATTTATTGCGTAAATGACGACTCTCTCCACTTTCTTGTGTCTTACCTGTCCACTGATGCTAGACTTGCAGCATCCCCGTCACAGACATAAACCTGCTCAGCTGCTTGCTCGGTTGTGGCCGCCACAACTGGTTCTCCATGTACAGCTCCTCCACCTGCTAATTCTGGGGGCGGAGGAGGCAACTCGCTGATGGAGTCCACTCTGAACAGGAGAGAACGCACAACTCATTATGATTTTCTAAAACATTTACAGCACCAGTGTTTGAATTTACATCTAATGCACAGCCTTATATAAAATAAGAAGAACACACCTGACGGGCAGGTTCTCAGACCTCACAGGCTGTTCTGTGACAACGCTGACCCCTGCCAGCTCTGATCCGGGTCTCTGGTGCTCCAGCAGGCCCATCACCTGCTGTGTGATGACGCCCCCGTTGGCTGGCTGTGGCTCGGGCTCCATGATCACAGTCGTCTGCTCCACCAGCGTGTCGATGTGCGGCAGCGGCGTGCTGGCGGGCGTGGTGGTCGCCGAGGTCCCGGGCTCACTGTCAAACAACTCGTCAGCTGTAATCTCTCCCTCTGCACCCTCCTCTTCTTCCAGGTCGCAGGCCATCGCCAGACGCATCTCTGGAGCCAGGTCCTGCAGCGTCCGCAGCCCTTGCTGTCAACACATAAATATGCTTATAGACATTATTACACAGTCTGCACCCCAGGTGTTAATCATGAGCGTCCAGCAAATATTCATAAAGTCCTTCTACAGTCCAAAATGGATTTAGTTCATTGTTACTTGACTTGGATATTTGATGATCTCAGTATGTTAATTGACAGCTTTCATATGTCCTAACACACGTCTGCAGGGGAACTTTACAGCTAAAATGACAACCTGCAGAGAAGCCGCCTTGTCCTTCCTTTTGGATTTCCTCTCCCTCTCCTTTCTCTTGCGGAACTTTTTGAAATAGTCCTGAATCAAGAAGCTGGCATAAAACTTCCCACAGGTCACCTCATCCCCTGAGAAGGAGAGAAAAAAAGAAAGTAAGTGATGAAACTGTGGATGCACACGAGGAACTGGTGGGCGATGAGAGTTAGGTACTCTTGAAACTTGATCATTTTTCAATGCAGGTTTGGTCTCTAATGGCAGAAGTTAACATTTGTAGTGATTCTGTCTTCACATTTTTTTCCATCATGGCTGGCCACCGTGCAGATTTATGGTTTACCTCTAGGGGGAGGAATGACTTCATCAATGAGCTTGGGCTTGGTGCGCTTCCAAAGCTTCTTAATGATCAGCTTCAGCTCCTCATTCTGCTGGTCGATGGGGCCTGACGGGGGACAAAAGCAACACATCCTGTCAGGGAAACAGCACCGAGCGAGCTAGTCTCATATGTCTGTGCATGAGGTCTAACCTTCTGTCTTGATCTTGAGTGAGGTTCGCACGAGAGCGAACAGGGTAGCATTGAAGGTGACTGTCCCATCTACGTGCAGCGGGACATTCATAGCGACCAGTCTCTGAGAGGACAAGAGGACGAGGCAGAAGGGGTGAGAACTATGCATCTGCTCACGTGTGCATCAGGTGTGCAGCTCTGAATTCGTGCTAACTCACCTTGCAAGCGACACGATGAGGACACAGTTTTCCAAAACCAAGAGGAGGCTGAATCCTGCGCAGCATAGTGACAACATCGATGTGCTTTATGCGGCCGCTGCGAGAGGCAGAAGAGCACACGACAGACATTTACTGACAATGAGCTGGAAACAGGCAGACGAGCTCAGGAGAAGTAGTGGAGGGTTAAAGAGGAATGTGTTTTACGTGGCCTCTGGATCGTAGTCAGACCAGACTCTCTTAAACTCGTCCAGGTGGTGAGTGCCGAGCACGGTCCAGTCTCTTGTCAGGTATTCAAAGTTGTCCATGATGACCGCAATGAACAAGTTGATAATCTTGATGGAGAAAGGAAACAAAGCAACATCATTAAACAAGATTTTCTAAGTGTAATTGTTAGAAACTGGTTCAAACTACATCAAATAATGGCTGATAAATGCTGCTGATTTCCGCCAAGTTGCAGGCTGCATCCATGTCTGTCCAGACTCATGTAATATACGGAGTGAAGACTTTAAAGGATTTTAAGTTAAGGTGTATTATTGGTGAAATGGAAGTTATGTCTTTTTATACCATGGCCTGGGTGAATACTCGATTCTGATTAGCTGCAGGGTGTCCGTTAAAAAGTGTTGTAGGACACCTATAAAAAGGTTCTGGTCAAACAGCCTGATTGTTCTAAATTATTGCGCTGGCTCAAACGCTAGTTGGTAACCGTGGCAACAGAAACTCAGAACATACGTTAACATACGTTATTTCACAGTTTATTTATCACAACGGCAACGATTTAGGATAGACGTACTTTCTTGATACACATTTAATGATCAGCGTGAATGGTGGATGATATTTCTTGCAATAAAAACGATTTAGGGAAACTATCTGTGGACTTTGATTCTTTGAATCAAAATTTCGCATCATCCTCTGGACACACACGAGCGGTAAGAGGCTCACTTGCTATCTGAAATGATACTTTGCATCACGTAACATAACGTTAAGCAATCATCTCCCTCCACTGATCAGGCCTCATATAACAGCTGCGGCCGACCTAGCTGCAGGTTCTGTGGCCAGAGCGGTTACCTTGGCAACGCGTCACAACGAGAGATATTAAATAGTCCACTCAGCCGCTTCTTGTGAAAAACTTACGATTTTAACGGTAAGTTTAACGTATTAATAATTGATTTAATATGTATTTCTTTCGTAAATGACCATGGTATAAGCGGGATAATGCCCTTCGAGGTGTCCATTCTCAGAAATGAATGGACGACGCGGAGGTGTTCGCGTCGGACGATCGCTTCCGCATTATCCCTTACATATCTTCACTTAGAGACTATTTGTACACGGGCCTGCAGAAGACTGATAGCGCAATCCTCAACATCCCATATGGTCTAGCGGTTAGGATTCCTGGTTTTCACCCAGGCGGCCCGGGTTCGACTCCCGGTATGGGAACAATACGTTTTCCCAAAGTTCCCCCAGATGAAAGTAGGGAGGATAGTGTTACCTCATCTTCATCACATGGTGCAACAACATTCACCTGAAGCTCAATATCAGTAAAACCAATGAGCTTGTGTTGAACTACAATGCTTCAAATACAGATGCTACTGCAAAAAAACTGCATAATGTGGATGTTTCACACACATCTTTAAAAGATCTAAACAATCAGCACAGTTTCAAGGTGCATGACCAAGAGTAGAGTCACCAATTCAGTATCTGCCCAAATATGAAATATGGTCACAATTTGCTCTTCTGTTCCTGAGTTATGGTGAGTAACAGTGACCTTTGACCTTTTGAACACTTGATTTCAATATAAAATGTCATCACTTCACTTTATCCTATGAGACATTTGAGTAAAATGTTGTCATGTTTTGTGAGGGCACAGTGACCTTTGACCTTTGGTCTTATCAGTTCTTCCTAGAGTCCAAGTGAACGTTTGTGTCAAATTTGAAGAACTTCCTTCGAGGTGTTCACATATTTTGCATTCATGAGAATGGGACGTACGTACAACCTGGAAAATAAAGCCTGCAGCCACAGCCGTCGCCACCATGAAGGCATCTAAAATAAAACAACTAAAATACTGTATCACCTGAAATTCACTTTTAAAACAAAGGAATATAAGTGATTAAAAGTAGCATCCATGTCTGCTCAGACTCATGTAATATATGGAGTGAAGACTTCAAAGGATTTTAAGTAAAGGTGTATTTTTTGGTGAAATGGAAGTTGTGTCTATATATCTTCATTTACAGACTATTTGTACACGGGCCTGCAGAAGACTGACGGAGCACTCCTAAACATCCCATATGGTCTAGCGGTTAGGATTCCTGGTTTTCACCCAGGCGGCCCGGGTTCGACTCCCGGTATGGGAATAATAGGTTTTCCCAAATTTCCCCCAGATGAAAGTAGGGAGGATTGCGTTACCTCATCTTCATCACATGGTGCAACAACAATCACCAGAACTGAAAAATGTTGTCATGTTTTGTGAGGGCACAGTGACCTTTGACCTTTGGTCTTGAGTCCAGGTGAATGTTTGTGTCAAATTTGAAGAACTTCCTTCGAGGCGTTCTTCACATATTTTGCGTTCATGAGAATGGGACGTACGTACAACCTGGAAAATAAAGCCTGCAGCCACAGCTGTCGCCACCATGAAGGCATCTAAAATAAAGCAACTAAAATGCTGTATCACCTGAAATTCACTTTTAAAACAAAGTGGTTAAAAGTAGCCAGGATACATTAGTCCTGTTGGAAATGGACAAAACAACATTTTTCACGAGTGTGTAGTCGTTTGCTTCTAAATATGAGTTTCATAATGACTTATATGCACATCAAGCTTGTCCAGTTCTGGGAATTTCGGGGTCTGTGGTCTAATTTTAGGAGCCATGAGGGTACCAGTGGGTCCCCGCTGAAGGTCAAAGACCACACACAGGCTGATGGATGTCAGCTGTCCACAAGAGACACCAGAGAGGGAATGTAAGACACGCACGAAGCAGACGCGACGAACATGAACCTGGTCATAAATCTGGTTTCAAGGAACAAGGAAACAGCTTCGGTGAGGGAACAGATTCCCGTCAGTAATGGAGTCAAATTAACTTTGTTAAATACATGAATGCATTAAATGTGTGGTGTCTAGCTGTAGAGGGGAGAACATTATGAGGTTCAACTTTTCACTTTCTGCATTCTGCTCTCATTCTCCAAGTTTAAAGTCAGCTTCATTCAACCTGTTCACTGTCTCAAAATAGCACTGAGGTGATAGCGATGTCACCAAAATATTTTCACCCTTTTAAATCAGGATTTTGTCGTCTGGATTAACCAAATCCACGGATGTGGGAGTTCTCTGAAGAGCTGGGAAGTGGAGAGGACGGGGTTAGCTTTTTAAAAGTGCTGCTGCTCAGCTGCTGTAACACGATCCTCCCTACTTTCATCTGACTTTGATCCCACTTGACCTGACAGCCTGTAAAACACAAGTCTGGATGAATTAGACCTAAATTTAATTTGGAGCCAGGAGGCCGTTTCAAGTCATATCAAAGGAGGGAAAGTGTTTTACTACAAACCATCTGAGGACTGATTAGAGTAAAAAAAAACAGACAGAGAGGATCCTTAATCCTCCTCAGCTTCGCTCACCAGGTAAGCACAGAGCATGAAGAAGCTGATGAAGTAGATGTAGGACAAGTTGCTTCCGCAGGTGTACTCTTCACCGGGCTCAGTGTCGGATTCTGGGTCACAGCGTCTGCCGGGCAGAGCTGCCAACATAATCTCCTGCCACTGCTCTCCAGTGGCACACCTGCAAGTACAGAGAGAGGGCAGCATTTTCCTTTCAGCTTCACTTTTAGCTAAGATCTTCAAAATCCCGTTTTAAAGGAGGAGAGTGAGAGTATAACTTACACTCGGCAGCAAACAGTGCAGGTAATATTCAAGCTGTTGTAAAATCTTTGAAAACACACTGAGTGTTTGTCTCTCCGGCTAAAATGGCTCACCTGAAGAGCACCAGAACGGCCATGAAGAAAGTCTGGAAGTTGCAGTTTCTGTTGATATGTGTGTTATCATCAACGGCCACTTTCCCAAATGTCTGAAAGGAGGGAGTCAGCGGGGGTCAATACGGCTAATAAAAGCACAGTGAAGTGGGAGCAGGCTGTCTTGTATGATTTATACAGTGTGTTTTTTAAATAATTATTTAACTGATTAATGCCAGATGATGAAAACAAAACCATATAAAAGCCCTGATGGACAGAGAGACTCACCTGCATGCCGATCACAGCATAGATGAAAAAGATCATGGCAATGAGCAGACCGACGTAAGGCAGAGCCTGAGCAGAACAAAGTCAGGAGTCACAAACAAGGAGTTTACGGGTGAACATGATGTGTTCTGTGAATCACTCCCTCTGCTGCACTGACCTGGAGGGACTTGACAAAAGTCCAGAGGAGGGTTCGAATGCCTTCTCCTTTGCTGAGCAGTTTGACCAACCTCAAGACTCGGAATAAACGGAAGAACGTGATGGACACTTTTCCGCTTTCTCCCTTTCCACCGCCCTAAAATGTGTTGAGACAAAAGCGGGTAAATAAACAGACGAGTTTGAGTGCTCACACTTTTAACATCTGGAAATGTGAAAGCATAAACCTCAGACACATCTGGAGGTGCAGCGGTAGTGTTCAGCTCTCACCTCACCGTGGCCGCCTCCTCCCTGGATCCACATTTCAGGTGAGCAACATCAGGAAGGAACGCCAAGTGAGGGGAAAGAGGGGCACAAATGGTGAGTTTTAAACTCATGTCTGCACTACTGAGAACGCAAATCTACTAAACACGTTAGGACAGGAGCAACTAAAGACTGGGAAAGACGTGAAATGCTCCAAAAACACCTGTTTGTTGTGATAGTATCATGATTGGGTATGAAAGGGGCATCCTGGGTAGGCTCAGTCGTTCACATGCGACATGATTGTATGAAGGATATTAATACATGAGCTCAGGAACACGTTGTTGGTTGTTGGTTCATTTGCAGATGACTGCAATCTGTTTTTTTATGATTTACACAGTGTTCATCTGTTGAATGAGATGAGACGAGACGGTAACAGATGGATTTGCAGCTTTTCATTTTTCACATTAAAATCTTCAGATGATTAAGTTTGCAGTAAAACTCATTACTTTCACACTGCACAGAGACACGACAGGCTCTTATCAACACTGCGACTCACACGAGCTCTTGAGATGTGTGTAAACAATGAACACACCCTCTTTTTCCCTTGTCAGCTAAAAGAAATGGAAGTGTGAACAAACTTACACTAAACTCCGAGACTGCAATATCCAACACGCTTCCCACAACAATCAAAGCGTCAAATGAATTCCACGGATCGATGAAGTAGTGCTGCAAAGGACAGAAAAGCAAAGCGAGAGTCAAAAACAGGCGGTGACGTCTTCGCGAACGTTATTTTCGGCGGCGAAAGAGGGAAACCTCACATGAGCCCGCAGAGCCAGTAACTTGATAATCATCTCTATGGTGAAAACCACAGTGAAGATCATGTTGAGGATGTCCATGATGGAGGTGAACATTTTCGACTGCTCGTAATGCTGGAAGAGAAGCAACGACACAAAACTTCACACCCGGAACGGGCTGATTTTTCTGTGTTTCATGGCCGAGTGGTGTGAAACGATACCTGAACGGCCAGAGTGAGCGTGTTTCCCAGGATCAGCACAAACATGACGTATTCAAACTGGCTGGAGTTGATTATTTTCCAGAACTTGAGCTGCGACGGGTTCTTGGGAATGTAAATCTTTATGGGTTGAGCTTTCAGAGCGTAGTACACACACTGACGCTGGGAAAAAGGACAGAGGGGACGTTACTCACTGTGAAATCTGCTTAATTGAAATAACCCAAAAGAACCCACGGTGACACAGGTGTCACAAGTCCTTTAAATGTCCTGGAAAGTTCCTCATACGGCTTTATCCTTGGCTTTAACTCATGAAATCCCTAAGTGACACATAGTGAACGTCCTGATTGGTCATGTGACAGGTCATGTGATTTCGTGTTCCCATAACAACAGTTCCAGGTTAACACATGTGACCGAACTAGCTAAATTTAAAAAGCTTGTTTTTTGTTACTAAAGGTAAAATTCAAGCCATTTAAGAATTCTAATGCTTACATAACACGTCCTTTATTACATTTAACCTGTTGTGAACATGTTTCTTGAACAAATTGATGTAAAACAAATCAGATAAATATCGTTGTGATATATATGTCACATCGGGCCTTTAACTTTAAACTTGTCACGTAAAACCTAATGTGACATATATGTGACATTACAGATCTTTGACACTAGGGGCCGCTGTTTTGACAAAAATGTCAGAATTGCGTTCTATGTGGTCTATTTAGTCTGTTTTATGTCCCCCATAATTTTCCTTGAAGGAGAAATGGCTCCGGGTTCTTATGGGTTAAATCCTCAAGTTTTGCAGTGCAACTAACCTGATTTTTGTTGAGCTCACAGTTTTTGAATTCGGCCTCTCCTTGCTCTCGAAACGTGATGATGACAAAACCCACGAATATGTTCATCATGAAGAAGGCGATGATGATGATGTAGATGATGAAAAAGATGGAGATTTCCACTCGGTAGTTGTAAATGGGCCCTCGGTTGATGGCATTGGCATCCACGGCTCGGTAAAGGAGCCTTTACACAGAAAACACAACAGTGGGGACACATTTCATGGTCAAACACTGATTTAAAGAAGTCAAAAAGTGTTGACAGAGGGATTAACTCTTTGTTTTTTTTTTTCTTGACATGAGATTTGCTGACTATTGCATTAAACATGATGTAAAGTTCCTACTCACTGAGGCCAGCCTTCAAACGTCGACACGGTGAATAAAGCCAGCATGCCCATCAGCACGTTGTCAAAGTTGAAATCGCTGTTTTCCCAAATCCTCTCTCTCACCATGGGGTGGTTCATATCCCCGTCCTTATACACCACAAACGTCCCCCTGAAATGAAGCGCATGCACAGGTTTTATGACATGCGGCGGCATGTTCGGAGACTGTCACGTGCTGCGAGTGAATGAAGAAGAGAAAACTGACTTGCACTCATCAGGAGTGTGTTTGGCTTCATCCGTGCAGCTGTAGAATCTGCCCTGTGACATTAAACAAAGGCAAGTTAAACCAGGAAAAACACAATTCAAAATCCTGTGAGGTGGCCTCTTCAGTGGCCTCTTTATTAGGTACCCCTGCACATCTAATGCAGTCCAATACAGCAGCTCTGCCATAACATAACATCAGCACTATAGGCACTATAAAAGCAGACTTTATGACAGAGAAGTTGTAAAGTGGACCCTGAGTGTAGAAATCCCTCATGTACCTTGAAGAGCTGCACTCCAATACAGGCAAACATGAACTGAAGGAGCGTCGTGACGATGAGGATGTTGCCGATGGTTCGGATCGCCACGAACACGCACTGCACCACGTTCTGTGAACACGCAAACAACAAAGGACACGTGTCAGCCACAAGAGCAAGACAATGTACTTTATATAGACAAAGTGAAAGGAAAATATCAGTGGTGGACTCAGTGGTGTTGCTGCTGCCCTAACAACTGAGTCCACCACTGACAAAAATGCAGACTGACCACAAAAATAGGAACACCTGAACAATGTAATATAATGTAAACAAAGGCCTTAATGGGCCGGGACCAAGCCTCATTGCCGAATCCCTTGTTCATTGTTTGCCTTCAAGAATGCTGCGATCATCTGCTGCTGCTTTATGGGAGGTTTCCAGCTACAGCCCAAAGAAAATTGGGGATGCAGCCTTTATAAAAAAAAAACATTAAGTGTAGATATCAGGGAAGCCAGCTAGCTAAGTATTTTTAAAGGAAAGACTAAAACTTATCTCTGCAAGGCTGAAACTTTGCTGCTTTGTCTTTAAAAAGCTGCATTTTACTTGATTTTATGCTTCACTGTAAAAGTATTATTCAGTGGTTTTATTTTCCATCTTATGTTACGCACTGTCTTTATAATCATCCTTATTTTCACCTTACCTTTACCATTACTATCAAGTGGGTTTTAGTCTCTTTATATTTTAATTTTCTATCCCTATTGTCATGTTTTTCTGCCCTTTTCATATGAAGCTCTCGGTGCACGTGATTTCTTTGCTGTGAAGCACTTTGAGCTGCAATTCTTGTTTGAAAGAAGCTACAGATATAAATGCAAGGAATACCGCCATACTTAATATAAAGTTTGAATAAAGAGACAGATGGAGGAGGACAGTTTACCTTCAGTCCCTTGGCTCTGTTAATGGCTCGAAGAGGCCTGAGCACTCGCAGCACTCGGAGGATCTTGACCACAGAGATCGCACTTGAGCTGAGAACAACAACGGAAAAGATTCAGAGTCGAGAAAACAAAGGAAATAAATGAGGGAAGACTGGGCTGAGAACTAGAGAGTATATATAAAAAAGCATAAAACTACACTGGGAAAACTCCCTCAAACCTCGACACTTTAACGGGACGTCACTGCTCCTACGCATTACAGCTACACAGCAGAGGCTGCTATCGATCTTTCTGTCAGATGAGAAGCCTGTGCACTTCGTGTTGGACAGGTATCCACTCACTGTAAGAAGAAAGACGTGAGCGACACGCTGACGACCAGCAGGTCGAGAAGGTTGAAAGCGTTTCTGCAGAAGGAGCCGGTGTGCAGAAACGCTCCGTAGACCGTCATCTAGACATGAGCGAGGAGGTGAAGAGAGAAAGTCAAAAACTGTCCTATGAAGAGTCGAAGAAATGACCATTACCACTTTCAGCCACTGCAGCGAGTACCTTGAGTACGATCTCCACTGTGAAGACTGAGGTGAAGACATAATCAGCGTAACCGAGCACCTGAGGACGAGAGAGATGAGTGTCAGCGCTCAGGCTTGTTTATTGTGCCGGTAATGATGAGCAGACGGTCTGATGAGGCCCTGATGTGTGTCTTACTATGTTCCTGAATGAGTGGGATTTGATTGGATCCTCAGCAGCCAGGGAAATACTGCTGAGGATGATGAAGATGAGAATGAAGTTGGTGAAGTACGGGTGATGGATGAGGTTGTGACAGGCAACTCGCAAACTGCGAACGGGGAGGAAATTACAAAGAAAGGTGGATTATTTTAGCAATGTCTTTGTGTTAAAGCATATAAGACAAATAAGTGAGGAGTTAAAGGAGATGTTTAGAGGATTTTAGTAGAATTAGGTCAATTTGGTGCATGTATAATCTCAGATTACCAGTTTTTCTTTCCTAGAATGAAGAAGGAGCTTCCATCTGGGATTGGGACGATCTTCTCTTTGGGCCCCGAGAACTCAGGCTTCAATGGAGCAACTCCTACAATAAAATAAAGAGCGAAGAAGAGAGGTGTAACACACAGTTTACGTCTTAACCAGCGCGTCTGCTCTTCCTCCTGCATGGCGTCACACTCACCCTCCAGCCCCTCGATGGCCCTCAGCTCCTCGTTTTCCTGCCAGTCATCCTCGTCGTTCTACACCAAAGACAAAAGATCAGCTGTAGTGAAACCCAGTGTGACGCAGGAGAAAAAAGATGGAAAAGATTCTCTACCCCTGCGTCTTCATCCTCTTTCTCTTCGTCCTCATCCCACTCTTCCTCCTCTTCCTTTTTCTCTCTGAAAAAACAAGGCACAGCCAGAAATAAAAGGATGAGTCAGCCATTAACGCGTCCGCTGCTGGCTGTCCTCTGCTCTCGAGCCGCACTTACTCGACTTTACTCTTCCCGCCACCTCCTGCCAAGTTGTCCACAGCGATAGCCAAGAAGACATTGAGCAGAATGTCTGATCAGAAAGATTAAGGACTTCAGTTTGTTCTATTTGGGATTAAAGACCGATGGTTTAAGGCTCAGGCTGCGACATGAATCAGTAAGGGCACAAACACTGGAAAAGGATACAGTTACCACAGACAAAGAGGATGACAAAGTAAATGCACACCACCATGTTGGGGAAGACGGGCCCTCCGTACGCCATAATGCCGTCATACATCACAGCGTTCCAGTCCTCTCCAGTGAGGATCTGCCAAGAAAGACAGACAGAGTGAGAGACCTTCAACTAATATGTGAAAATGGCGGAGCTGAGACGGCAGTGGCATCACCTGGAAGCAGGTGAGCAGAGCCTGAGGGAAGGAGTCAAAAGTGCTCCTCTTCATCTGAGTCTCGTCAAAGTTGAATTTGCCTCCGAACAGCTGCATGCCCAGCAAGGCGAAGATGATGAGGAAGAGGAAGAGCAGGAGCAGAAGGGAGCAGATAGCTTTCATGGAGTTGAGCAGCGAGTTGACCAGGTCTGAGAGAGCAGCCCAGTGCCTGGAAAGAACAAAATCAAAAAGAACAAGACGGAATTAGAGAGGATGGAAAAGCTGCGGGTAGATCCGCATCAGCGGCTCCTTCCTCGTGCAGCCGGCTGAAAAGCTCCGGACGTTTCACCACAATTACCGAGTCATCTTGAAAATCCTGAGCAGCCGGATGCAGCGCAGCACGGAGATGCCGATGGGCGGGATGACATCCAACTCCACGAGCATCGTCTCGAGGATGCCGCCGCACACCACGAAGCAATCGAAGCGGTTGAACAGCGCCATGAAATAGATCTGCAGGCCGAAGGCGTACATCTTCATCAGCATCTCCAGAGTGAAGAGCAGCAGCAGGATCTTGTTGGCTCGCTCTGACGGACAAAGAGAGGAAGTTTTACGTTTTTGTGTACAGCTCATTGCAAAAACGGCGAAACAACCTCATCACAGTTGAAGATGAAGGGGGAACGGACCCTTACCTTGCATTTCTGTGAGCCACTTCGGCTGTCCGTAATGCTCGGAGGCGCTGGCCACTGTGTTGAGAAACACCAGCAGAAGCACCAGCCAGTAGAAGTTGGTGGTCTTGACGGCGACACGGCAGTTCTTCCTGAATGTATGATTCAGCTGGCACAGCTGGTCACTAAAAGAAAGAGAGGAAGTAGTTTTGAATTAGGTGTGCATGTTGACAGTTTAATTAGTTGTTCTATCCTCTCTTGTGTAAAACTGAGCCTTTCCAGGATGCCCCTTTCATACCCAACCATGATACTATCACCTGTTACTGATGAACCTGTGTATTGTTGTATGTACCTCCATATGGAAGAGTAACCTGAACTATTTCTCTGAAAGCTCTAGTATTGAAAATCTTACCAGAAGCTATTGGCCATCATCTTTGCCCTGAGAAAACAAGAAAAATGAGTGATAATCATGGATTGACTTCACACCTGCATGTCAGTGATGAGTCAAAACAACATTTTGTCTTTGCTGCCTTACATGAGTGACGCACAGAAGCCGTTGTCGTCGTCGAGGTATGCGATGTCATCGTCCGAGTCTGACTCTGTTGACCACAGAGATTAAAGCTGTTAGAGAATGGCGTAAAATAAAGGTGCTAACAGACTTTGACAGCTGACATACCTCCACCGTCCTCACTGTGTTTGTACCAGCCGAACTTCTTCATCATCTTTTTCTTTGCAATTGCGGCACCTTTGGAGTCAAACAGGCAGATTGTGTATAAACGTAAAGCCAAGCGTAGATGTTTTGTTTGAGTGTGCTTAATACGCGTTAAACCAACGTTTGTTTCCTTCTTCATCCACATCCTCGGCCTCGATGAGCCAGTCCATGTAGCCTATCATGTCCTCCTCCATCTGCTTGCTCTCCTGCGCCTTCTGCAGCTCACCGCGCGCCACGGCCTTTTCTCTTTCCTTGGAGAACTCTCTGCGCACATGCACAAACTCCAGAAACTCAGAGACACGCTGAGGGCAAGTGGATCCATTCTGCTTCTCGTAACACAACAAATGCAGCTACTCACCCGCTCAACACACCCAATACGAGATTGATGATGAAAAAGGATCCGAAGATGACCAGAGAGACGAAGTAAATCCATGGAATCTCATAGCCAATGGCATCGTTCATCTGTGCAGAGAGACAGAGGCAAACCGCAGGTAAGTATTTTCAATTATAACACATATGTCACATCTGGAGGACATGTCTGCGTACCCAGTAGAGAACGTCTGTCCAGCCCTCCATAGTGATGCACTGGAAAACCGTCAGCATGGCGAAGAAAACGTTGTCGAAGTTCGTGATGCCGCCGTTGGGACCTTCCCACTTGCCCCTGCACTCAGTCCCATTGGTGTCACAAAAGCGCCCGCTTCCGGCAAACGCGCAAGGAGACGGATCATCTTCCACCATGAGACCTAGAGCAGAGAACAGCAGGAGGCCCGCAGGCATTGAGCCAATCATCCATGGAATATGGGCGCTGTGTAGAATCTGTTTTAGCTTAGAGAGCGGGGACCTGTGCTGCTGGAGTAGCACGTCTTGTGCATCCTGCCGATAAAAAGCTCCAAGCCGATGATGGCGTAGATGATGATGACAAACATGACCAACATGCCGATGTGCAGGAGGGGGACCATGGCTTTCATGATGGAGTTCAACACAATCTGTAAACCTGAGAGGGCAAACACACGCTTTTTTAACGCCGCATGTGGGAGGAAGAGCGGGAAAACACACTAACAAGCAAGAAATGATGAACGCACTTGGCACTCCGGATACGAGCCGAAGAGGCCGCAGCACCCTGAACGCTCTGAGCGCTTTGACGTCCAGGCCTCCAGGTTTCCCCGCAGCATGGTGGGCCTCCCCTGGCTTATGGTCCGTCATGGCTTCTGCTATGACACTGAACAACCTGCACAGACGTACATAACAGCTGCTGAACTCCTATCAGGGGCAGAACATTTGTGGATTGCAAATGGTGACAAAATGGAGCTTCGAAAATACCCAACAATGACGATAATGAAATCAAGCAAGTTCCATCCGCTGCGTATGTAAGCGCTGGGGTGCATGACTAAGCCGTAGGCAAGGATTTTAGTGAAGGTCTCGATGGTGAAGATGACGAGGAAGACGTACTCAACTTGTTCCTGAGAACAGAGGAAAAGACAAGGTAGGGATGTTTGGCAAAATTGGAATGACCTTTTTCAGACGTCAGCGAGCGCGTCTGGAAGGAATAAAGAGAGAAGAGTGCTGATTGAAGACATTTAGAAACCGCTGATTTCTCCTCGCCACATGCAGCGAGGGGTGGCATTAACTGACTTTTCCCTGCTTCGTTCTTTAAATCACGTGTGTTGTCATTACAGGCTGACTGCAGTGGCTTTCTAACCTCTTAACCCACTGCCTAACGCACGCTTAAGCCTGTCAACGAATCCCTTTTCTGTATCCTTCGGCTTAATGCTTCTAATCACTGCTACCACTGTCACTTAGGCTTTTACCTCAGGCTGACACAATTATGCAGGCATCACATGGTTTAATACAGGATGGCTGGAACTCTCAAAAAGCAGCCACATTCACCAAAACCTGACGAGGAGATTGAGGATAGCTGATAGTTCTTCAAGTCGCTGTGAGGAAGTGTATGTTAAACTGTCAGCTTATCCCCTTTGTACAATCCAATAAAGAGATCTAAGTGTAGGCTTATGTCCCTGCTACCCTTTTTACAAAAACTACCCAAAATCAGATTCAAATATTTGGTCACTTTTAGTCTCTGCTAACAAAGATTGTTCCAGCGATGCAAGAGCGTTAGCATCAGTGTGATTTTTTGTAAATATATTGTATATAAAAGCTGTTGTTGGCTCATATGGTCTCCTATTTCCCCTAAACCAAAGACAAACAGGCTTGTTTTCAGCTTGAGTATTGTGTAATTTGTAAAAAAAAAAAAAAAAAAAAAAAAATCAGATAGAAAGAACAAGAGAGAGGGAAAGAGAGGACAGATGAGGCAGATGGCTGGTGTTTAAGTAAGTCATGATCCCTGACAGGGTCACACCGCAACTTTTTCCCCTCTAATAGCATTATCATCCAGCAGGATGCGGGTACCTTCTCACCAATTATCGCCGCCGTCCGCAAAATGCCTACTGACGACTGCTCCTTTCCTGAGAAACTGAAATGTTTCTTTCCTTCACTTTTGTCCGAACCAGGCAGGGTGAGTTAGAGTCAAGTCTTTGGAAACAGGAATGTGAGAGCACACACAGCGTAAAAGAAACAAAACAATCACCTGGACGGCCTCGTTAAAGGGATGGCGTTGCTGTCCTAAACGTTTTGTACTTCAGCCTCTAAAGACTGAGCATTACTTCAGTGGTGTGATGGAGAAAGCTCTGCATGATCACAGCTCTGGCATCTGTTTGAAGCCCACATGGTGGCAACTCTTTTGGCTGCGTATCACTACAGCTACAACGTGTATGTGTGTGTGCGTGCATGCATCAGTCTTACAAATAAAGGAGGGAGTACTTCACTGTTGGATAAAGACCAGAAATACCAGCAGTGCTTTCTTCTTTCAGTTCCCCTCTTTCCTTTCTGTGTACAAAGACTATTCACCCAGGTTTTTTAATTTCATCCTTGTGTTTGTGATGTATTCTGTGACTGTGATTTCTGTGTTAGAGGTGCACCATCCTTTAGAAGCTGGTTTTAAAACATCCTGACACAGACCCAGTGTCAGACCACACTGGTGAAATGAAGAAGTTTGCTCCAGTGAGTGTAAGTGTTCACATTTTCCTTTCAGTGTAAAAATGCAGTAATTAAATCCAGCCTTTAATCTCTTCCACGAGCTATCGCACCACCTATCAAGCTCAGTGTGGCACGTTCATGTGTTCCTAAACTTTTGAAATGAGTTAAAGCAAGAAGTTTGGTTACGTCTCTCCACTGGAAACTCACCAGCTGGTGATTGGTAGCATTGGAGTCATCATCAGGGTACGGCTTGGTAACACCCATGGCCACGCAGTTGGCAAAAATGGCAAGTAGAATGAAAATATCAAAGGGCTTGAGGAGTGCAGTTAAGGCTACAACAGGCCTCGTGACACCTTTGCATGAACATATTGTACATTTGCATCGTATTAAGAAGTGTTTGCAGACACACACACACAAACCACAGCGCACCACAGCCGACTCAGAGAAGGATATTTCCACTCTACGAGGGCCAGCGCTGCCATGCGGATGGGGTTGCTGAGGGTGAGGCAGCAGAGGGCTCGGGGGGCCCTGAGGGCAGACTTGTTGGCCTGCATCGCCTTCTTGGCCCCCCCTCCTCTCTTTCTGGCCGAGCCAGTTGACCCGAGGGTGTCTGATTTTCCGCCATCGCCCCCCTGGGGAGCATCTGTCAGAAAGAAGAACAACAGGCACACAGTAACCGTGTTATTCTGTGATTTAAAGCATCCTGAGAGATTCATGGTGTGATTTGTTTTATTCTGAGCTCCTCAGTGTATGTATGATACATCTCTGCTGTGATGGACATAGATAGGTCTTTGCTGTTATATTGATGGACACCTTTACTGTCTGTACAAACTCTAAACCAGCTCTGGTTGGTGCACAACTTTCAGTCCTCTCTCACACCAGGTGATTATTTCATGGCTAATATGAGCCCACATCTTATTATCCAACACAGGTAGGGAAGGATTTGAAGCATGGCTGTAGGAGCAGACAGGTATTCTGTCCTGAATGCCTCATATTATAAGAACAGATGTGACCTACTTCTTTATTGGGAGCAGCATGGCACTTAGCCCAGCACTATCCCCATGTAGGCCCATGAGCACCTGTTGACGAGGCTCTGCACACAGAATAAGCCCGCAGGTTCGTTTATTATCTGACCCATGTGAAAACTACAAAGGAAGAGCCAGAAATATGGACATAAAGAGCTAAAACTGACCTGCCTGTTGTGGAAATACTGAATGTGATGCCAGGAGTGTGTCTGATTATGGTAAAATCTGTACAGTATGCTTTTAAATTGTAGAAAAGACGCTTTACAGTCTGAATGAACTGTGTTCTGTCACCTGTAATGAATGTCTGGATGTATTATTCAATAAAGTTTCAACCTCCACCCCCTGCATTTTTCTGATTTCTACTCAGCACATACATACAGTAAGACTCCCATTTTCTTATCTATATATAAGGTACAATGTTCATATTCTTTGTCTACTGTGTACAAACAAAACCTCAGATGTTGTGAGGGGTCCCTACCTTTCTTTGCCGCATCCATGCCCGCAGTTTAACACCACGAAATCACCTCAGAAAACCCACCATCAACTCCTCAGGGGATCTGCGATGCGTAACGGACCACAGATAAAAATTTGGACCCCCCCAAAAGTGTGAACTTTCTAGGGGTAAAAGAAGGACCATCTGCCGCCTGTCATCTCATGTCCACATGCAGCTCGGCCGTGCAGCTGAGAGGCGACGGGCCATCCTGCTCACCGCCTGCTTGTAGCCTAGAAATCCAGTTAATCCAGTTTTTACTAAATCCAACTTCTGGTAATTTCCCTTCAGAAAACTGCAGTAACTTTTATCTGTGCAGGCACATAACGGTGACGGATATTAAAACAAACGTGTCCCTGTATCTGCGGTGGTCAGCCGTCAGGATTAAACTAGTTGAGCCGTTTAAAGGGATGACAGTGGATATCTTTCAAGGGGAAGGTGGAGGTAGACTCAGGAGAAACCCTGCGGCTCTGTGAGCTTTTACTGCAAAGATGTCATTAAAAAGAACAGAGGAATATTTAGAAGTACTGGCAGGATAGAAAAATTAGGATTGTTCACTGCATGTGAGAGAAACCTGTTTCAGGACCTCGGACAGAAGCAGCAGATGGCCGCAGTACCACGAGGGAGGCGGCAGGGGGCGCACTTCCACTGTAAATAGAAAGAAAGGCACAATCATGTTTATAATGCCACCAGCTATTATTTTGCATCAGTGCATTTTAAAGGCAGGACATGTGGAAAAATAACAGAAGTCTTGACGAACATTTTATGTCTTTATTGTTTTTTTTTGACAGCTGCAAGATAAATAGAATAATAAATATATATTTAGACAATACATAAAATAAACACTCTTTCTAAACATAGTTTGAGAGCAAAACACAGGACCACACTGCGTCATCTCTCTTCGTGTGCAGACGCATTTTAAGAAAACACAGCTGGAGCTTTGAAAGTGCTTGGTTGCTTGATGATCAAAGTGACAAAGTGTGCATGATGAGCTGGCAAAGTGAGCTCAGAAATTCAAGCCATGATTTCTAGACACTACATCTATTTTGCAATATTGCAGAGAAGACATGAATTGTTCTCCTCCCTCTAATATGTAAGAAAATAACTGTTCAAGAAAGATTCAAAATTACACAAGCGGGTGAGGCAAGAGTATTAAGAGATACTGCAGAGAAAGGAATGAGGTTTTAAGCACACACATCATTTAAAAACACACTTCTTTGCATTGATTGCTGACATAATTAAACATTTAGAAACATATTCTACCCACTGTGTTCACACTCAAAGCTGTGACGTAACAGACATCTCATTTCTCTTATGGCTCGACCTTGAAGACGTTAAAACACTGGCTTCACTGTTTACTAAATCTGTGCACACGAGTATGAAATCTTTGGAAGCTGTAAAGGAATAGTTTGATGGTTTAGGAATTATCCGCTTTCTTGGCAAGAGCTACATGTGAAGACAGATGCAATATCCGCTGGTTGTTTGGCAGCCTCACAGTGATGATAAGACTCCAGCAAGTGACCGGGCCCGGCCAAGAAGTAGACCGGCACAAACCCCCCCTTAAAACAACAACTTGCTATTTTATACTTATGAAACAAATTAGGTATAGAAGATTTGTTACCTCTGGACACAGCCTGGCTAGCTGTTTCCCCTTGTTTCCAGTCTTTATGCTAAGCTAAGCAGCTGCTAGCTCCAGCGACATATTTACCATACAGACACATGAGTCGTATTGATCTTCTCATCTAACTCTGGCCAAGAAAATAGCAAATTTAGCACAATTCCACAAACTGTCAAACTATTCCTTTATAATTTGGGATACTGTAGATGTTGAATAATCAAATTGATTTTAAATATAGATTTCATTGGCATATTTAACCCAAAATGGTCACAGTGAAGACAGAATAACCATTAATGCAGAAAATGTAGCATGACATGCTGGAGGTGCTAACATGAGGTTTGTCAGAAGAATCCATGTTCACATACAAACATTCACTCATAAATAACTAAAACTAACAGTAATTTACCCCTGAGGCAATCTCAGAACCCATCGGCTATTGTCTGGTGAGGATTTAGCCTCTGGGGGCAACAGCCAGCGTTTCACGGCTCCCGGCGTAGCCAGCAGACATCCAGATAATGGACATCCAGGCCAAGACTTCCTCTTCCGCGATCACTGTGTACAGTCTAATTAGAAGCTTGACAACTCCTCTCTATAAACAGATATCTGCATATGAATGCAGATAAACTATGAATAAATAAATAAAAAGCTAAACTATCGTCAGAGAGCCTGATGGGTTATGAGGCTGCATTTCTCCCAGTGCCTGTTCCACATGGACTGTTTACCTGCATGCAACCACAGTCTGCTGAAAGGTGATTGGTCAACACTAAACGGACAACAAACGGAAACCAGAACGCTTCTGACACCAAAATCGTGTCCTTTGCCTACAGATTCTGCATTCAAATGCAGATCTCTGTCTATTGAGATTACCCCTGAGATAACGGCAAATAGTGCAACTACTTGACACCAGTGTATGGACCAGTATCTCCACCTCCTCCTGGTCATTCTGATACCTGCTGTAATGTCTGGTGTCCCCCTACTCTCTGGTCTGACTTGCTGTGTCCACAGCTGGCCTCAGTCCTGTTTGCGCTCTACTGAAACTGCCCCTTTTCCCCCCGCTGCTGCTGCTGCTGACTCCCATCCTTTGGGGGTAACTGACTGGGGTCCTCTGCAAAGGGAGTAGCTGAGGAAAACAAGGAAGACACAATAAAGTTAATTTCAGGTTTCTGTGGCAGTATCCTGTTCATCCGTGTTGTTAATAAGTCAAGTTAAAATGTATGTTTCTCTTAGACGCACTTAACCTTTATTTACAGTCCACTTATGCTCTTCAACTCATTTTTTTGGTGTGCCCACGTTCCCTCACCCTCATCCACTTAACAAGTCAAAATGTCTGCTCTGAAAAACATGGCTTTCCACCAGTCACAGAAAAAAATGCAGCAATTAGTTGCATCCACAGTGTGAAGAAGCGAAGGCGGTGGTCTGACCTCTACGGTGCCGTCATGTTTTAGACTATTTAGAAATCTTTTGTTATTAGAGACCATTGCAGCTCTGCTGGAGGTGCCTTAACACCACATTTTCTACATTTGGATAGTTAATTAGAGGAACACCAGTCTCACATGGCCAGACCTATCTCCACACTTCATTTAAGCACTGTACCATTTGCATGTGGGGAGGCGAGCCCTGGCATTAAAATGGCTAAATCCCAGCAAAAGAATTTTCCAAATCTTCATTGAAACTTGTCATTTTCAGCGCGTAGGTTGCTGAAAATGGCAAGTCGGAGCTTGTTGTTGTTGCTGTACACGCAGATAACAGAAGGGGAGGAGAATGCCGACTGACATTGTCAGCCAGTGGCAGGCTTAAACCAACAGCCCACTTCCTGTGAGTCAGACCACAGGAAGACTAAAAAATCAACACAAAACAACTAATTGATGTCGTTGTGTAAAGAGGCTTTTCTCACAGTGCTGCAGACTAACATCGTGGGCTGCCAGTTGCAGACTGACCATTCACGAATGATTATTATTTTGCATAAGTAGGTATTAACAACACTGCAGCGAGAGCACTTGTGTTTGGAAGGTTGTGGAGGGTTGTACGGAGGCAGGAGCTGTTACACTGCACGAGCACTTATCCCAGTGACTGAATGATTTTCCTCTTGTTCATTTAAACCTGCAACAATGGATTTTTTGGCACTTGGGTGCAACTGAACACAAAACTGACGTATTATCACCTTTTAAGTTTAGATGGCAAACTTGTTGGCAAACAACTGCTGACATTAGCATCAATTAGCATTTATCTGGAGTCATGTTTCTGTCCGCCTGGTGAAGGTCTGATATACACCCAACTCCTGAGGCAAATATCTGTTTAGCAGCAAAAGTTTCACTGTGTTCACCACGCAAACTGCTTCACTTACGGTTCTGAAACTGCTGTGCTGTATATCTGGTTAGGAGGATCCCAAAACCCTCAATGAGAGCGAGCAAAATTCCCCCCATCATGGCAGAGCCCATCATCGTTAACGGCCCACCTGCAGAAAATACAGAATTCATTCAGTCACACTGCGACGCAGGAAGCTGGTGTCAGGTTCATTTTGGTATACGAGCTTCTTCTTACTGCGTGCTGCTAGGATGGCCCCAGTCAGTGCACCACTGGTTATGGAGTTCCAAGGATCCTCTCTCCCTCTCAGACGAACTAAACTACAGTCGATTGTAGAGAAGAGCCCTCCCCAGACAGCAAAGCTCCCTGCAAAACCACCAAAAACAAACCAGTGAGCGTTTGCAAGTCTGCTGTAATGTATGATTTTAGTTTTAAGCAGAGAAATGTTACCCATCAGTGTAATACAACAAACCCTTCTGCAGGTAAATCATTTAATATACACAACAAATGATGGGATTTAACCCTAATATGTAAGATAAGAATATTCCAAGAGTTACAGTAAAAGAAACAAGTCACGGTTACAAAGGACGACCGTCTCACCTCCAATCTGTGGAGCTCTTATTCTCACAGCATTTGCGCTGCCTCTCAGTCTGTGTCCGACTCCCTGAAACATTAGCATTTAGCATTAGAGGACTGTTGAATTAAGCCTTTTAAAACCTGACGAGAACAAATTGTATTATGTGGTGAACTCACTGCGGGGGCATTACGAAAGCCCTTGATCGCCTGGAACAGCCCTCCTCCAATTGCACCCATGGTGAAAGCGCCTCCACAGTCATCCACGATCCTCCAGGGACTGCAGGGATGCATTCAGGAGAGAGGGGAAGAAAACACAAATCACTATGAACTATGAAAATACTTGTTAATTGCAGCCCTATATGTGCCATTAAATGCATATCACTGGACAGCTGCAGGCCTGCAATTCACAAAATACGTTATTGAAATCATTTGAAGAATCATAGCCATTGATTCTGGCAGGACCCCTGCAATCACCAGTGACACCAAAGCCATAGTTCCTGTCCTGGGAGCTGGTCCAGGATTTGTCTTTGGTTGACATGAGTCTGTCTCTGTGCAGGACAGCCATACATATGAGTAACATTTGAATTAAATTTAAAGTTTTTAATTCTCGTTATCACATCTTCAGTTGTCTCTTAAAAACACTGGTATGTTTAGCTTCAACAGAAAGTTGCTGTGGCTTCCATTAGCAACGTTAAGTTACCTGAGGCTTCATACTTAACCGCAGCTTTATCTCTTAATATCCCTGACCCTTCGCTAAGCTAGCCGGCTAACCCACAGAGCCTCTCCGCTCACTCTCTCAGCAACTCGAATATGGCATTAAGAAGATAAAACTGTGGCCACAGGTTAACATTTTTGACTATATAACGAAAGGAAATCGTTAAAAAACTAATCTTACCAAGGCTCGCGGGCATATTCCTCCATGTTTGTTGTCGTCAAGAGCCCAGTGAAACGTCATCATTGTGCGCGCCGTGTGCTGTTGCGGGAAGTCGTACCGTCCCCTCACCTCAGATCCAAGAGGCGATTTTTATAAAAACAGGTAAGCTCGATTGGTTTTTATTCATTCCGATTTGTAGAAAAGTGTGTGTTTTTAGTATTAGCGTGATGTAGGTGTATTTACGAAGCAGGCAGGTGTATTTGTTGCTTTATCCGTCCAGTTGTTGACATGGCTAACTTAGGGAGCGGGCGGTGCGATTGTTCTGTGTAATTAAACGTTTTATTGTACATAAAGCGTATTTTCTTGTGTTTGGAGATGAGAAGCTAAAACAGGGTAGCAACACACACATAAGCTAACGCTCCACCGGGAGCCACAGGCATGCAGAGAGTCAATGACCAAACGCTGCTGCGCTGCATGAAACATACTGAAATGACCGATGAACCGCTGCAACGGCAGCAGTGAAGTTTCCTCAGCCAGGCTTTAATGCTGATTCAGGGACACTTCATCACATCTAAGGATAACTTTCACGGTAGAGTCACAGCAATATGGCTGCTGATCAATCCAGGCGTTGATGTTTTGTGACTGACTGTAGGAGTGCTTTGCAGTGACTGTGCTGCAAAGTTTGAGTTAGTGGACCTGAAGCTGTTTACACCATCAAAAACCATAGAGTGGATTTTCTTTTTAAATTCACTGCTGTGTCAAAAGTTTATTAAAAAAAAAAAAACAACTACCAGCTGTTGACGCACACATATATGTAATTTTGATCAGTATTGACCAGGTTCAGGTGGGAAATTTATGTTGGTATTTGGGTGATTTTTACTGTGGATTAATCTGGCAGACATTCCATCAATGAACCGCTCAATTTTTTTGGTCTGTAAAGTGTTAGAAAGCTGTGAGCCCAATATTTTGGCATCAAATGGCTCATTTTCTCCAAGAACCAGTCCAAAACCTGCAGATATTCTATTTACTGACACACAAACCAGAATCTAAATATAGATTTTTTTGTGTTATATTTGTCTGTAGATGAGAGTTTGCGCTCCTGGTTGCATCCATCATAAATTAATCCTCCCTTCTCTCTGTTGCAGGATGCCTCTTCCCCCGGCACTGCTGGCCCGCTTGGCCAAGAGAGGGATTGTTAAACCATCAGAGCAAGGTAGTGGCCTGGAGCCCACAGCATTCAGACATTTTTCTGTGTGTTTCATTCATTTTCCACATGTCCTGTACCGACGTTTCTCCTCCAATTCATCCAGAGATAGATGAGGAGATTATTGCTGAAGATTATGATGACAACAACGTAGATTATGAAGCCACCAGACTGGAGAATCTACCACCAAACTGGTACAAAGTGTTCGACCCTGCTTGGTACGTATCCTTGATTTCCGCGATAATCTTTTTTCACCCCACAGGGTTAAAGTACGATAACATCATATTTGTTTTTTGCTCAGTTATGTTTATCATGGGTCAAACTGACATTCAAACAGCAGATTTCTATAACAAATTACACATGAACGTCAACCTTATTCTAAACCTCCTGATGGGTTAATGCTTCTGGGGTCAGTAAAGGCAGATTATTTTTGATGTAAATTAACCAGCTGCCATAAAAATGTAGTTTCTCAGTCACTTGTAGCCTAATTTATGTGACGAAGGCTGTTGACTTTGTGGTGAAGAGTAGCGTTATAAAATAAATGTGGAAATATGGCGTTTTGGAATAAAAACAGATTTTGGGAAAATGACATTTTGCAGTAAAAACTGCTGGAATTAAATTAAAAAATGACCTGCAATAAATTTACTTTCACTGTCAGGTGAAACATTTCATAACATGGTTATTCATTTTGCCATGTGTTATTAAATATTTAACACTTGTGTCTG
The DNA here is from genome assembly GCA_037975065.1 of Chaetodon trifasciatus. NCBI lineage: Eukaryota > Metazoa > Chordata > Actinopteri > Chaetodontiformes > Chaetodontidae > Chaetodon > Chaetodon trifasciatus. Next base: position 5,128,463 of record JBBMOE010000025.1, read on the forward strand.
CTGTGTGTTGTGTTTATAGTTGTAAAGGTTAGCATTGTGTTGTTTGTATGTTAAAAGACTGTATTAGAAATTAGCTTTATTACCTTATTGTGTTTTAATCCTTGGTGATTGTTCTACTACTTCACTGCACTTAAACTGCTGCTCTGCGGAGTTGTGGTGTATTTTTATCCTCATTTAAATTCAGTTAATACATTTCATGACGGCATTATTCATCATTACTTATCACCGATTAGTAAATCTGCAAAATCAACCATTTAATTTTGCTTGTCCTTCAACCCACAGCGGTCTTCCTTATTACTGGAATGTGGAGACAGATTTGGTGGCTTGGCTGTCCCCAAATGACCCCACTGCAGTGGTAACAAAACCTGCCAAGAAAATTAGAGGTATGGCATTTTAAAGCCTCCATAACTTAACATTTTGATGACACAGTTATGAGCATTGCAATGGACATCTGTTACATGTGCTCATATGTGACTCACCAATCATTGCAGGTCTGATCATCATTCGGCAAATAATCTCCGAATGCAGTTTGTTTTTGCAGAATTCTGGCGATAGTTCATTTTGTGCCTGTGTCATTTTTCAGTTGAAGGAGGCGATGAAAGAACGGAGAGGCAGTTTGAGAAGCCAGACAGAGAGCGAGAGCGGGACAGAGACAAAGATCGGGAAAGGGACCGGGAAAGAGACAGAGACAGGGATGAAGGGAGGGACAGAGACAGGAGAAAGCAGCGGAGGGATGACATAGCACCCTACAGCAAGAACAAAAGAGGTAATGTTTCCGTCTGTTTCATACGACACAAGCATTTTCAAATCAGTGCTTTTTACATGGATCCATGTTTCATACTTATTTTCCTTTCAGGGAGAAAAGATGATGAGATGGACCCCATGGATCCAAGTGCTTATTCTGATGCCCCAAGGTACAATATTTAGACTCACGATCATCAACAAGCCCTTCGTCCTTTCTTTAAATTCATTATCGCACGTCCATGAAGTTGGAAGACTAGCACAGAGCAGAATCGAAGCATTACAGCGGGGACAAAGCAGGAGGCGGAATCGCTGCCTGCCTCCTTTCATTGGCCACGTTAACTAATTTGGATCAAACAGAGTGATTGCCATTGCCATTTTCTCTACAGATACTCCATTATAGATGATATATATGTTACAAATGATCTGATTCTGATAAATTATGCCTATCCTCTGGTCTTATTTACCTTTTCAGGGGCACATGGTCGAGTGGCTTGCCCAAGCGTAATGAAGCAAAGACAGGTGCAGACACCACAGCGGCGGGGCCTCTGTTCCAGCAGCGGCCGTACCCCAGTCCAGGAGCCGTGCTTCGGGCTAACGCAGCAAACCAAATACCCAAAGAGTAAACCGAGCTCCTGGGAAGCAGCGAAGACTCAGCTGTACAGTTTGTTGTCCCTTTGCTCACCTCTGCTGTTACAGCCTGACATCTCTTTAAGTTTTCTGTCTGTTCTGAAACTTGAGCGCTGAGCTTTTGTACCACCAGTGCATTCATACTCCATCGACCGTGTAGAGCAGTTGTAAATATGTTTTTATATGACCTAAAGATTGACTTTCTTGTTGATGCTAGGGCCATTAGTGGACATCATTTGCTAATAAATGTGAAGTTAACTGTGAAAATGACTCCCTTTCTGGTGTGGTGATAGATCTAAAAATAACATCTATGCAAATAAAACTCTTGACAATGTTTTATTACAAAATGGCAATGCTTTCAAATCTTAAGACATCCATTATTTTTGAACACATTACAAAAACAACATTTCAGATGGGGTGGGAAAAAGACAGGGATATCTGGATGAATGTGGATCAGTGGACCGCTGCTCCTACATAGTGACAAATACAGTCATAGTCCAGCGTGAACACTTTCTCCTCGTGTCGGTCGAGCTGGACCATCGCTCTGCACTTGTTCTTGTCCCGCTGCAGAATGCGGCCGACCTGAACAAACGGAAATACTGCCATGAGTAACAGCAGAAACCAGAGCACACGTCCTGCAGGAAGGAGGATCCTCTGCTCACCTGTCCTCTGTGCTCGCCCAGAACAACCATTATAGAATCATTTTCGCTTTTCGGGATGATGGTTTCCAGCATGTCCTGCTTCACATCTGCCACAGGAAGAGGAAACAGCAGGTTGTTAAAGAATTTAACACCTACTATAGCAACACTTGGGTGTAAAAATGAGATAAGTTTTGACAGTAACAGGCATTGTTACAACACATATTTTGCACATTTCACACCAGAGAAACACCAGAGAGAGAGAGAGCCAAGAGAGACTGAGATGGCACTCATGACTCACCGTCTAACAGTCTTCCCTCTTCAGTTCGACACACACAGGTAGTCGGTGTCAGGACGTCCTCCACACGCATCTGCAGGAAAACAAGACTGAACTTTACAGCTGTGATTTAAAAAAAAATGTTAAACTGCAACCTTTATAATTAATAAAACACTGCAGCTGAAGATCCGTGATGGGATCTGAGAAAACCAGTCACATGTTGAAATTTTACCTTTTGGAGATTTTAATATCACCTAGAAGCTCTTTTCAAATCTGTTTTTATTATTTTTATATCTGGTTTGTATCAAGTGTTATGATCACTCAAAGTCAGCTGATCAGTAGGATTTTTTGGAGCAGAATTTTGAGAAAAACAGGTTTGAAGACACAGATTCTAAATCAGAACACGACCAGCTGCCTCAAACTCTCTCTGTGCGCATTAATATAACTTTGTCTTTATGTTATGTGGTTTACTATGATCAGGGTGACCAGATGTCCCGCTTTGTGCAGGACAGTCACGCAAATTGTGACGCTGTGATTTGTTATTGACAGTGTCGCTAACGATTCGCGACAACGTCACAATTTGCGGGACGTGTGAAAAGTAATGGAAATGCATGACTGTCCTGCACAAAGCGGGACATCTGCAGCATTGGGAAAGTTCACTTTCTACATGAACTAGTTGAACTAGTTAACCTGAGAGAGCGTGCCGTTCACAGACACCAGAATGAACGAGTTCACAGTAACGTTCATCAGGCGGTAATACAGTACGTTCAGTTCACGTTCGCCCAAAATATGAACGATGAACAATGAACGCGTTCAGGCACAACACTGGACATCTGGTCACCCTAACTGTGATAGATGAACCGTCTTTGTAGGCTATGTAGACTAACAAGTTGGGGGTGGATATCACGCGTTGATCGTTTTTCATTCGTAGGAAATAACGACAAACAGCGTGCCTAATTTAAATAACATTTTTAACATATTAAACAAGAGCAATATAATGAGATACTTTCAGGAATGATAGACAAGATGTAAAATAATAATTAAATGAAAACCCAATTTCACCACTATTTTGACCTATTTTCACATTTTCCTGGAAAAGTACCAGCGCCACATCCGCTTTTTCCTTTAAACTGTATGTTTTTGACTGCTTCTATTCCACAACAATGCAATTAATCAAACATAGTTGGTTTAAAATAACAGAAACTCCATGATCCAAAGCAGGCCTGACACAAAGCACAGATGCTTGGATGATCATTCGATATCTTGGTGGCGTATTCGTACCTTGGAGTTGTAGTACCTGCCCCCTTTGAAAGCTCTGTCTATAAAGCGAACTTTCAAGTCCCTCTGGAGCCAGGAGGGGGGAGCCGGTGGTCGCCGTGCCTCTTTCACTGGAGGCTTTTCTCTACAGAGGACACAGAAGACAAACACGCGGCATGTTTCCTCCAACAGAACACTGACACATTATTAACCAAGTGTATAAAATGAAAACATTTAAAATGCTGCTCGGTCAGAAAGATGAAAAGCATCTTTTAATGGAAACGCACCTGTCTTGACTGGATTCTCTGTGTTTCCTCTTCCTCTCATCTCTTTCTGAAGACTTGTGTTTCCCCTCATCACTGTTGCTTCTCCTCTCTCTCTCCTCCCGTTTCTGGTGCTCCCTCTCCCTCTCCCTCTCCCTCTCCTTCTCCTTCTCCTTGTCTTTGTGGGCTTTGCTGAGGCGACCTGGTTGGTGGAAACACCCAGTTATCGTGGCATTTAAGTAAAAAGTGGCGACACAGACAAACACAGACGCTGTTGTGAGTGTGTGTTCTTAAAGCAAGGCGGCTGAGATCACTGAAAATAAAAGATGTGGCTGAATCGGTTTCAGGTTTTTTTCCACATGAAGGCTGAAATGTCACCAGACTAGAGGATCAACGCCTCACACAACTGACGCTGCAACCAACAATTCATTTCAATTTCCAGTGGTGACAAAATGCTGATCATAGCAGAAAGAAATATCATCTAATTTGGCACACAGGAGCACAGAATCAAAGCTCGTTATCATCCAGAAACGTTAATCTCTTCTATTTCATTTGTCCAGAGTTACTTACTGAGGTCTTTGCTGTATTTGTCATACTCTTTGCGCCCAACCAGTTTAACAGCGTACTGGCTCACTGTCACAGTCTTGCTGCCAATAGCCAGCTTCACCATAACTCGAGCGTTGTCTGGATCGACGCCTTCAATCTGCAGCACATGAATCAGAGATAAAGTTACTCAGAGAAAACAACACAGAGACCAAACAGGTAGTTGTGTGATCCTTTTGCTTCAGGAGGTTAGAGCATGTCAATAATGATGAATATCACATTTCTCCACCTTGCCATACAAGTCTTTATGTGCCCCGGACTCCACCAGCACACAGCCGCCTGGACCCATCACGAGTTCCTCCTCCTTCGCTCGCTCCTCGCCAGGCTTGGGGGGACGCTGATGTTTGCTTGGCTCCAGGTCTTTTATTGCTGAACGATCAGCTCCGAGACCCAGACCTTTTGGACGGAGCTGGTGTTCGATTGGCTTCACGTCTCTGTAGCAGACAGAGAACGACAGCACCAAATCAATGAGCAAAGAGATGCATATGAGCAGGATGTAAAGGGGGGGTGGAGGCGGAAACAGCCCGAGCCAAACGTATTTTATTAAAAAAGCCAGACAGACAAGTAAAAGACAGTTAATTATCAAAGTTATTGCGATTTATATTTTTTTAATCAGTTATTTTAGCTTGAATTTGAACACCGCGGTGGTGCAGCTTTTGCATAATGTTAAATTAGGAGAGTGAATGTTAAAGCAAGGGCTCAGTCTGTCACTCACTGTTTAAATGTGCGACCAATGCCTTCTGTTTTCTTCCAGCCCATCCCTCTCAGCATGGCGAGTCCATAGGCCTCAACGGGGACGCTCTCATAATCTGCATCTGTTGACTGACAAACACATACATCTTTCTGAAAATCAACACACACATTAAACACTCCAACACGATGAGAAACAGACACCACAGTCTGCTTTAAAATGTGTATCGGGGTTAAATGAGGCGCTTATGTAATCTTTGAGTTCTGAAGCACAGAAAAAAAAACTGTTTGTGCCAACTGTCACAGAGAAGCAGTTTATGATGTCGGTCTTAGTCAGCCTTTTCGGCTCCAGGCTGTCAGAGCCAGCCCGGGCTGACTACAGTCACCAGGCAGCAGCCACAGCAGCCCTCATCAGAGCGATGGCCCGGCTCATCTCTGTCTCCGCTGAAGGCTTTCCTCTGAGGGAAGCTGGGAGCCGGCTCTCACAGAGGAGACGGCATTGAAATGAGCTGCGGGGCACAGCGGAGCAAGTTTCCCCCGGCTCTCGTGTTCTGACAGCGACTGAGAGCCGAGATGGGGTGACAGTGACGAGGCGCGAGGCCTCCGATGAAAAGGAACAGAAAGAGATCTGATTGGCTGCCCGCATGTCTCTGGGGAGAATGTTGACGCCTGTCTGCCACCCAAGCTTTACTGTACTGCCACAGTCATCTGTACCCATACGCATGCGCTCAGCTGTGTGTGCACACAGGGGGGTGTTTTTCTACTCAGTTGACCGTCAGCACTTTCACACACTCAAATTTCACTCAAAGTAGCCGGTCTACCAAACATTTTGTACTGTCAGGCCTTTACATATGCTCACAGGAACGCCTCTCTAGCAGTTTAGATTGTAATCTCGAAATCTGATGCCATTTAAAGAAATCATATTTAACTCACAGCCTGACAGTCACTCCCTCCTCAAGCTGCTTTTATACACGCTTGAGCAAGGCAGCAAACCCGAGCCACCACCAGTAGAAAGCTTGAAATAAAGCCATAAAGACAACTCAACAAAGCAGGTGTATTTACGTGAATGTGTTGAAAGAGTTTGTCATTCAAGTTTGTTGAAGGAAAGAGTTTTTCTGTCACACAGCTGGTATCCACACTTACAGATTCCGGCCGTAGATCCACCTTTATATGGTCTCCATCCTCAAAGCCGTCGGGCACTTTGTTTTGCATCAGCAGAGGGATGCTGAGGTTCAGGTTTCTTTCCGTCTGAGGGCCATTCTGCCACTGCTCAAGCTGCCTCCGGGAGTCTACACACACGGATTGGAGATATATAAGGAAGTGTGTATGAGAGCTTTCCAACCAAACGCGAACACACACTGAAACGTATCTCCTCAATGAACACACCTTCAATCAGTTCTTTGACAGCCTGAGAATCCACAGAGTCACTGTCTTGGGTCGTCTCTTGTGTTTTGCCTCCACTGCCCTCGCTCTGGCTCGCTCGGTCCGGTTTGTGCCAGCGGTTCTTCTGGATCAGAGGGATGATGAGCTCTTTGGGCTTCTCTGATGGTTTTGAACTGCAGGGCAGACAGAAGTTAGCAAGCTAACAGGCAGGGCCGCTTCAAAACAACATTTACTTGTTACTGTTCAAAATACAGTATATACCGACTTTACCTAGATGAGGTATACCCCTACTTCACATAAAAGCTAAATCATTAAATTCATAGCTCTGTATCAGAACGTAAGCGTTACCGTTACGCTAATGCTATGATATGCTAGCGTATGCTAGCGAAGCCCACCTTTGCAATTCATTCCTGTCAATTCCGGTCAAGTAATCTCTGTCATCTTTCTTGCTCAAAGCGTCGCCAGAGGAAGGTTTAAATTTGCTGACTGTTTTCGTAAAACCAAACGAGACTGCCGCGTTTTTTCTCTCTCCTTGGTCCGCAGAAGCGAGAGACTGAGCGGCACCCGTATCGTCCCCGTGCGACGCCATTATTGTTTGTGATCGAGAGGAGAAGGAGAAAGGAATTCTGGTAGTCGTAGTTTAATTTTGATTAACGTGCTTCGTTGAGGTTTGGGCAAATTACTACAATTCCCATCATGCATTTGAATTAAAGGTACAACTACCCATTAGCGCAGCGTGGATTTCACTGAGATTTAATAACAGTTTGTTCACGTCAGCTCATCAAAATTTGATTATATGATACAGGAAAGGCAGAACAAGGTAGGCAGGGAGACAGTTTGTGTATAATTACAGATAAAATAAAATAATTCGTGTCCTTGATAATACTCGGTGAAATTAATTTTCGTGGATTAAATTGTCAAAACAGTAGACCTAAATGTAATATGGTAGTCTTGCATCTAATATGTACACTTTCTAATCATTTTATATTTGTTGCCGAAAGTATTCCACTTTAAATTTAATTCATTTCTTTTTTTTCATTTTCTTTCCTTTTCTTTTTGCATAATTTTATGTGCTTAGTCTTTTTTAAAAAATCATTCTGGCGCTACAGGAATTATATTAAGTAGGAATTAATGATGAAGTCAGGCTGATATGGGTTATGTACATGTGACTACAAGGACCTATTTTTCTTATGAGGCTCAATAAAGTGTTATCTAAACTTACCTCGCAGCTTTATAAACTTAAGATTTGCCACTGTGACCAAATGGCAGTGGAAAAATATTGCAAATGTGTCTTGACCAACAATCTGGTTGTCACGCCTTTAAATCCTGGTCATAACTCGTAAGCGAAAAGTGATGCTGCTGATGCAGGTACACCGAGACTGAGAATAATTAGGGGCGGTACTTTTAACTCTTTTATTCCCTCCCCTCCGTGCTCCTTAACTTGCCAAGGTAACCCTGTCACATGCCTTTTTGTCATTGTTTCCTTCCGTCAAAAGTGACTTTTGGAAGCAGGGACATCTACCTGAGCACACTTTGCGCCGGACAGCACAGCCTTCATCTCATCTAATCTAATCTTCGGCAATTGACGCTCCGCGCCCTGATTGCACCGCGCCTGCAATGCAATGACACCTCCACCCGGTCAAACAGGCTCCACCGACCGTTGTCTTTTCTGACTGCTGTAACAGAATCAACCAGCACACGCATCCGCAATTAATTAACCTACACGATCCGCCAAACGAAGACTGGAGGGAAGGACCTGACGAGGAGAAAGCGAACATGAAGGTAAGAAATTCCTCACAATCAAATCAAAGTCACTTATTGATCAGCAGGCTCAGACACTCCTCACAAGTTAAACAGGACCATGACATTTCTCCATCCCCCACGTTGTTTGGCCTATAGCTGTGCAGCAGCTGCTAAAATTATAAGCAACCGCTGTCAGATTTGCCCGATAGTGTGTGTGTGCGCGTGTGTGTGCACGTGTGTGCGTGTGTGTTCTCCCTCTCTCTCCTCTCTCCTCTCTCCCTCTCTCTCTACATCAGATCACCGCCGCTCTCAGAGCATCACTGTCCAAATATCCCGTCAGCCTCGCGCATCGCCTCACACTTTCTCCGGGATACGGTGGTCCCACATCACTGCATCCCCACGCTGCTTTCTCATCACACACGCACACGGCTGCTGCTTTTTTTTCTTTTCTTTTCTTTTTTTTTAACAAAGCAACTCGTATTTATTCAAAGTGCAGGCTGGTTTCTGAACCTCAGTCGGGTCAATGTATATAGACGCGTTCAAACGGATCCTCTTTGAAAGGCTGAACTGCTTGAAAAGAATGTGTGTGTGTCAGCGCCAGGGCAGGTCAGTATTTTCCCTAAATATAAGAAATGTGAGAAGCTGTTGTGTGTAATCCAAGTGTCTCTTGGTGTGTGTGTGTGTGTGAGAGAGAGAGAGAGAAAGGGTGTGTGCATGTAAACTAGTCAGATATAGTGTGTGTAGAAGAGAGAGTGAAGAATGTGGGTTGTGATGATGGTGGTAGATCTCAGGGATAAGAGTGTCATTTTCATTGTTTACATTCATTGACAGTGGTCCTGTGTGTGTGTGTGAGTGTGTGTGTATGTGTGTGTGAGCTCATCATTAGGATTGAAAAGTTTGTTGAGACCTTTTTTTTGTAAACTACAATTATTATTATTTTTTTTAACATTTTCAGAAATTGCTTTAATGAAGTGTAAACAGAAGCCCACGTTCATCGCACCTGTGCCCGCTTTGGCATAAGAAACAGACAAAATGTGCCCTGCAGGTCACGGCCAGGTGTGTGTGCACGCGTGTGTGCGACTTGCCTTGCAGCTCTGACTGCATGTGTGTTGTTGCTGTTTGTTTAGGGTGTGTCCCCCGCTCGATACATGCAGCTTGTTCGGAAGTGATGGATGTGTGACCCTGTCTTAATAGTGTGCATTGCTCTGGGTTTGGAGTGCAGTCAAGGTTGTGCTGTTATTATGAATCATTAATTCGTTGGAGAGGAGAAGCAGAGACATGTGGTGCTTGAGTGTCCACACATGCTCTCACGCTGCTGCTCTGGCCCTCCCACTGTTTGTTTTCCTCTGTCTCATGTAAAAGCCTGGCACCTGTTTCACAGCATAACCGAGCAGAGCCTTTTGGTTTTATTCTGCATTTGTCTTCCTTTGATTCCAGTTGTCAGCCCGAGTTTGAAGCGGCAGTAAGCGGAAATGCGTGTGGACGTATGAACATGACTCCGCTCTCACTGCTAACAAGAGGGGAGGCTGAAGTGAGGTGCTTTTCTCCTCTGTCGTAGTAATGCATGTCATCTGGGAGTTGTTGATTGTCTAATTATGTACCTCCTGTGTCCTTCGGCGTCATGCATATTCATGCTGCTTTTTTAAGGTGTGGTGAAAACAAAGTGTGCATGCGTGTGTGTTGTGTTTGTGTGTGTGTGTGTGCAAGGCAGTTTACCCTTGACAGGGCAGGGCTACGCAGGCATATTCTCCCATCTGTGGTCCAAACCTTTGCTCCCAGCCACTGCATTTGGATTCTGCAGTTGTAGTCTGCTCTATTCTTAGTCTTCAACAGTTCATGTGGAGTCTGATATGAAATTTCAACAGCAACAACAACAAAAACATTTCCATGTTGGAACTATGCCGCTTGCGTCCCTGCCTGTACACACACTGAGATTCATTTGGGATTGGGTAAGCCGCTGTTAAGCGGTTAGACTCTGAGTGAGGAAGCAAATCAATAACTAATCAATGATAGTGAGCGGAGTTACAATTTACACAGTGCCATATTTGAAATGTCAAGAAGGCAATGAATCCATGTATCCTTGAGTCAGATCTGAGTTGGACAACGGGGATCGATATCAGGTGGTGAGACAGGCAGCAGGAGCAGGCGAGGGTCACCTTCACCCATCCCTACTGAATCAGCAGTATCTCTCTTACACTCTCACACACACCTACACACGCACACACACTTGAGGGCCTGCTTAGGTTACCAAACTGCGACCTCACAAAAATGCTCATTACAGTGGCCTGAACCTCCCCCTCCGTGGCCTCATGAATAATTCATTTTGTTATTATGATTTCAGCCATTCTTTTATAAGGTTACCGCACCCGCCTGCGTGTTGATTCTACTATTTTATTCCATTTGTCCTCCCAGGCTGGCGCCGGCTCTATTTTCTGTATTACCCTCTTTTTAATTTCCCTAATTTCTCCCTGCTTTTCCCATTTTCCGTCCCTCTTATCCGTCATCTTTGCTGAGAAGCTGATCTCCTCTGTTTAATTAAACTCCTCTCTCCTCCTGATGAGAGCTCATGTGTGATCGCAGCGAGGGGCGTAATGCATCCTGGCAGACTGAGTGAGAGGACCTGTTGTTATGGTGGTATTCCTCAGAAGAGCAGACTGTACGCAACACGCCCTGCTAATGCACCCCCCTGCCTTGACCTTGATCCTGTGACGTTAAAAATACTGTTTCTCCAAAGGGAACATCACTGAGCATCACTCTAAGGTGTGTGTGTGTGTGTGTGGGTGTCACTCCAACGCTCAACAATGTTTTAATCTTACACTAAGTCCCTTTGTATGCAGTCAACACAAGAGCAGCTTTAATAAAATGGCACACTGGAATAGATTGTGGATTTATTGATGGCGTGCAGAGAACAGCGACTGTCCTTTTCATTCCTCATATTCTTACCAGCTTTTTCATGTATTGAGTCTGTATTGAGTGTGTAAGAGAGAAATGTACGTGCGTGCGCGTGTGTGTATGACAGAGGGAGATTTTTTGTGTTTTTCAACCCACAAGCATTTAATCTTTTATTTTTAAATCTGCCACTGCTGTCTGTGTTGTGTTGAGCGCTCCCGTGCCCTAGATTTGAAAGTGAGTGAGCATCAGGGAGCTTTAGTGCACCCCACGTTGCTCGCGCAGTTCGGTGTAAATGTTCAGCAAGGAGAGGTCAAGGCACAGATGTCAGATAAGACCGAGAAGTCGGCGCTCTTGTGCCTTTTCTGTCCGTCTGCCACTCCACCAGTCTATTAGTTCAGATGAGTTTAAGGTCGGCGGTTATTTAAGATGACTTACTTGTCTGACCTCCAACGCCGCCCGTGGGAGGATGCTGTAAGATTAGGAGCAGTGTGCTTCACTACAGGTTAGAGTGAAGGGATGAGCTTAGTGCTGGGTGTGTGAGATGGGTGCAAGCGAAGGGTTTGTCTTCCTTGAACTTTGTGCAAAATAGCTTCTTTTCAACTAGACGAAAAGCTCATTTTTTTCAGTTTGCTTATCATATTCAATTTCAGCTTTTAATATCATCTGAAATGCTTGAAAATTTGATGATGTTAAGCTTAGATTGAAGCTGTATTAAATATTAAACATTCACTGGTCCAGCTCATCAGTTGTGAGGATTTGCTGGGTCTCATCATGCAGTGGTAAGCTAAATATCTTTGGGTTTTGGGCTGTCACTCAGACAAAACAAGACATTTGAAGACGTCAGCTGGGGATTTAAAAATTCCTACAATGGACATTTTTCACAATCTGATGTTTTTAGATGAATCGACTAGTTTAAAAATTGACAAGTTGATCAGTAATGAAAATAATCATTAGTTGAGGCACTTGTTCAATACTTTCCTGTTGAATGATGTGTTTGCTCATAAAGCTTTCACCAACAATTAGTCATTTGTATCATTTAGAGCTACAACTAATGATTATTTCATTAGCAATCATTATTTTTTTCCATAATCGATTAATTGTTAATCCTCTAAATTGTAGTGAAAGCCCACTGCAAGCGTGTTTCATCTGATCTACAGGCCAAACAACCAACTACAAACCAGAAATATTAAAGTTAGAGCTGAAATTAATTGATTAATCTTTCAGTCAATCAACAGAAATGTAGCCAGCAACTATTATGATGATCAATTCATCATTTCAGTCGTTTATCCAATAAAAAATGCAAACATCCGCAAGTTCCAGCTTGTCAAACGTGAAGATTTCTCATTATGCCACTTGAACATTTTTAGGTTTTGGACTTCCTGGATATAAGGAGACATTTAAAGACAGTTTATACACTTAGCAATTATACTACTTAATTGAGAATACAACCAGCAGATTACAGATGACTGCTCTCTTTAAGCATACTGTTGGTGTGCAGCTAGAGTGCATGTGGTCAGTAATAACTTCATTATGTAACCATCAGTCATGCTGACTTTGGTCTGGTCTGTGCAGACTTATAAAGAACCTCGAGTCTTTTCTGTTGTTTATTCACTGCGAGTGCTTGCAGAGAGACCAACAAATGGGGCCGCTCGGCATTCTGGTCACATTCTAGCTGACAAAACACACAGTCAGTCCATCAATATTCTCAGAAATTCACATTTAGGAATGACAACTATTCACTGCCTTGAACTTTCAGCGAGCGTGCATAAAATACCGAACACGCTTACATAAATTCATAGAGCATTCTAGCTGAGCTAATTGAACAGGCTAATTTCATTATCGTAGACCTCATTTAGAGCGGAAACAGAAATGTGGACGCTGGAGCGAGCGTGGCTACACCAAGTCAAACCAACAGAAGCTTTTATGAGCGTAAGCCGACTCGTGTAGTGCAGGGAAGCTGCTCGGTAACATGAGCGTTTAGAGTTAGACAGACTGAGAGCGTCAGAGGTGAATTAGAGCAACTTTTCATGGCAATGTGGAAAAGTTTCTGGTCAGAAGTTTCAGGAACTCTGTTGTGGTCAAAGCCGATTATGTCAGAGAGCGATCTACCAGCTGAGAGACGGCTTTGATGGGGATGTAGATAGACATCAGGAACATGAGGAGACACTCTGACAGACACTGCTTCCACCATGAAGCCTCACGTATGTTATTGATGCAGCGGGAGTGTTAGAATAGGTGTTGAGCTGCCAAAATGAAGGTGAACATCCTGGCTAACGCTTGTGTGGCTGATTCATTGTTTTTAAGTGCTGCTTCAAATGGAGGTGTGAGCACCTTGGACTTCACCCCGCTGGATAAATCTGTCAAGAGAAGTCGTTGTCGCTTTCTTAGCTTTGCCGATTAAATTATTCACTTGTCTTAATTGATGTGTTGTGCTCTCAACCTTTTTTTTTTCCTGAAGGACTTTCAAGATGCTCTCCACCCCGATGTCAGCACTATTCCCTCATGTCCTTGCGACGTTGCTTCAAGTTGACTTTGAATTATTGAGCTCTGTGGCAAAGCTCATCTGTGTAACTTCAATAAATTAACACCCCCGAGATCCAACCTGAAAAAACTGCTTCGTTAATTTGTCCTGTAATAAAGGTATTTTGCTCATGCCTATGAGCTGCCAGGGCTTTTTTAGACTAATCACTGTGAAGAGCTTAATAGGACCTGATATTTTAGTATTAGCACGGCTGCACTATGAGGTCTTATTACAGTGCAGCAATTGAAATGTTAAATTTGTTAAGATGAAGCTTAAATTACAGTTTACTCCCTTCAAGTGGAAAAAATAATCATTATGGTTGATTAATTTATGAAGAAAAACGAATGTTGTCTGGGTACAAGCATGAGTGTTTATTTAATTCAGGGCTAAAAGACATAGTTCAGCCAGAAAGCACTGTGTGGCACAGCTGTTTAAACTCTACACCGATCACAAGAGCCTTGAGCATTTGCTCTGTGCCGTCCGATTTAAACAAATATGGTGCGAAGATAAAAACAAAACCACCTCTAAGAATAGCCTCGAAGTCCAGAAGATGTGTGTTTTGCTATTGACAGATTGCTGCGGTTTGAAATTACTGTGGACGGCCGAAGTTGCAAGCTGCAGGGATCCTGAGCAGGTTGCTGGTGGAGAGGAAGTCAGTGAAACACGATATGTTTTGGTCAGCTCTTTCCTGACCTAAAGGTCAGAGATCTCAATTGAGCATTCTTTTTATAGGGTTCCATATCCTTGAATCCATACAGTGTGTCCTCTATATCTAACGTTTATGTTGTTGGCTCTATATAATTCATGTGGAGTAATATATATGCTGCTTTAGACATGCTGGCGGTATGGGCAGATGTTGTCTGGTTGTCAGCATGAGGTTGATATGGTTTTTAGTGAAATATCTCAACAGTTATGGGATAGATTGCCCTGACATTTGCTGTAGACATCCATGTTCTCCTCCGGATGAATTGTCACCACCTTCACGATCCTCAGACTTTTCATCTTGCACCATCGTCATTACGACCAAGTAGCTGCAAAATAATGACTTTCCCACCAATTTGATAATTAGCAAATGTTAGCATGCTAACATGCTAAACAGTGTAACCTATGGATCCCACTGCTTTTCTTGGCAAGACCTGCCTTACTCTGATGCCTCTGATAAGATAAGACTTTGTTGTTCCCATGCCAGGGAAATTTACTTGTTTCAACAGAAATAATAAAAAAGGGAGGTAGGAAAAGAAAAAATAGACAATAAAAAAAGATACATAATGAAATCAACTATAGATGCTATGTACACATGTACATTACACACAAAAGAGTATAAAAAATATTGCCTCGTGAAGAATGGTTCAATTTCACAGCTGAGTTGCACGAGTAAGATATGAATAATAAAATACAGTGTATATTGCACTATTGCATGGTTGGAAATATATAAGCACAGTAAAAATATGTAATATTGCACAAGAGAAGTTGCACAGATATAATGGATATTAGCAAATGTTAACATAAATAATGGAGTAGTGCAAAAAGGTTTGCGATGTTGTGATGTGAAACAACATCAACGCAATGAATGATGCTGGAGTTTAACAGTCTGACAGCCACTGGAATGAAATCTGGTTGCTCTCACTGGTTGGGTTTCTTAGGTAGAGTGCATAATTTTAGGGTAAGAAGCCACAAGGCAGCATCACACTGAAAATTGTATGTATTTCTACTACTGATTACTTAATATAACCCACTGAATTACACAGAATTACACAACAGTCTAATCTGATGACATCAGTTTGTCAGAAGCAGCGCATTCCTCCCCAACCTTGATGCCAGCCCAGCACTGTGTTTTAAGTGAACACAGTGCGATGAGTGTGCAGGGCCAGTTCGTAGCCTCAACACCCACAGCGGAGTGAGAGAAAAGCAGTGTCAGGGTGTGTCTGCGGCGGGACGTGTCCAGGCTTCAGCGGACCTGACAGGCTGTGGCTCATTAAACCCCCATCAGACGCAGGAGGTCAAGACAACAGCTACAGCTCGGGCGACACACTCTGCCTCCATGCGTATAATGTAGACACACATCGCGACTGTGTAGGCCCAACAGGATAGGATAATGCCCCAGACCAATCAGATGTTTTATTTTTAGCTTTTTAATCATTACAGTCAACTGCTGTGAAATTCTGTGAAATCTTTAGATAAAGCATAAGGAGACTAGCGGCTTATAGAGTTATTATTCAGGATTGATGCACATGGGAATATATTGTGTATGATTAGATGGGAAAAGTTGATGCCCCTGTTTATATTCTCTTCTCACGACACACTTAATGCAAGTTGCATTGCTGTGCTTTCTGTGTGGGCGGACGGCCGGCTGGGTTTGGGGAAGCGGGTCGAGCATGTTGCTGCAGAAGGTCTCACAGTGGGGAAGAGGGGGAGGCACTGGGGGCATTGTTTGGCAAGGATGAAGCGATAAGCATAATTTGAGGTTGGAACACGCAGGTGTAGACGGCACTTCATGTTTGATTGCGTTTTATTCAAATGTTGTGTGTTTCTGGGTTCTCGATGTTGTGGCAACCAGCTCAGCCGTTTCCCGAACTCTGACTCATGTCGCCTGAGCTGAAGCCCTGTAAGGTCAAACTAGTGAGTCCTACGCCAACCTCAGGCTGTGTGGCGCCTCTCGATCTCTATCTGACCTCTGTACTCTCCCTTTTCCTCTCCTCTCTGAGAGTGTGAGACAAAAACCCATACAATCCATCTGTATTTCATAGTTACACATTTCATTCTCACCCTATTTCTGCTTTTTTATCTTCTAATCTCTCTCTGCTCCCTGCCTCCCTCCTCCTCATTTGTCCGTCTCTGTGTATAGAAAAACACCAGGGACCCTGGGATCTTTAGGCCGAGTCAGTAGGAGACAGGGTGGAAGAGGAGGATATCTGTCCGATCTGCCTGTCGAATGATCAGTCAAGTGGAAAGGATTAGTTATCCTGTCCTCCTCTCACTCTTTAAAGCAGTCTCATTAGGCCTGCTGGACCTCAGGGCCTCAGGGTGCCTCTGCAAGGGTCCGGGCTTGGTGCTGCACTTAAGGAAGCCCTGTCCGTGTTATCCCGAGTCAGCCGACAATCATCAAAGTCACACAGTCGCTTAAGAGGATTGGATCTTGGTGATGTGTAATTGCTAATCTTCTGACCACAATGGAGCTGGAGATCAGTGTTGTCCATCAGGAATATTGCATTTGAGCAAGTTTGTATCAGCAAAGGTGATCCAAATTAAGTTTAAAGGAATCGTTTGATGTTGTGGGAAGTACTCTTATTTGAGTTCTTGCCGAGCTTTAGATGAGAAGATTGATACCACTCTCATACCCGTTCATTGAATACAAACCTACAGTCAGGAGAGCATTAGCTTAGCTTAGCATAAAGACCCGAGCTGGGGGGTGGGGGGGGGGCAGTTAACCTGACTCTGTCCAAAGAGACAAACAGCATCTCTGAAGCTCACTCATTAAAATGATATATAACTTATTTAAAGCGTAAAAAATAAAACCTGATTGGGGCTTTGGACCAATGCTAATAACAGGATTGGCCATTAGATTTTTTTTTTTTTTATATTTAACGGACAGACACGAGAGTGGTATCGATCTTTTCATGATGCTCACAACAAGAAAGCAAATAAGCATATTTCCCCAAATGTCAAGATATTCCTTTAATATGGAGCTTTCTCTGTTATATAATCCACATGGCATGCTTGGATTCTGTTACCCACCTTGTGTTACTCTGTCCTGTGTGTCAAGGTGACAGTGCTGCTCTGATAATGTCAGAGGAACACTGGCCGCTCTCTCTGGACATCACAGCTGTCAAGTCACTGTCGTCTCAAAGAAATCTTCACCATGTCAGCGACATCCTCAGCCCACACACACACACACACACACATGCAGCTGCTTCCCCAGGAAACATAATGCAGCAAAACACACTATTTTCAAGAAAGCTTTGCCATAAGATTTGTCACTTTAGCTGCAACCATTAGTACAAAAACATGTCATTACATAGAGTGACTGAGGAGACAATAGGAGGATCTGTCCTGGAGGATACAGCATGCAAACAAACGGGGTGATTATTCACTGTCCTGACAAATCTATAAAAATCTGTATCATGTGAAAGCATCGTACTTCACTGCAGAAACAGAATCGATGCTGAGCACTCCAGTGTTGGACTGCAGCTACAGGTTCTCAGCCTGCCTGTCAAAACACGCATGCATTCAATGACCCGGATCTTCATCGAACGCAGACTGGATTTTCCCATGTGACTGAAGATGTGCTTGTGCTCTAACTCCTATCTTGTGTGTTTACATGAAAACACAACGTCGACCTGCAGAAAGCACAGAGGACATGAGGGAGTGTCGGCTGGTCGGACTGTCATGTGCTGTCCTGGAGTATGTTTGCATAAAACAAAGACACAGTTCCCATGTTGTGTTATTGCTGACTTTCAGGTTGCTCTCAGAGAAAGTATCCTAACGTATGAAGCTGGAATTATTCATGACTTTTACACATCCTGATGTGAAACACTGCAACTCCCCAGACCTCAGGCACAGACAGCTGACAAAGGTTAAATAACAAAACAACCTCCTGCCTGAAGTCACAGGATCATTCCCCAGCTTCTTATGCAATTGACACTTTCTTTCTCGTCTCACACCTTCCGCTCACCCTCCAATCCTGTTTCCTTTCCTCTGCAGCTCCTTTGCCATGTCTAAGACGGCGGTGAAGAAGCTGCACTGGCGTTCCAAGGTGCAGGACAGCTTCGTCCCCTTGCTGGGTTCGTCGGGGGAGCTGGGGATCGCCATTGGTGGAGGAGCAGATTATGGAGAGTTTCCTTTTGTCACGTCGGCTCCGGGGGGAGGACTCACAGTAGGCGATATCATTCTAGAGATTGGGGGAACACCGGTGTTAGGGATGACATTAGGAGATGTCCGTGGCGTCCTCAACTCCTGCCCCCATCCCATCCGCATCAAAACTGTGTCACCAGGTATGACTCAGCACAATAACTCGGCCCTCTATAAATCAATGTGCAGCTCTTTCTTTGGGTATAGATGCGTAAATAATCACGACGCAGTCAAGGTGTGATGATAACATACTGCTTTTCCTTATTACACCTTGCCCATAATAATGCATTCAATCTTAAATCTCTCCCCAACACTGCAGACAGTTGAACTTGTTGCTGTTTATGCACACCGTCGCTCTTCCTTCATCGGACTACACCCAAACAATCTGTTCCACTGGCGCACAAGCTGTCATCCACAATAATCTTGCTCAGTAACCCCCCTCTGACTCTCACCAGCCAAATCTGCAGCCTGAAGCATCCTGACGCTGATTTGAGCTCATCAATTAGTCCGGATATGTCAAGGCGATCGGTCAATATGTTGGTAGGGAGGTCAAAATTGCTGATGACACATGACAAAAGCGTGGCGATATACTTGTCTGTCACCGGCCAGGGGCCTTGATGTTTCGAACAGGGGGCTGGGGTAACGGATGTCTTTGTTGGCTCTGAACAGAGCAATATGTCACCGGAGTGTCACCTGACTGCGGCTCCCGATGGCCTTGCTTCCTAGATTGATAGCTGATTTGGCCACAGGGGTGTAAATGGGGACCTTTGCTCCCAGTCCCTCTGCTGCTGGTAGATCCATTATCATTTCTGAAGTCTGGCTTGCTCTCCCTGGGCAGCTTGACTGCGTGTAGTGTGGACAGTGATGGATGAGCTGATGCGCCAGGCTGCTGTACCACACCTCCTCCTACTTCTACTACTACTACAACTCCCTGTGCTGCAGCCCTCAAATACAGGACACCAGGCGATATTCCTCAGGGACGTGCGGCCATTTAAAGGCTTTAGCTCTGTCGCTGGTGCTCTGGGGGCAAAAACAAAGAGTAATGATCTGATCTATCCATCACATGTTCACAAATTTAGATTTTTCAGTGGCTTCTGACAGCAGAGCTCTAGTATAATAGCTTGTCTTCCTGTCACGATTAACCTTGACATCTGTCCACATGTGATATGTCACAGAGAGATCAGCTCATTCTGATATTGAGGTCTGAATTCTGCTCTAGAAAACAGCAGCTGTTTCATAACATGATGAACAAAAGCCCATCATTTCTCCCAAAAGGCAGCTGGCGAGATTCATCTCCCTTTACAGCAGCCATATGTGGCCAGTCCTACTGTACGTATGTGCAGCTGACTGCCTCCACTAATAAAGTTATACCACTGTGACGTTTTTTAATTGCGCACAGCTAATTCAGTCTGCTACTGGGCAGAACCGCTGTAACGGGCGGTGGGGGCAGGGGGACGACAGGGGGGTGGATAGCTGGACGGCAGCCTGTAGGAGAAGCGCCGACAGAGTGGTCGTCCGTCAGAGTGACAAGCTGGAGAAGCTCTCGGCCAATCCATAACAGCGTGCGACCTGTCATCAGAGGCCGTAAAGCACTTGAGATGATATTAAGAGATCAGAGAGAGGAGACTGAGCCCCGATGATCAGCTCTGCCTCCCCTGTTTACAACCTCAGCTGTTGTGTCTGGAGCAATTAACCTTAGCGGTTTGTTATGTATGCATGAGGGAGTCAGGAAAACACACTCTATACTGGGGATGTACATGAAGTGATATAGGGAGATAAGTAGGTGTGAATGTGGAAGTTGAGGTTGTAAAATCCTCGTGTTGAATCAAGCCTGGCCGCAGTAGAGATTAGCACTTTAAATAAATTTATTTGACAGGCTGCAAACAAATCTTAGAATAAATATATATCAGCAGTGTTACTGAGCTGATTTCTTTATGTCTCTCTCTCTCTCCCTCTCTCTCTGCTCCTTCCTTTCTCTGCCACACTTGTATCTTTGCCCTTCCCTCAGGCTCCACATTGTGCAAGGATCTCAGGTTGTATCTGAGTAAGTGCTTCACACCCGGCTCAGTGGACAGCCAACTTCAGCAGGTCATCCGAGAGAACCTCTACCTCCGCGCTGTACCCTGTGAGTCCCATTTTGTGCTGTATTACACCGAATTTCTCCCCATATTGCCTCTTTATATTTATTGTGACATCTTGTCCTTTTAGCCTCCTGCACAGATCTCTGTCCTGTTGCTGTCATTTGCTAATATATTGCATATTTCATGTTTAAGCCGAATATTAAGTTTATAGTCACCGCTTCCCTAACTTTAATCTATCCAGGCACACCTCTCTTAAGTTACTGACCTCATTAATTCTTTGATAACACATCGTATGGTTGCCACAATGTGAATATCCTGGTGTTAATTGGTTTTTAAGCCTGCAGAACTGTTTTCAACACTTCCTTGTGTCAATGTATGCAAGCAGAACTGAAGTGATTTAATGACATAATGAAAAACCTGCCACATTATTGGGGCTAACATAAGACTTGAATGTCTTTGTTTGAGTGACTCAGGTGAGTGCAATCAGTTTGTAGCAGTCTGTATTGTCACAACACAGGGTTTATCCTCAGTGGTGGTCTCCCCCCTGTGCTCCAGGGTATGACTTTGTTTGGGTGGTGGTAAGATACAGTTTTTGCACGATCCCCTGAAAGAAGAAGCAGTTTCGTTTTGATGCTTATGAATAAAATCAAGCACAATGGCAGCCAAAGGCAGCTAGTTGTAGTGCATCTGTTGCTATCTTAATCCTCTATAATATGACGTCACTGGAAATGGTAAGAGGACATCGCAGCCGCGCAGGCTTCTCTGAGGAAGATCCGCGTTTCATGATCTAATTTTCTGATTTGCGCTGGACTGTTTTGCTTTTTTCTCGTTCTGGTGGTAGTGCGGAGGGAACAGACCACCTAGTGCGTCTGCAGTCTTAACCTTGCCGTGGCAGCGTGGAGTTGCTGCTAATCTCTCCTTCAGTCTAGGAAGTAGGTCATGTGGGACAGTCTGCCGCCGTGCCACTGGACCCACTCGCTGATAGAGCAAGGCACAGGTCAAACCGCCCAGGATGGCGCAAGAAAGATAAAGCTGTCTCAACATGCATATTTGGATTATAGAATAATTGCACTTTTATTCATATGGAGCTTTCTCATTACTTAGCCATGCATGCGTGCATCCTGTTACGTCTACGAACAGCTGCTCAGAGAGGGAACAGCCCAAATAAAGAGTAGTGCTTTTAGCTATTTCAGAAAATAGATAAAGAGGGAGTGGATAAAGGAAGATTGTGATATGCGAAATTAGATAAATCAGTAATTTGACGTTTGATCAGGCAGGGCAGATACTGTATCTATTGGCACAATATTTGGATATAGGACATGAAGCAGTCCAGCCTTCTCCTGCCGGTGGTGTCAAACTTTTGGAACAACTTCTCATCTCTGAGTGCTGTCTTTTAGTAAGAGTGACAACAAGGCAGGCTCAGCCCCCGGGCGTG
The DNA here is from genome assembly GCA_037975065.1 of Chaetodon trifasciatus. Classification (NCBI taxonomy): domain Eukaryota; kingdom Metazoa; phylum Chordata; class Actinopteri; order Chaetodontiformes; family Chaetodontidae; genus Chaetodon; species Chaetodon trifasciatus. The sequence continues at coordinate 5,150,465 of JBBMOE010000025.1, forward strand.
TAATCCTCTGATCTGCTGGACATGACCACAGTAAGATGCCGTTGTTGTCATGCCGACACCAGGACACACATGCTATCCTGATCCCGAGGCGGCTCGAGGACCGTCGCGTCTTATTTCAGAGCACTTGTAGAAACGTAGAGGCAGAATTTTCTTCCTCTCTTGTTTTTCCGTCAAGGAGGCTGCTGCTTGTTGAAACAGGAACTTAAAGCTGAGGAGTTTTCATCAGTGGCTCATTGTGGCCCCCTTCAGGACCAAATGTACGTTCCTCCTGTTTCAGGAGACTCTTTGCTGTTAGCCCAGGAAGTATAGTGCAAGTTTTAAAATGCTTTTTACTGTGACAAAGCCTTAGTTTTGGATTTTTTTCTTTATTTTGGTGCTATTTTGTCTTTGGAAACTGTAGCTTAGTACCACTGTGCTATTTAGAGAGTATCTCAATCCCTGAATCCTTTTGATGAGACAATATTCTGTGATGTTAGAGCTGGCACTGATGCAAGAAATATCATTACAAAGGCTCAGTCGGGAGGGCAGTGCATAAAAATGGAAATGAATGACAGAATTAAGTAGATGCAGGCTACTGTATCAATAATGTAGAGGGGGGGAATTAAATTAAAAGCAAAAGTCTATCAGTGCCAACACAGAGGAGGGGCTGACTGCGGTCTAATGGCTGTTTGCTATGACTGAGGAGCGCTTGCTGTGTAGCCTTTGGGGAGTAAATGTGTAGACAAACAACAGTATATTGCACGTTCGGTCCAGAAAAACAAACCGTTTTGTATAACACAGCTTTCTGTTTCATGAGTGTGAAAACTACCCTTTTTTGTGTCCTCATTTATACCATTTTGTTCTCTGTGCAGACCTCACATTACCCTCCTGAACTTTCCCATCCATATTTGTATAATCGCACTAACCGTTTTCACATATGCCCTTGGATGATTCAGAGCCAAAGTCATGGTTTCAAGGCTGGCTGTGTCTCTGCCTCCTCCACAAAAGACTTTTCTAATTGTCTTCACAGTGAGTCAGAGATAAGAAACATCATCATTTAGTTATTCTAATATGCTCCGGCGTTGTCAGGCGGGCCGTCTGTGGCCTTTTCAACTGTAGGATTCATTGTTAGCTATTTGTGTGCAGTGATCTTGACAGACAGCTCTCTCTGGGTGTTGATACAGAGTTCTGTGTAATTACTTCTTCAATTCCTTTCTCAGCCCTCTCCCAGGGGATCAGTGTGCGGCGCCTACAGGGACAGGCGGGGAAGAAGAAGATGTCAATAATCCATCCTGTCCCCCTGCTGACATGCCATATATATTTCCTAGGAGGGTGCATAGATAATGAATCCCTGCCTCGCACCAGATCAGCTGGAGAGATACTGTTTGTCCTGAGGGGAGAAGAAGAATTACGCACATGTCAGATGCCATCAGGAGATTTGCTATCAGATCTTTAATTAGATACAGAAACCTCTAATTTCTTTTAACAGGGTGCAGGCACAAACTTCAGGTGCAAGCACACACTGGTCACCCAGTTAGTTTTTGTGTTTTTTGGTGACCAGAGGTGCAAACACAACCCTGGTGCAGCGTGGCACAAAGTGGAAGAAAGGCTTGACTGCAGGTGGAGCTGGGGCGAGATATAAAGATGGCCAATCACATCAGCCCATCTCATGTCCTTTAAAAGCACCAGGTCTGCCTCTTCTCTGAGGAGCGGGAGGCGCAACGTAAAGAAATCAATCGATTGGTCATTGAAGAGAAAATTAGTCAGCTGATAATCAGTTGTGCCATTTTTAAGCAAGAATGGCAACCATTCAGCTTCAAGCGAAGTTATGCTGGGCACTTTTCACTGTTTTCTGACATTTAGCAGACCAAATGATGAGCTGATAATGAGAATATTTGTTAGCTGCAGCCCTTAACCTATACAACTTGGTTTTTTTTATTGGTCTGTGTATATGCTTTCGCTATCTAAAGCCATGAAAATGGATTTTTGCTGTGGCTTTTGTGATAAAAAGTGGGCAGAAATATGAAAATGTCATTCCAGCTGCGGCCTCAAACTGCTAGCAGACTATCAGAGGCCAGTGCTTCATCCTCTGTTCAGATACTGTACAGTAAACACACTTTGTGCTACAGAAAGACGAGGTCAGGCTGATGGAGATGCCTCACGCTCTCTAATGTTTGTGTGCCCTTTATATCTGTGAGCTGGTTGTAGTGTGTGAGTGTGCACTGTGTGTGTGTTTGCGTGCATGCTCTGTGCAGCCCTGCATGTGTCATTGTGGCTGGGAGAGCAGCTCCCAGGACAGCAGCGCATTAATCATGGGTTTTATAGGGTAGCTGGGTGTGACTCCCTCCTGCCGGCCCCACACTGACATCACATGTGGTCCTCCAGGAGGACAGAGATTCGTCCTTAGTTTGGGTTCGGTGTGGTTATGTCTTGAGAGAGAAATTACTTGTCTCAAGGTCAGAACTGGTGCCTTGCAGTTCAATTTGCAAATTAAAAGGACCAGATTTGACTGAATGAGTGAGATAAAAATATTTCACACTGCATGTCTGCACATGTATTCAATGGTTAGGAGGTGAGAGTACAGCAAACGCTGAGGCTCACCACAGTGACTCTGTAATGATGGCATGTTCTTTCCTTCTGTGGTTTGGACTCACTGCTCTCTTCCAGGCCAAGGTCAATGCGAATCAATTACGATGACAGACCATTGATCATCTGAGTGCTCCATCTTTGCAATGGCGATAGAAAGACTTTAAGACTTTCACAGTGCCTCATTAATGTTTAATTCTGTCCGTATTGATCTGTTCATAACAAAGAGGCCCTGGTAAATGCCTAGCGTCATCATCTTGCTCTTCATACCAAAGGGCGAATTTTGGTTTGTGGGTGGAAAATGCTGTAATTAAAGAGGTCACTTGTTAATCGTGGTTAACATTTACATTTGTTTAGTCCTTTTAAGATTGTTTGTAGCTTTAGTAGACCCATTTGATTGTTAACTTTTGTTATATAACTTGCCAAACTGATCTAATGCTTGGACTATTTATAGTTGCTGAATTCTTGTTTTGTTTAAATGCTGAACTCTGATGTGCAATGAGAGGAAAAGACCTTGATTAACCGACATATCATCCACGTTGGAACTGGCAGTATTTCTAGCCTTCCGGCTCTGATGTATGGTGCAATTCTTCCTGTCGTCTCCCTCTCCCAGGTACAACCAGACAGCCCAGAGAAGGGGAAATCTCAGGGGTAGACTACAACTTTGTCTCCATTGAGGAGTTCTTCTCCTTGGAGGAGTCGGGGGCGCTGCTCGAGAGTGGAAAGTTCAAAGGTGGGCCTGAACGAGACGAACATTTTAAGCTAACTGTTTGCATGATGATTCATCATATAGTGCAGGTGGTGTAGTTTACACCTGCACTCTAATTATACTACTACAATCTCGATGCTGTATGTTAAAGAAGTTGTTGACATTTTTGGAAGTACCCTTTGTTGCAGATAATTAAATAAAAAAGAAAGGGGAAAAAAGGTCTGTTTGGGAATAGTGTGACATTTTGGGGAATGAGCTTTCTTGCCAGTTAACTGAGAAGATTGATCCCCTTTTCACGTCTGTATGGTGAAAATGAAGCTACAGCCAGCAGCTGGTTAGCTTAGCTTTGCACTGGAAACAGGGGAAAACATCCACCCTGGCTTTTTTCAAAGGCAATGAAATCTGCCTACCAGCACCTCTAAAGCTCAATAATTAACACGTTGTGTCTTGCTTGTTTCACTTGTACAAAAACTGAGGTGTAAAGACAACAAGTTGTAGTTTTACAGGTGGGGGGTTTATGTGGCGGAAGATATAACGTGTTAATTAGTGAGCGTTAGAGGTGATGGTAGGTGGTATTTGTTACCTCAGACAGAGGCAGGCTAGCTGTTTAAGTCTTTGTGCACAGCTAAGCTAACTAACAGCTGATTATAGCTTCATATTCACCATACAGACATGAGAAGGGTATTAATCTTCTCAGTTAACTGGCAGGAAAGCTTCCCAAAGTGTCAAACTACTCCCTCAAAAGCCTTTTTTCTCCTCTTTTTCATACACGTTGCATTCCCTGCAATTAAAGATCATTTACTGGCAGCTTTTTGTTGTGATAAACGAGGCTTGCACAGTTCATAGTAGGATAGTCTGTTGGAAAAATCATGTCTTTATGCATGTTTCTGCCATCAGGTGTTGCTCAGCTCGTATCCACCCTGCAGGCTCCCCCGTGAGGGTCAGAGTGCTGCCTCTGATTAAACAGCCTCCATACATTAGCATCCATAATTTATAAGAGTTTAATGGGCGCAATAAATGTCATCCTCACTTGCCTTACGTGTGACATTGACAGACACATCGCTACTGCAAAGCAATCGGGAGTTTCAGCAGCACTGTGCGTGCAGCAGCCTGCAGAAACCACAGTAAATGGTGACGGCTGGTGACCTTGTTGCCGAGTTCAGTAATCTAATGTTTCCCCTCAACCCATTTGGATCTCCCTGAGCCAAATGGAGGGGTGGAGGTAATTTGATTTCTTCTTTAGCAGCTGCAGCAGATGGCTAGAAGTGAGAATATAGAACATATTCAGTAGATGACCTCAGGGGATACATAATGCACATACATGCAGAAATATATGCTGTTGTATATGTGCATGATGACAGAAACTAGTTCTGCGACTGAATATTTGAATTTAACACATATATTTATTGCATGAACTCATCAGATTGGAGCTCGGTGTGCTGTTTCCTACCACCCAGATTTATGATTGATAACTATTTTGATTTTTGATTAATCGTTTCAGTCATTTTTCAAGCAAAAACATTAAAAAAAATCCGGTTCCAGCTTCCTGAATGTAAAGATTTGCTGCTTTTCTTTGTCATTTATGTTAATAAAAGAAGGTTTTGGACTGTTGGTTGGACACTATGGCCTCTGGGCTCTTTTTTTTTACATTTTATAGACTAAATAATTAATTGATTAGTTATGAAAATAATATATAATTAAAAATGAAAATAACCCTTAGTTACTGCCCTACTTGCAACAATGGGCATATCCACTTATTTCAACATCAGTCAAAGCATTTGCTTTGACAAATTGTACATTTCACTCACTGTGGTTAATTTTCCAGCTTGATATGTTCATTGCAAATCCATTTTCTAACGTAAGACGCCTCTCTCCTGTCCGTCTCTGTCTCAGGGAACTACTACGGCACACCCCGACCCGTTCACATCAGCGCAGACAGCCCCCCCATCACCTACCAGGAACACCGCAACCTGCTCAGAAACTTCCGCACACGCAGCAAATCACTGAGCAACCTGGAGAAAGCTGCAGAGGACGGGGAGAACAGCGAGGACGACTCAGGCCTCTCAGGCAAGTATCGCTAAGCCTGGTCTGTATGACTACAGGTGTGGGCAAGGTCATAAATGTAAACCTGAAGGAAAAACCAAGAGGTAATCCGCTGTTAGTAGAATCATAAGTGGAGGATTAAATAGCCCCCCTTTTTTTTTTACAGTGTTTCAGACATAGTAGAAAACGTATCTGTTAAGCCCTGCGCAGTAGCCAGAAGCTAAATACTGCATTGTCCCTCTATCTATAGCTCCAGTCTGTGATACCCAAATTAATCAATCATCAGCACGATTAGTATGCTCTAAACTCTCAGTGGGGTTGTTGCCCCATTGATTGCTGGATCACCTCCAAAGGAAGGTCAGGCTGCCTGAGGTCGAGCAGGCGAGGAGGTAAGCAGATAGGTGAGCATGCACACAGGGAGGTGAGGGGGAAAAGTCACGTGACGAGGAAGTAGAACGCATTTAAATTCACGTAACAGTGGCTGACACGAGCTCTTTGATTTTTTTCCTTTCATGAGGCAAAAACGTTTTCTATTTCACTGAAGATGTGATGGATGACTCACTGTGCCAGACATGGTTTATTATGTTAAGGCTTGAAAGGCTTATTAATCACCGGTGGTGGATGTTAGCATTCAGATCCTTTATGCGGGTAAAAGTACCAATACGACAATGTAAAAATACTTCATCACGTACATGTCCTTCATTCAAAATCCCACTGAAGTAAAAGTTCAGTTTTTTACAGAAAAATGTCTTGTGTGACGTAGTTTAGATGTAGTTTAGTCCATTGGTCTCCAGCTTCTGCTGCGACATTTATATTCCTTTTATGGACTTTTCTCTAATCTTTGCCTTTACGTGAAATATGAATTCATTTTTCCTGTTTAAGATTTAAATAAAGGTTGAATGAATTAATGACAAATGGCCTCAAGGGCCAAAAGGGTTCACAAGCTAAACAGGAAATACATTTTTAATAAGTGGTAAATTGCTGCATTTGTATTGTGCTTTTATTTGAAGTATTATCTATCTGATGACAATTCAGCCTCTGGAAGCAAAAAACAATGTTTTTAGACTTCTGGTGTAACCAGCAGATATCCGGATAACAGACATCTGTGCCAAGAGTTCCTCCTCCGTGCGCCAGTCATTGTTTACAGTCCAGTTAGCAACTTGTTTTACCTCCAGACGACATTTCAGCTCATCTCCATGAACCCACATTTGCATATGAATGCAGAAAAATGCTAATAAAAATAAATCGTCATGAGACAATAGCCGAGGGGTTATGAGATTGCATTTCGGGCAGTGCGGTCCACCTCTTTTGCTCTGCATGCACCCAAAGCTTGCTCAAATGTGATTGGTCAGAACTAAGAATGCTTCCTGTCCCTTGCCTACAGACTCTGCGTTCATGTGCAGATATCTGTTTATCGAGATTCGCCTCTTATTCACCCATTCACAGACTCACTCACACACTCATGGCAGCCAGCAAGACACTGGCATGACCACCGGGAGCAATTAGAGGCTCAGTGTATTGCCTTGTCACTTTGATATGTGGACAGGAGGAGCCGGGGTCAAACCACCAACCCTGTGGTTAGTGGACAACCCGCTGAGCCAGAGCCTCCCGATTAATCGTAAATATTAATGCAGGTATCTCATAAGTTTATGATGTGTTCTTTTTATTCAATATCTAAGTCTTCAAATTATACTGGAACTATAGCAGTCCAGTTAAGGACAAATCCCTCAAAATTGTTCTTTCCACCACTGTTTTTTGGGTCATCTATGAAGATAAAATCATGAAGGCAGTGCTAGAAAGGGGATGGCAACAAGAAACTAGAACGACAGAGGCGAACAGACGGCGAGCGTGAGATTAGATGGTTAGGGCGAGGCAGCCAGGCAGCGACACAGGGTGCTGGTGGAGACAGGCAGGGAGGCTGAGTGCTAGGAAAGGTGGAGGCAGGGAGCCAGAATGCTACAAAAGATAAGACAGAGGCGGGCGGAGTGGGAGGTGAAAAACGCAGGCAGGCCGAGATCCAGATAGTTAGAGACGTGCTCCAAACAGGCAGGTAGGGCAGCAGGCAGCCGGACTAAAGGGGAGGCGGGGGGCGTGAATGCAGGATGCAGGATGGCGTTTGAGAGAGCAATCCAACACCCTGACCTCTGCTGAGTCATCTTCTGAACTGATCCTGCGTGGGTGGATGGGTTCGGCAGCACTTGTCGTGTACAGCAGGACTCAGGACGCCCGTGTTATGTCTTTCAGATCCACGCTGGAGCTCACAGCTGAAGGACAGCTACAAGGACAGCTAGGCAAAAAAATATGCTTATTTTTCTTGTGCTGGTCGCGTGGCATGCATGGTCACACACTCTGCCTCCTTAGAGGGAGGACAGAGGCGGCCGTGATGCTGACTTCAGGACTTTGTGCCCGACAGCCCCCGGTGGAATTACCAGCATCCGGTCATTACAGAATGTAGGAGGAACTTTTTCACCTCCTGCATCTGTTAAATGATACATCTCAGTTTTGATTTGAAGACTTTTTCTTGTCACTGTAATTACAGGCGGCTCTGCAGGTGTCAGCAGCAGCATTCCTCCCCTCCATCGGTCCCCCGGGCGGCCCCGGGCATCCAGCGGCGGGGATGGTCGCGCCATAGAGAACGGGATCATCGGCGGCAGAAGTGGTGCCAGGGTGAGGGGTGTGATGCCCGATCACTGGGAGCCGGCCTTCAGTGACCCAGGAGAGTCTCACTATATTGAGTGAGTAGCCACAAATCTATTAAAGGAACAGTTCAACAATTTGTTACATGTGCTTATCAAGCAAAGTTTGATGAGAAACTCGGTATGATGCTCGTATCTTTTTGCTAAATACGAAGCTGGAGCCACAAGATGGTTAGCTTAGCTTAGCATAAAGATTGGGAACAGTGGGAAACAGCTAGCTGTGAGGATAAAATCAACACCACCTACAAAGCTCACTCCTTCTGATTTCTATTCTCTTTCTCCATCGATTTGTGATTGCCTTACCTTCAAGCTGGGGTTGGGAACGTTGGAGAAACCTGCAAGAGTAGGCTGTATTTTGTATCCAATATCCAACCCCCTCCCTTCATGCCTCCCCCCAAAGCCACTCCCCTGAATCACATGAAAGGTCACTGCCTCAGTACAGCTGGAGGACGAGCCCAGGAGAGCGACGGGGAGAGCAGCGGTGATGGGAAGACCGCTTCCTTTATTAAATCCATAAATACACAGCTCTGTTAAATGCCACCGTCATATAAACACAAGCAGAATAGCCGTCATGAACGCTGCTTTCAGTCTGAATCAGCTACCCGGCTCAGCAATTCCTGCTCACTGCCGTGTGTGTGTGTGCTACTGTGTTAGCTGCTGAACGAGTCTGTCGGCTCACAGGGGGAGCGCAGTGCATCGTTGTCCTCGCTACCACATGTCTCATTAACATGGAAGGAAACACCTAACGATATCAAAATTAACATAAACCACTTAGCCCTGTGGAAGACGCAGGTAGGCAGGTACGTAGGTAAACAGGCAGGTAAGCATCCAGTCATTTAATTTGGGTTGAATGAGATGATTGGATGAGCTCATTACAGGCCTGCAACAGCCACAGATACCAGATTTCTTTTCTTTTTTTTCCCAGAGCATTTGATTTATTGGGTGCTGTCTGGATGTAAAGAGAAAGAAATGCCTCTAAAATGTATTACCTACTCCGGCTTTAACATGAGCCCAAAGATATCATGAACGTCTCCCATGCATAACCTCAACTCAACCTTACCCCAACACCAACCAGTTAACTCTACGATGCCTAACCATAACCCAGTAAACCCTAATCCCAACCACAGAGGTCAATACTACAGGAAACAGGATTTGACAGGAGGGGGGTGTTGGGATGCAAACTGTTTCTGTTTCCCCTGTTTCAAGGGTTTATGCTAAGCTAAGCTAACAGTCTCCTGGCTCCAGCTTTACATGTAAAGGACAAACATGAACGTGGTCGCGACCTTATCACCTAAATCCCAGTCAGAAAGTGAATATGCATGTTTCCTGAAATGTCAAAACGTTCCTTTAAACATGCTCTGAATGCAGCAGATCTGTAACACAAAGTTGTCATGACTATCAATGGCAGGCCTCTTTATTCAGAGTGTATTGAAATCCAATGCTGTCATATCAAATAGTATTATGTTTCTGAGGAGGAAGGCTTTTCTTTCACTTTGCCCCTTTGTCTCTCCAAGTCACAACCCAAAGAGGACCAGCTGGCAGAGTCCTCGAGCCTCAAGCAGGGAAACCGTCTACAAAAATGAATGTGAGCCTCTTTGTTTCCCCCTTTCTTTCTCCCTTGTCTCTCCCTGGATGTAATTATTGCAGCACTGCCGACTCGATGCTTAACTGTTGAACAGCCTAAATGAAGCTGCACATTTGTAAAGAACGGATGCAACAGACACAGCCAGCTTGTTAGAGTCAAATGAGATGGAATGAGCTTTTAGCTGAACAGAGACATGTAAGTGATTAAGGCCTAAAGCTCGGAGCTGCTGGCAACGAGCCAGACGTGCTGCTGAGGTTGGCGGGGTCGACACGTGGATGGCATGTGACTGGCAACTTAATTTCATAATTTGATCACATGATTCGCTGTTAAGAGAACAAGGACATAATCTAGTTTCTGATGTCCGTCTGACATGGCTGATTGCAAACTGTGAGAAACCCATCTGCTTCAGTGCCATGACTCCAGCTCTCAGTGAAGTGCAGTACACGCCTCTCACCAGCAGAAGGTGATATAATCTCCGTTATGGACAGAATTACCTGCATGAGAAGGGATTACTGTAAAATCTGGAACAAGTGGAATCCAACTGGCACTGCCATAATGTGCCAGGATGGACAAATGTTTAAATGCGTGCATGTTTAAGTGATTGCTGTTCTGCTTTGCAAAATAAAATAAGAAGTATAAAAGGGAGGGAAATAAAATCTGTACTAACGCTTTGGTGATGCAAAAAGTAAACTTTAAATAAAAAGACCCAGATTACAGCACTGGGTCAGTCCAGTGGATTATGTTGTTGATTTTAAGGAGGTGGTCTGTAATGGATCTGCTTCTCATGCAACCTTTCCACCCTACATTTTGGGTTGGTGTGCATGTCTATTTATTTGCAAGTATTTTTTGTTAAAAGCCATCTGGCGATTGGTTTGCAGTGTTCTGACTCTCTCGCTTTCTTTTCCCTCACTCCTAAAACAGTTCTCACCATTTAGTCGTAGTCGTTGCTACCACTCCTCTCTTTGCTCTGGCGGTATGTTTATTTAAACCCTTGCTGCCATGAAGACTTTTGTGACTTTCCCTTGGAGGTGAGCATCATCGTTACCTCATCCTCTCTCTCTGTCTCTGCATATTTCGGTCACCACCAAGGGTTCACAGACCAGCCTGGGGAGCTGAGGGGTTTCCCTGTGCACACGCACTTGACCAAGGGCTCCAGGGGGTTTGGTTTCAATATTGTCGGGGGCAGCAGGCCAAGAGAGTTCCTCCAGGTCTACAGTGTGACTGCAAGTGGACCCTCAGCACTCAAGACAGGTACAGTGAGCCAGGGATGATTACTTCATGAGAAATCTAGCTGAAATGCATTGCTAAAAAAGAGATATGTGAGGTGATGTCAGCTTAAGAGAGGACACAAAGACAATGCTTACTGGTATATTATTAGTAATAATACAGGATTTGCCATAACTGCAGACTGAGGGGTGTAACTATGGTTGTTGAAATCTTGCAAAACAGAAAATATTTTAATCAGCGGTGTGTTTTAACAGCCTGTTTCTCTAGTTCCACTCTTTGGGATTATACATTTTGATCTCCCACAGCAAGTGTATATCACAATCAGTCCTTAATCCTCAGGGTTAGCACAACATAATCAAGCTATCATAGCACACGCATATGCAACGGTATGCATCCACTTGCACAGACGCACACATACACGCACACATAAATACCCACACAGGCAGATATTACCACTTTTAGAGGCTGCAGCACAGGCTGTCTCTGCAGGGACTGATCTAGTTCATATCTGTTAATAGGCTGGTTTAGAGGGATTAGTTGGTTGGATTAGTCAACACCCGCACAAAACACACAGACATCGTTTCATTTGCAGACTGCACTTATCTGCACACTCAAGCATATGAGAATGGTCCAAAAAGTTGAAGCGGTAATACATAAAAACAGATGTGAGCAGTCACCAGAAAGGGGGAAAGGTGTGTAATTTTGCTGCAGATCATTAAAAAGTATTATATTAATTGTGTTGTAATGATATCTGTATCCATGTGCTTTCTTCTGTGCTTTATTAGCGGACATCCTGGTGTACATCAACGACGTTTGTGTGTTGGGAGTGTCTCACAAAGAGGTGGTAGAGATGCTCAAGTCGGTGCCCGTGGGCCACAGTGTGGATGTAGAGGTGAGAAGAGGGTATCCCATGCTCTACAACCACGACGGTTGTCCCAAGCAGCCCCCGCCAAGGCTACTGGACAGCGGGGACCCCATCATACCGCCCACCACCACCCAGCCTCAACCTCTTCACCAGCTACCTCGCCTCCCAACGCCCACTCCCCAGACCCAGCACTTTAACGGGGCCCACAGTGACGGGAGCTACATGGAACCAGGGGTGACCCTGGACTCTAATGGAAATGCCATGTCTTTCACGTCCAGACAGCCGCCCTCATACAGACGCTCCAGCATGAGCAACCCCGCCTCCTCCTCCTCCCCCGTTCGTCCTCCTCGTTCTCTGAGAAGTTTAGCGAGGCTGCAGTCGTTCGACCCAACGCTCGCCAGCCAGAGTGACAGTGAAGTCGTCTCTGCCATTGGTTCACACAGGTAACACGTACACACATGGCTCAGAGGAGGGTCCTGCAGAGATTATGCTTTTGAGGTGCACGCATTTAAATTTGATTGTTTGAATGAGAAATGAAAAATTGAAATCGGTCAACTAATTGATGATTTACTGGAATTGTCATTGATTGTGTCTCCTCCCTTTCTTCGTCATCAGGGCATCAATTATTCGTAATCACAATAATAACTCCCTCTCAACACCTACTCATCCTCTTCGCTACGGCACGTCCAAGTCGTCTGAGAGTGACCTGTCCACCTGCACCCTGTCGGGGTCCCGGCTGCCCCTGCCTCAGTCACCGAGGAGGCCCATGTCCTCCCCCGGCGGCCCCCGCAGCGCCCACTCCCGCCTCTTCAGGCCGCAGACCTCACACCTCAGACCCCCTCCCACCCCTGAGAGCCCCCACCACCGTGGCTTCAACGGTTTCCATAGCAACACCAGCCCCACTGCGAGTCCCAGCAGCGTGTCCTCTCCTGGGGGGATGAGCATGGGCAGCGGAGTTGGCAGTTTGAGCGGAGGGGAGCTGGTGCCAGTGGCCTTGGCTCAGAGCGAAGGAGACCGAGGACTCGGCTTCAGCGTGACGGCTGGCGGTCCAGGGGGCAGGATGACTATAGTGAAAAGAGTCTGGGACAGGAAGCAGTGCAACTCCCTGCAGCCAGGGGATGCTATTGTCAAAATCAACGGAGCAGATGTCCAGAGTCTCAGCTTTGCACAGGTAGCAGAAGTTATGTGAACTAAACGCAGTTCACAGTGTTAAAAACAGTGAAGCAAAGAAGGTTTTTGAGTAGTCTTTAGTGGCCTGATCAAAATTTCTCAATTTCAGTCTTTCACAACAACAAACATTAGAGAAAAGTCTGAAAGATAATTAGAATTTAGTGGAAAAGACTTTTTATTCCTTCCTTCACATTAATTCATCTCCCTGCCCCCATGCTGGGAACCACTGTGTTAAAACATGCTAAACCAACAATGTGGAGCTTAGTCTCAGTTTGAGATCAACACTGTGTCCGAAAAAAACAACAAAAAAATCCCCAAAAAACTCAATTTAATTCTGTGTTTGTTGGCAGGTACAAACGATTCTCCAGGAACACACCAAACAGGCAGAAGTCGTCTTGTTGGTTTACAGAGGAGGTAAATGATTTTACAAACTGAAGTAAAGGATTGACTGTGGTGAAATCCATCTCACAGTTATGTTCTATGTTCTCAGGCATCTATCATTCAGCCGTGTCCCCCGGCTCTATTCGGAGACTCCCTCCACCTCTACTCCGCCCGCCTCCTCCACCTGTTGGTTCAGACAACTCCTCCGTGCTCCCAGAAGCGTTGCCCATGCCTCGTACGTCCATTAGCACACCTCCCTCCCCTGCCCCAGTGCGCTCCTCTCTCATCCAGAGCACCAGTTTCTTGGAGTCGATTCCAGTGACCCTGACCATGGAGCCCAAAGACTGGATCAACACGGGCCTGGAGGACGAGGCGGGCGGCGTCACGGTGCCTGATTCAGGTCTAGAGAGGCAGAGTGGCGAAAGAACTCGGCCGCTCCGAGGGTTTGATGTGGAGCTGAGGAGAAAGCCGGGAGAGGGCTTTGGGTTCGTCATCGCCTCTCAGGATGTGGAGAATGGCAAAGGTGAGCGCCGCCTGTGCATCAAGCTACATTCTTTAAATACAGCACATGCTTTGGTTTGTAGAGCTCTGATTTTTCATCTGATGACATGAGAGTGGACAGACATTACGCAGCATTAGCTGAACTTCTCTGGCCCAGTAGAACCATTTGGTTACCTGCCCAGGCAAACAGGTTTCACTTGGATGCCCTTGTGGACAGACGCACCATTAGGTAATTACAGATTAAAAAGTGGTCACCATGGCTACCTGCCATCAGATGAGTCATGATGCATCATCAACCATTTTCTTGTAAATTATTTATTTCCCCTAAAGGTGGTTTTATTTGAATTGTTGAAGGAAATCAGTTTTAGCATGAACTGCTGTCACTTTTAATATTTAATATTGATCATCACTCACACACTCAGGCATGAAGCACACACCTGCTCAAACAGCTATCAGTAAGACGCTCCAAGCAGGTAGGGGTTCAGTGCCTTGCTCAAGGGCAGTCCACATTCCGTATTTAAGTCTGAGCTACTGATGCCCCCCATGGCGGTACGGCGTCATAACATGCTGGGTTGAATCTGCCAGGATAAGAAAGCCAAATAAAAAATATATCAGCATCATGTTGCATGCAGGTGCACCCACAGCTCACATATTAATCTACAGCTTCTCGTCTCTGGACAACCTTTTCCTGTTTTTATAGGATCTTGCAAAGATCCTATAAACACACACACTTGGGTTCCTGTGCCTGCAGGCTTACATTTTCTTTGTGGGTGGTTGTTTGCTCCTGAGGGATGGGCTGATGTTGCTGCTGCTGTTGGAGTTAATATTCAGAATCTTATGCATGACATCAGATGGACTGGCTTATTAAAGGAATAGTTTGGGAAATATGCTTATTCAGGGCGGCACGGTGGAACAGCAGGTAGTGCCTCACAGCAAGAAGGTCGCCGGTTCAATCCCCGGGCTGTGTAAAGTTTACATGTTCTTCCTGTGCTTGCGTGGGTTCTCTGGCTTCCTCCCACAGACCAAAAACATGCTCATTAGGTTAATTGGTGACATAAAATTGTCCTTAGGTGTGGTTGTTTGGTTGTTTGTCTGTGTATGTTGCCCTGCAGTCGGCTTGCGACCGGCTCAGGGTGTACCCCACCTCTCGCCCGTTGACAGCTGGGATAGGCTCCAGCCCCCCCCAACCCCGAAAGGGATAGTCGGGGTATAGAAAATGGATGGATGGATATGCTTATTCACTGTTCTCCAGAGAGTAAGATGAGAAAATCGATACTGTTCTCATGAAGCTAGAGCCAGCAGCTGATTAACGTAGCCCATGGTGGAGATCGTACTGATGACGAAACTCCAGGAAAAAGTACTCCGACACACAACAACCCCCATTAAACCGCCTTGTGTCATTTTATCGCTTCTACTGATCAAACAAACAAGATGTAATGTGTTAATTAGTGAGCTTTAGAGGTGCTGGTAGGCAGATTTTGTTAGCTTCTTTGCTAGCTGTTTCCCCCTGTTTTTCCCCTGTGTCTCATTATTCCAAGCTAAGCTAAATATTTAGACACAAGAGTGGCATTGATTTTCTCATCTAACTCTCAGCATAAGTGGATAAACGTAACCCAAATGTCAAACAGTGTTTGCATGTTAAACACAGGTTTTATATGTAGTGGTGCATCTTTGTTGGTCAGCTCGAGTGAGTCCTGCAGACTGAATTGAAAGTATCATATCACCGGTACGTCACTCTGTATTTCTCTGCCCGCTCTGACCTGACAGGACGTAGAGGCTTGTTTATGTTCTGTCTGGGAAGCGAACACGTCCTGCCCTTATTAGCTTTTAGCGTAGTGCTTCTGAATAGCAGTTTAACCGCAGCATCCCCATGATGTATCACCCACTCCCCCCTTCCTTTGTCTTGCATTGGCTGCCCTCTGTTGCAGCTTGATGCAGTTCAATTTGCTTTATGGCCTGAGCGAACACAACGTTTATGTTTTCATGGGGAGATTAAGGTTGTAGGTGCACCTGTCTCTGCAGCACAGGGACCCTCCCCACTTCCTCCAACCTCCATCTCCACTGTGTCCTCGTTCTCCCCCTCATTTCTCCCCCTGTCATGTCACAGAGAGAAGTCCCGTCCGTCTCCCCATATCTGCTTTCATCCTCTATCATCTCCCCTCCCTTTCTCTCCCCCCTCATCAGTCTTTCTCTCCACCTCTCACTCCCTCACTCCTGCCCGCTCTCTCCCTCTCTCACCCCTTTACTCTGCAGTAAAAGCGTCCAGTCTGGTTTTTCAGAAGATTAAACTCCCCCCTCCCTCCCTCTATCTCTCTCTCTCTCTATCTCTCCCTCCCTCCGCCTCCCACCTACCTCCCGCTCTCTCCACTGCTCTCTGAATGCTTAAGAGAAATGCTACACCGAACATTTCCCTCGCAGAGGAGCAACAGAGGGGACAGCAAACCTGTGCTTTAGCTCCTGTTGACCGTTTCATGTGACTCCAAGCGGCCTGACACGGAATTTAGGATTTTTATTTTCATTTTTTTGGTTTGTTTTCCTGCGCATGTTAATCAAAGAGCCATGCTGGAGAGGCTACAGTCTGCTTTGAAAACTGTGAAGGAGTCTAAACGTAATTATTCGCTCCACTTGTCGTTTCATGTTTACTAGAAAATGGGAGGGTGCTGGATTGGTGCAATGTTTCTCGTTTAGCTTTGTGCATGAGCTGGAGGGTGTGATTCTGTGCTGCACACTAAAGTTTGCTCGGTCAGATGCTTTGACTTTGGCGGTATGAAAGTTAGAGACATGTTCTAGATGTCCCTGATGCTGTGATCCATACGTATTAGGATTGTTTTGACAGTTACACTGGAGGATAATTGCAGCGACAGCCACAGATGAAAGGAAATTTCATGTATTTTTAACCCATTCAGGCATAAAACTGCATGGTCTGTGTGTTAGAGCCACACGTGCAGTAGAATGAATGTCAACAGACTGAGCATCAACCAACCTGCTCGCACACTATGCTGTGTTCATCCTGTATGAATGATCCTGCTGAAGATCAACAGTGCTTTCTCCTCTCCTCCGACATGCACTAAGCATCTGCAGGCTGCTGTGGGGACGTCTGCGCCGGTTGATGCATCTGGGCTGTAGAGGGGGATTTTACGATGGCGGGGAGGGGGGCTGCTACCACTCCTGAGCGGTGATCAGTGCAGCACGTCAGAGGCTTGCTGGCTGCTGGGCATACCGCAGTGGGATTACTCTGGACAGGAGAACATGGAGAGCCAGAGGAAAAGACACTCATATAAAGCAGTCCATTTGGACGCATCTGTGTGTAGTTTAAGCATGTGTGTGTGTGTGTTTGTGTGTGGGTGTGTGTGGCTGAGTACATCTGTCCCAATCACTCTGCGTGTGAGTCACTGTGTATGTGTATGTGGTGTTATACGTGTGTGCGCGTGTGCACAATGGTGCTGGGTGCGTGCAAGCATGGCTGTTGCATGTGTATTCATGTGTTTGGCGACTGTTGATGTCGGACAGATGTATTATGCATGATAAGAAGACTATTTGCAAAGCTGCCTTGGCTTTGATTTGACCTGATTGCCGTTTCTGCCTGGGTCACCCAGATTAGGCCCAGATTGGAGATGTGTCTGTGGACTGTGAATTATAGGATGTACCTTTTAACGGGATCATCATTCCAGTGTGACACACACTTCAGCTCATATTATGAGCCCCCAAAATTATCATTTTATGCCATTAACAATCATGTCATAGCCCTCTATAAGACAACTTAAACATGCAATATGTATCTTGAGGGGATATACACTGACTATGGGCCTCAGCTGAATGAGAGTCTCAAAATGTTTATGCTGCCTGATGGGTTACATAAGGCCACTGGCAAGACTCTAGAGGGGCCAGCTGTCACCAAAACACAGCATACCCTCAAAGAGGGGTCATAGAGAGAGTAATAGGGAGTTTACTAAGATACAGAAAGGGAACAGAAGAGAGAATTAGAAGTCAAAGCAGACAGACTGTCCAGCTGAAAACTGTAAGAAGCTTTTTAGTTTGCACAGAAGATTACAGACGAGGCAAATTTATTTTTAGGCTGCTCGATACTTTTCTCATCAGCCTCAGACAGTGACCAGAATTAAGCTTAATTGTGAGTGATCTCTTTGTACAGAAGATAAGACAAATTGAGTTCTTGATACATGAAGCTAATTGCCCCCCCCTCCGCTTCAGTTCAGAGGTCAGTTGAATCTAACAACAAGAAAACTTGCACATCATCTGTGACCTCAGCTGCACTCTCCTGCCTATCAAAGCTGATAATGAGGTGTGTTTGAGCAGTGAAGGGGTGGGAGAAGACGGACAGCTTTTTCCCACACAGAGGAGAAGGACGTTTTGTGGTGCCAGCAGAAAGAACAAAATATTGCTGCGTGTGTTTTTACGAGTGCGTTTCGTATGCTGGTGGCATCCTAATGCAGACAGACTGTGAGTTTGTGGATCTTAGAGGAGCTGAGCATAAGAATCACTGACGCTGTAAAACCGAAGTGTAAATATCCAAAGCCTGTCGTTACGTGCAGTTTGACAGATTCAGGACAGGAAAATATTGCTGGAAAGCTCGTGTCCCGTGACAGTTTGTTCTTGAGGAGCAAGACAAATCATTGAACAGCGGAAAACAGTTCCCGGTGTGTCAGCGGACGGAGGGAGAGGTTGATAGATGGGAAGATGAAGGAGAAGAGGAGAGTGTTTCAAGGAGACAGTGGGGGAGGTGTAAAGAAAGGCTTCTGTGGGAAGTAATTTATAAAGTAAACCCTGCCAAAAATGATCCAAAGCTTAATTACAGCTTGTTTTAGGATTTCTGGCAAAGGCAGTGGTGAAATCAATCTTCCAGCTTTTAAATGAGTCTATATTTGACCCCACTTGTTACTCGCTGCCTTTCAGTTAAAAGGAAAGTTTTGGGGCTTGATGGAGTTTCATGATCCCGCAGCAACTCAACAAGTCATCAAGTCATTCAAGGTAGTTGATGTTTGATGTTTTCCGTCCTCTCCTCAGCTGCTTCTCTTCTCCCTCACCGGTTTGTGACGGTCCGTCGGGGCAGCCCAGCGGCCAAGAGCGGCCAGATCCGGCCTGGAGATCGATTAGAGGCCGTGGAGGGACGCTCCGTGGTGACTCTGCCTCATCGGGAGCTTGCTCAGATCCTTCGGCGAGCGGGAAACACGCTGCGCCTCACTATTGTCCCCCGTCCCAGCACCTGTAAGCATAGACAAGAGTGTCCGGGAGACACATGCATACGCATACAGACAGAGCCTGGTTCTGAATACATCATCGGACTTCAATCATCATGTTTTTCAGATTCTTCCAGCCTTTCGGAAACCACTGAGTATGACCCCGGTCACAGAAGCAGAAAGGGTCAAAGGTCGCGTCCGAAGGTGAGGGCAGCGCCATAATTAACAACGTGTGCTTCATGATCACTGAATTGACTTTGCTGTGACTCACCTCGTCCTCTGCCAGTGAAAAATATTTACTGCAGTGATGATTAACAGCCCTTCTCACTCTCTCTGCACTCTCTGTCTCCCAGCGCGACTCCAGATATTACAGTGTCGACTTGGATCGTGGGCCCTCGGGCTTCGGCTTCAGCCTCAGAGGAGGCAGCGAGTACAACATGGGCCTCTACGTCCTGGGACTGATGGAGGGGGGGCCGGCCTCACGCAGCCAAAAAATGCAGGTGTGGCAGTTTGCTGTGTGCATTTCACAGCTTGTGTATATACACGTACTACTCCCTGTCCTCTTTGACTGTGAAGTATTTATATCTGAATTACCCTCCATCTCAGCCACAACCAGGATGAGGTGTTTACATGCCACGTTAGCATATCCTGATTTCTAAACACCAGGATAAGATCGGGATTTCTGAAACTAGGATAAGCTGTTTACATGCACAGAACATAACCAGGATGCTCCAAATGCCAGATCATAACCAGGATACTAGTGCAGATGTAAATGCAGTCATCTGTTACTGGGACTCTGGGGAAGAGCCACCGTTAATGTTAATCAGATCTGTGCGTTCCTGCCACGATTAGCCAAAATGTCTTAGTTGCCATTATGTGTGAGCATCACAGGACTGTTTTAATAACATTTAACGTGATGTCGTGGATGTTGTGCTTGTGTGCTGCAGGTCAGCGATCAGCTCGTGGAGATCAATGGGGACAGCACAGCAGGGATGACCCACAGCCAGGCGGTGGAGCAGATCCGCAGAGGAGGCCACCGCATCCACCTGGTGCTCAAGAGAGGAAACGGCTACGTGCCTGACTATGGTGAGACGCACAGTTCAGGATGCTCCCACCATGTGTGAACAGGGGAAATTATAAGACGTTAAAAAACAGGGAACCTCTTGTCTTTTGCATGTGATGCATTGTTCTTGGGTGTGTAATCCCCTCTCTTCTTCTTTTCTGCGGGACTGATTCTAACTAAAACACTTTGTACCTTTTTACTCTTTCTTCTTCTTTTGTGGTGTTTCCTACCTCTTAACCCATCTGCCTCTGTGGCTCATTTTTCTCATTCTGGATTTCCCTTGTTTCCAAACACTTCTCTCCTCTCTGCTCCTTCCTTTCTTGTCTTTTCTGTTTTTTTTTTCCTCTTTCTCTCTCTCAGTGGAGCTCTCCAGTTTGTCTCTATGTATGACCAACTCCAAGCTAGGCGAGCCTTGCTTCTATGTCATTGGACGGACAGAGAATACGCGGTTGGTAATGGTTCCTGTTAGTTCTCCCATTTTTCTGTCTCTCTACATTCCTCTACTCAGTCACCACTCCTGTCTTCACTTGTAGTGAAAGGCACCTCACAGCCTGTGTGTTTGACTCCTCATTAGAGTGTACAACTGATCAGCAACTTAAGCAATGATGTAGAAATTTACAGCGTTTAAAATTTGGTGCCTGGTTTTGAAGAAGAGTACAGCATAATTACACTATTATGGAGCATAGTGGTAATAAGATGTGTGTCATGTTTCTCATAAAGGTTCATCTGAAGGTTGCACTAAAATAGAAGAGCAGCTGTTGTTATGCAAGCTGACCTAATGCACCCCAACAGCAACAAAAAACACTTGATTTCAGAGCTCTTCAATAGCAGATTACATAAAACTGATTTTGGTCTTCCTCTATTTTACCTGCCCATTCACTTTTTCCACCCCTTCCCCTCCATGTGATGTGTGTCCAGGCCGTGAGCACAAAGTCACCTCCCCCTCCCTCCTGCATCACCCCAAGGAGCAGGGTTTGGCTGCAGTAGA
Organism: Chaetodon trifasciatus; assembly: GCA_037975065.1. NCBI lineage: Eukaryota > Metazoa > Chordata > Actinopteri > Chaetodontiformes > Chaetodontidae > Chaetodon > Chaetodon trifasciatus. Next base: position 5,171,453 of record JBBMOE010000025.1, read on the forward strand.
CTCCACCGGGCGGAAGGGCCACAGCTCGAAGCAGAAGAAGAGAAGCAGGTCTTCACATGGACGTGAGAAAGGGAAAGGGACGGGAAGGACAAGACGGGGCTCAGAGGGAGGACGGCGCTCGAGTTTGCAAAGCCCCATCTCTGAGCGGGGAGAGGGGTCTCGGGAAGCCGGGGACGGGAGGAGGAGGAGGAGGAGGAAAGGGGGGACTCAGAGTTTGCCCAGAGATGCCCTCAGGAATTTTGATGACAGTGAGACAGAACGAGGGACCGTGAGGGGAAGGAAAAGAGAGAGGGAGAGAGGGAGAGGGAGGAGAAAAAGCAGAGAGAGGAAAAGTAGAAGTGAGGAGAGGGTGAGGAGGGTAGAGGGCGAGGAGCTTGAGCAAGAGGGAGAGCGGGAGGCACCTGCTGTGGAGGAGAGGGTGAGGAGGGTAGAGGGTGAGGAGCCTGGGCAAGAGGGAGAGCGGGAGGCACCTGCTGTGGAGGAGAGGGTGGAAGAAAGGACGGAGGAGGTGGAGGAGAGAGTCAGTTTAGAGAGAGAGGAGGGTGAGGATGTCTTTCTACCCATTCCGAGTCCGAACCAAAAGCTTCCCAGACCCAAAGAAAACTGGGAGGAGGAGAGAGATGAAAACTGGGACGTGACAGCAGAGTACAGAGGGATGAGGAGCGAGAAGGAGCAGGAGAGGGCGCCGGATGATGAAAATAGTGCGAGCGAGCTGAACGAGGGTCAGGACGACGACGGCGCACAGAGCAAGAGGCCTTTACCGAGTGTTGCTGTGATAGATCCGGTGTCAGAGAAAAAGCCCTTCTCCTTCCTCACCTCCTCGCCGTCCGTACAGCAGCAGCTGGGGGATGATGAGTCAGAGTCTGGAGGCAGCCAATCTGACGGCAGCACGTCCGCTGCCAGCATCTCAGGCCTTTCTCTGGCCGCCACAGAAGGAGGCGGGCGCAGGGCCGAGGTGCTGCCAGGCCCCTGGCTCGCACCCAGCCGGCAGAGGGTGGCTCAGGTCACGGAGGGGCACGGGCGCCCCGGGAGGCGGCCAGGGCGGGGGGGAGGAAGAAGAGCTGCCTCTTGATTTTTCACAGGAAGGAGAGCGTGCAGCAGCTGAATGACGCCGTATCAGATTCCGTCAGTCTCACACTGTCAGACCTCGACTTGCAGCTACCCTCTGCAGCTACCCACACGACCAACGTTTTCTCTCAGTCACTTTGATATCAACAGTCGTACGAAGTCATATTCTTTGTGCCTTTTGACAGCTGACCTCCGGCTGATTCAGCGCCGACATCTCATTTGAACTCGTAAATGACGCCGACGTGGCAGAGTTCTGCCTGCGTTGCTGGCGAAAGGCGTTATCTTTGTCTCCCTGTCGCTGCGTTTCACTCCTCTCCTTACGTTTGTGATAGATGTTTCCAGGACAACAAGGTATTTCAGACATCTTGGTTCATCCTACTTCCCGCGTCTCACTCACTCACCTCTCTGCATCTCTGTCTTCATGTGACTTTTTGCAGAATGCCCCCCCCCCCCGACTGTACAAAGACTGCATAGACATTCACTTATACCTCATGAAGATACCGAGCAATAATAATGCAACTGTACAAGACTATCAGCCATCCATTTCCAGTGAGCCGCGCCGACCCGGTCTCAGAGGACGCAGTGTAACATGTTTGTACAATATCCTCTTTGTCTTATGTGACACTTCGACGCCTCGACTTGTGATGTTGTTCCGTATAGCTGAATATTCGATGGTGATAATGCAAATCCCCTTTCATGGCAGCCGTGAAATCTATATTCTGTACATATGTGTAGAGAAATAAATGACAGAACCTATTGTAAATACTAACTGGAGCCAAGCCCTGATTTGTATTACTGTACTGTAATACATCATGATATGTCTATATGAATACGAACATATGCAGTATATCTATATATTACATCCCTGTTCATATTATTTATTAACGTGTGATGAGACATTAAGTGAAAATTGGTATAGCTTTCGTGAAAATGTAAACACAGAACTATATTATACCTGCCCTATTCAGAAATGAATGTTTTGTAATAGGCTGCTTGAGTGCGGATAAGGATACTCTGTTATGTTGTACCCTACATCAGAAGTCAGCAAAAGATGCCAAAAGTATGCATCTACTGTGCATATTTCTTGTACTGTTAATGTTGTGTATGTGGGGTCAGAACAAAGCCACTATCTAGACTCTAGAGAGTGCCGTGCCCATCGTGCCACGTACAGTTGCCTTGGTAACATAAACCACTTTATCCTAACCACTGATTTTTCTTACTGTGAAAACCCTTTGCTCTGAGGTCTCCAACACGAAAGAGGCGGGCGGGCGGGCCGTTGAGTGATTTCAGTCATGCCAAAAAAGGCCCTTATTATTGTGAATCCACGGAAATAATAATCATAAGCCTCTGCAGGATCTGAGCTCAGTGTCGCGTCGAAGAAGGCAGAATAGCACATCCTTTTGTTTTGCTCTCTTTTTAAAAAAAAACCAATTCTGTTACAGAAAAAAAGCTGAATGGATACTGTGAAATGTTATTTTTCTATGAAATTATCTTTTTTGAAATACTCAGGTTTTCAGATACTTTGCTCTAGATAAGCCATGAGGAAGAAAAGCTACAAAGTGACTTCACGCCATTTTCACAACAGAGAGTGGATTCGTGTTATTTGGACGTTAAAGCAACGTTGTGTTGATTCTTTATGGCAGCATTAGGAGACGCAGACTGTTACAGCTGTTTGTTACCAGCCCATTATCATCTAGAGATGGATGCTAGAAGTGAAGTCATTCCTTCACGTGTGCCCGTTTTGAACAAACTGCAGCGCTGAAATGAGTTGCTTGGTGTGCCCTTTCCATTTGTTTGCATCACTGTGCCGCCCAGAAATGGCATCACAGTGACCAAACCAACATACTGTCTCCCCCCAAAACCAACGACCACACAGAGTAGCTTGGTAGCCGATATGTAAGAGTTATTTTATAACGTTTGCTAATGTTCTTTTTTTAGACTTTCATTTCCTAAGGGGGATTATATGGCCGGACTGTAAACACGTTCTAATAAAAACTCTGAATAAACTGCTCAACCAATTTCCTCAGTGCTCATGCATGTCTTTCTTTTTATTGCTTTTCTGAACACCAAGAGAGCCACAGTAATGGACAGCAGATGGCAGCAAAATCACAGGCTACAGCACATTTGGGAGAGATGGGATTTGACACGATGAAGGTGTGTGAGAGAGAGATTTGGGATTATTTGAAGGATGCCATGAAATATGACATATGATCAGAAACAGGTTGAAATGCGTGAGAAATAAAAATAAATAAGACTGTCAAACTCCTGTCCGTGGTAACAAGCAGGGTCCAAATCTGATCATTTTCCACAGATCAATTATTAAACCTGCTTTTTGCGAGAACAGGGCTTTTACATTTTCCATGCGGGCTCTCCACTCAGTCTAATATTAGTGTCGCATACTGTACAGCAGAGCAGCATCACCTGTGTGAGCTATTATACACATGCGGGTGAATTTATAGCCAGTGTCTCAGCTCTGATATGAGCACTTGAGCGCTGCCACTAAAAATAACACCGCTCTGAGGCCTGCCTTTTCTCTCATGTTGTCCTAAGCCGCATCCTTCTGTTCAAGTCAGCTCAGACGCAAAAAAAATAAAAAATAAAAAAAAAATCTTCGCAGTAATAAAAGCGCTGCACTCAGATGGAGTTCAAGTAAGGAAACTGTGATTATTCAACAGGCCTCAAATCAAACTTGGGGATTTCAGTTATTGGGAAATGTTGAATAGAGCAGAATGTGGCACTTTGGTTGCTCTGTGGGCACGATAGTGTGAGGAACTGCTTTCTACATGTGCACTTCGGATTCATAGGCGCTCAACAGGGTTCCTAAAGTCTGTAAAGTTACAAAGCTGCAGACTGAGACTCTGTTTTGACCTTCAAAATAAAATGTCACTTGCTCGCGTATTTATTCCAGAGAGCTAATTTGAATGGAAATCGGCTTGATATACTATATATATACACACACACACACACACACACACACACACACACACACACATATATATATATATATATATACAATTAATCACTGTAATCCTAAATTGGCTTCTTGTTCTAATGATGAATTGCATGAAATGGCTCATATTACTCCGACCTATTTGTTTTTATCTTTTTTAGTCCTTGTTTTTATACATTTGGCGTCATGTAAGACAACACAGGATGTAAGCACGACACAATAATAAAACCTTTCATTTAATGGCTACTTGGGCTTTTATGAATCTTTTCCTGCAAATGCCTTTAGTTTCACCTGCAGTCGCGTTAAGCCTTTATTCTGAAACTCTTGTCCGGAAGTCGGTTGCCACTGCGGCTGTCTTGACAGTGATGCGCTCGGAGGAAAAGCCGCACGCATCGCTGCAGTTCAGACTCTCAAGGAGCGAAACCTCTCCGCGTTTCTGCGCCACCGCAAAGCAGATCCACCGCCGCGCCGCTGCTTGGATTACCGACCTGACACAGCTGAAACTCGCCTCAGATAAGTAGGAAATAACTCAACCTGTTCGTTTAAACCGATTTCAGGTCAGCGCCGAAAGCGGCAAACACGAAAGTACAGTTTTAAGATTTGCCACAGCCTATTGAGACTTTCGGGTTGTCAGAAAAAAAGAATCCGGATAGTTGTTGATCTTTAACTGGAGACATTTTATCTCCAAGACTGGTGCTTATGAATGCGTGACGCGGGAGTAAACTCTGCATTATTCTCGGATGAAAAAGCGCACAGACGCACAGTTTGGGAAGTAAATCTGAATTTAACGCTCTAGGATGTAATTTGTCGGACCAGAGGGGAGGGTCTGGACCTGGAGAATGAACTTAGTCAGCCACCTCTGCTTACTTTCTGTGCTGTAAAGACACATCAAGCCATGGGTTGAAAGCGACGATGATAGACTGCGGGGATGTTCAACGTGGGAGGGAGCAGAATTTTCTGTGTTATGTAATGATTGACAGTGCCTTATAATTGGTGGTAGATCATAAAAACAGTCACCCCCCCTTTTACCCCTATCCCCCCTTCCCCTGTGTGTCGAGGAGGCTGAGGAGTGGCTGTTTTGGACATGTTTGATAATGAACTCATATCAGAGCTCTTGAAGTTAATGAGCAGGGTATGTCACAGGTCAGTGGATGCACTGATATCCTCCTCTGTGTGTCTGCTCAGAGAGCCATCAAAGCAAGCTGAAGTTCGTTATGGATCTTTCATCTGCCTCTTTTAGACAAGACTTACCTCTGTCGCTCCCTCCCAGTCAATCTTCTTTTTGAATATTTTGCTTGATGAATTAATATTCATCATGTTGCCCCAAACTCTTGACCCGCTCCTGGCTGATTTGGCGTGGTCCTGCAAAATGACTGTGATTCCAGGATATCAGACAATCAACAGAGTCTTGAGCTTCTTTTTGAGCTTTGAACTCTTTTCTCAGCTTTGCAACGTTTCTAATGGCTACTGAGATGCTATAATGCTCATTTTTGCCCTCAGATTTGGGGATATGTAGTCGTTCTGAACTTTCAACCTTTTAATCTCCGTGACTTCCTGTTTCTGAAGATCTGAAGGCATTAGTTAATCTTCACTACAGCCTTCGTTGGTCCCTCCCTCCCCCCCACTCATCAGGGCTGGTGGGGGGGGTGGATCTCGGCCCCACGGGGTCGGAACTGTGGTGGTGGCTGGTGGTGGTCATACCCCAAGAGGCCCACCATGGAGACCAGCCCAGAGAGCCCCAACCGGGCAGTGGAGTACCTCCTGGAGCTCAACAACATCATCGAGAGTCAGGCCAAGCTCCTGGAGACCCAGCGCCGGCGCATCGAGGAGCTGGAGGGCCAGCTGGACCGGGTCAGCCAGGAGAACCAGGACCTGAGGCAGGAGCGCAGCCCACGGACGCCTGGCTCGGACACCCCCGAGCAGAACCACAACCACAGCCAGCCTCTGTCCCTCCCCATCCATCATGGCAGCGGCGGCGGCGGCAGCGGGAACGGTAGCACCTCGACGGCTCAGGCGGCAGCTGCATCGGCCACAACTCCAGGGCCCAGCAGGGAGAGGAGGACCCACACCAGGCTGACCCGAGGTCTCTCCTGCGGCTCCTCCACCACCGAGCGAGACCGGCTTGAGCGCACCGACAGCACAGACACCAACACCAGCTCCACCATTCGTAGAAAGTAAGTTCTTATGCGGCGCAGACTGAATGATGAGCTTCATGTCAGATTACAGGGATGTCAGTGATCCTGACCAGGTTGCTCGAAAATATAGCGCTGACCACAGCGTGCATAATATCCAATGTGACAGAACATTTATATGCTAAGCCCTCATAATGACAGGCTGTATGGAGCTGCAGCCTTTCTAGTCATCAGAGCTAATCCTCACAGTAATGGGACTAAACCTATGAAGAGATTTTTTAAATACACCACCATGAGACAACATGCTGAAGGATTATGGGTACAAAGATAAGTGCTCAAGATGTCAGTTTCCTCGTGCCGTGTGTGATTATGCCCGCAGAGGGTTTGATTTGTGTAAAGATCACAGTCTATTATGTGAGCCGCGTAGGAGTCGCATAGTAAGTGCAGAAAGTGGAGTCCAGGCTGGAGGGTTATGGGTCTTTTTTATGGTGGTTTGAACTCTCTGGACCGGCGAGGCCCTCCTGTATGAAGAATCCGCCCACTGTTTGCTAAAAGTGTGTTTTTCTTTTCTGAACTGTAGGCTGCCCCCACCCAACCCCCACCCCCACCCCTCCACACCACCACCACCACCACCCCAAACTCAAGGCTGACCTGAAGTTAGAGTGCTGCAAACAAGGCTTTGGCAAACAGCAAGTGCATCTGTCCTCGCTTTTTACTTAACCACGCACACACACAGATAGAGCTTTTGTTCCGGATGCATTAAGCTTTGTGAGTAGGCAGCAATTCATGTGAAAAAGTACTCAGTGAAATATATTGTTGCAGTCTTAGTGACAGAAAGCCTTGGTCTTTGTGCGTATGATAACATTTCTCTGCACACTATCGTCTCAGCAGTTATTACTGGATTCTGCTCGATATCTGTTTTCTTATGGTCCCAATCCTCTTATCAGCGATTGATTCAGGCTTGACCAAATCCCTTATCGATTAGCGCCATCTTTTTCCGCCGCTCGTCTGTCTCTCTGGCCCCGGCCACTCATCCCCGGGGCTGATTTAGTCATTAAAAAGAAGCACATATTAGTTATTTATGTAGGTGTTAAAAGCAATGATGAATTGCAGATGTAGATCCTCCCTTGTTAACTGCCTGTAGCGGTTGTAGCTGGCTTTGGATTCAGGCTCAGGCAAGCGTATCATAAGAAGTGTCACATTTAATAAAGAGTCACCCGCACAGTAGAGCCATATTGTCCCTGTCTGGCTGTGACTCAGCCTAACCCAAAGCTGGCCTTTTAGCTTAGGTCAATGATGAAACCCTCCTCTCTGATAATGGGTCAGGTACGAACACGAGTTTCTTCATCGTTTGTGCCCGTGATGCTCTGAATATGAGTCAAATCAGAGGAGGAGACAGAAGGAAAGTGCGGGAGATGGATGGGGAGAGGAAAGAGATGACAAGGGGGAGGAAAGTGACTGAGCGACCTTACTCGACGTGCCCCAGTCTAAAAGAGAAAAGGTGGAACACACACACTGATTTGCCATCTGTCAACAGAGTGTGTAAGAGGGGGGAGGGAGAGAGGAGTCTGGGCCGGAGAAGGCAAGGCTCAGAGAGCTGCCTTTGTTTTTGTCCAATTAGTTTTTGTTCCTCCAGCAGGAGTCCTCATCTCTGCCCTGTGCTCTTTGAGCCTCACGTAACAATTCAGATGCTGGACAAGGAAACTGAATAAACTTGTCCCTTCTTTTTTTTCTTCCACCCATGCGTGCAGCGGATGCATCAAAACAAAGTCGCTCCTCTCCTCTTCTTTCCCCCAGCGGCGCGCTGTAAACAGCTGTCCCAAATGCTACCCCGGCTCGCTGCTCTCCTCCTGTTAATGGCAGTGTGAACAATGTGAGTCCGAGGCCTCGGGGTGAAGTGATATCCGACGTCGAGTCCCTCCTCCAAGAAGCAGCGGGGTGGAGGGCATCGCCGCGGCTCGCTGCGAGCGCGGCAGATGTTTTTTTGTTGTTATTTTGGGAGAGGTCACACAAGTGCATTTTTGTATGAGCCAATGCATGCGCGCGTGTGAGTCTTTATATAATGTATGTGCTGGTGTGAGAGGACAAAAGTGTGTGAAAAAGGGGGGTTGGTCCACACAGAGTGCATGAGAGATTAATTAGTGTGACTAGAGTATAATTACCAGTAGCCCAGGGGTGATAATTACTGCCGTGCATATATATGTGTGTGTCTTGCGTGTCTTTTTTGTGAGTGTGTGTGTGTGCACAGTGGGATATAACCTGAGATGTCCATTATTAGACAGCTAATGTGACCCTGCAGTCTGCCACACAGCCTGTCATGTTATGATGATGTGACAGTTCTCTGCATGGGTGAGAGATCGCATCCTTCATTATGTGCTACATACATGCCCTCATCCAGCTCATGGGATGAGAGGCAGGGGCGGCCAGAGGTCTTGGTGACAGTGCCAGTGGTGCTGATACTCAGAGCAGTATTATTATATAACGGCCCCCCCCCAAAAAAAAAAGTAAAAACAGGAAACCCGAGCTGTCTTTTCTCTTCTTCACTTCGCTCTCGCCGCCACGGTGGGAGTGTTCAGAAGCTCCGAAGAGGCCCGAGAAGGTGCTTGTGTCTCTCCTCTCTCTGCTCCGTCATCCCTCCATCCATCCCCCTCTCCACGCAGGGCATTGTGGGCATGTGCTCCACTCTCTCTGACATCAGCTCTGCTTGGGGTATATGGAGAATGGTAATGGACTTTTGTTTCACAAGGAGCTTAATTTGCTAATTATGTGCAGCTCTACTACACATAACCCCATCCCCTGTCCAACCCCCACTCCACCCCTTCTCTCCCTCTCTCTCTCTCTCTCTTTCTCTAACTCTCTCTCTCACATACCCACGTACACACACTCACTCTCTCCCCCTCGCTGTTTCTGTTTCCCACTGCTGCAGATATGACTCAGAGAAGCTGCAGAAATTACTTTTGTGCTATTCTCTTTCTCTTCCCCTCTTTGCTCGCTCGCTCTTTTTCCTGCTATTACCTGAAGCGTCGTTTTCGCTCCCGATCAGGCGGATGAAATAGCCTTTCTCTACGCCAATAATGCGTTCATAATGTGCAGTGATTTGGGCATTTTGAGCGGTATCTTGCATCCTGTAGTAGCTAAGATAGCGCAGATATAACTTAGAGGAATGAAATGGCCCCAGGCGAATGTGTGGGTAAGCTCAGCTGAGCCTGCGCTGACCTGCTCCCAACAGTTTCTAGAAGAAATACAGTGAAGCTGCAGCTGCTGTTTTTTTTTTTTTTTATTATTATTCTCAAGAACTCAAACATCTCACTCCCCTTTATATTTTCTATTTCAGGCGACGTAGTGGATTTAACGATGTTTAATTTTGGCCAGAATTAAAATATCACAGCTGTGGTAATGATTACAGCGATGCAGTTTAGCTTGACGTAAATTTAAGTGATGGATGTGTGTGTGGGAGTGCACGTGGGTGGTGTTTTTTTTTTTTTTTTTTTTTGCCTTCTCTTCGCCATATCTGAGTGCAGTGAGTGCTCATGTCTTCGTACAGTGTGCGCGAAGGGAAAAAACGTACGCTTCCATTTATATTGAGTCACGTGTCGCTCGGGATTCATGAGGATACTTAGAGTGCGAGTGGCCCAATCAAAAGCGCCCGCGTGTCAGAGCTGGAGTAGAGTGATGACCTCTGCAGGTGGTCATGGCAGGTGGATTTTACACTTAATGCACAAACTCTTTTTTTTTATTGTAACGTGCGTATTACATATAAAGGCAGGAGGATTCACAGGCTGAATGGTCGTTTCTTTGCAGCATATACAGCCTTGTACGATTGCATTGTACAGAAACGACTAGATGTGGCGACAGAAACGCAAGATTATCACGTCAGCAGACAGACAGCCGGCCTTCGTGACGGCAGAAAACGTCTGGTGAATTGTTCAGTTTACCATCCGCAATGTGTTGAACTTCAGAGACTCATTGTTATTCCCAAAGACACTCGACCTTGCCTCTGTCATCCTTACCCACTTGTCTACAATCATGTTTTATTCACCCTTCTACCCGCCTATGCTGTACCATCCCCTCTGACTTCATTGAAACAGTAAGCAGACAAGTGAATAGCTGTGATGTAAAGTTTTTCACAGGAAGTAAAATGTCCTTGGACTGGGAGTGCTGTGAGAGATGTAGTTGCTGTGGAAACTGTAAAGCTGTCCTCAAGGCAGCCACAATATTGTATTTCCATCCACCCGTTCTCCCTCCCTCCACCTCCAGTCGGCCTCACCTGCCCAAGGTAGGTGAGGAGATGGGGGGCAGCTAAGTATCTTGATGCTGACCTCCTCCTGTGCCCCCCGATGAGTCTGGCGCAGCCCCTTTTGCTTTGTTTTAAACGGCAGCTGTGTGCACAGTACAGTTGGGCCTGACCGAGCAACAGCCGTGCTAAATTAGCGCAGAGATTAGCGGCCTTGCTTTGTTATTAGAGAGGAGGGCAGAGCGCTAAGCCTTCAGTCCATTCATCAGTGGGTTAAACATCACTGTTGATCTAATGATGACACCCCCAACCCCCAACCCCCCGTGGCGTAGTGCATGCAGGCTGGACTCTGCAGGTCAGCGCTTGATTGACGCAGGTGCGCTTCCCCAGCTGCTGCCGTGACTTTATTCATCCTCTTCCCCGTTCAGATGCAGATAAGTGGCACTTTCGAGGCGGGATGTTTGTCAAACACTCGTGCACGCGTTCGGCGGAGCAGAATAGGGAGACTGGTTACCGTGGGAACGCTGTGAGCTCTTCTGTGAAGAACTCTGTGGGCGAGAGACACAGAACAGAGAGATGGAGAGAAGTGAAGAGAAAAGAGGGTAGGAGTGGGAGCAGGAGCAGGGTGAAAGACAGAAGCAGGATTGAATGACGGCTCGATGGGGATGGAGGAGACGTATTGAAGACGGATGAGTGCCGCGACATTTTCATTTATCGCAGGCTGCAGGGTCCCTCATTGAAGAGCCGGGATGCGGTTTCTCTGGCCGCCAACCACGGGCAATTAGTCACGCTTTAGATCTGCCTCAGACTTTACAGAATGTCCCTTTGGAGATCTGCAGGGGTATCGTTTTCTTGAATTACTCCTTCTGCGTCTCCCACGTCACGTTCAAATGAAGTCTAATTGTGCTCCATTTGGGTGAATCACATCCAGCTCAAACGCACACCTTTACGCAAGGGCGCACGCACACATGCAAACTCACAGGGTACTGCAGGTGCAGAGTTTGAGCCGTAACTGTAACTGCGCCCCTCCTTGTCAGTGCTTTTGCCTGGCACTCAACGCCAAACGCCCACACAGGCAGTCCGCACTGTTGCCAAGCAGCAGGAGACTCAAGCTCACAGAGGAAAGCGAGGGGTGTGGGGCGGGGGGGGGGGGGGGTGGTTGGTTGTGGAAGAATTGGTAGAAGGGGAAGGAAAGGGGGGGTTGCTGCGTATTGAAACACTTAACTTTAGGCTACAATGCAGCGTGTGTGGTTATCAAACGTCTCTGTTTGTCAGCAGGAGTCAGGCGGGTCACGCGCTGGAGGTGGGATGACGCAGTGCGCTCCCACACTCTTATTTCATAGACAATGGCGGAGAAAGAAAGAAA